>OV884057.1:5000000-6250000 GCA_930367215.1 Pollenia angustigena | reverse complement strand
AAATGGATTTTGTATTCCTATAAGTTGCTTGTTAGACTAAATGCTTTTGCCAACGACCATACCACGCTGAATACATCGGTTCTCGTCCGATCACCGAAATTAAGCAGCGTCGGGCGCGGTTAGTACTTAGATGGGGGACCGCTTGGGAACACCGCGTGTTGTTGGCATCCCAACAATTTTTTGTTTTTTTTTAATAAAAAATTGATTTTAAAAACTTAAAAATTTTTTCAATAAAAGAATACAACTTCATTAAAAAAACTGCAAAAACCACCAAAAACACGTAAGGCACAAATTAAAAAAGAAAATTGCTAGTAAGATTGTTCTTTATTTTGTGTTTTTAGATTTTTTTTTCTTTAACAGATAAATTAACAAACATTTAAGTTAACATTAAGTCGTTTTGTAATGTAACAAAGGTGAATGAGTATTAGTTTTGCTTTGTTTGTTAAGTAAAACTATGAAGTCTATAAATGGATTTTGTATTCCTATAAGTTGCTTGTTAGACTAAATGCTTTTGCCAACGACCATACCACGCTGAATACATCGGTTCTCGTCCGATCACCGAAATTAAGCAGCGTCGGGCGCGGTTAGTACTTAGATGGGGGACCGCTTGGGAACACCGCGTGTTGTTGGCATCCCAACAATTTTTTGTTTTTTTTTAATAAAAAATTGATTTTAAAAACTTAAAAATTTTTTCAATAAAAGAATACAACTTCATTAAAAAAACTGCAAAAACCACCAAAAACACGTAAGGCACAAATTAAAAAAGAAAATTGCTAGTAAGATTGTTCTTTATTTTGTGTTTTTAGATTTTTTTTTCTTTAACAGATAAATTAACAAACATTTAAGTTAACATTAAGTCGTTTTGTAATGTAACAAAGGTGAATGAGTATTAGTTTTGCTTTGTTTGTTAAGTAAAACTATGAAGTCTATAAATGGATTTTGTATTCCTATAAGTTGCTTGTTAGACTAAATGCTTTTGCCAACGACCATACCACGCTGAATACATCGGTTCTCGTCCGATCACCGAAATTAAGCAGCGTCGGGCGCGGTTAGTACTTAGATGGAGGACCGCTTGGGAACACCGCGTGTTGTTGGCATCCCAACAATTTTTTGTTTTTTTTTAATAAAAATTTTTAATATAATAAAAAATTTATTTTAAAAACTTAAAAATTTTTTCAATAAAAGAATACAACTTCATTAAAAAAACTGCAAAAACCACCAAAAACACGTAAGGCACAAATTAAAAAAGAAAATTGCTAGTAAGATTGTTCTTTATTATGTGTTTTTAGATTTTTTTTTCTTTAACAGATAAATTAACAAACATTTAAGTTAACATTAAGTCGTTTTGTAATGTAACAAAGGTGAATGAGTATTAGTTTTGCTTTGTTTGTTAAGTAAAACTATGAAGTCTATAAATGGATTTTGTATTCCTATAAGTTGCTTGTTAGACTAAATGCTTTTGCCAACGACCATACCACGCTGAATACATCGGTTCTCGTCCGATCACCGAAATTAAGCAGCGTCGGGCGCGGTTAGTACTTAGATGGGGGACCGCTTGGGAACACCGCGTGTTGTTGGCATCCCAACAATTTTTTGTTTTTTTTTAATAAAAAATTGATTTTAAAAACTTAAAAATTTTTTCAATAAAAGAATACAACTTCATTAAAAAAACTGCAAAAACCACAAAAAACACGTAAGGCACAAATTAAAAAAGAAAATTGCTAGTAAGATTGTTCTTTATTTTGTGTTTTTAGATTTTTTTTTCTTTAACAGATAAATTAACAAACATTTAAGTTAACATTAAGTCGTTTTGTAATGTAACAAAGGTGAATGAGTATTAGTTTTGCTTTGTTTGTTAAGTAAAACTATGAAGTCTATAAATGGATTTTGTATTCCTATAAGTTGCTTGTTAGACTAAATGCTTTTGCCAACGACCATACCACGCTGAATACATCGGTTCTCGTCCGATCACCGAAATTAAGCAGCGTCGGGCGCGGTTAGTACTTAGATGGGGGACCGCTTGGGAACACCGCGTGTTGTTGGCATCCCAACAATTTTTTGTTTTTTTTTAATAAAAATTTTTAATATAATAAAAAATTTATTTTAAAAACTTAAAAATTTTTTCAATAAAAGAATACAACTTCATTAAAAAAACTGCAAAAACCACCAAAAACACGTAAGGCACAAATTAAAAAAGAAAATTGCTAGTAAGATTGTTCTTTATTTTGTGTTTTTAGATTTTTTTTTCTTTAACAGATAAATTAACAAACATTTAAGTTAACATTAAGTCGTTTTGTAATGTAACAAAGGTGAATGAGTATTAGTTTTGCTTTGTTTGTTAAGTAAAACTATGAAGTCTATAAATGGATTTTGTATTCCTATAAGTTGCTTGTTAGACTAAATGCTTTTGCCAACGACCATACCACGCTGAATACATCGGTTCTCGTCCGATCACCGAAATTAAGCAGCGTCGGGCGCGGTTAGTACTTAGATGGGGGACCGCTTGGGAACACCGCGTGTTGTTGGCACCCCAACAATTTTTTGTTTTTTTTTAAAAAAAATTTTTAATATAATAAAAAATTGATTTTAAAAACTTAAAAATTTTTTCAATAAAAGCATACAACTTCATTAAAAAAACTGCAAAAACCACCAAAAACACGTAAGGCAAAAATTAAAAAAGAAAATTGCAAGTAAGATTGTTCTTTATTTTGTGTTTTTAGATTTTTTTTTTTCTTTAACAGATAAATTAACAAACATTTAAGTTAACATTAAGTCGTTTTGTAATGTAACAAAGGTGAATGAGTATTAGTTTTGCTTTGTTTGTTAAGTAAAACTATGAAGTCTATAAATGGATTTTGTATTCCTATAAGTTGCTTGTTAGACTAAATGCTTTTGCCAACGACCATACCACGCTGAATACATCGGTTCTCGTCCGATCACCGAAATTAAGCAGCGTCGGGCGCGGTTAGTACTTAGATGGGGGACCGCTTGGGAACACCGCGTGTTGTTGGCATCCCAACAATTTTTTGTTTTTTTTTAATAAAAAATTGATTTTAAAAACTTAAAAATTTTTTCAATAAAAGCATACAACTTCATTAAAAAAACTGCAAAAACCACCAAAAACACGTAAGGCACAAATTAAAAAAGAAAATTGCAAGGAAGATTGTTCTTTATTTTGTAATTTTTTCAATAAAAGCATACAACTTCATTAAAAAAACTGCAAAAACCACCAAAAACACGTAAGGCACAAATTAAAAAAGAAAATTGCAAGGAAGATTGTTCTTTATTTTGTGTTTTTAGATTTTTTTTTTTTTTTTCTTTAACAGATAAATTAACAAAAATTTAAGTTAACATTAAGTCGTTTTGTAATGTAACAAAGGTGAATGAGTATTAGTTTTGCTTTGTTTGTTAAGTAAAACTATGAAGTCTATAAATGGATTTTGTATTCCTATAAGTTGCTTGTTAGACTAAATGCTTTTGCCAACGACCATACCACGCTGAATACATCGGTTCTCGTCCGATCACCGAAATTAAGCAGCGTCGGGCGCGGTTAGTACTTAGATGGGGGACCGCTTGGGAACACCGCGTGTTGTTGGCATCCCAACAATTTTTTGTTTTTTTTTAATAAAAAATTGATTTTAAAAACTTAAAAATTTTTTCAATAAAAGAATACAACTTCATTAAAAAAACTGCAAAAACCACCAAAAACACGTAAGACACAAATTAAAAAAGAAAATTGCTAGTAAGATTGTTCTTTATTTTGTGTTTTTAGATTTTTTTTTCTTTAACAGATAAATTAACAAACATTTAAGTTAACATTAAGTCGTTTTGTAATGTAACAAAGGTGAATGAGTATTAGTTTTGCTTTGTTTGTTAAGTAAAACTATGAAGTCTATAAATGGATTTTGTATTCCTATAAGTTGCTTGTTAGACTAAATGCTTTTGCCAACGACCATACCACGCTGAATACATCGGTTCTCGTCCGATCACCGAAATTAAGCAGCGTCGGGCGCGGTTAGTACTTAGATGGGGGACCGCTTGGGAACACCGCGTGTTGTTGGCACCCCAACAATTTTTTGTTTTTTTTTAAAAAAAATTTTTAATATAATAAAAAATTGATTTTAAAAACTTAAAAATTTTTTCAATAAAAGCATACAACTTCATTAAAAAAACTGCAAAAACCACCAAAAACACGTAAGGCAAAAATTAAAAAAGAAAATTGCAAGTAAGATTGTTCTTTATTTTGTGTTTTTAG
Source organism: Pollenia angustigena (assembly GCA_930367215.1). NCBI lineage: Eukaryota > Metazoa > Arthropoda > Insecta > Diptera > Polleniidae > Pollenia > Pollenia angustigena. Next base: position 6,245,745 of record OV884057.1, on the reverse strand, counting down.
ATTTTTTTTTTTCTTTAACAGATAAATTAACAAACATTTAAGTTAACATTAAGTCGTTTTGTAATGTAACAAAGGTGAATGAGTATTAGTTTTGCTTTGTTTGTTAAGTAAAACTATGAAGTCTATAAATGGATTTTGTATTCCTATAAGTTGCTTGTTAGACTAAATGCTTTTGCCAACGACCATACCACGCTGAATACATCGGTTCTCGTCCGATCACCGAAATTAAGCAGCGTCGGGCGCGGTTAGTACTTAGATGGGGGACCGCTTGGGAACACCGCGTGTTGTTGGCATCCCAACAATTTTTTGTTTTTTTTTAATAAAAATTTTTATTATATTAAAAAATTGATTTTAAAAACTTAAAAATTTTTTCAATAAAAGAATATACAACTTCATTAAAAAAACTGCAAAAACCACCAAAAACACGTAAGGCACAAATTAAAAAAGAAAATTGCTAGTAAGATTGTTCTTTATTTTGTGTTTTTAGATTTTTTTTTTCTTTAACAGATAAATTAACAAACATTTAAGTTAACATTAAGTCGTTTTGTAATGTAACAAAGGTGAATGAGTATTAGTTTTGCTTTGTTTGTTAAGTAAAACTATGAAGTCTATAAATGGATTTTGTATTCCTATAAGTTGCTTGTTAGACTAAATGCTTTTGCCAACGACCATACCACGCTGAATACATCGGTTCTCGTCCGATCACCGAAATTAGCAGCGTCGGGCGCGGTTAGTACTTAGATGGGGGACCGCTTGGGAACACCGCGTGTTGTTGGCATCCCAACGATTTTTTGTTTTTTTTAATAAAAATTTTTAATATAATAAAAAATTGATTTTAAAAACTTAAAAAATTTTTCAATAAAAGAATACAACTAGAATACAGCTAGTAAGATTGTTCTTTATTTTGTGTTTTTAGATTTTTTTCTTTAACAGATAAATTAACAAACATTTAAGTTAACATTAAGTCGTTTTGTAATGTAACAAAGGTGAATGAGTATTAGTTTTGCTTTGTTTGTTAAGTAAAACTATGAAGTCTATAAATGGATTTTGTATTCCTATAAGTTGCTTGTTAGACTAAATGCTTTTGCCAACGACCATACCACGCTGAATACATCGGTTCTCGTCCGATCACCGAAATTAAGCAGCGTCGGGCGCGGTTAGTACTTAGATGGGGGACCGCTTGGGAACACCGCGTGTTGTTGGCACCCCAACAATTTTTTGTTTTTTTTTTAATAAAAATTTTTAATATAATAAAAAATTGATTTTAAAAACTTAAAAATTTTTTCAATAAAAGAATACAACTTCATTAAAAAAACTGCAAAAACCACCAAAAACACGTAAGGCACAAATTAAAAAAGAAAATTGCTAGTAAGATTGTTCTTTATTTTGTGTTTTTAGATTTTTTTTTCTTTAACAGATAAATTAACAAACATTTAAGTTAACATTAAGTCGTTTTGTAATGTAACAAAGGTGAATGAGTATTAGTTTTGCTTTGTTTGTTAAGTAAAACTATGAAGTCTATAAATGGATTTTGTATTCCTATAAGTTGCTTGTTAGACTAAATGCTTTTGCCAACGACCATACCACGCTGAATACATCGGTTCTCGTCCGATCACCGAAATTAAGCAGCGTCGGGCGCGGTTAGTACTTAGATGGGGGACCGCTTGGGAACACCGCGTGTTGTTGGCATCCCAACAATTTTTTGTTTTTTTTTTAATAAAAATTTTTAATATAATAAAAAATTGATTTTAAAAACTTAAAAATTTTTTCAATAAAAGAATACAACTTCATTAAAAAAACTGCAAAAACCACCAAAAACACGTAAGGCACAAATTAAAAAAGAAAATTGCTAGTAAGATTGTTCTTTATTTTGTGTTTTTAGATTTTTTTTTCTTTAACAGATAAATTAACAAACATTTAAGTTAACATTAAGTCGTTTTGTAATGTAACAAAGGTGAATGAGTATTAGTTTTGCTTTGTTTGTTAAGTAAAACTATGAAGTCTATAAATGGATTTTGTATTCCTATAAGTTGCTTGTTAGACTAAATGCTTTTGCCAACGACCATACCACGCTGAATACATCGGTTCTCGTCCGATCACCGAAATTAAGCAGCGTCGGGCGCGGTTAGTACTTAGATGGGGGACCGCTTGGGAACACCGCGTGTTGTTGGCATCCCAACAATTTTTTGTTTTTTTTTTAATAAAAATTTTTAATATAATAAAAAATTGATTTTAAAAACTTAAAAATTTTTTCAATAAAAGAATACAACTTCATTAAAAAAACTGCAAAAACCACCAAAAACACGTAAGGCACAAATTAAAAAAGAAAATTGCTAGTAAGATTGTTCTTTATTTTGTGTTTTTAGATTTTTTTTTCTTTAACAGATAAATTAACAAACATTTAAGTTAACATTAAGTCGTTTTGTAATGTAACAAAGGTGAATGAGTATTAGTTTTGCTTTGTTTGTTAAGTAAAACTATGAAGTCTATAAATGGATTTTGTATTCCTATAAGTTGCTTATTAGACTAAATGCTTTTGCCAACGACCATACCACGCTGAATACATCGGTTCTCGTCCGATCACCGAAATTAAGCAGCGTCGGGCGCGGTTAGTACTTAGATGGGGGACCGCTTGGGAACACCGCGTGTTGTTGGCATCCCAACAATTTTTTGTTTTTTTTTAATAAAAAATTGATTTTAAAAACTTAAAAATTTTTTCAATAAAAGAATACAACTTCATTAAAAAAACTGCAAAAACCACCAAAAACACGTAAGGCACAAATTAAAAAAGAAAATTGCTAGTAAGATTGTTCTTTATTTTGTGTTTTTAGCAGTGTTACCACCAGCAAGATTCAAAATTACACTTGAGATGAAGCAAAATTACCCGATTTAAATGAAATTATACCTGATATAAAATTTAAGTTTTATTAAATAAAAAGACATTTACAAAGAAGCAAAAACACAACAAACTCATTAAAACAAGATCAATTTATTTATTTAAATTAACAAAAATAACATAAAATAAAACTGCTAAAATAATGAGTTTAACTTCCACATTTTGTTGATATATCTTGGGAAGGTTTAAAATGTTCCTTGTCATAGCTTTATAATGGATTCTTTTTAGCCCCATAGAGCTTACGAAAGGTTAGCTGTCAAAGGAACTGGCATACTATTTTCACTTTTTGATCAGGCACATCATCATGAATAGATTCATGCTTGAACAACGCCACCAAATTATCCAAATAGGTATACTTTGAAAATCAGCCATCGATTTCGCAACTTAAAGGTGACTTCATGATTTAAATGACGGAACTTTTTTTTCAAAAATGAAGGCAATGTGTTGATTTAGAGAAAATAAACTGTCAATTAGACTTCAAGGCCGTGCGATGCGACACTTATTGATTGTTTTCCGTAGGGCTGTGAAGTCAGTGGTAAGTGCTGATAAACCAGCAACAATCGGTGTCTTGGAGGTCAACATTGTTCATTTTATTCGAAAAAGAGAAGCAAAATTGGACGTCTGCAATGCGTTTCGTCAAGGACATGCGCGGTGTCTATTTGTTTTAAATCAGTTTCAAATCGTAATGCCGTGTATCAATCTGCGATTAAAATTAATTTTTTTTGTGTTGTCTACCATTTTAAGTTTCATGGTCTTAAAAAATACCCTTTATACCTTATTTAGTAAACAAAATGCCTGCAGAGTTTTATACAACTGTCCTTTTCGTAATTCAGTTTTACAACTGTAAAGGGCGTTAAATACCTATTCTTTAAACTAAAGCATTAAAAAGTAGCAAGATAGGAATAAAATTAATTATATTTTGCAATATTGGAAACATCTTTCCCCAGGAAAGTTTTTAGTTTAAATAATTTTTTTCAATAGACTTAGGTTCTAAATCACTATGATAGGCATCTTTATCCAAATCTAAGGGTCCATCTTGCGACATTCATTACCAAACATTTACAAATATACAGGGGTGTTCTGGAAATCGAAATCGCAAAACACAAACGCAAGAATTTTGAACTTCGTTTTTGAATAAGATTTCTGTAATAAAAGAATTTTATGACAAATATTATACAAAGTTTTCTCTATTAAACGGAATTTTATAACAAAGATTATAAAAATTAGATTAAAAGTGTATTAAAAACAACTTTCAAATTCTTGCGTTTTGCGTTTTCGATTTCCAGAACACCCCTCATATGTATGTTTTATGATTGAAGTAGTTTCTTAAAAAGAAACCGAGACTTTGGTTCAGAAGGCTGTGCATTTCTTAGCAAAAATATTTAAAAAGAAATAAATGGCATCACTGAAATCGAATCTTGATTGAATTTGTGCATCTGAAGTAAAAATTTCAAATAACACCTGAATTACATCTAAGAGAAATTACCCACGCTCTACCCACGACCGTAAAAATTATACCAAATTCGGGTAATTACCCACAAAGTGGCAACACTGGTTTTTAGATTTTTTTTTCTTTAACAGATAAATTAACAAACATTTAAGTTAACATTAAGTCGTTTTGTAATGTAACAAAGGTGAATGAGTATTAGTTTTGCTTTGTTTGTTAAGTAAAACTATGAAGTCTATAAATGGATTTTGTATTCCTATAAGTTGCTTGTTAGACTAAATGCTTTTGCCAACGACCATACCACGCTGAATACATCGGTTCTCGTCCGATCACCGAAATTAAGCAGCGTCGGGCGCGGTTAGTACTTAGATGGGGGACCGCTTGGGAACACCGCGTGTTGTTGGCACCCCAACAATTTTTTGTTTTTTTTTAATAAAAATTTTTAATATAATAAAAAATTGATTTTAAAAACTTAAAATTTTTTCAATAAAAGCAATACAACTTCATTAAAAAAACTGCAAAAACCACCAAAAACACGTAAGGCACAAATTAAAAAAGAAAATTGCTAGTAAGATTGTTCTTTATTTTGTGTTTTTAGATTTTTTTTTTTTTCTTTAACAGATAAATTAACAAACATTTAAGTTAACATTAAGTCGTTTTGTAATGTAACAAAGGTGAATGAGTTTTAGTTTTGCTTTGTTTGTTAAGTAAAACTATGAAGTCTATAAATGGATTTTGTATTCCTATAAGTTGCTTGTTAGACTAAATGCTTTTGCCAACGACCATACCACGCTGAATACATCGGTTCTCGTCCGATCACCGAAATTAAGCAGCGTCGGGCGCGGTTAGTACTTAGATGGGGGACCGCTTGGGAACACCGCGTGTTGTTGGCATCCCAACAATTTTTTGTTTTTTTTTAATAAAAAATTGATTTTAAAAACTTAAAAATTTTTTCAATAAAAGAATACAACTTCATTAAAAAAACTGCAAAAACCACCAAAAACACGTAAGGCACAAATTAAAAAAGAAAATTGCTAGTAAGATTGTTCTTTATTTTGTGTTTTTAGATTTTTTTTTCTTTAACAGATAAATTAACAAACATTTAAGTTAACATTAAGTCGTTTTGTAATGTAACAAAGGTGAATGAGTATTAGTTTTGCTTTGTTTGTTAAGTAAAACTATGAAGTCTATAAATGGATTTTGTATTCCTATAAGTTGCTTATTAGACTAAATGCTTTTGCCAACGACCATACCACGCTGAATACATCGGTTCTCGTCCGATCACCGAAATTAAGCAGCGTCGGGCGCGGTTAGTACTTAGATGGGGGACCGCTTGGGAACACCGCGTGTTGTTGGCATCCCAACAATTTTTTGTTTTTTTTTAATAAAAAATTGATTTTAAAAACTTAAAAATTTTTTCAATAAAAGAATACAACTTCATTAAAAAAACTGCAAAAACCACCAAAAACACGTAAGGCACAAATTAAAAAAGAAAATTGCTAGTAAGATTGTTCTTTATTTTGTGTTTTTAGATTTTTTTTTCTTTAACAGATAAATTAACAAACATTTAAGTTAACATTAAGTCGTTTTGTAATGTAACAAAGGTGAATGAGTATTAGTTTTGCTTTGTTTGTTAAGTAAAACTATGAAGTCTATAAATGGATTTTGTATTCCTATAAGTTGCTTGTTAGACTAAATGCTTTTGCCAACGACCATACCACGCTGAATACATCGGTTCTCGTCCGATCACCGAAATTAAGCAGCGTCGGGCGCGGTTAGTACTTAGATGGGGGACCGCTGGGGAACACCGCGTGTTGTTGGCATCCCAACAATTTTTTGTTTTTTTTTTAATAAAAATTTTTAATATAATAAAAAATTGATTTTAAAACTTAAAAATTTTTTCAATAAAAGAATACAACTTCATTAAAAAAACTGCAAAAACCACCAAAAACACGTAAGGCACAAATTAAAAAAGAAAATTGCTAGTAAGATTGTTCTTTATTTTGTGTTTTTAGATTTTTTTTTCTTTAACAGATAAATTAACAAACATTTAAGTTAACATTAAGTCGTTTTGTAATGTAACAAAGGTGAATGAGTATTAGTTTTGCTTTGTTTGTTAAGTAAAACTATGAAGTCTATAAATGGATTTTGTATTCCTATAAGTTGCTTGTTAGACTAAATGCTTTTGCCAACGACCATACCACGCTGAATACATCGGTTCTCGTCCGATCACCGAAATTAAGCAGCGTCGGGCGCGGTTAGTACTTAGATGGGGGACCGCTTGGGAACACCGCGTGTTGTTGGCATCCCAACAATTTTTTGTTTTTTTTTAATAAAAAATTGATTTTAAAAACTTAAAAATTTTTTCAATAAAAGAATACCACTTCATTAAAAAAACTGCAAAAACCACCAAAAACACGTAAGGCACAAATTAAAAAAGAAAATTGCTAGTAAGATTGTTCTTTATTTTGTGTTTTTAGATTTTTTTTTCTTTAACAGATAAATTAACAAACATTTAAGTTAACATTAAGTCGTTTTGTAATGTAACAAAGGTGAATGAGTATTAGTTTTGCTTTGTTTGTTAAGTAAAACTATGAAGTCTATAAATGGATTTTGTATTCCTATAAGTTGCTTGTTAGACTAAATGCTTTTGCCAACGACCATACCACGCTGAATACATCGGTTCTCGTCCGATCACCGAAATTAAGCAGCGTCGGGCGCGGTTAGTACTTAGATGGGGGACCGCTTGGGAACACCGCGTGTTGTTGGCATCCCAACAATTTTTTGTTTTTTTTTTAATAAAAATTTTTAATATAATAAAAAATTGATTTTAAAACTTAAAAATTTTTTCAATAAAAGAATACAACTTCATTAAAAAAACTGCAAAAACCACCAAAAACACGTAAGGCACAAATTAAAAAAGAAAATTGCTAGTAAGATTGTTCTTTATTTAGTGTTTTTAGATTTTTTTTTCTTTAACAGATAAATTAACAAACATTTAAGTTAACATTAAGTCGTTTTGTAATGTAACAAAGGTGAATGAGTATTAGTTTTGCTTTGTTTGTTAAGTAAAACTATGAAGTCTATAAATGGATTTTGTATTCCTATAAGTTGCTTGTTAGACTAAATGCTTTTGCCAACGACCATACCACGCTGAATACATCGGTTCTCGTCCGATCACCGAAATTAAGCAGCGTCGGGCGCGGTTAGTACTTAGATGGGGGACCGCTTGGGAACACCGCGTGTTGTTGGCATCCCAACAATTTTTTGTTTTTTTTTTAATAAAAAATTGATTTTAAAAACTTAAAAATTTTTTCAATAAAAGAATACAACTTCATTAAAAAAACTGCAAAAACCACCAAAAACACGTAAGGCACAAATTAAAAAAGAAAATTGCTAGTAAGATTGTTCTTTATTTTGTGTTTTTAGATTTTTTTTTCTTTAACAGATAAATTAACAAACATTTAAGTTAACATTAAGTCGTTTTGTAATGTAACAAAGGTGAATGAGTATTAGTTTTGCTTTGTTTGTTAAGTAAAACTATGAAGTCTATAAATGGATTTTGTATTCCTATAAGTTGCTTGTTAGACTAAATGCTTTTGCCAACGACCATACCACGCTGAATACATCGGTTCTCGTCCGATCACCGAAATTAAGCAGCGTCGGGCGCGGTTAGTACTTAGATGGGGGACCGCTTGGGAACACCGCGTGTTGTTGGCACCCCAACAATTTTTTGTTTTTTTTTAATAAAAATTTTTAATATAATAAAAAATTGATTTTAAAAACTTAAAATTTTTTCAATAAAAGCAATACAACTTCATTAAAAAAACTGCAAAAACCACCAAAAACACGTAAGGCACAAATTAAAAAAGAAAATTGCTAGTAAGATTGTTCTTTATTTTGTGTTTTTAGATTTTTTTTTTTTTCTTTAACAGATAAATTAACAAACATTTAAGTTAACATTAAGTCGTTTTGTAATGTAACAAAGGTGAATGAGTATTAGTTTTGCTTTGTTTGTTAAGTAAAACTATGAAGTCTATAAATGGATTTTGTATTCCTATAAGTTGCTTGTTAGACTAAATGCTTTTGCCAACGACCATACCACGCTGAATACATCGGTTCTCGTCCGATCACCGAAATTAAGCAGCGTCGGGCGCGGTTAGTACTTAGATGGGGGACCGCTTGGGAACACCGCGTGTTGTTGGCATCCCAACAATTTTTTGTTTTTTTTTTAATAAAAAATTGATTTTAAAAACTTAAAAATTTTTTCAATAAAAGAATACAACTTCATTAAAAAAACTGCAAAAACCACCAAAAACACGTAAGGCACAAATTAAAAAAGAAAATTGCTAGTAAGATTGTTCTTTATTTTGTGTTTTTAGATTTTTTTTTCTTTAACAGATAAATTAACAAACATTTAAGTTAACATTAAGTCGTTTTGTAATGTAACAAAGGTGAATGAGTATTAGTTTTGCTTTGTTTGTTAAGTAAAACTATGAAGTCTATAAATGGATTTTGTATTCCTATAAGTTGCTTGTTAGACTAAATGCTTTTGCCAACGACCATACCACGCTGAATACATCGGTTCTCGTCCGATCACCGAAATTAAGCAGCGTCGGGCGCGGTTAGTACTTAGATGGGGGACCGCTTGGGAACACCGCGTGTTGTTGGCACCCCAACAATTTTTTGTTTTTTTTTAATAAAAATTTTTAATATAATAAAAAATTGATTTTAAAAACTTAAAATTTTTTCAATAAAAGCAATACAACTTCATTAAAAAAACTGCAAAAACCACCAAAAACACGTAAGGCACAAATTAAAAAAGAAAATTGCTAGTAAGATTGTTCTTTATTTTGTGTTTTTAGATTTTTTTTTTTTTCTTTAACAGATAAATTAACAAACATTTAAGTTAACATTAAGTCGTTTTGTAATGTAACAAAGGTGAATGAGTATTAGTTTTGCTTTGTTTGTTAAGTAAAACTATGAAGTCTATAAATGGATTTTGTATTCCTATAAGTTGCTTGTTAGACTAAATGCTTTTGCCAACGACCATACCACGCTGAATACATCGGTTCTCGTCCGATCACCGAAATTAAGCAGCGTCGGGCGCGGTTAGTACTTAGATGGGGGACCGCTTGGGAACACCGCGTGTTGTTGGCATCCCAACAATTTTTTGTTTTTTTTTAATAAAAAATTGATTTTAAAAACTTAAAAATTTTTTCAATAAAAGAATACAACTTCATTAAAAAAACTGCAAAAACCACCAAAAACACGTAAGGCACAAATTAAAAAAGAAAATTGCTAGTAAGATTGTTCTTTATTTTGTGTTTTTAGATTTTTTTTTCTTTAACAGATAAATTAACAAACATTTAAGTTAACATTAAGTCGTTTTGTAATGTAACAAAGGTGAATGAGTATTAGTTTTGCTTTGTTTGTTAAGTAAAACTATGAAGTCTATAAATGGATTTTGTATTCCTATAAGTTGCTTGTTAGACTAAATGCTTTTGCCAACGACCATACCACGCTGAATACATCGGTTCTCGTCCGATCACCGAAATTAAGCAGCGTCGGGCGCGGTTAGTACTTAGATGGGGGACCGCTTGGGAACACCGCGTGTTGTTGGCATCCCAACAATTTTTTGTTTTTTTTTAATAAAAATTTTTAATATAATAAAAAATTGATTTTAAAAACTTAAAAATTTTTTCCATAAAAGCATACAACTTCATTAAAAAAACTGCAAAAACCACCAAAAACACGTAAGGCACAAATTAAAAAAGAAAATTGCAAGTAAGATTGTTCTTTATTTTGTGTTTTTAGATTTTTTTTTTTTTTTTCTTTAACAGATAAATTAACAAAAATTTAAGTTAACATTAAGTCGCTTTGTAATGTAACAAAGGTGAATGAGTATTAGTTTTGCTTTGTTTGTTAAGTAAAACTATGAAGTCTATAAATGGATTTTGTATTCCTATAAGTTGCTTGTTAGACTAAATGCTTTTGCCAACGACCATACCACGCTGAATACATCGGTTCTCGTCCGATCACCGAAATTAAGCAGCGTCGGGCGCGGTTAGTACTTAGATGGGGGACCGCTTGGGAACACCGCGTGTTGTTGGCATCCCAACAATTTTTTGTTTTTTTTTTAATAAAAATTTTTAATATAATTAAAAATTGATTTTAAAAACTTAAAAATTTTTTCAATAAAAGCATAAAACTTCATTAAAAAAACTGCAAAAACCACCAAAAACACGTAAGGCACAAATTAAAAAAGAAAATTGCAAGTAAGATTGTTCTTTATTTTGTGTTTTTAGATTTTTTTTTTTTTTCTTTAACAGATAAATTAACAAAAATTTAAGTTAACATTAAGTCGCTTTGTAATGTAACAAAGGTGAATGAGTATTAGTTTTGCTTTGTTTGTTAAGTAAAACTATGAATTCTATAAATGGATTTTGTATTCCTATAAGTTGCTTGTTAGACTAAATGCTTTTGCCAACGACCATACCACGCTGAATACATCGGTTCTCGTCCGATCACCGAAATTAAGCAGCGTCGGGCGCGGTTAGTACTTAGATGGGGGACCGCTTGGGAACACCGCGTGTTGTTGGCATCCCAACAATTTTTTGTTTTTTTTTAATAAAAATTTGTAATATAATAAAAAATTGATTTTAAAAACTTAAAAATTTTTTCCATAAAAGCATACAACTTCATTAAAAAAACTGCAAAAACCACCAAAAACACGTAAGGCACAAATTAAAAAAGAAAATTGCAAGTAAGATTGTTCTTTATTTTGTGTTTTTAGATTTTTTTTTTTTTTTTTCTTTAACAGATAAATTAACAAAAATTTAAGTTAACATTAAGTCGCTTTGTAATGTAACAAAGGTGAATGAGTATTAGTTTTGCTTTGTTTGTTAAGTAAAACTATGAAGTCTATAAATGGATTTTGTATTCCTATAAGTTGCTTGTTAGACTAAATGCTTTTGCCAACGACCATACCACGCTGAATACATCGGTTCTCGTCCGATCACCGAAATTAAGCAGCGTCGGGCGCGGTTAGTACTTAGATGGGGGACCGCTTGGGAACACCGCGTGTTGTTGGCATCCCAACAATTTTTTGTTTTTTTTTTAATAAAAATTTTTAATATAATTAAAAATTGATTTTAAAAACTTAAAAATTTTTTCAATAAAAGCATAAAACTTCATTAAAAAAACTGCAAAAACCACCAAAAACACGTAAAGCACAAATTAAAAAAGAAAATTGCAAGTAAGATTGTTCTTTATTTTGTGTTTTTAGATTTTTTTTTCTTTAACAGATAAATTAACAAACATTTAAGTTAACATTAAGTCGTTTTGTAATGTAACAAAGGTGAATGAGTATTAGTTTTGCTTTGTTTGTTAAGTAAAACTATGAAGTCTATAAATGGATTTTGTATTCCTATAAGTTGCTTGTTAGACTAAATGCTTTTGCCAACGACCATACCACGCTGAATACATCGGTTCTCGTCCGATCACCGAAATTAAGCAGCGTCGGGCGCGGTTAGTAAAAACCACCAAAAACACGTAAAGCACAAATTAAAAAAGAAAATTGCAAGTAAGATTGTTCTTTATTTTGTGTTTTTTGATTTTTTTTAAATTTTTTTTTTTTGGTAAAATGCTTTTTTGGCCGCCTTTTACTCAATGCAAATGGATGAAACTTTGCAGGCATGCATATTTCCGATGACAATACACGAATACATGGGCGTAGCCAGGATAAAATCTAGGGGGGGCAAACTTTTTAAAACCTTTTCTTGAGCTTCACTTCGGAAAATCAAATCTTTTAACGTTAATTTAACCGCCTTTTACTCAATGCAAATGGATGAAACTTTGCAGGCATACATATTCATGATGACAATACACGAATACATGGGCGTAGCCAGGATAAAATCTTGGGGGAGGGGGGGGGGGCAAATTTTTTAAATGTTCTTTTTTAAGAAAACAGTTTCTTAAAAAAATTTTTTTTTAAAAGTTCTTATTATTTTATCAGACTACCGGTCGTTGTTTCTATCACTTTATTGAAAGTACTTATCGTTAGCTAAAATGCAATTTTAAATATAATAATATAATTTGACAGGTGAAGCAAAAAACTTAATAAACCCTTCCACAGAAGTAGTAAAAGACAACTTCAATGATATTTATTTATAAATTTCAAAAGGGAAAAATGTTTTGTAAAGCACCTTCGCGTGTTGCCGCATATAAAAATAATTATCCGGATTAATGTCTTTCTCTACAGCCTAAAACAACCAGATGGGGGACATGGTTTAAAGCAATTATGCTGAAAACTTTTGCCATTTCAAAGACGGAGTAAAAGGATTCAACAATGGTGAATTTAAGTTTACTGATATCGCCATAAATATGATGTATTTTGTTGATAAACTTGACACAAAAATTAAGGATTTAAATTTATTGTCTTAAATCCTTAATTGCTTGCATATTTAATTAAAATTATTTACGAAAACAGCGCAGTGAAAATGAATATACCACAGCGGAACTATCAGCATTTAATCCATAGCTGGGGAATTTCGATTAGAATTAGAAATCATTACGATTAGGGAAATAATATCGAGGGTTATTTTTCAAATAGTGCTATCAGCAAAATCACAATTTTACAGGAGTGCGAAAAAACTGATTTTTTCGATAACTCTAAGAGTATTAACTAAACTTTATTTTACAATGTTATTAAAAAACAACGCCTAAATCATACATATGTAAATGTTTTTCTTAATTCCAGATATTCACGCTTATATGTCTGATAGCACTATTTACAAATTAAAATTTTATCGATTTGAACATTGAAATAAGCAGATAGCACTATTTGAACAAAAATGAAAATGAGCTGTAATGACAACTATTTGAGACTTTAGTTTAAGTTGCACGAGTGTTTATTAAAATAATTAGTAAAATTTAAAGAAACTTAATAATTAAACTTTATCTACATATTTTAAATCATCATAAAAGCGCTTCTTTAAAAGATGGAAAAGGCATTATCAAGCTGTCACAAATATTTTAAAAAATGGAAAGTTAAAATTAACCCTACTAAGACGCAAGCCATTATCTTCCCATTTAACAAATCACCGAAACGACTACCAGCTCGTAATTTAAGATTTGATGGAGAAGAAATTCCTATTGTTAATACTGTTAAATACCTTGGTGTTCTACTGGATAAAAAACTTTCCTCCCTTTGGCCATCGTTCATCTCTTAACATGAAAAACAAAATTCTTATTTTTAAAACTGTAATAAGACCAACATTTGCTTACGCTTGTCCCATATGGCTCAAAGCTGCCAAAACACACATTAAAAAATTACAAATAATTCAAAATAAGTGCTTAAAAATTATTTTTAACCTACGCTGGAGGTTCCCCACTGATCTTCCTCATAGTAGAACTGGATTTGAAAAAATATATGTATGAATTTATTTATAAACTAAGTCAAAAATATTTTAACTTAAACGCGCATTCCTCTTATCCATTAATAAGGGCATGTCAAGAATTATAAAACAAAACCATAAAGAAAATTATCATCCTGAAAACTTAATGTATAAGACTGTTTACCTAGTAAACTAATCTTTATTCATTAATGTTCTCTATCAATGTTTGAAGTAATTAGATCAGAGAAAGGTTTTTCCTATTTTTTCCTTTAAAATTATTAAAAATACATACTTTAAAGAAGTCATAAATAAGTTATTGATCTCATTTGTTGTAATATTAAAAATAATATCTCGATCCTTGTAAATATGTATATACTAAAACAAAATAGAAATTGAACTGAAAATTGAAAAAAATTGAATCATCATAAAAATAATGATATTCTTGCGAAATAGCAGACTTCAATGCTTTGGAAATGCATCCGTTTGCTTAGATGAAAAGGACGTGGGGCAGATTTTAAGGGTTTCGTTCTATTTTTATGATCGCTGCACAGTGTGGGAAATTTGGAAAAAAAATGGAAATAATTCTATATTTTATAGACGGTTGGCCCGATTGGAATGCAGTTTGAGGTGACAATTAAAAAGTTGTAGACGAGTTTAAGTCTTAGATTTGAGGTTAAGCAGGAGAGGTGCTATAGGTTCCCATATTAGGACATCTCGGGTATAATAAAAATTAAAAACGATCCTTTATTCTTAATTTGAGCTGGATGCTAAAAATAATTTTTTAGTGAAAAGCGCTTGCCGAGCTCTTCGTAATTTATTGGTCTAGCATTTTGGGAATATAAGACTCAAATTTATCATAATTTGTATGAAATATTTTTTTGTGAATTATCAACAAGATTTTTTATTTGATAAAAACACTTAAATTAATTGTTGATGTGATACGCTATTCCTATGCGCATTTCACTGGCTGCTTAGGCCAGATTTTAAGAAAACTTCATCCGAAGATTTTAGATATTATTTAGATATTATACAAATACAAAAAATTCGCTAAACATTTTCATTTGTATAATATCATGGTAATGTTGACCTTGACTTCGTCTGAGCTGGTCCATTCGGACGGTCCAATTTTGGTCGACTCGTTCGAGTTTTTATGACCCGATATGTTTATAATAATTGTGCAATATGAATACTAAGATCCGTGCTTGGTAGCCATAATATTTCTAAAAAACTCAAGTTTTTGGAAATTTTCGGCTGTTTTCTGAGAATTGTGGAATTCGTTTTGTAAGTTTAATAAAATTTTGAGCTGGTTTGTATTAGGCATTAAAAAATGTATTTATTTGTAAAATTTCATTAAATAATATTAGCTAACAAAAATTTTATTGCATAAATTAAAATTTATATTGTTTACAACAACTCATAAAACATTTTGTTGCAGTTATTTTGCAAAATTTCTACAACGAATTTTAAAATTATATTAGTTTATGAAATCTAGACACAATTCCCAACCCTTTGATGTATAATATGTCTACTTTGTAATAACAATTTTTATCATTTTATTATATGAAGTAATATTTTTTATGTAGATAGCACTATTTTACAAGAAAAATAAACGTGTGTGTTAGATAGCACAATAAAATATTTACGAAAAAACACGTTTTGGGACAATTTTTTTTTACAAATTTAAATTACAGATGACCTTTCAGTTAGTGAACTCGTTTTTACAAAAAACACATTTTTGAAAAATTGCAGATAGCACTATTTGAAAAATAACCCTCGATATAATCTAATCATTAGAATTTAATTTTGATAAAAATTTCAGATTACTAATTGATTTGATTAGAAATGATCAAAAATCTAATCACAATTAGTGACGATTAACATTTCTAATCAAAACTAATCCAAAAAATAATTGATTAGATTTGATTAGATCAGTGATAACCAAGCCCCGAACTAAGAAAGTCCCGAACGCACGCCCACAAAGATATTATGTGCTTGTGTGCGGTCGCAGAGACTGATGATAGTCTGATGTTTTGAAACGAACAAAGTTGTAATATACATGTGAATTGCCGACCGTGTCTGTGTGAAAAATACGATTATTGACTGGCTCGCGAGTCTATGGAGTGGTTATCACTGGATTAGATCAACTATTTTTAAATATTTTTGTGAAAAGAAAATATTTATTTATCACATTTGTTGCTATATTTACATAATGTAACAGTTTTTGAATATTGCATAAAATTGCATTATATATTGCCACATACATACATATATATTTACATACTATTTATATTTATACATACTATACATAAAATAAATATAAAGAACGAATTTTACAGAACGTCAAACAAAACAAAAATGCATATTCAGTAAGTTCTGTAAAAAAAAAGAAAATAGGTATATATATTACAATTACGTCGTTTTAAATGTATGCTGATTCTGCTTATATATAATTCACAAAAAAATTTACATTAGACTTCATTAATACCAGCTTTTCAAAAGAAATGTCTGACAACGAATTTTGGCTTGGAGTATTGATGATGCCTGCAAATGAGAATAGTCGTTCAACGGGTGCTGACGACGTCAGTGGGGTGTTACACGATAGGAATGCTTCCTTCAAAACATTATATTTGGTCTTCAAAAACAATTGGATCCATTACGACAACTACAATATCGAAAATAAATTGGAAATTTTTTTTTACATATAAAGTTTGCATTTTGTTTACATTTTCACGACGTCGAAAAAACAATAAATAAAAGAAAAAAAATCCGTGCAGTTTTACTTACCAATAATTTTGAACACTTTAATTTGAATAAAACAAAAATTACAATCTTACAAAACAAAGATTTTACTTTCAATGTTAAGTTAACAAAAAAATTATACTTGTACTTCCACAAAACACGTTGAAAATTAACATTAATAATAACACAACAACAAAGTGAACCAGCTGTGTCAAGTGTTTAGTTTAAGACAGTGTTTGAAAATAAACACTAAATATCGTTTCTTAATGTTTATTTCGGTAGATTTGTGGAAAACACAAACGCTTAAAGTGTTTGTGTAGAAAATCATTAAAAAAAATAACGTTTCCCTGTTAGTCATCTTTCGAACACAAAAATATTACTGTTTTTATCAAACTCAACAAAAGATGTGAACATTTAATTCCGTTCGGTTTTTTTTTGTTTTTTGAAAATCCACAAACTTCAATGTGTTCGGTTCGGCTCGTTAATGTTCGTCCCTTTTGGCTGGTAAAAAAACAATTTTACAAAAACAAAATACACACACGAAAAAACATCATAGAACATTAAAATATAATGTTTGTCTACAGTATCACTACAATTGTTCTGTTTTTTAACAGAACTAGTTACGAACGGTATTAAGGGTTGTGTATGTCTACACAATCACTGAAAAAATAGATATCGTACTGTTTATTTTCGAACCAGTGATGTAAGATGTTTTTTTCGAATTATCGTCAAAATTTGAAAAAAAAATCGTCATAATCGTCATTAGTTCTGAAAAACCCGTCAAAAAATCGTCATATAAAAATCGTTTTTTTATCAACACGGATTAATTAGTCTATTAAAACATAAAAAAATAATTAAGTATAAAATTGTACAAAACCAAAAAATATAGAATTTTTAATACATAAGACGATTTGGTGGGGCTTTGATATTACTCTCCGGAGATTTTCGTCAAACACTTCCTGTCATCCCCAAATCTTCTGCTGCGGATGAACTTAACGAGTGCCTGTAATCGTCGTCTTTGTGGAGGCAATTTACCACAAACATGAGAGCCGCGTTGCAGAACGACCCATCGGCTGCTTAATTCTCGGGACAACTGCTGGAGCTTGGCAACGGCCAAATTCTTGGTGAGGTTTCGAATGGATTGATATCGTTCCCTGAACATTTTTGTGAATTCACATCGTCCAAGGAGAAACTCATCAGCAAAGTGTTCCCCGGCATTGCACAAAATTACAAAAATCTCGATTGGATTCGTGAACGGGCAATACTAGCAGCGAAGAATAAGGACGTCGATAGCTTAAACTTAATTATTCAAAGTCAAATCGCAGGACAACTGCATACGTACAAATCTGTTGACTGCGTGACCGACGAAAATGAACCGACCAGCTACCCGTCGGAATTTTTTAACTCGCTTGATGTACCAGGAACTCCGCCGCATAATTTACAGCTGAAGGTGGTATCGATCATAATCATGTTGCGGAATAGCAATCCTCCAAAAATGTGCAACGGCACGCGGTTGTCCGTCAAAAAGCTATTGAACAATGTGATTTAGGCGACAATCATCAAGGGCAAATTCAAAGGAGAGGAAGTCCTTGTCCCACGAATTTCCATTATTCCAACTGACCTTCCATTCCAATTCAAGCGGATTCTGTTCCCCGTTCGATTGGCATTACTCTAAAGTTTGTCTGAAGGATTCAAATTGGGACGAGGCGAAGTTCGTCGGGTCCACTAATATAAATACTTATATATTCGCCTCTACACACATATACAAACTAAGAAAAAACTTTACTTGCCAGATTGAAGTGTTATAAAATTGATGCCAGAATAAAGTTTAAAATAAGTTTATTGACGGGATTAAATCGTCGAAACCTAAGTGACTCTACATTAAAAATCGTCAATCGTCATTTTGGTAAATTCATCGAAAAAAATCGTCAAAATGACGTAAAATCGTCACATCTAACATCCCTGTTTCGAACACTGGTTTAAGAACAGGGTGCACCGTACGCAATTTTATGCAATATTCAAAAGCTGTTACATTATGTAAATATAGCAGCAAATGTGATAAATAAATATTTTCTTTTCACAAAAATAGTTAAAAAATAGTTGATCTAATCAAATCTTATCAAAAATAATCAAGAAATCTAATCAATTATTTTTTGGATTAGTTTTGATTATATTTGATTAGACGATTAGCATGTCACTAATTGTGATTAGATTTTTGATTATTTTTAATCTAATCAATTAGTAATCGTCTAAAATGGCTTACTAATCATAATTAATCAATTTTTCAGCACAATTAGAATTTCTAATCCAATTGCTAATCATTAGGATTTCTAATCATTATTCCCAAGCTGTGATTTAATCATGCTCCTATCACTTCCGTTTTATTTGTTTTTAAAAACAGGCAGTAAACTTTTATTTTGAAAAACTGTAGGGTCAAATATATCTCTAAAGGCATTTTAAAAACCAAAAATCAATAAAAATTTGATTCGTATGTAATTGCGATCAGTTTCGCACTTTGCTTAAGCAAATGACGGTTTAAAAAAATTTTACGAAAAGTTTTCTTTAGTTCAATATGGTTTGCCACTTATGATTAACATGCATTCGCACAGTTGCATAATCCAGCTTATGCATATTATAGTTGGGCCTTTACAAGTGACTTAATTTACATGATTGTCTTTAGTGTTTTCTTTTCTACAAAAAGTGTGACATTTTATTTAAAAAAAATGCAATTTGGTGTCTGTTTTTTAAAAATTTCACCCTTTTCGGGAGCAAAATTTTTAAGAAACAGACATCAAATTGCATTTTTTTAAATAAAAGAAAACACCACTACTGTTTCTTTATATATTTGCGTTTTACTTTATTTTAACTTCTACTTTTGTGGTTATTGCGCCTAACTTACGTTTATGAGACTGAATTTAAACGTTCTTCATGCTATTTTTGTTTTTTCTTGTTATTTTTATGTTTTTTTTTTATCACTAATAAAAAAATTTAGAATTATTTTAACCACATTTTTTATAAATTTTAAGCGCATATATTTATATTTTGAGTGCATTTTTAATGCGCATAAAACGCGATTTTAACTGCATAAGAGTCCGGGCACGAACATATGCAAATGCATACTATGCATCATTGCATAGCTATATAATAATAAGGGGAAGCCCCTTTTACAAACTGAAGAAATGTTAAAACAATTTTGGAGACTGTGCAAGTGTGAAGACCCACCTATAGTATGCGTCAAATCAAATTGTACTTAAGAAATATTTTTGTTAAGTTTTACGAATCTATAATTTGCCTAAGCAAGGCGTGTACGGAATCAAATGTTTTTTTATTTTGTTTTTGTGTTTTTTAATGCATTTGACACTTTTTTGTTAATTTTTAACAGAAGCTTAAGCAAGCTTACGCATTTAGCAAAAAAGAATTTGAGCAGTCCGTAGGTATTACTGCAAACTAGTTTATAACACGATTTTGAAACACCGATGTATCGTATTTTTTACCGATGTTTTTTAGTATCGATGGCAGGGTTGATAAAGTTGGTACAATTGTACTTTTTGTGGTACAATTCAAAACTAAAAAGTACGCTGGTACCCCCGTGACTCATTTGGTACTATTTCCAAATTTTTCAAACCTACACACATAAATATTTATAATTGATATAAAATGGCAACTCGTATTTACTGTCCAATGTATATTAGCGGAATTTAGTGTTTGATGAAAATAGTCTTACGAAAATGCAAAATGTGGTAGCTTTTTTATGAAATCTTAGGGAAACTCAATTTTTTGTTGTTGGATTTATCAAAAGCAGCTGTGATATTTAGCATTTGCTTTTTTGCAAGACCATTTGTAGCAAAAACTGAACTCCGCTATTGTGAATAGATTTTTGCACTTGTTCATTGAACGATTGCTTATGCCACATTCAAATTTAGTATCAGCGGCAGCATATAAGCGTGCATATTTTGATGATATTGACAAGTTTTTAAAAGATAAAAGAAACCAGTTCTACAAAAGTTCTACATGGTAGAAAAGACGACTTCCTCTTAATTCAAGATTATTTTGGAACGAATTCATAATATTTTCAAATATTCGTCAACAAGATGTATGTCACGTCAAGAAGTAATCAACAGAATTATGGAACAGTGGGAGCCCACTCCATTATTATCTTAATCCGAATTATTCTGAAGGAGATTTTACAAGCGCTAAATTAAATAAAATAAATAAATAAAATTGGAAATGCAATCCGAAGATGATTGTATGCACATATTTTTATAACGCTTAAAAATTTTATTTGCTTTTAAAATTCGAGATTGCATTTTGAGAAATATTCGTCAATTTTCCACAAAAATACGATAAATTCTAAAAAACGAAAAGGAAAACGCTGTCTGGCGACAATTAAAAATAAAAATAAATTGATTTCTCGACCATAAAAACCGGTCTGGCTAGACCAATTACAATTTATTTGGCTATATTCTTGAATATTTTGGAAAACTTACTATTTTGAAAAATCCGGTGCTCAAAATTCATTTTTAACCTATAGTTTCTTTGGCAAAGTTTCTAGGAATGACTTATAGAACAAGAATCGCGATGTGCTTTTGACTCGAACAAATTTTACCCATCCTATTGTTATGTATAATTAATGATCATGTATTTTTTGCTATCTATACTTTACATGTACAAATTAATTTTAAGTACCTTATGTTTTTGTTGTATTAAATTTTTGTTTTTAAAAATAAAATAAAAAAAATTTAAAAAAAATGATTGAGTACTATTGGGGCCGAAAAAGTACGATTTTAAAGTTCGTTGGTACGATATTGGTTTTCTCATTTATCATCCCTAATCGATGCTTATCTTGAAAACATCGACGTTTTTAAACATCGATGTTTTTTAGAACGATGTTGTATCCCTAAACAAAGGTGACTGAGAATTAGTTTTGCTTTTGTTTTTTTTTTATTTATTAAAAGCTGTTATGTAAATCTTGCAATTTCATTTTAAAGCAGATATCTTTAACCAATTATGCTGATATTTTGTATACACTGTCAGTTTGGCTGACAATGCATGTTTATCTTTGTTACGTAATTCTAAATCTAGCATGGCGGCACACACAAGATGGCGGACTAGGGTTTTTAATGCACTCCTACAATATGGATATCAAATAAAATGGCTTGCTAAGAATAGCTCGAAAAATAAAGTGACGTCTCCCTAAATCCAATCCCTAAATCCAGCTTGAAACAAAATTTTTAAGCAGATATCTTCAGCCGGTTGTGCTGATATTTTATATACACAATACATGGTTAGCTGTGTGACGATATTCTAAATCCAACATGGTGGTAATACCTAAAAAGGCGGACTTATTATTTTTAATGCATTTCTACAATATGGCTATCAAATGTAAGGGCTTGTGGAGAATACTTCGTAAATGAGGTCACGTAATTCTAAATCCTAAATGGCGGACTAAGTTTTAAATAATTGCCTACATTACGGGTAACAAATGAAACGCCTTACTGAGAATACGAATGCAAATTTTAAATAAATTAATACATAGAGCCAGGGTTGTCAGATCGATTTTGACCTTTTTCGCCAAATTCAATGTCAAAAATCGCCAAAATCGCCAAAGCTTTTATGTTTAACTTTTTGACAATAAAATATACATGATTTAAATTATTAAAAATATTTTTTATAAATCTTAAAAAATAAATTTGTTCCAAGTCGCCATAATATATATTCTGTTTAGTGTTTATTTAGAACCAAGTAAAAATGATAAGTGAAGACAAAAAAAGGAACATTGCACCATTAAATAGTTAATAGTAGTCTGCTAAAAGCAGCAAAGAAAGAATTTTTGTGGTTAGTATTAAACAAATATTGGATATATGTACATATGTATGTAGTGTAGTTCTATTATATATCTAAAACGCTATACACTTCAGCGCCAAAACTCTTCTTTTTTGAAATACATTGTAAGTGAATAAGTTTTTTCAACGAAGGTACAAAAGAAGTGCATCATGTTCTATTAACATTCATAAAGTAATTTATAACTCGTAACACCGCGTCAAGAACTGCATTCTATTTAGAAGGAGAGTTTTAGTGAAGTTCGTTATTGAAAATACATTTTCAACACGTCATTACTTGTTGGATTTAGCACCATATAATGAACAGCCAAAGCAAGTACTTTAAAATGGTACGTACCTGACGTGTCCTAATAGCTATAGACTTTTGGACAAAACTGATTTAAATAAGATGTGATATAATCCAATTACATACGGTCATATTGTCCATTGTGTTTTATAAACATCCAAAAGTACGTTACGATTCATTAATATCTTTAATAACAACGAATTTTGTTTGTGATAATAATTTGCTACATTTTGTAATGGAGAAATGTTCGTAAACTTGAAATAGGTACATACAATCATGCTTTATTAATTTTTTTTTTTTTTTAATATGAAAAATAATTTTCTCCTGGATTTTCAATATATTCGTCAGACATTTCAACATAACATAAAAATTATTAAAATTATGTTTTATATTTGTATGCTCCTGAGTACATCAGAAACTTTTTAATGTGATTAAATCTCATGTTGTAAGTCTTTATTGTTTATGTGTTACATTATTGTACTTATTTTATTGTTTTATAATTTTAAAGTAGACAATCCCTTGAAAAAGTCGACAAACAATCGACGAAACGTGGGGAACAAAATATTGTAATTAAAAATTGAATTTTATTTACATTGAAGAAATTTAGGCCCTATTAGCTTGACAAAAATAACATTCACAAATTCATATCTCTGGCCAAAGAAACAACTACAGCAATAATATAATTTAGTTTCAAATACATACTGACTATAAAAGCCTTAAATTTCATACATAAAAATACTAGAATACTAATAATATAATTTTTTCGTATTGAATTTAACGAGTTTCAAAACAAATGCATGGTTCACCAAAAAAAGCCAACAAAATCGCCAACTATTTTAAAATATCGCCAAAAAATCGCCATGTCGCCAAATCGAATATTAGGTCGCCAATCAAGTTTGAAAATCGCCACGTTTGGCGAGAAATCTCCATATCTGACAACCCTGCATAGAGCGATTAAACAATTCGTATGATATAAAAGCTTGTCGCGAAATTTACTTGGTAGATAAATAAGTAAATTAAACAGCTTGATGTATATGATATTAATTATTAAAAATTTCAAACTTAGTAAATACGAGTACATACTTGAATATCACTCAATTCACATGAGGGCTTTTACGACGTCGTTTTATCTTGATTCCCTTTTAAAGCAACTTCCAAAATCTCTTTGCGTTCATACGATGATTTTTGGTTGCATGTCTTTTTTTTATTTACAGTATGGCCTTGATTACCCGTCATTCGATTACCCGGCAGCTTCAATAAAATGGAAAACAAACATTTTTTTGCACTGATTTAAATTGCCTCTATTATCCGAAATTATAAACAAATTATCTTTTTTTCGTTAAATTTTGAACAATCAAAAGAAATTTAAATAAACGAAGAAAGAGAATATATTAACAGTGTGGAAGCATGTTCTGCCAAATTTACTTTTTTCCTCATGTTTACATAATAAAACGTTATATATTTACATAAAAAAAGAAACACACCAAAAAAAATAAATAATCAAGAATTCTGCCGATCCCGTCTATTATCGATAATCGAGGTCTCACTGTATTTGCAACCACACACTTCAAAGTAAGAAAAAGAATAAAACGTAAACAGAAGAAGTTAAAAGAGAAATGTAAAAAACGACATGCAAAATACAAAACGAGACATTTTGTTAACCCCTCTTTCTTTTCTACACCGCTCACCAACAAACCAAAAGAGACGTCGACAAAGCGACGTCGTAAAAGCCCTCATCTAAACTGAGTGTATGAATGCTTTTTTATGTTTAAAAAATATAAAAAAAAAATTTTAAATTTTTATAATGTATCGGAAAGCCAGGTTTATTTAGAATAAAAAATACTGGAGAAATTGGTCTAAGATTTTTACAGTGCGTAGATATGACCGCTGTATATAGATTTTTTTTGGATAAATGATGAAGGTGTAAAATGTTTATCCTTAAAATTATAACCACACCACAATAGTGGAGAGAGTATGTATTATGCATTTGTGCTGATGTGTGTAACAACTTAAAATATTGGTCCTAGACCCATCTTAAAGTATACCGATCGACTCAGAATCACTTTCTGAGTCGAACTAACGATGTTCGTCCGTCCGGCTGGCTGGCATGTAACCTTGTGCGCAAAGTACAGGTCGCAATTTTGGAGATAATTTAATAAAATTTGGGTCATAGGTTCTTAATGACACAAGGACCACGAGGGAAGTTAGGGGCAATTTCTGCCTCTCAAACCGATTTTAATGAAATTTAAACCATAGATAGATCCATATCTATATGCACTGAAAGAAAAAGGCTTCATATATTTAATGAATCATTTTCATAAAAAAATTTTCCTTGGGTAAATGAAAATTTTCGTTGTCTAAATGAAATTTCATAGTTATAATGAAGTATTTTCGTTAAAATCGATAAAACTTAAAGTCATTATAACTAAATATAAAGTTAAAAAATAACGTAAAAATTCCATTTTTAAAGTTGGGATCAAATTTAAACCTTAAATTCGCTTCAATAACCAATTAATACTAAATCAGATATCAGAGATTTAAAAGTTATAAAAATTATAATAAGAAAGAAAAAAAATATAACTTAGTCACATGAATTGCGTTTAAAAATAATCTTGTGGGATCTCGAACAATTAATTATAAATGAATCACACTGAAAAAGACCAGCTCATTTTATCTAGTGGTGCTATTTGAAATATTTTTTTAAACACACCCTGGTTAAAAGAGCTCATGGGCTTTAAGATTGAAAAGTTTTGCTAAATACATATACATATGAAGGGCTCAGAACTTAACCAAACCTAGTCATGAATTACCAGAAATTTCCAAACTAATGCGAAACTTTATTCGGTTCTGTATGGGACTTAGTCAAAAAGTGTTTCGTTTTTAAGGTAACGGTAAAAAATCGCACTAATTTTCGAAGAAATTAATGGCAGTTCAAATATTCAACCTAAAAATATCTTCGGTTTGTCTCTTTCTGACTTGGTTCGCTTCAGCTGTGAGCGTACTAAAAATTATTATTACTTAACAAAGTATTAAGCTACGATTTATGAACTAAATGAACTTTTTAATGGGCTTAGAAAGCTGGTCATTGAAGACAGGTCAGTGTTGATATTGAAGTCGTTATTGTTTTTAAGAATTCATCAATGCCCATCTATACGATTTAGGGTTAATTGTATAAAATGAGATGGGATAACACCTGAAGACTGAAACCTTTCTATATTTAAGGTAGATATTTAATTTAACTCCTGTAAATTTTTTTATAAACAAATAAAGGGTGTTTTTTAAGTCCAATAGAACTTAAAATTGTAAAAAGAATCAGAAAAAATTAAGTTTTTATCAAAACCACTTTTTTTCGAAAGAATAATACATGGCATAACATTGGAAAATGATAACGGGCTTACGGACGGTAACGATCTATATTGACTGTAGCATGGAATTCCGGCTTAATTACTTAATTTTCTGAATGTAAGGAAGTCTGTGGGTTCTGTTGTTGGTTGGGGTCACTCCATATGCGGTACTTTCGTTTACAACTAAACCCGTTAAGCTAAAAATAAGATGGACGATTATGTGCGCCATTAAAATCAATAAGTCTATAGTGTAAAAGTTACGCAGATCGATGACCGACCTTCAAAGTAAATTTTGGATTATTTGGAAGCTTTGAAAAAGCTTGAATTTATTTATGATGATTTATAAGAGTCTACCGATCATAAATGTTAAAACGTGAAGTTTGACAGCCAACCCTTTCCTAAGCTCTGCCAAAACTTTCAATTAACGTTGTTATTGTTGTTATGGACAATTTAATCTCATATTTGCGTTCTTAATTGAGTAAAAAACATTGTTTTTTTATTCAAAAACTACACTGCTTTGGATCAAAGACGCGCATGTACTTTTCACGTTATGATAAAATGTATTAGCACAACCGCCTTATTTCGGGCAAAATATTAGTCCAGCCCATAAAAAACTATACGCGATAGAACATATTTGGATTTAGCAGTATTATGTCTTTATAAATTCTATAGTTGTGACCTATTTGCACGTTCCTATTGTTATTTATTTAAGAAAACTTTCAGAGTTTTTATTATTCATTGCCATATTTGTATTTTAAAAACTTATTACTTCTAAAAAATTATTTCTGTGGCATTTTGACAAAACCTCTTAACTGCCTGTTTTTAGAAAATGAAAAGAAATGAGTGAGAGGGAAATTACAAATATTAATGAAGAACGAAAATTTGTTTTTGTTTTCAATAAACATAATTTCTCACTCTACTCACTTGTTTTCATTTTCTAAAAACAGGCAGTTAAGAGGTTTTGTCAAAATGCCACAGAAATAATTTTTTAGAAGTAATAAGTTTTTAAAATACAAATATGGCAATGAATTATAAAAACTCTGAAAGTCAAATTTAAAAAGTTGAAAAAAATGTTGTTAATCATACAAATTTTCATTCAAAAAACGTTTTTGCTTACGTTTTTAAGATTTTTTATTTAAACGAAATTTTTTTTAATTTTGGTTTATTTTATAATTTAAATAAATGATTTTTTCACCGAGTTTTTTTTAAACTTTTTTTTACTTATCTTGACTTAAGATGTTTTGTCAAAATGCCACAGAATTCTTTTACGCATTAAAAAAGTTTGCTTTGTAAATAAAAACATTAAACAACTGTTTCAATAATTAGGCTAGTAAAAAGTTTACTAGCAGAAATTATCAATAAACTTGAAAATTTTAAGCTGTTTCTTATTTTCGACTTTCGTTTTTCAAGTACGAAAGCACTTAGTCAAGGCTCACACGCTTCAACTTTTGAGTGTTTAGGAGAGGATAGAAAGGCGTTTAGTGCGGCTATGCTCAAGGTGAATTAATATAAATTACGAATTGCGCAGGTCCGCTATTTTTGTGTGTGAAGAAGACATAAAATTTGCGTATGTGTATTTGTGTATATCTTACATTTTTTACAAAAAACAATAATTTGCATTATATGAAGACGTAGATGCGCAGTAGAAATTTTTTTGTGCGGCTGAGAGCCAAATCTTATTTTTTTGATTTATGGATCTATACAATGTGGCCACAGAGGGGAATTCATAGAAAAAAGCGAATTCAATCGGCCCGACAATTTCAAAACAAGACCCAAATGTTAAAAAACTAAACATTACTGACCATGGTGGAATAAACAGGTGGCATCGTTACGGCAACAAATACAACATTACAACAAAAATGGAAATTATATCATCGTTAACGACAAAAAATACTTTAAGCAAAAATCAAAGCGTGCCGCTGAACGTGAGGAAATAAATACATTTTTGGCCAACTTTTATTTAATTATGGACAATATCTTATTTATTTCAATTTAAAATTATCAAAAACTTTAATAAAATGCAATAATCACAGCACAAAACGTGGACTTTTTGTAAACATAAACAAAACTTTGACATAAACCTAGACAAACAATGCAAGAGCAAAAAATCGTCATCTGGCGTAGTGCAGAAGCAATACGTAAACTTAATATAAAAAAATAGCCAGCTGGGCTTTTACGGTCACCTTTTAATGAATTCGCCATGAAGCTGTTTTACTCGTTAGGACGCTTTGTTTTTTTTTTTTTCTTTTTTTCTTAGGTACATTATGCACAAAGATGGCTGCATGTAAATTTGATTCTTTTCTTAATCTCTGTGATTCGGCCGCATGAAATAACCCCACAAAGCGTGGGGCCATATTTCATATGCAATAAAGCCCCAATTTTGAAAATGAAATAAGCCCCCAATGAAATGAAATAACGCCTCAAACATAAATGAAATAATTCCCTAATTTTTGGGGGCTTATTTCATATGCTTTCAAGAATCACGCGATAGACAATCATTTTTGTTGTTCTCCGTACAAACTTTGGGGGGGTTATTTCATTATTTTTTTGGGGGGTTATTTCATGCCGCCATACCAAACACAAGCTTCGCCAACTAAGACTTTTCTGCATAGACGGCCTTCGGCCGGGCGCAATGACTTTTTCCTCTATGGTATACCAAACATCGGCTTCGCTAACTAAAGTTTCTCTGCATAGTGCCAGGATTTTCGCCTCTGTAGTATAACAATACCGACTCGACTCGGGTACGCAGAGAAGCTTTAGTTAGCGAAGCCGGGGTTTGGTATACCATATAGAAGAAAACCATTGCGCAGGGCCGAAGGCCGTTTATGCAGAGCAGCTTTATTTATCGAAGCCGGTGTTCTGTATACCAAAGTGGATAAATTCTTGCGCCCAAAAACGTTTTCATTATAAATTTGGATATGAAATAATACCCCACAAAATTATATTGGGGCTTTATTTCATAATGATTTTTTGGGGGATAATTTCATATGAAATAATGCCCCAATTAAAAAAATTAAATAACACACAAAACAAAATGAAATAAATGTACAAATTTTTGGGGGGTTATATTTTGGGGGGTTATTTCATGCCGCCCTGTGATTCACTATAAATAAAATCATTGTTGTTTTGAAATATATAATCGAAAATGTGAAAAACGACTGATGCGTGCAAGCTGCGTATGACGATTTGGGAAACTTTTGAAATGGTATTGAAAATGAATTTGAGCGACAAAAGTTGAAGCGTGTTAACCTTGACTTGCTAGTAACTGATTAGGCATATGATCTGATGAGGCATATGAACTTGCTCTGTTTTTAGCTGACAACAGGGCTGCCAGGTTTTTGGGATATAACATCAAATTAAGGGAAATTTCGTGGATTTCACATAAGTGGTGCTTAAACGAAAAAAAATTATGTTAAAATGTTATACATCAGCACTATTTGACCAAAAATGAAACGTTATTTTAATCATAATCCGAGGTCGTTATTAACGTTTGTTAACTCAAAAAGATTAATAACTACCCGATTAACTGATCGGTTAATTTAAAGTTGGCTTTTTTCGATTAACGATTAAACCGGTTAATTTCAGTCGATTAACCGATTAACCGTTGTTACAAAAATTAAAATTTTTTTAAGTATTAAACCATATTTTTTGTGTTTTAAATAATGGGTGCGTTCCAAAACGTCGGTTGCAAATCAACTCGCTTTTTTAAAAACATTCTACAGTGCAACCATGAACAATTTTACAACGTTATCCGTACCAAAAAATTCACCAAAAAATTGTGTCTAGAATTATTTTTTTATACAATATATTTCCTTCTATAAATACATTTTTAAAATACAGCACAAAAACAGAAAAGAAAAATTAAGGAATTCGGAAATGAACTTTTTTTGCAGAATGTTCGGTGCAGAGCTTTGCCAGGATAAGTTAGATGATGACCTGACAACAGAAGAAACTTATGATAGTAACGCAACAATGGAATTAACCCAAACAATAAGAAGTGTTAAGAATTTTAAAAAATAAAACATCCAAAATAAATCCAGAAAAAAAGACTGAGAATTAGATATTCTGAGTTATGGGTTGCTTTCGATTTCTCCAACATCTACGATAAGAGAAAGAAATTTTTCCAAGTCAAAATTTTCAAAACTAAAGAAAGCAGTCGCTTAAATCCAATATATTTTAACCAAATTATTTATCTAAAAGATTATTTTATAAGATCTTCTTAAACCATTTAAATTTCAAATAAAATTATCTCACGGTTTATTGTTTAATAAATACTTAATCGGCCTTGTTCTGGAAAACGAAATCACGTAAAATTGAAATCGAACAAGTTTTTAATTCTATCCTGTGTTTAAAATTGATAAAAATATTTCTTTTTCATTACCTCATACTTTGAGGATCACATATCTTTACCAAAACTACTTTGGAAATCAGGAAAAGAATTAAACTTAAAATCTCCATCGATTTCAATTTCACGTGATTTCGATTTACAGAACGTGGCCGAATATGTATTAATTAAAAAATATGTATTACAGAGCTATGAATTATTTTTTTTTTGCTTGGTCTAGGTCACGTATTGTTATGTTATTGTTTTTTTTACTACTAAACTGCAGATAATAAATAATTTTGAATTTTTATTCATTGAAATTACCAAAAATACTTTATTAATCGGTTAACCGATCAATAAAAAAATTAACCGATTATTAACCGATTAAAAAAATCTTCGGTTAATTAATCGAGCGATTAACCGATTAAATCAAAAGCCCGGTTAAATGAATACCCTACTACTTACTCTATGCAGAATATGATAATGAAATCTATTCATTTAATGTTCTCTCTAACTACTTGAACAAAGTAATTACCATTGCTTAACACTAGACACATTTTAAGATGTTTAAAAAGCATTAAATCCTCATTGACAAGTGGACAAGATGGCATACCAAGTTGTGTTTTGAAAAGTTGTACACCTTTATCAATTAAAATTTGGTTACTTTCCTAAAATTTGTAAAGAATCGCTTCTAGTTCCTTTATTAAAATCTGGACATAAGGCAAATATAATAAATTATAGAAAAATTTATTTGATAATGAGTAGGGATGAGATTTTCATGCACTAAAAAATAGAAAATATGCGCATAAAGTATGCACTAAAAACTCCAAAATATGCATTAAAAAAATAAAAAATATGCACTAAAAACTTGAACGTTTTCAATAAAAAATCGTTTGCTTTTTTAATTTTATTTAAAAAAAAAAAAAAATCTGTTATTGTTTTTATTCCATTGTTATTCATAGGAATAATATTTTTTTAAAACTTAATTTAAATAACTACATAATTTTAATTTTTGCATAATCAAATAAATACTTGTTTATATCATCAAAAGTAAACATTTGTCTGTTTAAAAGCTTTTGTACAACATCAACCGAAGTTCAAGCATACTTGAAGGATGCTAATTAATTTGAAGAATATTAATTTTCTAATTCAGATCCCACATTTGATTCTTGATCAAAAATAGTTGAAATTTGTTTCATTGTTTAAATTCCCCAAAATTTTTTGCAAAACATTTTGGATTTATTTTTTAAATTGTCGGGCTATGAAATCAAAAAATAAATATTAACGAATTGGCTTCTTTCTAATTTACTCTGCAATTCGATGTAACTGATGTGCCAACCAAGTAACATGTATCAGTTTTGGTTAAATTGTTGTAGGCCACTTGGAAGCCTTAACCATGCAAGGTGCTGCACCGGTTAAAAACTGAACATTTTTGTGTCGAAATCGTGTAATTTAAGCAGAGCTACAAAAAATTTATTTATTGATTTAAAAAATTTTTATTTTGGAAAATTTTGATTATACAATTTTGATATTTTTTGAAGAACTTTTTTCATAATGTGGAAATTTAAAAATATGTCACTCAAAAATGTTAAAATATGCAAAAATATGCATTTAAAACCAATATATGGAAAAATATGCATTTTCAGCAAAATATGCAACAATATGCAAAAACAAATCGATGCCATTTTAACGCAAATTAAATGATTCGAAAAGATAATTGGTCGACATCAATCTTAGACTATCGACAAAAAATATGCATTTGCATGGAAATCGCATCTCTAATAATGAGTCTCTCCTTCATCCAGGATCTTCTTTACTTACGAAATGTCAACACGGTTTTCGTAAATGATCTTCAGCTACACACAGAAAACAAATTGGTTGGAAAACGGTTGCAGTAATAAAATATTGATCAAGAAATACAATTTACTATTGCAACTATTAAAAATGTATAGATCTAACTGATTTTTAATTCTCTTAATTATTTAAACGTTATTCTAACTGAAATATGATTCCTTCAATTCTTTTATTAGTTATGATAACTTATTTAATGTAATTCTAAAAATTAGTACAAATGGTTCGAATCACAAACGAATTTAATACAGAGCAATACTGAATATTGGTCTTTGCAATTAATAATTTGTTTTCGTCAATAAATTTTGTAATATAAATGTTAATTCATTTATTGCAACTAATTATCGATTGCTAGTATAGTTTCAATTCGAGTACAACAAATGAAAATATAATTATTTGGTATTCACAACCAAAAAAAAAAAGCTATATGTCCCAATTGTTTACTAATTTTACTGTCAAAATATTAAATATAATAAAATAAGAATTAAGCACGAATAACAAAATCTTTTGAAATTAAAATTTTGTATTCCCAAAAATTGAAATTACTTTTTGATAATAAAATAATTTTAATTTTATATTAAAATACATAATTTGTGTTAAAAAATTTAAAATGTGCAAAAAAATTAATAAATAGGGGTAAGTTATTTACGTATTTTTATAATTATGTACATATGCACGTACATATGTGTGTATGTATTATATTTCTTATAAATACATACATATATGTACCCAGCTAGCATTTTCAATAGAAAGAATTTACTGTGAATTTCATGGAGAGCATTACTCGTCCACGAGCACAAATTTCAATCGTAAAAGATTCCTCACACGGGAAAACTGTTAAACAAGGTGATTCCTCTGCGAGATACTTCTACAACACAGCGAAAGACGCTTATATCACAGTGCAAAAAAATTCGGGAAATTGCCGCCAGCCTCAACACTTGCAACGCGAAATGAAACAAGAATACTGGTAGAGAATAGCTGCCAAAGGGGTTTGAAAAGTTAGCTCGGGTTTCCGAAATATGGGCCCCTAAAGTTTTTGAATTTCTTAAAAGGGCGTGAACTAAGAAATAATTTCAGATATCTTTAGTAAAATCGTACGGCGATTCTTTTCTTAGAATTTATTAACCCTCTAACACTCATTTTAAGAGTGTATACTAAAACGACACTTTAGAGGGTTAAAAAGTTCCACGAATATTTTCTGCATCAAATTTTACTAGGGGTCTTTTTAGACTAAAGGTGCGTGCAATGTATGTAAAACGGTTTTTTGAAATTCCTGGCCTTGAAATTTTTGAATTTCTTGAAACCCCGTTTTGCATAAAGTGCATGAACTATTGGTCTAAAAATTTGATGCAAAAAATATTCGTGGAACATTTTAACCCTCTGAAGTGCCGTTTTAGAATACTTTTGTTGTGAAGTTAAAAAAAGGACAAAAATGACCCCTTAAAATTTGTGTTAGAGAATTAATATATCCTAAGAAAAGAATCGCCATACGATTTTACTGAAGACATCTGAAATTATTTTTTTGGTCAGAAGTACATTTAGTATATTTTTTTTTTGACTGATACCAAACGCCTTTTCAAAAAATTCAACAAATTTGGGGCCCATATTTCGGGAACCCAAGCTTTCTTTTCAAAACCCTTTAGCTGATTTGCTCTACCAATATTCTAGTTTCATTTCGAGTTGCAAGTATTGAGGCTCGTTTTTTTTTTTGTTGCACAGTGTATTGATCATAGGCGAATTCGTTTGAGATTTCTGTAAAGATTTTCTGATGAGGCTTTCAGAAAGCACATCAAAAATCTTATGAGACTCTTGTAGGAATTCCCTTATAACTTGTGGAATGCTTAAACATATAACTAAGCCACCTAAACAAGAGCATCAAGCTTTTTTTTCATACAATTTATACGAAACAAACCTTTAGATCAGGAATTCAACAACAATCCTGTTGGAAAATCTTATTTGGCAGATACTTAAGTCGGCTTGTTTAAATAAAATTTTATTAACAAGTGAATTTTCATGTTTTAAAAACGCTCTTATTAAGGTAGCTAAGTAATTCTTATATGACTCATAAGGAGAGCCGCAAAAGGTTCATTCCAAGATTAAAAGACAAGCGTGTCAGAAAATGTATTAAAAACTAATAAATAAAAAATTTTGATGTTTTTATTATTGTTACTCATAAGATAATCATCAGAAGATTGTTTGAGGAGTTAGACAATCGTCTAACAAACATCCGATGCTATCTGGGCAATATCTTAGACATACATACATATGTACAAAACATATACATGTACATATTGTTTATATTTTGTTCCGCGTGTACAGTGGTCAAACAAATATGTTATAAGTACATTCTATGAAAATCGCTCAGTTTTTTAGTAATTTTTATATTAATTTACAGCTTCAATTACTGTTCGTATTGTAAAATCCACATGTAAATTATTCTGTTTTACTTTAGACACTAGAACAAGACGAAATTGATGAAAGAAATTGCATTGAACTGAAGCCAAAGATGGTTTTTGTTGGTACTTAAAGGGATAAGCTGTACACCTTTGGAAATCCGTTGGATGATGTGGAAAGCTGCATGTATGTACATATTTGTATAAAATGAAATAATTTGTAAACTGTACATAAAAATATTAATAAATAAATACACTAACAAAAAATGGAGTTTATTGCAATTATTTTGATTTTCTATCTAATAAATCGGGAAAATGATTTATGTAACCGGTTAAAAAAAAAAATTGATAAAGACAATCAAATCTTTTGTTATGAACACCAATTATGTGTTTATTCAGTTGCATCTATCATATATTCGGGTGTAAGCATAATTTTGATTTTAATAATCATACTTACAACTAACAATATCTGTTGTCATAACTGATAGTGTACTAAAATTCAAATGTTGCTATCAAAAATATTATGCTAAGCAACGTAATTTTCAGTAATTGTAACCGAATTGTGTGATAGTACATGCAACCGACAAAATTCGATTGGCGCCAAATTCGGTTGCGATCACGAATCTGTTTTCTCTGTGTATGACTATCATTCTACAACGAACAACTTTGTTTAATAAAGCATTTACTATTGGATAACATACTGATGTCATTTATACTGATTTCAGTAAAGCCTTTGGCAAAGTAAAAGCTTAAAGTCATATCTTTCGTGCAGAACACATTCGGTAAAATTTAACTCTGCAAATTCAAGAAATATTTTGTTGAAATCCGTAAAAATATTTTTAAGCTTCACACATTGCCCAGATCAAAGTTATCTGCAAAAGGTTTTGGAAAATATTTATGATTGGTGTAACCTTGTTTTAATGAAACTTAACCTGAAAACATGCAAGCACATGACTTTACAAAAAAGTATATTGCTTTTGATCACTATCATATCAGTGGCTATATAAACTAGAGTCGGTAAACGTAATTAAGGATTTTGTAGGATGGAAAATTAATCTTTATACAACATCTTACGATAGCTGTTACAGAGAACGGCTTTCTTCGATTGCAAAAAAATCGCAGTAAATGAACACCAACAAATACACTCGCTTGCGGTCATACAATCAAACTTGCGCAACCGCAAACATTCGCTGCTGGTTTGCAGTCATTCAAATAATGCACATCGTGCTTTGTTATTTATTCCATCGTTAAGCTTCGTTTGTCAATTAAGATGTTTGTGTGTTTGGTCCGACAATGATTGTTTTGGCAAAGAAAAAAAAAATACAAACAAAAAAGCAAGAAATCAAGCAATTATTACTCATGTAGACATTCAGCAGTTACTATGTAGTACAAGAAAAAAAAAATTTTAATGAAACTAAACGCACATACTAATGTAGGTACAAACAATTTCCATAGAAACAGAAGACTTTATTTATCATCTTAAAAAGTACAGTAGTTCTAAATGTACAATGTATTCTTGCTATTGTTGTTTTTATTGTTGTTAATTTTAACAAAGCGTATCATCGAGTGGTTTATTGTTGTTATTGTTGTTAATGTTAACAAAGCGTCGCATCGAGTGGACAATGACCACTTGAATGCAAAAGTATAAGAATGTGTGCCTTTTGACTTTACACAAATAAGTTATATTGCTTGCGCAACAAAAATGCAAACAAAGCACTTTCAATAAAAAACGCACACATGCAAAAATTAAATGTGTACGAAACGATGTAAAAATTACCAACGTTGAACTTTGTTTTGCAGGCAAAGAGTGAATGTAAATTTGGGCGTATGAGCAAATCAAGAAAACTAGTGATTTTGCAGTTCTCTGAGATGTTAATAATGTTCGTGGATTCTGGGATTTTATTGAACAATGGACAAAATAATTTTAAAACCCTTTTATCACCTAAAGACTATTTACGGCAGTTGTAAGACTAATTTTACACTTGCAATATTATCGTATATGATATTCAGCGTTATCGTCGCATTTTTGCCCCTTTTTGACTGCCGTGCCACTTTTTTGGCCCCTTTGTTTAAATCCCCTTTTGTATCATTTGTGGTTTTTGTGCCCCTTTTAATATTAGCGATAAGAGACTGAGTTCATTAAAAGTTTTAGATCCAGTATTTATTAATTCAGCTGAAGACATAAATTACTTCGGAATTGTTTCCGTTTTTATTGATATAATTACTAACCCAGAAGATTTTGTAAAAGAGTTTAAACTTTTAGAAAACAGATCAAACGATTAAAGCTCTGAAGCAATTTTGAAAATATCTTAGCCTGAAACATTTTTGTACGAAATTAGCAATTAAAAAAACTGGGTGACAATTTATATCCAAACTTGTATAAATTTTACCACATAGTGGTGCATCCGCTGAGCGGATTTTTTCTAAGTTAGCATTATTAAAAATAAATTGTCAAATAGACTGAAAGTAGATACCTGTCAGTCCATGTTATCCGCTTTAAATTTGTATCAAAATAACTTGTAAGATTGGATTCCAAGTGATGAATTGATTAATAAATGTAGATTTACGTTTTCAGAAAAACCTGATAATAACTATCCTCCTACCCTGCAAATAATAGGACCAGTCCAAACACGTGTGTAAAGAGTAGTCCAAAAGGGACCAGGACTAGTCCAAAACTAACCCAAACGTATGGAAAAACATGGTCTATTTAACATAACGATGTCCTAGGAGAGGATCATATAACTTACCTTTGGACCACTAAGGAGTAGTTTTAAAACTACTCCATGGCATACTCCAGAGGATTAGTTTTGAAGTCGTTTAAAAACGAAAGCATGTCGTTAAAAACGAAGACATGTCGTCTCACTACAAACACTTTTTAACAATGACATGGTCCATGCTTGCATTACATCGGACCAGTCCATAAAGTAGTCCATTTTATCAAAATGGATCAGGTGGTCCAATTTTATTTGCAGGGTATCAATACTTTTATATGCTTTTTCCTCGAGGTTTCTTCGTAACTTAAATTTTTTGGTAAAAAAGTAAAATAATCCAAGTGCGAAATATTTATGTACATATACCTTCATATATACATATGTCTATCTATGTATTTAAATGTAAATTTTTTTGTCTCAAATCATATTATGAATTATTTTTTGTCTTTGTAAGTAGTGTATTACACTATTTTAAGCTCGTTCTCAGCGTTGCCAGAATGAAGATTTTATCTTATGTATATTTGAAGATTTTTTGAACAAAATATGATTAAAAGATTTTTTTTCACAAATTAAGATTTTTAACTTTAAGTTATAAATAATTTTTTCACAGTTTCTTAAACAGTAAATTTTTAAAATAATTTGGTTTTTCAAAATGTATTTTTAGAAAAATTTGTATAAAAAATTTAACTAAAAATTTTGTATAAATATTATGTATTTCAATTTAAATAGTTTCCATAAGAAAAAGTACATATCGCTCATTTGCTGCAAGACCGGCATAACTCAAAAAAATCAATTTCGAGATAAACGCATTTAAAGTTTTTGATTTGCTCTAACTACTTAGAAAAAAAGAAGACACATTCTCTTCAAACTGGGAAAGTATAAAATATATAAAGATGAATTTAATACACAATATAAAGAAAAGCAAAGGGAACAATTCTGCATCTCTAAGTCCAAAATTTCATTTTTTGAGTTATGCCGGTCTTGCAGCAAATGAGCGATATGTTCTTTAGAAAAATTATTAATTTTTACTTTTTTGCCCTTGTTATAAAAAATTTCAAGATTTCTCTCTTCAAAATAAGATTTTTTCGATAAATGAAGATTTTCCTTCCTAATCTTTGACAACGCTGCTCGTTCTATATACAACTAATTAGTTACTGTTCTTGTATAAATAATTAAATAAAAATTGTATGCAACAGTTCATAAACGTTTACTTGCAAACAAGACATAGATTTTAACGATAAATGTATGTATGTATTTGTAATATATAATGCATTTTTTTAAAAATATGAAGTTTACTTTTTGTTATGATTAGTTTTCGATGAAAATAATTTAAAAAATACATGTTTGATTTTTTTTTTTTTTGAAAATTTTCCAGTTTTGATATTCGCCATATTATTTCCATTTTGTCCTATATTATGCAATAAGTCACACAATTGTTTCATTCGTTCAATAAAAAGCTGAACATAGCCTATAGGAATAACATAAACAGCATTGTACAATGCTGCCAACACACTTCAAAAGTCCTTTGATTGTTGCCAATATAGTGCCAACTTCGAATATCACACACACATTGGCGATATAATTTTACAATACGTAAAATTGAAAAATTTTATTTCAAGTGTATGAGCCGCTTTAGAGTATAACTCAATTGTACGGGACCCCAACTTTTACATTGATTTTATCTTACTCTTTTGTTAAAGATATGTTTACAGTGGATATTCTACGCTTCCATCATATAACGACTTGCTTTGATTCGAATGAAAACAATTAACAAACCGAAGAACTATGTTTCATTTCATTACAAAGTTGGGTTTACGTTGAAAATTTTACCAAACGATGAACATCAACCGAACATAGATTTAGTATCTATAAATGCATTAACCTAATAATAACGTAACCAAAATTTACTGTGGTCGAAGAAATATAACTTTAATTCTTGGACACAAATGTGTATAATTCCCGATTTTTATTAGATTAGGTGATTTTTGCCAAGGACTTATTACTTTTAAGATGGATCTGACACAAAACAATACCGACAAACAATGCCTGTGAAAAGTCTGGGTTCGCACTATAAAAGTTTTTCTTCAGAAAGTCTGAGTTAATCGATGTAAGGGGAGGGCAGAATATCATGTTCTCTTCCCCTCTCACTAATAAACTCACACTTTCTAAAAGAAAACTTATATAGTGTAAACTCAGACAAAGCTTGTGTTTTCGTTAATTAATTTTGCAAATACAAGACTTCGCAATAGTGTGCTTACTATGTACATATCGACCCCTTTGCGCGAAATTATCGTATGTTACAAAAACCAAATTTTACAAGAGAGCCATTTTTCTACTTTTCCCTGCTATCACTTGCAATATAAAAATGAACATATACATTCAATTTTTGGAGCAACGAAGTGGAATTCGCCTACAATATTTTGTCAGGCGACGTCTCTTTGAATGTAGAACAAGATTGCATCAAAAACTCAATTTCCAAAAAATTGGCATATACGATAATTTCGCGCCAATGGGTCGATATGGTAATATGAATATTAAAATGCATTTTTACTAGACAAAACCAGCCATTCTTTTGTGTGCACAAAAACAAAACGTTAGCGGAATAATTTGATTATGTTCTTTGGAACGCATGGCACGACAAACTCTTTGAAAACAATAGCAACCAAGATGGAGTTTATTTATATGGCAATACTGTCATTGATGACAGGGTCATAGTTGTTCGAATAGATCAAGGCGAATTGACTAGAAGGTGGGGTCAAGTCAACATGTGGTGTTTTTTTTTCGGTGGTCGACTTGTCAAAGTTTGTATAAACGCAGAGAAAAAATATGGTTGGGCATGGTTACGGCAACAACACTATGTTTAATGTAACAATATATTGTTGTCGTACACAACTAATTGTTATTTTTGTTTAATATCAGCAATTTTATAGTTACTGTAAACATATCAATGTTTATCGCAATTATGAATTTGAGTATTGTTGACCGAAAAATAATTATTTTTCTAACAACTAAATTATGATAACTTTCTAAACATATTATTTTTTTCACAACCATATCATGATGTTTAATAGCCATAACATGATAACTTTCTATACATTTATCATGTTATGTTAAAGATGCAATCAAACTATTTTTACTCTAATCATATTATGTTTACGCCATTTGTAAAATAATTTTGAAGCAGTTGTGTCGTTTTTTTATTTGTGAGCGGTTAAACAATTAAAAGATAAAATTCCATAAAAAAAAATTTTAAAGAAATTAAAAAATTCAAATATTAGCTGAGTTCATTCAAGTATTAGTGATGTAATAGTGCAAATGCAAAATATCATAGTTTTTTTGTAAAATCTATCTTTTTTCAAAAAAATGTCAAGAACGTTCAAAATTAGACAATATGGCAACAACATATTAAAATCGAAAAAATGGACACACATATTTGCCCATGAAAACCACAGATTTTTCATTTGCTCTTTTGAAAGCCTTATATTGAACTCCGCTATTTGATTAACATTAAGAAAAATTGTAAAAAGCCACAAAATAAAAAATCGATGCAAAAATATTTTAATTTATTTTGTATTTTTTTGACAGCTATGAAAGGTATTGTATCATAATATGATTGCTTTCAGGTATATTTAATGTACCTTGATTGCTTCTAATTTTACCATGATGATAATATGATTACTTCTTAGCTTATTATGATTAACATGACAATAATATGATTAATTTCTTAGCTTATTATGATTAACATGACAATAATTTGATTACTTCTTAACTTAGTTTGATTAACAGAATAATAATATGATTAAGGGAAAAATATTATGATGTACTAGTACGAGTATATTTAGTCATAATATGATTCAATAATAATCTTAATATGGTGACTACAATCATAATTCGTATCATAATATGTTGCTCTTAGAATATGTTTACCACAACCATGTTTTTTCTTTGCGTGTACAAACTAGTTTTTTATGTAAACCAACCTGTTTTTTTTTACTAGCAATATTTTTGACAACCCGACCACAGAAGCATTGTAGTTGTAGAGTTGACCTCACCTTCTAGTCAATTCGCCTTGGAATAGATGTTAAAACACAAAAAATTATTTACTGTTCAAACATTAATTGCTTTGTTTGAACAATAAACAATTTCTCGTACTCCAGTACGTGCGGTTGGAGCGACGCGTCGCAGCTAAATGTTACGCTCTTTATTTGTGTTTTTTTTCCTTGTGTGTTTCACCTCCCCCGAAACAAGAAATTCTTAAAAAAACTATTTCAGTTATATGATATGAGCATTCTATACGAAGTATAATTTTTGGTAAAACTTATTTGTTAACTTTCAATTTAATAATACGGACGTGTTGAAGTGAGTAAGATTTAAGATTAATAGCTGTAACCGTTTTTTTTCTTGTTGCTTAGGTTTAAATATATATATGTATATATATATATTCCCGTCGTTCCTATAAGGAGCATAGGGCCTCAGTACCATATTTAACGCCATATTTAACACAGATTAAATTTTGATTAATTAATGGTTAAGACCATAACACTCAGGAGCAGATTTAGGATTTGTTCGGCTTCATAGACGAAAGTTTAGGTCGAACGATGACCTTGGGGGCGATTTATTTTTTAAGTAGTACTCTCGGATTTTAACTTTTAAAGCTAGCCAAAACCCGTTTTTAAAGAATACAAAAAACTATATGTGATCATGTTGAATGCCGGCTGGTTTTTCTTCGTCTATTTTCTCAAAAAAAAAAAAAAAAAAAAAAAAAAAAAAAAAAAAAAAACATTTGTGCGATAAAAGTATAAGCGGAATAAAATAGAAATGAAAGAATAACATTGAAATATTAGTTAAACAAAATACCTAATTGTTTTATAAATGTCGGTTTTTAGTTCTAAAGGACAACTTTTGCTGTAAATAAATGTTCGAATGTAGCCGAAGCATTGCAGACAGCAAATGTCATCACATTAAAGTGTAATAAACCATCACTCTCGCTTAAAGCAGTTTTCTTTCAATTATTTTCTGAAATTTCTACTTTCTAACAACCGCTCTGCAAATCTTATAAAGAGAGCCATTATGTTCAGGCTAGTGTGCCAACGGTGTGAACAATAATCGTCTTTTTAAGTGACATCGTGTAGTTTTGTGGAGTCTATGCAAAATATAGTACATACTTTCTTCTACTTTTTTCAACAAAACAAATGCTAAAGTCCAAAAACTAGATAATGGTTTGATTTTATCCGCTCTTTTCTATTTCGTTAGCCATAGCGCGGCGTCAACGCTTTGCAATTGGAAAACTCGATTTTGACAGCGCGTTTCTTAGTGAAGTTGGCCTCTATTATTAATAAATAATGGCTATTTAGTTTTGTTTGTAAATCTAGCGGTTTTATCTCCTTTTCATGTATCTATTATGTGGGTTTGATTAAACATGAAATAAAACACAACTGTTTGTGACACAACGTTAATGTTTTACGCTCAGAGTCAAAGCTAAGCGGAAGAAAAGTTCCGTCTTTCGCTCTATTTTAGGTACGGCTGTAAGTGTCTGTTTTATTTTCTTAACTTCGTCTGTTGTGCCTCAGTTTTGCTCTTTTAAAGCAAAATTTTCTTTATTATTAGTTGTTTGGTCTTATTAGTATCGAGCGGCGTTCTCAAGTTTTGATGAAATGTATAAGCATTACCCGCCTTATTTTTGGCGAAATATTAGTCATGCCGATGAAAAAATCTGAGCCCGATAGTAAAGAACTGCGCGTTTAAATCTCTATATTCCACATGTTTTTGTTTAAAGGCGAGACAATTTGTTGTTTATTTGCAGACCAGTGTTATTGCCTCTGTTAAAGTAAAGTAGTCAAATCGGAAAATTCTGCGCAAGCATAATGTACATACCGCAAGTTTTAAATCGGTATACCGAATTCTGTTTACAGATGTTTCGGTTTTAAAGTTATCGAACTATGTATAATTTCACCTGGTTAATTGAGCTGCACCAAACCTTGAATCTTAAGTGCGAAATCATGTTAAGTACCATAAGCATTTTGCATTCGACCGTATGTCTATTTTGTATATTTCTTTCTTGTGCTCGGCATAATAGTTGCTATTATTGTTTCTGCAACTACTCGTCAAACTTTACAGATCTGCAGCTACAAATATTTTTAAAATGAATAAAAAAATTTATATAAATTTGTAAAGGTCGAATAAGAG
This sequence comes from Pollenia angustigena, assembly GCA_930367215.1. Classification (NCBI taxonomy): domain Eukaryota; kingdom Metazoa; phylum Arthropoda; class Insecta; order Diptera; family Polleniidae; genus Pollenia; species Pollenia angustigena. Next base: position 6,202,330 of record OV884057.1, on the reverse strand, counting down.
ACAATCTATATCAATTGCCTTTTCATTGATCCATGCGCTTTTGTTAACAACAGTTTTTCTACTAGAGAATTCCAGAGCATCTCGATCCGCTCCCTATTGGCATTGAAGACGAATAAATTTTACTTCCAGAATATGTAGCTTTTCACTGATTTATTTATTTCTTGGAAAATCTCCTTATGTCTTTTGGTTTTTTATTCGGGAATTTTCTTGAATTTTGTGTAGCATGATGCTCGACTTTTTCTTCTTCTATTTTTTCTGAGCCTTTGAAATAAGTATAATAAAAAAAACGAAAATAATCTTTACAATAGTTTGGAGATTAGTTTTAATTATGTTACGATAATCTAAAGTAATCGTGGTTAAGTAATTATATATTTTTTTATTACAAACAGATAAAAGTAATTAACGTGTTTGTTAAGATGAAACCAATACGTAGAACTACTTTGTTTTTTACCCCAATGCGAAAAATTGTCATAATTCTATTCCTTGGTATATATATATTTTGGAGGTTTGCCAGAGCAACAGATTTTTGCGACAAGAGATGTATGTTTGAACGACTTATCTATGACCATGCTCTCAACAAAGTGTTTATTGATGATTCGCAGGTGGATTTCTACATCGACTCATTTACCTTTGACAGAAACATGCTCACCGTCGAACAGCTTGGACTACCTAAAGACCAACAAATGTGGTACGCAGACACTGCGACATTCAATAGTTTTATCGTTGTGATTCACGCATTTCTGGCATCCACAATAGACCCAAACAGCCGTTATTATAAGAACGAGACTATTTGGAGAATAATACGACATACGATTCGCGAGGTAGAAGCAATTTTACCCTTAGTTCCAGAAGGATCACAATCTCCTTGGGGCCAGAACTGGTATCAATTTAGCATTACCTATCCGTTATTTTTGGTCTCAGCGACATACATGCATCGGCCCCTTTTTCAATATTACGATGAGTTCATGACTCGTCACCTGTCCTCATATATTGCGCACTACTTTAAAGATCCGGAAAAGGATTCAGGAATGGTGTCGTTGGGATGCGAACGTGATGGACCCAACGCTATAATGATGGCAGTGCCCTATATAGGCGGTCACTTAATAATGAACGACTTTAATGAACACTCGACCAGTATGGACTATGTGCGGAACTATTTCACACAGAAATTTGTTACGACAGGGGATGGATTCTACCCCGACGGCACGTTTATATTTCATAGTAATTTAAGAGCTTTCGGTTACATCACATTACCATACGATGATTTTATCCTGGTCTCGAAATTTATGGGTGTAAATAAAATTTTGAATGCTATAAAATTGGCTTTAGCGAGAACTCAGCATCCTGCAATTCCGCTTCAATTCGGACCTTGGTTTGGTCGCACATCGAAACAGACGACTAAGCTCTCCAAATTCGGTAAACTTGGCTTTTTCATATTCGATCATATGCGCGGAGTCTCAGCAAAAACAGCAGATTGGATGATATCTTTCAATGGACAACATCCGGAAATTTGTTTCTATGAAAGTGACCACAACAACTACAGTTGGGCCCAATACTGGACTATGGCACGTCGTTTTATGTATAAAGACACCACGAAGCGCATTTACAAGGAGTTGCTGCCATACTATCCGGGTGTATGGAGCTATGGACGACAGGCAATCGATATTAAATCAAGAACTATAACAACTGACACATTCTTGCCTTCCTCCGCTACGTGTATAATTTCTCGCTTGGGAGATGAGGCCGTTGGTATGTACAATAAATATGCTGTGAACATGGCCGGGTCAATTTTCGATGTAATCGAATTGACCTTGCTGACCAGAAACGGAATTCATTGTTACTACCACATCAAGCCAAATCTTTCGCAGGCTTCAAGTACCACATTGACGTTGGGTGTACAAGTGGACAAATTAGCCGTCGAAAGTCATTTAGTAGGAGAGGGCTCTCAGTATGGCAAACGTTTCTCAAAATCCAGTGCCTTTGTATATCCCGGCATGTTGGGCAAAGTTAAAACAGATGAAATTGCAGATCCAACCGATGTTAATAAAACTCTTACAGTACTATATATCGAGCCCAGAATAGATAAAAATATGGCAGAATGCGGCTTTTCGCATGTACACAACGAAAGTGGACATAACGAGTTAATTGTTCAGCCTACCATTGACCGCATAGAAACTTCCAGTGTGTCTCTTTTGCATTTCAAACAAAATTCCATACTGGTACTCTACAATAAAATCACTAAAGTGGCTATAGTTTCCAAGGACATGGGTCCAATCTATAGAACTGAATTAAGTATTGATAGGTCTGCTCTCGACGATATATTTGAACAAGGATATAAAGTACAACAAAGTTCTGCAACCGGATCTAGCTTTAACCTTAATATTCTGAATGGGGATAAGTATCAGGCAGTCATCTCTAATGCAACACCAAAAGCAGTTGTATAAGTTCTACATTTATTCATAAAAAATGTAATAAAATACTAAATATTCTATTAAAACGCTTACTAAAATCTAATTTTACATGTACATATAAGAAAGTCAAGGTAAATATATAAATAAATAAAAATTAATTGAAAAAATATGGATAATTCTTTAACATATTGGAAAAAATAACTATAAACCTTATTCATTAAAAATATTTCTGTGTCACAATAAGAGTAAAACCCTTCAAATTTCCATACAAAATTCAGTTTATTAAAAGTTTATAAATTAAAATTTTTTTTTTAATGGCTTTTACAGTAAACTCACAGTTATAAAAAACCAAAATAAAAACAGACATCTGCGTTAAAATTGGTTGCGGTTTAAACCTATATTGACCGACAATCAGAAAGTTTAATTCTTTTAGCAATTTTAACTAGCTTGAGTAAAATATCATGATTCGTAACAGTTTAAGCCGAACTTAAATGATTTTCAGGAGGGGAATTTATATTGGAGCCATGGTAAGCTATGAACCATTTATCCCAAAATTCTGCAGAGTGATTTCTGGTATTACAAGACATAAATTTCAATACAGCGGAGAAATAAGTTTAGCGTTTGCAGTGAATTTCAGAAGTCTGCTTTAAATGGATTTAAGGGTTATTATGGATATGAAGCTAAGTTGAAAAAGTTTACCGCAATATCTATATCTGCTTTGGTTTTGGGCGTATTTATCTATTTTACCAGAGTGGGCTTTATATGAGGTCTATAGTAAATTATGGACCGATCTTCACGAAATTTATAAGTGTGATTTTTAGAAATATAAAACTGAAGTATTAAAATTTATTCTGATAACATTATTTTGTACCGTTTTAGGCGAACTAAACTGTTTTCCGGGAGTAGGGTTTATGTGGGGCCTATGGTAAATAATGAACCGTTCTTCACAAAAATGTGATGTACCAAATTTTGTTATGATAGCATTATTAATTATGATTTTAGGCGTACTAAACGGTTTTCCGGAAGTGGGGTTTATATGGGGCCAAGGGTAAATTAGGGACCAATCTTCACGAAATTTTATAGTCTTTTTTCTAGTCCTATAAAACTTTGATGTATCAAATTTTGTTATGATAGCATTATTAATTATGATTTTATGCGTACTAAACTGTTTTCCGGGAGCAGGGTTTATATGGGGCCTATGGTAAATAATGGACCGATCTTCACAAAATTTTATAGTCTTATTTCTACTCCTATAAAACTGTGAAGTACCAAATTTTGTATGATAGCATTATTAATTATGATTTTAGGCGTAATAAACTGTTTTCCGGGAGTAGGGTTTATATGGGGTCAATGGTAAATAATAAACCGATCTTCACGAAATTGTATAGTCTCATTTCTTGTCCTATAAGACTGTGATGTACCAAATTTTGTTATGATTGCATTGTTAATTAGGGTTTAAGGCGTACTATACTGTTTTCCGGGAGTAGGGCTTATATGGGGCCTAGTGTAAATTATAGACGGATCTTCGCGAAATTTTACAGCGTGTTACCAGTCGAATGAAACGAATTTTTGCAAAATGTTATATCATTCCGTGCATTTTTTCACCATTTATGTTACTTTTTGTAACAAAATTATCAATTTTTTTAGGTCATGATTCCACATTTTGATTCGTGGCTCTGATCCTACCGAACCGATTTTGCTGGATTTCAATCCCAAACTGCTTAGGATAACTACAAGCAATTTGACACCAAGTTTTTGTATTTCTTTTGAGTTTTTCGAAAGTGAGCGTGATTTCTACAGACGGGCATGGCTAAATCGACTTAGAATTACTCGAGGACCCAGAATATATATACTTTATGGGGTCTGAGATGAATAATAAAAAAGTTTCACACGTAATGACAAACTTAGTATACCCTCTTCACAACTTATTGTGGTGGAGGGTATAATAATGAGCAGATGACCGGTGGCATCAGATTTTTTTGTGAAATTGGAAATGACATGTATAATTTTATAAATATTTTAATTATCATATAATTAAAATGTTTTGTTTTTGTTTGTAAATTTTATTTCTGTTTAAAAATTTTTCGTTTTGAAATATTTTGTGAACAATTGCAAAACTATGGCGACCATAAATAAATTTACTCTTCGGAACGAACATTCTTCATCAATAGTATCTTATTTTGTTCCTTTTTTTCAAGACATTTTTCTTCATTTATCTTTCTATCTTATATATGTATATATAAAAATGGGGCAGGGAAATTGGTACCCCCATAGGATGCCAATATCAAATATCGCATATCTTAAGAACATCTTTACGCATTTTGTTGAACTTTTGGTAGTGGGATCTTCTGAGTATAGCAGCGGGGGAAGTGGTACCCCCCATAGGACCCCAATGTTAAATATCGCATATCTTTAGAACTGTTATAGTGAGAATGTTCAAACTTTGTAGCAATCACTCTTATGGTATACTTCACTTTTGAAAATAAAAATAAAGCGGCTAGGCGCAGGGGGGGGGTGGTAATACCTCCCATAGGAAGCATATGTTAAATATCGCTCAACTAAAGAACTATTAAAGGAAGAGTCTTCAAACGTGGTTAAAGCTACTATTATGGTAACCTTTAAATTTCAATATAAAAATGGGCGGGGTAGACAGAGAAGGAGCAGTACCCGCCCAAAGAACGAAAATGTTAAATACCTAATATCTGAAGACAAAAGTCTTCCAGCTTTTTAGAACCTACTCTTAAGATAAACTGCACATTTCAAAATAAAAAAAGGGGTAGGTGCAGGGGGAGCAATAAATTTGTATATATAAAAATTAAAAATGTTTGTCTGTTTTTTTTATTGGCTTATAGACTTAACTACTAAACCGATTTTCCTAAAATTTTAACACTAACATCACATGAGCCCCGAACACAATAGGCTTATTATTTTTTCGATAGGAGCAGGGGAAGTTGTACCAGCCATAGTATGCCAATATTAAGTTTCGATTTTCTTAAAAATCGCTTCACCCATTGTCTTGAACTTTTTTGCAGTAAGCCCCGAAATTGAGATAAGGTATCACCAGAGGAAGTGTTTCCCCCATAGGACGCCAATGTTAAATATTGCATATCTTAAGAACTGTTGTATTGATAATATTCTAACTTGGTATGAATCAATCTCATAGTAAACTTCACATTTGAAAATAAAAATTAAGGGGACACACGCAGGTGGAGCAATACCCCCATAGGATGCATATATTAAATATCGCGTTAATATTGGCTTAAGTCAATATTATGGTAAATTATAAGTTTTAAAATAAAAATGGACGGGTGGACGGAGAAAGAGCAGTACCACCCATAGAACGAAAATATTTAATACTGAATATCTGAAAATAAAAGTCTTTAAGCTTTGTAGGATCCACACTATGGTAAACTACACCTTTCAAAATAAAAGTAAGGTGGTGAGTGCAGGGGAAGCAATAAATAATATATTAATGAAAAATCGTATGGTTGTTTGTTCCTAAAAGACTCCTAAACTACTGAAATTTTCACAGTAATTTTCTGATTATCCGGCACATAGGCTATTGATATTTTTTAATTTTTAGGTGGGCGTGGCACCCTCCATACATTCACATAAAAGATTTCTACATATTTGGAGTACTGTTAAAGTGAAAGTATTCCAATTTTGTACAAATAGCTTAGATAATAATACACAACCTCTTACAAAAAAGTATATTCAATGGAAAAAGCACGAATGGCACCTCAGATACGAATACATTTGAAATTTCTGTATATCTGCAAAACGGTTACTGTGAAAGCAATTAAATTTAGTACAAGATGCTTTGTAATTAATACACGAGATCTGTTTTAAAAAATTTTTACTAATTTTATTTCAATTGGGGTAGCAAAGCGCACCGGGTTAAGCTAGTATTAAATAAAATTGAAAAGTTAAAGCTAAAAAGTTGACATTTGGATTGGAGGCCAGCCTCTTGCCAAATCGATCCGGTTAATAACTTTCGTTGTTCATTAAAAAATAAGCGGACTGGCATCTGGTACTTTTTTGATATTCGGTCCTTTTTGAGAGTAAACGGTTAAAACCTGTATATTAGAACGTTTTTGTCACCCCATATATTTTTTAAGCCAATACAGATAAAAATAAAGATGATATCACATTCGTAACTTATTTAAAAATTACAAAAAAAATTTCCAAATTCGAACTTTTAAGGTGTCGAAATTGCACTTATTTTCGTTTCCTTTCTTTTTAAAAACATTTTTGTCCATATATGCATATATATGTATTTTTTCCGAAACTCGAACGTTTAATTGGTGAAAATCGTTCCCATTTTTGGTACTTTTTTTATAAAACATTTTCTCCATTCATTGACATATACACTGAGCGTCATCAGGTTAGCGCGTAGTCTTTGAGCATATTATATTTGTTCTTGTTGTTGTTGTTGTTATTAATAAATAAATACTTTTTAGTGTTCCATTCTACTCATCATTGTATGCACTGAAACTGGTAGAGAAAGCATCTGCCGGAAATTAACCGTTACATTGTTTTTTCTATTTTATTAATTTTCGATGAAAATGCTATCATAGCTTGAGCGTCATCAGGTTAATGCCTGCAATTTCTTTTAAGTTTTTCTTAAAGGAAAATCACTTTCTGTTAAAGCGAAAGCAAAAATTGGAGCTGACGGGGATTTAAAGCTGCTAATAAGCGAAGTATTGAAAAAAACGGTAAAGGTCTTAAAGCTACAATGGCATTCTTGCAGAATAAGTCAAAAAACAATAAAAAAAAGTAATATAGGACCCTTTAGTAAAAACGCGATTCTGAGAGAAGCATCGACCTCTAATGTCTCAGCAGCAAAAATCAGGGTAAATGTTGGCGCTGAAGCAAGCTTATTTACTATTCGAAGATTGATAAAAATGCTCCACACTTTAATAAAAATAATTGTTTCTAACAGAATAATTGTTTCTAACATACCTACCCGCTATAACTACTCTTTAAGGAGTCTCCAATACAAAATTTTCAATATACAGTATAACCCGGTTAATTACCCCACGCTTAAATGCCTTTCACGCTTATTTACCTCGAGTTTTAAATCCCCGTTTTTTTTCTTCCATTTTTTAAACAAAAATCCACGTTTAATTGCCATACGCTTAATTACCCGATTCGGATAATTGCCTTAAAAATATAACCCCAAAAACAAAATTATACTTAAATTTCATTCGTTTAACTGCCTCAGTACTATTTGACCGCATTTACATCTATGCATTTAACGCCGAGTTTTTTTTCTATTTTTTTTTAAAGTAGTTTCTACGAAACTCTTTCCACATTTACATTTAAATTTTTTCCAAGCATTTTTTCAACTTTTTCAACCCCGTTTTCTTCCCTACACCTCTTGCTAACAAATAAAAAGTTGCATGCGAAAGTTGCGGCAAGTTGCGGCGTTAATTGCATAATGTAAATATGGTCTTTGACAAAAACACATTTTAATAATTTGAAAATATGCATTAAAATTTTTTTTAAATAATATGCCTAAAAAACAAAATATGGCTTGATTAAAAGTAAAATATTCAAAAATTAATATTTGCATTAAAAGTTATGTTATGAGGTCAAGATTCATATAAGAGTTATATATTATCTAGATACACCAAATTTATGAGATATTCTGTTTTAAAGAGATTAAAGTTTGAAGTTTGCATGGGGACTATGTGATATTATAGACCGATTCTACCAATTAACATAGGTTTCGTTCTAATGACAATAAAACGTATTTACCCAATTTTATCAAATTATCTAAAAACTGCTACCTTTACTTTTCGCACAAGGTTTACATGGACATACAACCAGCAAGATGGACGGACGAACACGATAAGATTACAAACTAAGGCACAAATTAAAAAAGAAAATTGCAAGTAAGATTGTTCTTTATTTTGTGTTTTTAGATTTTTTTTTTTCTTTAACAGATAAATTAACAAACATTTAAGTTAACATTAAGTCGTTTTGTAATGTAACAAAGGTGAATGAGTATTAGTTTTGCTTTGTTTGTTGAGTAAAACTATGAAGTCTATAAATGGATTTTGTATTCCTATAAGTTGCTTGTTAGACTAAATGCTTTTGCCAACGACCATACCACGCTGAATACATCGATTCTCGTCCGATCACCGAAATTAAGCAGCGTCGGGCGCGGTTAGTACTTAGATGGGGGACCGCTTGGGAACACCGCGTGTTGTTGGCATCCCAACAATTCTTTGTTTTTTTTTTAATAAAAATTTTTAATATAATAAAAAATTGATTTTAAAAACTTAAAAATTTTTTCAATAAAAGCATAAAACTTTATTAAAAAAACTGCAAAAACCACCAAAAACACGTAAGGCACAAATTAAAAAAGAAAATTGCAAGTAAGATTGTTCTTTATTTTGTGTTTTTAGATTTTTTTTTTCTTTAACAGATAAATTAACAAACATTTAAGTTAACATTAAGTCGTTTTGTAATGTAACAAAGGTGAATGAGTATTAGTTTTGCTTTGTTTGTTAAGTAAAACTATGAAGTCTATAAATGGATTTTGTATTCCTATAAGTTGCTTGTTAGACTAAATGCTTTTGCCAACGACCATACCACGCTGAATACATCGGTTCTCGTCCGATCACCGAAATTAAGCAGCGTCGGGCGCGGTTAGTACTTAGATGGGGGACCGCTTGGGAACACCGCGTGTTGTTGGCATCCCAACAATTTTTTGTTTTTTTTTTAATAAAAATTTTTAATATAATAAAAAATTGATTTTAAAAACTTAAAAATTTTTTCAATAAAAGCATAAAACTTTATTAAAAAAACTGCAAAAACCACCAAAAACACGTAAGGCACAAATTAAAAAAGAAAATTGCAAGTAAGATTGTTCTTTATTTTGTGTTTTTAGATTTTTTTTTCTTTAACAGATAAATTAACAAACATTTAAGTTAACATTAAGTCGTTTTGTAATGTAACAAAGGTGAATGAGTATTAGTTTTGCTTTGTTTGTTAAGTAAAACTATGAAGTCTATAAATGGATTTTGTATTCCTATAAGTTGCTTGTTAGACTAAATGCTTTTGCCGCCGACCATACAACGCTGAATACATCGGTTCTCGTCCGATCACCGAAATTAAACAGCGTCGGGCACGGTTAGTACTTAGATGGGTGACCGCTTGGGAACACCGCGTGTTGTTGGCATCCCAACAATTCTTTGTTTTTTTTTTAATAAAAATTTTTAATATAATAAAAAATTGATTTTAAAAACTTAAAAATTTTTTCAATAAAAGCATAAAACTTTATTAAAAAAACTGCAAAAACCACCAAAAACACGTAAGGCACAAATTAAAAAAGAAAATTGCAAGTAAGATTGTTCTTTATTTTGTGTTTTTAGATTTTTTTTTCTTTAACAGATAAATTAACAAACATTTAAGTTAACATTAAGTCGTTTTGTAATGTAACAAAGGTGAATGAGTATTAGTTTTGCTTTGTTTGTTAAGTAAAACTATGAAGTCTATAAATGGATTTTGTATTCCTATAAGTTGCTTGTTAGACTAAATGCTTTTGCCAACGACCATACCACGCTGAATACATCGATTCTCGTCCGATCACCGAAATTAAGCAGCGTCGGGCGCGGTTAGTACTTAGATGGGGGACCGCTTGGGAACACCGCGTGTTGTTGGCATCCCAACAATTTTTTGTTTTTTTTTTAATAAAAATTTTTAATATAATAAAAAATTGATTTTAAAAACTTAAAAATTTTTTCAATAAAAGCATACAACTTCATTAAAAAAACTGCAAAAACCACCAAAAACACGTAAAGCACAAATTAAAAAAGCAAATTGCAAGTAAGATTGTTCTTTATTTTGTGTTTTTAGATTTTTTTTTCTTTAACAGATAAATTAACAAACATTTAAGTTAACATTAAGTCGTTTTGTAATGTAACAAAGGTGAATGAGTATTAGTTTTGCTTTGTTTGTTAAGTAAAACTATGAAGTCTATAAATGGATTTTGTATTCCTATAAGTTGCTTGTTAGACTAAATGCTTTTGCCAACGACCATACCACGCTGAATACATCGGTTCTCGTCCGATCACCGAAATTAAGCAGCGTCGGGCGCGGTTAGTACTTAGATGGGGGACCGCTTGGGAACACCGCGTGTTGTTGGCATCCCAACAATTTTTTGTTTTTTTTTTAATAAAAATTTTTAATATAATAAAAAATTGATTTTAAAAACTTAAAAATTTTTTCAATAAAAGCATAAAACTTTATTAAAAAAACTGCAAAAACCACCAAAAACACGTAAGGCACAAATTAAAAAAGAAAATTGCAAGTAAGATTGTTCTTTATTTTGTGTTTTTAGATTTTTTTTTCTTTAACAGATAAATTAACAAACATTTAAGTTAACATTAAGTCGTTTTGTAATGTAACAAAGGTGAATGAGTATTAGTTTTGCTTTGTTTGTTAAGTAAAACTATGAAGTCTATAAATGGATTTTGTATTCCTATAAGTTGCTTGTTAGACTAAATGCTTTTGCCGCCGACCATACAACGCTGAATACATCGGTTCTCGTCCGATCACCGAAATTAAACAGCGTCGGGCACGGTTAGTACTTAGATGGGTGACCGCTTGGGAACACCGCGTGTTGTTGGCATCCCAACAATTCTTTGTTTTTTTTTTAATAAAAATTTTTAATATAATAAAAAATTGATTTTAAAAACTTAAAAATTTTTTCAATAAAAGCATAAAACTTTATTAAAAAAACTGCAAAAACCACCAAAAACACGTAAGGCACAAATTAAAAAAGAAAATTGCAAGTAAGATTGTTCTTTATTTTGTGTTTTTAGATTTTTTTTTCTTTAACAGATAAATTAACAAACATTTAAGTTAACATTAAGTCGTTTTGTAATGTAACAAAGGTGAATGAGTATTAGTTTTGCTTTGTTTGTTAAGTAAAACTATGAAGTCTATAAATGGATTTTGTATTCCTATAAGTTGCTTGTTAGACTAAATGCTTTTGCCAACGACCATACCACGCTGAATACATCGGTTCTCGTCCGATCACCGAAATTAAGCAGCGTCGGGCGCGGTTAGTACTTAGATGGCGGACCGCTTGGGAACACCGCGTGTTGTTGGCATCCCAACAATTTTTTGTTTTTTTTTTAATAAAAATTTTTAATATAATAAAAAATTGATTTTAAAAACTTAAAAATTTTTTCAATAAAAGAATACAACTTCATTAAAAAAACTGCAAAAACCACCAAAAACACGTAAGGCACAAATTAAAAAAGAAAATTGCTAATAAGATTGTTCTTTATTTTGTGTTTTTAGATTTTTTTTTCTTTAACAGATAAATTAACAAACATTTAAGTTAACATTAAGTCGTTTTGTAATGTAACAAAGGTGAATGAGTATTAGTTTTGCTTTGTTTGTTAAGTAAAACTATGAAGTCTATAAATGGATTTTGTATTCCTATAAGTTGCTTGTTAGACTAAATGCTTTTGCCAACGACCATACCACGCTGAATACATCGGTTCTCGTCCGATCACCGAAATTAAGCAGCGTCGGGCGCGGTTAGTACTTAGATGGGGGACCGCTTGGGAACACCGCGTGTTGTTGGCATCCCAACAATTTTTTGTTTTTTTTTTTAATAAAAATTTTTAATATAATAAAAAATTGATTTTAAAAACTTAAAAATTTTTTCAATAAAAGAATACAACTTCATTAAAAAAACTGCAAAAACCACCAAAAACACGTAAGGCACAAATTAAAAAAGAAAATTGCTAGTAAGATTGTTCTTTATTTTGTGTTTTTAGATTTTTTTTTCTTTAACAGATAAATTAACAAACATTTAAGTTAACATTAAGTCGTTTTGTAATGTAACAAAGGTGAATGAGTATTAGTTTTGCTTTGTTTGTTAAGTAAAACTATGAAGTCTATAAATGGATTTTGTATTCCTATAAGTTGCTTGTTAGACTAAATGCTTTTGCCAACGACCATACCACGCTGAATACATCGGTTCTCGTCCGATCACCGAAATTAAGCAGCGTCGGGCGCGGTTAGTACTTAGATGGGGGACCGCTTGGGAACACCGCGTGTTGTTGGCATCCCAACAATTTTTTGTTTTTTTTTAATAAAAAATTGATTTTAAAAACTTAAAAATTTTTTCAATAAAAGAATACAACTTCATTAAAAAACTGCAAAAACCACCAAAAACACGTAAGGCACAAATTAAAAAAGAAAATTGCTAGTAAGATTGTTCTTTATTTTGTGTTTTTAGATTTTTTTTTCTTTAACAGATAAATTAACAAACATTTAAGTTAACATTAAGTCGTTTTGTAATGTAACAAAGGTGAATGAGTATTAGTTTTGCTTTGTTTGTTAAGTAAAACTATGAAGTCTATAAATGGATTTTGTATTCCTATAAGTTGCTTGTTAGACTAAATGCTTTTGCCAACGACCATACCACGCTGAATACATCGGTTCTCGTCCGATCACCGAAATTAAGCAGCGTCGGGCGCGGTTAGTACTTAGATGGGGGACCGCTTGGGAACACCGCGTGTTGTTGGCATCCCAACAATTTTTTGTTTTTTTTTAATAAAAAATTGATTTTAAAAACTTAAAAATTTTTTCAATAAAAGAATACAACTTCATTAAAAAAACTGCAAAAACCACCAAAAACACGTAAGGCACAAATTAAAAAAGAAAATTGCTAGTAAGATTGTTCTTTATTTTGTGTTTTTAGATTTTTTTTTCTTTAACAGATAAATTAACAAACATTTAAGTTAACATTAAGTCGTTTTGTAATGTAACAAAGGTGAATGAGTATTAGTTTTGCTTTGTTTGTTAAGTAAAACTATGAAGTCTATAAATGGATTTTGTATTCCTATAAGTTGCTTGTTAGACTAAATGCTTTTGCCAACGACCATACCACGCTGAATACATCGGTTCTCGTCCGATCACCGAAATTAAGCAGCGTCGGGCGCGGTTAGTACTTAGATGGAGGACCGCTTGGGAACACCGCGTGTTGTTGGCATCCCAACAATTTTTTGTTTTTTTTTTAATAAAAATTTTTAATATAATAAAAAATTGATTTTAAAAACTTAAAAATTTTTTCAATAAAAGAATACAACTTCATTAAAAAAACTGCAAAAACCACCAAAAACACGTAAGGCACAAATTAAAAAAGAAAATTGCTAGTAAGATTGTTCTTTATTTTGTGTTTTTAGATTTTTTTTTCTTTAACAGATAAATTAACAAACATTTAAGTTAACATTAAGTCGTTTTGTAATGTAACAAAGGTGAATGAGTATTAGTTTTGCTTTGTTTGTTAAGTAAAACTATGAAGTCTATAAATGGATTTTGTATTCCTATAAGTTGCTTGTTAGACTAAATGCTTTTGCCAACGACCATACCACGCTGAATACATCGGTTCTCGTCCGATCACCGAAATTAAGCAGCGTCGGGCGCGGTTAGTACTTAGATGGGGGACCGCTTGGGAACACCGCGTGTTGTTGGCATCCCAACGATTTTTTGTTTTTTTTAATAAAAATTTTTAATATAATTAAAAATTGATTTTAAAAACTTAAAAAATTTTTCAATAAAAGAATACAACTTCATTAAAAAAACTGCAAAAACCACCAAAAACACGTAAGGCACAAATTAAAAAAGAAAATTGCTAGTAAGATTGTTCTTTATTTTGTGTTTTTAGATTTTTTTTTCTTTAACAGATAAATTAACAAACATTTAAGTTAACATTAAGTCGTTTTGTAATGTAACAAAGGTGAATGAGTATTAGTTTTGCTTTGTTTGTTAAGTAAAACTATGAAGTCTATAAATGGATTTTGTATTCCTATAAGTTGCTTGTTAGACTAAATGCTTTTGCCAACGACCATACCACGCTGAATACATCGGTTCTCGTCCGATCACCGAAATTAAGCAGCGTCGGGCGCGGTTAGTACTTAGATGGGGGACCGCTTGGGAACACCGCGTGTTGTTGGCATCCCAACAATTTTTTGTTTTTTTTTAATAAAAAATTGATTTTAAAAACTTAAAAATTTGTTCAATAAAAGAATACAACTTCATTAAAAAAACTGCAAAAACCACAAAAAACACGTAAGGCACAAATTAAAAAAGAAAATTGCTAGTAAGATTGTTCTTTATTTTGTGTTTTTAGATTTTTTTTTCTTTAACAGATAAATTAACAAACATTTAAGTTAACATTAAGTCGTTTTGTAATGTAACAAAGGTGAATGAGTATTAGTTTTGCTTTGTTTGTTAAGTAAAACTATGAAGTCTATAAATGGATTTTGTATTCCTATAAGTTGCTTGTTAGACTAAATGCTTTTGCCAACGACCATACCACGCTGAATACATCGGTTCTCGGCCGATCACCGAAATTAAGCAGCGTCGGGCGCGGTTAGTACTTAGATGGGGGACCGCTTGGGAACACCGCGTGTTGTTGGCACCCCAACAATTTTTTGTTTTTTTTTAATAAAAATTTTTAATATAATAAAAAATTGATTTTAAAAACTTAAAATTTTTTCAATAAAAGCAATACAACTTCATTAAAAAAACTGCAAAAACCACCAAAAACACGTAAGGCACAAATTAAAAAAGAAAATTGCTAGTAAGATTGTTCTTTATTTTGTGTTTTTAGATTTTTTTTTCTTTAACAGATAAATTAACAAACATTTAAGTTAACATTAAGTCGTTTTGTAATGTAACAAAGGTGAATGAGTATTAGTTTTGCTTTGTTTGTTAAGTAAAACTATGAAGTCTATAAATGGATTTTGTATTCCTATAAGTTGCTTGTTAGACTAAATGCTTTTGCCAACGACCATACCACGCTGAATACATCGGTTCTCGTCCGATCACCGAAATTAAGCAGCGTCGGGCGCGGTTAGTACTTAGATGGGGGACCGCTTGGGAACACCGCGTGTTGTTGGCATCCCAACAATTTTTTGTTTTTTTTTAATAAAAAATTGATTTTAAAAACTTAAAAATTTGTTCAATAAAAGAATACAACTTCATTAAAAAAACTGCAAAAACCACAAAAAACACGTAAGGCACAAATTAAAAAAGAAAATTGCTAGTAAGATTGTTCTTTATTTTGTGTTTTTAGATTTTTTTTTCTTTAACAGATAAATTAACAAACATTTAAGTTAACATTAATAGTGCATTTACACCTACGCCATAAACAGGTTATAAGTTGTTTATGATGATAAACTAGTTTGAGAAACTTGTTTATCCATACAAATTATAAACACGTTTGTAACTAGCTTTTGAGATAAACTAGTTACAAACAACCAGTTTTTGTTAATGCAACTCTGTTTTTCAAATTTTGTTCTGGCAATGCTAGTGATATTTGACATTTCCTCAAAAATAAAAAAAATCAAGTGAAAAAAAATTTACTTTTATCTGTAAAAAAAGCCAAAACAATAGTAAGAAAAATAATATAAACAAAGAAAATGTTTAAACAATTTCTGAATATATAAGAAATGTTAGTTTTTTTACATATTTTCTTTTAGATGGACAACGGAAATAAAAGGTTTTTTTATATGTTCGTGTGTATGTGCATCAACGTTTTTTTTTATTATTGGGGCTAAGAACTTGTCAAAGATAAACAACTTAACTGTCAAAAATGCTGATGTAAACGGTATAGTTTATGAAAGTAGTTTATGATCGTAAACTAGTTTGAAAATTACAAGTGTAAATGCACTATAAGTCGTTTTGTAATGTAACAAAGGTGAATGAGTATTAGTTTTGCTTTGTTTGTTAAATGGATTTTGTATTCCTATAAGTTGCTTGTTAGACTAAATGCTTTTGCCAACGACCATACCACGCTGAATACATCGGTTCTCGGCCGATCACCGAAATTAAGCAGCGTCGGGCGCGGTTAGTACTTAGATGGGGGACCGCTTGGGAACACCGCGTGTTGTTGGCACCCCAACAATTTTTTGTTTTTTTTTAATAAAAATTTTTAATATAATAAAAAATTGATTTTAAAAACTTAAAATTTTTTCAATAAAAGCAATACAACTTCATTAAAAAAACTGCAAAAACCACCAAAAACACGTAAGGCACAAATTAAAAAAGAAAATTGCTAGTAAGATTGTTCTTTATTTTGTGTTTTTAGATTTTTTTTTCTTTAACAGATAAATTAACAAACATTTAAGTTAACATTAAGTCGTTTTGTAATGTAACAAAGGTGAATGAGTATTAGTTTTGCTTTGTTTGTTAAGTAAAACTATGAAGTCTATAAATGGATTTTGTATTCCTATAAGTTGCTTGTTAGACTAAATGCTTTTGCCAACGACCATACCACGCTGAATACATCGGTTCTCGTCCGATCACCGAAATTAAGCAGCGTCGGGCGCGGTTAGTACTTAGATGGGGGACCGCTTGGGAACACCGCGTGTTGTTGGCATCCCAACAATTTTTTGTTTTTTTTTAATAAAAAATTGATTTTAAAAACTTAAAAATTTTTTCAATAAAAGAATACAACTTCATTAAAAAAACTGCAAAAACCACCAAAAACACGTAAGGCACAAATTAAAAAAGAAAATTGCTAGTAAGATTGTTCTTTATTTTGTGTTTTTAGATTTTTTTTTCTTTAACAGATAAATTAACAAACATTTAAGTTAACATTAAGTCGTTTTGTAATGTAACAAAGGTGAATGAGTATTAGTTTTGCTTTGTTTGTTAAGTAAAACTATGAAGTCTATAAATGGATTTTGTATTCCTATAAGTTGCTTGTTAGACTAAATGCTTTTGCCAACGACCATACCACGCTGAATACATCGGTTCTCGTCCGATCACCGAAATTAAGCAGCGTCGGGCGCGGTTAGTACTTAGATGGGGGACCGCTTGGGAACACCGCGTGTTGTTGGCATCCCAACAATTTTTTGTTTTTTTTTAATAAAAATTGATTTTAAAAACTTAAAAATTTTTTCAATAAAAGAATACAACTTCATTAAAAAAACTGCAAAAACCACCAAAAACACGTAAGGCACAAATTAAAAAAGAAAATTGCTAGTAAGATTGTTCTTTATTTTGTGTTTTTAGATTTTTTTTTCTTTAACAGATAAATTAACAAACATTTAAGTTAACATTAAGTCGTTTTGTAATGTAACAAAGGTGAATGAGTATTAGTTTTGCTTTGTTTGTTAAGTAAAACTATGAAGTCTATAAATGGATTTTGTATTCGTATAAGTTGCTTGTTAGACTAAATGCTTTTGCCAACGACCATACCACGCTGAATACATCGGTTCTCGTCCGATCACCGAAATTAAGCAGCGTCGGGCGCGGTTAGTACTTAGATGGGGGACCGCTTGGGAACACCGCGTGTTGTTGGCATCCCAACAATTTTTTGTTTTTTTTTTAATAAAAATTTTTAATATAATAAAAAATTGATTTTAAAAACTTAAAAATTTTTTCAATAAAAGAATACAACTTCATTAAAAAAACTGCAAAAACCACCAAAAACACGTAAGGCACAAATTAAAAAAGAAAATTGCTAGTAAGATTGTTCTTTATTTTGTGTTTTTAGATTTTTTTTTCTTTAACAGATAAATTAACAAACATTTAAGTTAACATTAAGTCGTTTTGTAATGTAACAAAGGTGAATGAGTATTAGTTTTGCTTTGTTTGTTAAGTAAAACTATGAAGTCTATAAATGGATTTTGTATTCCTATAAGTTGCTTGTTAGACTAAATGCTTTTGCCAACGACCATACCACGCTGAATACATCGGTTCTCGTCCGATCACCGAAATTAAGCAGCGTCGGGCGCGGTTAGTACTTAGATGGGGGACCGCTTGGGAACACCGCGTGTTGTTGGCACCCCAACAATTTTTTGTTTTTTTTTAATAAAAATTTTTAATATAATAAAAAATTAATTTTAAAAACTTAAAATTTTTTCAATAAAAGCAATACAACTTCATTAAAAAAACTGCAAAAACCACCAAAAACACGTAAGGCACAAATTAAAAAAGAAAATTGCTAGTAAGATTGTTCTTTATTTTGTGTTTTTAGATTTTTTTTTCTTTAACAGATAAATTAACAAACATTTAAGTTAACATTAAGTCGTTTTGTAATGTAACAAAGGTGAATGAGTATTAGTTTTGCTTTGTTTGTTAAGTAAAACTATGAAGTCTATAAATGGATTTTGTATTCCTATAAGTTGCTTGTTAGACTAAATGCTTTTGCCAACGACCATACCACGCTGAATACATCGGTTCTCGTCCGATCACCGAAATTAAGCAGCGTCGGGCGCGGTTAGTACTTAGATGGGGGACCGCTTGGGAACACCGCGTGTTGTTGGCATCCCAACAATTTTTTGTTTTTTTTTAATAAAAAATTGATTTTAAAAACTTAAAAATTTTTCAATAAAAGAATACAACTTCATTAAAAAAACTGCAAAAACCACCAAAAACACGTAAGGCACAAATTAAAAAAGAAAATTGCTAGTAAGATTGTTCTTTATTTTGTGTTTTTAGATTTTTTTTTCTTTAACAGATAAATTAACAAACATTTAAGTTAACATTAAGTCGTTTTGTAATGTAACAAAGGTGAATGAGTATTAGTTTTGCTTTGTTTGTTAAGTAAAACTATGAAGTCTATAAATGGATTTTGTATTCCTATAAGTTGCTTGTTAGACTAAATGCTTTTGCCAACGACCATACCACGCTGAATACATCGGTTCTCGTCCGATCACCGAAATTAAGCAGCGTCGGGCGCGGTTAGTACTTAGATGGAGGACCGCTTGGGAACACCGCGTGTTGTTGGCATCCCAACAATTTTTTGTTTTTTTTTTAATAAAAATTTTTAATATAAAAATTTTTTCAATAAAAGAATACAACTTCATTAAAAAAACTGCAAAAACCACCAAAAACACGTAAGGCACAAATTAAAAAAGAAAATTGCTAGTAAGATTGTTCTTTATTTTGTGTTTTTAGATTTTTTTTTAACAGATAAATTAACAAACATTTAAGTTAACATTAAGTCGTTTTGTAATGTAACAAAGGTGAATGAGTATTAGTTTTGCTTTGTTTGTTAAGTAAAACTATGAAGTCTATAAATGGATTTTGTATTCCTATAAGTTGCTTGTTAGACTAAATGCTTTTGCCAACGACCATACCACGCTGAATACATCGGTTCTCGTCCGATCACCGAAATTAAGCAGCGTCGGGCGCGGTTAGTACTTAGATGGGGGACCGCTTGGGAACACCGCGTGTTGTTGGCATCCCAACAATTTTTTGTTTTTTTTTAATAAAAATTTTTAATATAATAAAAAATTGATTTTAAAAACTTAAAAATTTTTTCAATAAAAGAATACAACTTCATTAAAAAAAACTGCAAAAACCACCAAAAACACGTAAGGCACAAATTAAAAAAGAAAATTGCTAGTAAGATTGTTCTTTATTTTGTGTTTTTAGATTTTTTTTTCTTTAACAGATAAATTAACAAACATTTAAGTTAACATTAAGTCGTTTTGTAATGTAACAAAGGTGAATGAGTATTAGTTTTGCTTTGTTTGTTAAGTAAAACTATGAAGTCTATAAATGGATTTTGTATTCCTATAAGTTGCTTGTTAGACTAAATGCTTTTGCCAACGACCATACCACGCTGAATACATCGGTTCTCGTCCGATCACCGAAATTAAGCAGCGTCGGGCGCGGTTAGTACTTAGATGGGGGACCGCTTGGGAACACCGCGTGTTGTTGGCATCCCAACAATTTTTTGTTTTTTTTTAATAAAAATTTTTAATATAATAAAAAATTGATTTTAAAAACTTAAAAATTTTTTCAATAAAAGAATACAACTTCATTAAAAAAACTGCAAAAACCACCAAAAACACGTAAGGCACAAATTAAAAAAGAAAATTGCAAGTAAGATTGTTCTTTATTTTGTGTTTTTAGATTTTTTTTTTTTTTTTCTTTAACAGATAAATTAACAAACATTTAAGTTAACATTAAGTCGTTTTGTAATGTAACAAAGGTGAATGAGTATTAGTTTTGCTTTGTTTGTTAAGTAAAACTATGAAGTCTATAAATGGATTTTGTATTCCTATAAGTTGCTTGTTAGACTAAATGCTTTTGCCAACGACCATACCACGCTGAATACATCGGTTCTCGTCCGATCACCGAAATTAAGCAGCGTCGGGCGCGGTTAGTACTTAGATGGGGGACCGCTTGGGAACACCGCGTGTTGTTGGCATCCCAACAATTTTTTGTTTTTTTTTAATAAAAAATTGATTTTAAAAACTTAAAAATTTGTTCAATAAAAGAATACAACTTCATTAAAAAAACTGCAAAAACCACAAAAAACACGTAAGGCACAAATTAAAAAAGAAAATTGCTAGTAAGATTGTTCTTTATTTTGTGTTTTTAGATTTTTTTTTCTTTAACAGATAAATTAACAAACATTTAAGTTAACATTAAGTCGTTTTGTAATGTAACAAAGGTGAATGAGTATTAGTTTTGCTTTGTTTGTTAAGTAAAACTATGAAGTCTATATATAAATGGATTTTGTATTCCTATAAGTTGCTTGTTAGACTAATGGCCATTTTCTCAATGTATCGACAAACTGCCTGTTACTTAATGTCAACATAAATTTATTGGAACGATAAACTGTCCGTTAACGATTTTGGGTTTCTCAATATACCGACAAAAAACATTGTTTTCAGCTGGCAACGCCACTCAAAATACATGTAAAAGTTGGGAGTCAGCTGATTGAATTTATCTGTACGGCAAATAAAAGGAAAATAAATAATTGGCAGATGAGTGCCGGTTAGCTTTGCGATAAAATCGAAGCAAATGAGACATTGAGAAAACCAAATTTCTTTAATGTGCAGTTTTTCGTTGGGAAAAAAGATAATTGCCTAATGAGAAAATGGCCATAAATGCTTTTGCCAACGACCATACCACGCTGAATACATCGGTTCTCGTCCGATCACCGAAATTAAGCAGCGTCGGGCGCGGTTAGTACTTAGATGGAGGACCGCTTGGGAACACCGCGTGTTGTTGGCATCCCAACAATTTTTTGTTTTTTTTTAATAAAAATTTTTAATATAATAAAAAATTGATTTTAAAAACTTAAAAAATTTTTCAATAAAAGCATACAACTTCATTAAAAAAAACTGCAAAAACCACCAAAAACAAGTAAGGCAAAAATTAAAAAAGAAAATTGCTAGTAAGATTGTTCTTTATTTTGTGTTTTTAGATTTTTTTTTTTTTTTTTCTTTAACAGATAAATTAACAAAAATTTAAGTTAACATTAAGTCGTTTTGTAATGTAACAAAGGTGAATGAGTATTAGTTTTGCTTTGTTTGTTAAGTAAAACTATGAAGTCTATAAATGGATTTTGTATTCCTATAAGTTGCTTGTTAGACTAAATGCTTTTGCCAACGACCATACCACGCTGAATACATCGGTTCTCGTCCGATCACCGAAATTAAGCAGCGTCGGGCGCGGTTAGTACTTAGATGGGGGACCGCTTGGGAACACCGCGTGTTGTTGGCACCCCAACAATTTTTTGTTTTTTTTTTTATTAAAAATTTTTAATATAATAAAAAATTTATTTTAAAAACTTAAAAATTTTTTCAATAAAAGAATACAACTTCATTAAAAAAACTGCAAAAACCACCAAAAACAAGTAAGGCACAAATTAAAAAAGAAAATTGCAAGTAAGATTGTTGTTTTATTTTGTGTTTTTAGATTTTTTTTTTTTTTTCTTTAACAGATAAATTAACAAAAATTTAAGTTAACATTAAGTCGTTTTGTAATGTAACAAAGGTGAATGAGTATTAGTTTTGCTTTGTTTGTTAAGTAAAACTATGAAGTCTATAAATGGATTTTGTATTCCTATAAGTTGCTTGTTAGACTAAATGCTTTTGCCAACGACCATACCACGCTGAATACATCGGTTCTCGTCCGATCACCGAAATTAAGCAGCGTCGGGCGCGGTTAGTACTTAGATGGGGGACCGCTTGGGAACACCGCGTGTTGTTGGCACCCCAACAATTTTTTGTTTTTTTTTAATAAAAATTTGTAATATAATAAAAAATTGATTTTAAAAACTTAAAAATTTTTTCAATAAAAGCATACAACTTCATTAAAAAAACTGCAAAAACCACCAAAAACACGTAAGGCACAAATTAAAAAAGAAAATTGCAAGTAAGATTGTTCTTTATTTTGTGTTTTTAGATTTTTTTTTTTCTTTAACAGATAAATTAACAAAAATGTAAGTTAACATTAAGTCGTTTTGTAATGTAACAAAGGTGAATGAGTATTAGTTTTGCTTTGTTTGTTAAGTAAAACTATGAAGTCTATAAATGGATTTTGTATTCCTATAAGTTGCTTGTTAGACTAAATGCTTTTGCCAACGACCATACCACGCTGAATACATCGGTTCTCGTCCGATCACCGAAATTAAGCAGCGTCGGGCGCGGTTAGTACTTAGATGGGGGACCGCTTGGGAACACCGCGTGTTGTTGGCACCCCAACAATTTTTTGTTTTTTCTTAATAAAAATTTTTAATATAATAAAAAATTGATTTTAAAAACTTAAAAATTTTTTCAATAAAAGCATACAACTTCATTAAAAAAACTGCAAAAACCACCAAAAACACGTAAGGCACAAATTAAAAAAGAAAATTGCAAGTAAGATTGTTCTTTATTTTGTGTTTTTAGATTTTTTTTTTTTTCTTTAACAGATAAATTAACAAAAATTTAAGTTAACATTAAGTCGTTTTGTAATGTAACAAAGGTGAATGAGTATTAGTTTTGCTTTGTTTGTTAAGTAAAACTATGAAGTCTATAAATGGATTTTGTATTCCTATAAGTTGCTTGTTAGACTAAATGCTTTTGCCAACGACCATACCACGCTGAATACATCGGTTCTCGTCCGATCACCGAAATTAAGCAGCGTCGGGCGCGGTTAGTACTTAGATGGGGGACCGCTTGGGAACACCGCGTGTTGTTGGCACCCCAACAATTTTTTGTTTTTTTTTAATAAAAATTTTTAATATAATAAAAAATTGATTTTAAAAACTTAAAAATTTTTTCAATAAAAGCATACAACTTCATTAAAAAACTGCAAAAACCACCAAAAACAAGTAAGGCAAAAATTAAAAAAGAAAATTGCAAGTAAGATTGTTCTTTATTTTGTGTTTTTAGATTTTTTTTTTTCTTTAACAGATAAATTAACAAACATTTAAGTTAACATTAAGTCGTTTTGTAATGTAACAAATGTGAATGAGTATTAGTTTTGCTTTGTTTGTTAAGTAAAACTATGAAGTCTATAAATGGATTTTGTATTCCTATAAGTTGCTTGTTAGACTACTTCATTAAAAAAACTGCAAAAACCACCAAAAACACGTAAGGCACAAATTAAAAAAGAAAATTGCAAGTAAGATTGTTCTTTATTTTGTGTTTTTAGATTTTTTTTTCTTTAACAGATAAATTAACAAACATTTAAGTTAACATTAAGTCGTTTTGTAATGTAACAAAGGTGAATGAGTATTAGTTTTGCTTTGTTTGTTAAGTAAAACTATGAAGTCTATAAATGGATTTTGTATTCCTATAAGTTGCTTGTTAGACTAAATGCTTTTGCCAACGACCATACCACGCTGAATACATCGGTTCTCGTCCGATCACCGAAATTAAGCAGCGTCGGGCGCGGTTAGTACTTAGATGGGGGACCGCTTGGGAACACCGCGTGTTGTTGGCACCCCAACAATTTTTTGTTTTTTTTTAATAAAAATTTTTAATATAATAAAAAATTGATTTTAAAAACTTAAAAATTTTTTCAATAAAAGCATACAACTTCATTAAAAAACTGCAAAAACCACCAAAAACAAGTAAGGCAAAAATTAAAAAAGAAAATTGCAAGTAAGATTGTTCTTTATTTTGTGTTTTTAGATTTTTTTTTTTCTTTAACAGATAAATTAACAAAAATTTAAGTTAACATTAAGTCGTTTTGTAATGTAACAAAGGTGAATGAGTATTAGTTTTGCTTTGTTTGTTAAGTAAAACTATGAAGTCTATAAATGGATTTTGTATTCCTATAAGTTGCTTGTTAGACTAAATGCTTTTGCCAACGACCATACCACGCTGAATACATCGGTTCTCGTCCGATCACCGAAATTAAGCAGCGTCGGGCGCGGTTAGTACTTAGATGGGGGACCGCTTGGGAACACCGCGTGTTGTTGGCACCCCAACAATTTTTTGTTTTTTTTTAATAAAAATTTTTAATATAATAAAAAATTGATTTTAAAAACTTAAAAATTTTTTCAATAAAAGCATACAACTTCATTAAAAAACTGCAAAAACCACCAAAAACAAGTAAGGCAAAAATTAAAAAAGAAAATTGCAAGTAAGATTGTTCTTTATTTTGTGTTTTTAGATTTTTTTTTTTCTTTAACAGATAAATTAAAAAAAATTTAAGTTAACATTAAGTCGTTTTGTAATGTAACAAAGGTGAATGAGTATTAGTTTTGCTTTGTTTGTTAAGTAAAACTATGAAGTCTATAAATGGATTTTGTATTCCTATAAGTTGCTTGTTAGACTAAATGCTTTTGCCAACGACCATACCACGCTGAATACATCGGTTCTCGTCCGATCACCGAAATTAAGCAGCGTTGGGCGCGGTTAGTAAAAACCACCAAAAACACGTAAAGCACAAATTAAAAAAGAAAATTGCAAGTAAGATTGTTCTTTATTTTGTGTTTTTAGATTTTTTTTTTTCTTTAACAGATAAATTAACAAACATTTAAGTTAACATTAAGTCGTTTTGTAATGTAACAAAGGTGAATGAGTATTAGTTTTGCTTTGTTTGTTAAGTAAAACTATGAAGTCTATAAATGGATTTTGTATTCCTATAAGTTGCTTGTTAGACTAAATGCTTTTGCCAACGACAATACCACGCTGAATACATCGGTTCTCGTCTGATCACCGAAATTAAGCAGCGTCGGGCGCGGTTAGTACTTAGATGGGGGACCGCTTGGGAACACCGCGTGTTGTTGGCATCCCAACAATTTTTTGTTTTTTTTTTATTAAAAATTTTTAATATAATAAAAAATTGATTTTAAAAACTTAAAAATTTTTTCAATAAAAGCATACAACTTCATTAAAAAACTGCAAAAACCACCAAAAACACGTAAAGCACAAATTAAAAAAGAAAATTGCTAGTAAGATTGTTCTTTATTTTGTGTTTTTAGATTTTTTTTAAATTTTTTTTTTTTGGTAAAATGCTTTTTTGGCCGCCTTTTACTCAATGCAAATGGATGAAACTTTGCAGGCATGCATATTTCCGATGACAATACACGAATACATGGGCGTAGCCAGGATAAAATCTAGGGGGGGCAAACTTTTTAAAACCTTTTCTTGAGCTTCACTTCGGAAAATCAAATCTTTTAACGTTAATTTAACCGCCTTTTACTCAATGCAAATGGATGAAACTTTGCAGGCATACATATTCATGATGACAATACACGAATACATGGGCGTAGCCAGGATAAAATCTTGGGGGAGGGGGGGGGGGCAAATTTTTTAAATGTTCTTTTTTAAGAAAAGAGTTTCTTAAAAAAATTTTTTTTTTAAAGTTCTTATTATTTTATCAGACTACCGGTCGTTGTTTCTATCACTTTATTGAAAGTACTTATCGTTAGCTAAAATGCAATTTTAAATATAATAATATAATTTGACAGGTGAAGCAAAAAACTTAATAAACCCTTCCACAGAAGTAGTAAAAGACAACTTCAATGATATTTATTTATAAATTTCAAAAGGGAAAAATATTTTGTAAAGCACCTTCGCATGTTGCCGCATATAAAAAGAATTATCCGGATTAATGTCTTTCTCTACAGCCTAAAACAACCAGATGGGGGACATGGTTTAAAGCAATTATGCTGAAAACTTTTGCCATTTCAAAGACGGAGTAAAAGGATTCAACAATGGTGAATTTAAGTTTACTGATATCGCTATAAATATGATGTATTTTGTGGACGGAAACTTAAGTTAACAAATTGGTAGCAAGCTTGATAAACTTGACACAAAAATTAAGGATTTAAATTTATTGTCTTAAATCCTTAATTGCTTGCATATTTAATTAAAATTATTTACGAAAACAGCGCAGTGAAAATGAATACACCACAGCGGAACTATCAGCATTTAATCCATAGCTGGGGAATTTCGATTAGAATTAGAAATCATTACGATTAGAGAAATAATATCGAGGGTTATTTTTCAAATAGTGCTATCAGCAAAATCACAATTTTACAGGAGTGCGAAAAAACTGATTTTTTCGATAACTCTAAGAGTATTAACTAAACTTTATTTTACAATGTTATTAAAAAACAACGTCTAAATCATACATATGTAAATGTTTTTCTTAATTCCAGATATTCACGCTTATATGTCTGATAGCACTATTTACAAATTAAAATTTTATCGATTTGAACATTGAAATAAGCAGATAGCACTATTTGAACAAAAATGAAAATGAGCTGTAATGACAACTATTTGAGACTTTAGTTTAAGTTGCACGAGTGTTTATTAAAATAATTAGTAAAATTTAAAGAAACTTAATAATTAAACTTTATCTACATATTTTAAATCATCATAAAAGCGCTTCTTTAAAAGATGGAAAAGGCATTATCAAGCTGTCACAAATATTTTAAAAAATGGAAAGTTAAAATTAACCCTACTAAGACGCAAGCCATTATCTTCCCATTTAACAAATCACCGAAACGACTACCAGCTCGTAATTTAAGATTTGATGGAGAAGAAATTCCTATTGTTAATACTGTTAAATACCTTGGTGTTCTACTGGATAAAAAACTTTCCTCCCTTTGGCCATTAATAGGCCATCGTTCATCTCTTAACATGAAAAACAAAATTCTTATTTTTAAAACTGTAATAAGACCAACATTTGCTTACGCTTGTCCCATATGGCTCAAAGCTGCCAAAACACACATTAAAAAATTACAAATAATTCAAAATAAGTGCTTAAAAATTATTTTTAACCTACGCTGGAGGTTCCCCACTGATCTTCCTCATAGTAGAACTGGATTTGAAAAAATATATGTATGAATTTATTTATAAACTAAGTCAAAAATATTTTAACTTAAACGCGCATTCCTCTTATCCATTAATAAGGGCATGTCAAGAATTATAAAACAAAACCATAAAGAAAATTATCATCCTGAAAACTTAATGTATAAGACTGTTTACCTAGTAAACTAATCTTTATTCATTAATGTTCTCTATCAATGTTTGAAGTAATTAGATCAGAGAAAGGTTTTTCCTATTTTTTCCTTTAAAATTATTAAAAATACATACTTTAAAGAAGTCATAAATAAGTTATTGATCTCATTTGTTGTAATATTAAAAATAATATCTCGATCCTTGTAAATATGTATATACTAAAACAAAATAGAAATTGAACTGAAAATTGAAAAAAATTGAATCATCATAAAAATAATGATATTCTTGCGAAATAGCAGACTTCAATGCTTTGGAAATGCATCCGTTTGCTTAGATGAAAAGGACGTGGGGCAGATTTTAAGGGTTTCGTTCTATTTTTATGATCGCTGCACAGTGTGGGAAATTTGGAAAAAAATGGAAATAATTCTATATTTTATAGACGGTTGGCCCGATTGGAATGCAGTTTGAGGTGACAATTAAAAAGTTGTAGACGAGTTTAAGTCTTAGATTTGAGGTCTATAGACTAAGCAGGAGAGGTGCTATAGGTTCCCATATTAGGACATCTCGGGTATAATAAAAATTAAAAACGATCCTTTATTCTTAATTTGAGCTGGATGCTAAAAATAATTTTTTAGTGAAAAGCGCTTGCCGAGCTCTTCGTAATTTATTGGTCTAGCATTTTGGGAATATAAGACTCAAATTTATCATAATTTGTATGAAATATTTTTTTGTGAATTATCAACAAGATTTTTTATTTGATAAAAACACTTAAATTAATTGTTGATGTGATACGCTATTCCTATGCGCATTTCACTGGCTGCTTAGGCCAGATTTTAAGAAAACTTCATCCGAAGATTTTAGATATTATTTAGATATTATACAAATACAAAAAATTCGCTAAACATTTTCATTTGTATAATATCATGGTAATGTTGACCTTGACTTCGTCTGAGCTGGTCCATTCGGACGGTCCAATTTTGGTCGACTCGTTCGAGTTTTTATGACCCGATATGTTTATAATAATTGTGCAATATGAATACTAAGATCCGTGCTTGGTAGCCATAATATTTCTAAAAAACTCAAGTTTTTGGAAATTTTCGGCTGTTTTCTGAGAATTGTGGAATTCGTTTTGTAAGTTTAATAAAATTTTGAGCTGGTTTGTATTAGGCATTAAAAAATGTATTTATTTGTAAAATTTCATTAAATAATATTAGCTAACAAAAATTTTATTGCATAAATTAAAATTTATATTGTTTACAACAACTCATAAAACATTTTGTTGCAGTTATTTTGCAAAATTTCTACAACGAATTTTAAAATTATATTAGTTTATGAAATCTAGACACAATTCCCAACCCTTTGATGTATAATATGTCTACTTTGTAATAACAATTTTTATCATTTTATTATATGAAGTAATATTTTTTATGTAGATAGCACTATTTTACAAGAAAAATAAACGTGTGTGTTAGATAGCACAATAAAATATTTACGAAAAAACACGTTTTGGGACAATTTTTTTTTTACAAATTTAAATTACAGATGACCTTTCAGTTAGTGAACTCGTTTTTACAAAAAACACATTTTTGAAAAATTGCAGATAGCACTATTTGAAAAATAACCCTCGATATAATCTAATCATTAGAATTTAATTTTGATAAAAATTTCAGATTACTAATTGATTTGATTAGAAATGATCAAAAATCTAATCACAATTAGTGACGATTAACATTTCTAATCAAAACTAATCCAAAAAATAATTGATTAGATTTGATTAGATCAACTATTTTTAAATATTTTTGTGAAAAGAAAATATTTATTTATCACATTTGTTGCTATATTTACATAATGTAACAGTTTTTGAATATTGCATAAAATTGCATTATATATTGCCACATACATACATATATATTTACATACTATTTATATTTATACATACTATACATAAAATAAATATAAAGAACGAATTTTACAGAACGTCAAACAAAACAAAAATGCATATTCAGTAAGTTCTGTAAAAAAAAAGAAAATAGGTATACATATATATTACAATTACGTCGTTTTAAATGTATGCTGATTCTGCTTATATATAATTCACAAAAAAATTTACATTAGACTTCATTAATACCAGCTTTTCAAAAGAAATGTCTGACAACGAATTTTGGCTTGGAGTATTGATGATGCCTGCAAATGAGAATAGTCGTTCAACGGGTGCTGACGACGTCAGTGGGGTGTTACACGATAGGAATGCTTCCTTCAAAACATTATATTTGGTCTTCAAAAACAATTGGATCCATTACGACAACTACAATATCGAAAATAAATTGGAAATTTTTTTTTACATATAAAGTTTGCATTTTGTTTACATTTTCACGACGTCGAAAAAACAATAAATAAAAGAAAAAAAAATCCGTGCAGTTTTACTTACCAATAATTTTGAACACTTTAATTTGAATAAAACAAAAATTACAATCTTACAAAACAAAGATTTTACTTTCAATGTTAAGTTAACACAAAACACGTTGAAAATTAACATTAATAATAACACAACAACAAAGTGAACCAGCTGTGTCAAGTGTTTAGTTTAAGACAGTGTTCGAAAATAAACACTAAATATCGTTTCTTAATGTTTATTTCGGTAGATTTGTGGAAAACACAAACGCTTAAAGTGTTTGTGTAGAAAATCATTAAAAAAAATAACGTTTCCCTGTTAGTCATCTTTCGAACACAAAAATATTACTGTTTTTATCAAACTCAACAAAAGATGTGAACATTTAATTCCGTTCGGTTTTTTTTTGTTTTTTGAAAATCCACAAACTTCAATGTGTTCGGTTCGGCTCGTTAATGTTCGTCCCTTTTGGCTGGTAAAAAAACAATTTTACAAAAACAAAATACACACACGAAAAAACATCATAGAACATTAAAATATAATGTTTGTCTACAGTATCACTACAATTGTTCTGTTTTTTAACAGAACTAGTTACGAACGGTATTAAGGGTTGTGTATGTCTACACAATCACTGAAAAAAATAGATATCGTACTGTTTATTTTCGAACCAGTGATGTTAGATGTTTTTTTCGAATTATCGTCAAAATTTGAAAAAAAAAATCGTCATAATCGTCATTAGTTCTGAAAAACCCGTCAAAAAATCGTCATATAAAAATCGTTTTTTTATCAACACGGATTAATTAGTCTATTAAAACATAAAAAAATAATTAAGTATAAAATTGTACAAAACCAAAAAATATAGAATTTTTAATACATAAGACGATTTGGTGGGGCTTTGATATTACTCTCCGGAGATTTTCGTCAAACACTTCCTGTCATCCCCAAATCTTCTGCTGCGGATGAACTTAACGAGTGCCTGTAATCGTCGTCTTTGTGGAGGCAATTTACCACAAACATGAGAGCCGCGTTGCAGAACGACCCATCGGCTGCTTAAT
Organism: Pollenia angustigena; assembly: GCA_930367215.1. Lineage (NCBI taxonomy): Eukaryota > Metazoa > Arthropoda > Insecta > Diptera > Polleniidae > Pollenia > Pollenia angustigena. The sequence goes on along the minus strand of OV884057.1, from coordinate 6,171,282 downwards.
TCTCGGGACAACTGCTGGAGCTTGGCAACGGCCAAATTCTTGGTGAGGTTTCGAATGGATTGATATCGTTCCCTGAACATTTTTGTGAATTCACATCGTCCAAGGAGAAACTCATCAGCAAAGTGTTCCCCGGCATTGCACAAAATTACAAAAATCTCGATTGGATTCGTGAACGGGCAATACTAGCAGCGAAGAATAAGGACGTCGATAGCTTAAACTTAATTATTCAAAGTCAAATCGCAGGACAACTGCATACGTACAAATCTGTTGACTGCGTGACCGACGAAAATGAACCGACCAGCTACCCGTCGGAATTTTTTAACTCGCTTGATGTACCAGGAACTCCGCCGCATAATTTACAGCTGAAGGTGGTATCGATCATAATCATGTTGCGGAATAGCAATCCTCCAAAAATGTGCAACGGCACGCGGTTGTCCGTCAAAAAGCTATTGAACAATGTGATTTAGGCGACAATCATCAAGGGCAAATTCAAAGGAGAGGAAGTCCTTGTCCCACGAATTTCCATTATTCCAACTGACCTTCCATTCCAATTCAAGCGGATTCTGTTCCCCGTTCGATTGGCATTACTCTAAAGTTTGTCTGAAGGATTCAAATTGGGACGAGGCGAAGTTCGTCGGGTCCACTAATATAAATACTTATATATTCGCCTCTACACACATATACAAACTAAGAAAAAACTTTACTTGCCAGATTGAAGTGTTATAAAATTGATGCCAGAATAAAGTTTAAAATAAGTTTATTGACGGGATTAAATCGTCGAAACCTAAGTGACTCTACATTAAAAATCGTCAATCGTCATTTTGGTAAATTCATCGAAAAAAATCGTCAAAATGACGTAAAATCGTCACATCTAACATCCCTGTTTCGAACACTGGTTTAAGAACAGGGTGCACCGTACGCAATTTTATGCAATATTCAAAAGCTGTTACATTATGTAAATATAGCAGCAAATGTGATAAATAAATATTTTCTTTTCACAAAAATAGTTAAAAAATAGTTGATCTAATCAAATCTTATCAAAAATAATCAAGAAATCTAATCAATTATTTTTTGGATTAGTTTTGATTATATTTGATTAGACGATTAGCATGTCACTAATTGTGATTAGATTTTTGATTATTTTTAATCTAATCAATTAGTAATCGTCTAAAATGGCTTACTAATCATAATTAATCAATTTTTCAGCACAATTAGAATTTCTAATCCAATTGCTAATCATTAGGATTTCTAATCATTATTCCCAAGCTGTGATTTAATCATGCTCCTATCACTTCCGTTTTATTTGTTTTTAAAAACAGGCAGTAAACTTTTATTTTGAAAAACTGTAGGGCCAAATATATCTCTAAAGGCATTTTAAAAACCAAAAATCAATAAAAATTTGATTCGTATGTAATTGCGATCAGTTTCGCACTTTGCTTAAGCAAATGACGGTTTAAAAAAATTTTACGAAGAGTTTTCTTTAGTTCAATATGGTTTGCCACTTATGATTAACATGCATTCGCACAGTTGCATAATCCAGCTTATGCATATTATAGTTGGGCCTTTACAAGTGACTTAATTTACATGATTGTCTTTAGTGTTTTCTTTTCTACAAAAAGTGTGACATTTTATTTAAAAAAAATGCAATTTGGTGTCTGTTTTTTAAAAATTTCACCCTTTTCGGGAGCAAAATTTTTAAGAAACAGACATCAAATTGCATTTTTTTAAATAAAAGAAAACACCACTACTGTTTCTTTATATATTTGCGTTTTACTTTATTTTAACTTCTACTTTTGTGGTTATTGCGCCTAACTTACGTTTATGAGACTGAATTTAAACGTTCTTCATGCTATTTTTGTTTTTTCTTGTTATTTTTATGTTTTTTTTTTATCACTAATAAAAAAATTTTGAATTATTTTAACCACATTTTTTATAAATTTTACGCGCATATATTTCTATTTTGAGTGCATTTTTAATGCGCATAAAACGCGATTTTAACTGCATAAGAGTCCGGGCACGAACATATGCAGATGCATACTATGCATCATTGCATAGCTATATAATAATAAGGGGTAGCCCCTTTTACAAACTGAAGAAATGTTAAAACAATTTTGGAGACTGTGAAAGTGTGAAGACCCAACTATACACTCAAAATATTATGTAGTTAAATTCAAACGAAAATTCATTTGAAACAAATTAAAATTCATTTAAAAAACGGATCATTTACATTTCATTTAAAACAAATGATTTTTTCAGAAATTTCTAAGTTTTTTATTTATTGAACATCATATTCGTTAAAATTGAATAGTTTTTACTTTTAAAAAATATATTTTAACCGATAAAAATCAAACAAATTAACAAAAAAAAATACGGAAAACATTATTTTTTGGTAGTTTGTTTTTTTAATAACAAACATAAATGTTGAAAAATAAATTTATTCGTAAAATAACTATATTTTTATTCAATTTTAACAGTACCGAAAACGAATTTAATAACCTACAATCAGTTACTGTAATAATTTTATAAGTGTAGTATGCGTCAAATCATATTGTACTTAAGAAATATTTTTGTTAAGTTTTACGAATCTATAATTTGCCTAAGCAAGGCGTGTACGGAATCAAATGTTTTTTTATTTTGTTTTTGTGTTTTTTAATGCATTTGACACTTTTTTGTTAATTTTTAACAGAAGCTTAAGCAAGCTTACGCATTTAGCAAAAAAGAATTTGAGCAGTCCGTAGGTATTACTGCAAACTAGTTTATAACACGATTTTGAAACACCGATGTATCGTATTTTTTACCGATGTTTTTTAGTATCGATGGCAGGGTTGATAAAGTTGGTACAATTGTACTTTTTGTGGTACAATTCAAAACTAAAAAGTACGCTGGTACCCCCGTGACTCATTTGGTACTATTTCCAAATTTTTCAAACCTACACACATAAATATTTATAATTGATATAAAATGGCAACTCGTATTTACTGTCCAATGTATATTAGCGGAATTTAGTGTTTGATGAAAATAGTCTTACGAAAATGCAAAATGTGGTAGCTTTTTTATGAAATCTTAGGGAAACTCAATTTTTTGTTGTTGGATTTATCAAAAGCAGCTGTGATATTTAGCATTTGCTTTTTTGCAAGACCATTTGTAGCAAAAACTGAACTCCGCTATTGTGAATAGATTTTTGCACTTGTTCATTGAACGATTGCTTATGCCACATTCAAATTTAGTATCAGCGGCAGCATATAAGCGTGCATATTTTGATGATATTGACAAGTTTTTAAAAGATAAAAGAAACCAGTTCTACAAAAGTTCTACATGGTAGAAAAGACGACTTCCTCTTAATTCAAGATTATTTTGGAACGAATTCATAATATTTTCAAATATTCGTCAACAAGATGTATGTCACGTCAAGAAGTAATCAACAGAATTATGGAACAGTGGGAGCCCACTCCATTATTATCTTAATCCGAATTATTCTGAAGGAGATTTTACAAGCGCTAAATTAAATAAAATAAATAAATAAAATTGGAAATGCAATCCGAAGATGATTGTATGCACATATTTTTATAACGCTTAAAAATTTTATTTGCTTTTAAAATTCGAGATTGCATTTTGAGAAATATTCGTCAATTTTCCACAAAAATACGATAAATTCTAAAAAACGAAAAGGAAAACGCTGTCTGGCGACAATTAAAAATAAAAATAAATTGATTTCTCGACCATAAAAACCGGTCTGGCTAGACCAATTACAATTTATTTGGCTATATTCTTGAATATTTTGGAAAACTTACTATTTTGAAAAATCCGGTGCTCAAAATTCATTTTTAACCTATAGTTTCTTTGGCAAAGTTTCTAGGAATGACTTATAGAACAAGAATCGCGATGTGCTTTTGACTCGAACAAATTTTACCCATCCTATTGTTATGTATAATTAATGATCATGTATTTTTTGCTATCTATACTTTACATGTACAAATTAATTTTAAGTACCTTATGTTTTTGTTGTATTAAATTTTTGTTTTTAAAAATAAAATAAAAAAAATTTAAAAAAAATGATTGAGTACTATTGGGGCCGAAAAAGTACGATTTTAAAGTTCGTTGGTACGATATTGGTTTTCTCATTTATCATCCCTAATCGATGCTTATCTTGAAAACATCGACGTTTTTAAACATCGATGTTTTTTAGAACGATGTTGTATCCCTAAACAAAGGTGACTGAGAATTAGTTTTGCTTTTGTTTTTTTTTATTTATTAAAAGCTGTTATGTAAATCTTGCAATTTCATTTTAAAGCAGATATCTTTAACCAATTATGCTGATATTTTGTATACACTGTCAGTTTGGCTGACAATGCATGTTTATCTTTGTTACGTAATTCTAAATCTAGCATGGCGGCACACACAAGATGGCGGACTAGGGTTTTTAATGCACTCCTACAATATGGATATCAAATAAAATGGCTTGCTAAGAATAGCTCGAAAAATAAAGTGACGTCTCCCTAAATCCAATCCCTAAATCCAGCTTGAAACAAAATTTTTAAGCAGATATCTTCAGCCGGTTGTGCTGATATTTTATATACACAATACATGGTTAGCTGTGTGACGATATTCTAAATCCAACATGGTGGTAATACCTAAAAAGGCGGACTTATTATTTTTAATGCATTTCTACAATATGGCTATCAAATGTAAGGGCTTGTGGAGAATACTTCGTAAATGAGGTCACGTAATTCTAAATCCTAAATGGCGGACTAAGTTTTAAATAATTGCCTACATTACGGGTAACAAATGAAACGCCTTACTGAGAATACGAATGCAAATTTTAAATAAATTAATACATAGAGCCAGGGTTGTCAGATCGATTTTGACCTTTTTCGCCAAATTCAATGTCAAAAATCGCCAAAATCGCCAAAGCTTTTATGTTTAACTTTTTGACAATAAAATATACATGATTTAAATTATTAAAAATATTTTTTATAAATCTTAAAAAATAAATTTGTTCCAAGTCGCCATAATATATATTCTGTTTAGTGTTTATTTAGAACCAAGTAAAAATGATAAGTGAAGACAAAAAAAGGAACATTGCACCATTAAATAGTTAATAGTAGTCTGCTAAAAGCAGCAAAGAAAGAATTTTTGTGGTTAGTATTAAACAAATATTGGATATATGTACATATGTATGTAGTGTAGTTCTATTATATATCTAAAACGCTATACACTTCAGCGCCAAAACTCTTCTTTTTTGAAATACATTGTAAGTGAATAAGTTTTTTCAACGAAGGTACAAAAGAAGTGCATCATGTTCTATTAACATTCATAAAGTAATTTATAACTCGTAACACCGCGTCAAGAACTGCATTCTATTTAGAAGGAGAGTTTTAGTGAAGTTCGTTATTGAAAATACATTTTCAACACGTCATTACTTGTTGGATTTAGCACCATATAATGAACAGCCAAAGCAAGTACTTTAAAATGGTACGTACCTGACGTGTCCTAATAGCTATAGACTTTTGGACAAAACTGATTTAAATAAGATGTGATATAATCCAATTACATACGGTCATATTGTCCATTGTGTTTTATAAACATCCAAAAGTACGTTACGATTCATTAATATCTTTAATAACAACGAATTTTGTTTGTGATAATAATTTGCTACATTTTGTAATGGAGAAATGTTCGTAAACTTGAAATAGGTACATACAATCATGCTTTATTAATTTTTTTTTTTTTTTAATATGAAAAATAATTTTCTCCTGGATTTTCAATATATTCGTCAGACATTTCAACATAACATAAAAATTATTAAAATTATGTTTTATATTTGTATGCTCCTGAGTACATCAGAAACTTTTTAATGTGATTAAATCTCATATTGTAAGGCCCGTTTTCACGACTAGCTAAATGTAGGAATTTATCGAACAGATAATGAGTTTTTAATTATCACAAGTTCCCTTTAATCTAAAAGTGAAGGATAAGGTAAAGAGAGAAAAGTTCTACCTTTAACTTTTGTCGTAAGGTTTAGATTTGAGATTGCCATATTATATTCACATGTTTTTTATATATGGCAACTCCAAGTATACGTATATTTTGTAAATTAATAACAAACTCGTATTTTGAAAAATATAATTTACAAAATGTTAAATGTACGCGATATCTTATTAATATTTGCCATTATTAAAATATATTTGTACACACAAAAATTTAAAATGAGAAAAGTAAAAGAAAGTACGTTGTTGCCAGTTCGTATTTTTATTTTGGCAAAAATAATCGGTATTTACTTTAGTGTTGCCACATTTTTAAAAATGTTAAGTTTATTTTATACAGAAGTTGTGAAAACGAAAAATAGTTGAAGGAAACTTTATTCCTCACTATTGCTAAAGGTACCATTAACTATTTCGATCTTTAAAGGTCAGTCGTGAAAACGGGCCTAAGTCTTTATTGTTTATGTGTTACATTAAGGGTAATCACGATGGTCATTGTGCAAATTTGCAATGTGTAAATTTGCAGTGCATATTATGATTGTTCGTGAGCATACCACTTTTATTTTTGTGCAAATATGCTATTTTTCTAAAAATGTATTCTGGCAACACTAAAAACTTCTGGCAGCACTGTAAAAAATCTGCATTTGTTTAAAATAAGTGCCGGTTCACACACGTCAAGTTTGACTCGTCAAGTCTTGAGTTTTTAGGAGAGAGGGGAAAGGTAATGGCATTCTCTTTTCCCTTCTCTCCTAAAAGATCAAGACTTGAAGAGTCAAACTTGACGTGTGTAAACCAGCACTTAAACACAAGCAAATTAAAATAAATGGTTTCTTTTTAATTAATTTAAATTTAATTCTCTATTTTATTTTACAATCTGCGAAAATGTTCAATTTACAAGTTTTCTTAAAATCAATATGGCACTTAATATGTCAAATGTTATTGTTTATATTTGTTTGCAACTGAGCAAATATGCACTACGAACTTTGCTCATGGTTTTTTTAGTGCAAACGAAGTAAAAAAGAGCAAATTGAAAATACATACATTTTGTTGTTGTGTTGTGCAAATGTGTGTATTTTTGCACGCATTTGCATCGTTTGCACACTTTGCACTACCCATCGTGATTTCCCTTATTATTGTACTTATTTTATTGTTTTATAATTTTTAAGTAGACAATCCCTTGAAAAAGTCGACAAACAATCGACGAAACGTGGGGAACAAAATATTGTAATTAAAAATTTAATTTTTTTGTTTCATTTTTCGAATTTATTCTATGAGTTAAATTTCAGTTATGTATTTTGTAAAGCTTTTTTTGTAATAGTTCTATTCCTTTAATTTTTCAGAAAATACAATATAATAGTCTGGTAGTGTATAAAGTCATTTCTGAAAAATTAAAGGAATAGAACTATTACAAAAAAAGCTTTACAAAATACATAACTTAAATTTAACTCATAGAATAAATTCGAAAAATGAAACAAAAATGTTTATAACAATATAAAGTAACCTTCACAAGGAAATAATTCACAATTTCTAATTGTTAAAATAGTTGAGTTAAATACATTCAATTTATAAAGTAACACTATCCAGTGAGACACAAAGAATGCTGACGACGGCCGTAGCGGGCCAGAAAATGCATTACATTCTGCTGGTGTCTAATAATTGTAAATTTTTCTGAACATTCAATATACCTCATTGCTTTCCAAAGGAAGGCTAAGGTAAAATGTAAAAAGAAAATACAATATAATAGTCTGGTAGTGTATAAAGTCATTTCTGAAAAATTAAAGGAATAGAACTATTACAAAAAAAGCTTTACAAAATACATAACTGAAATTTAACTCATAGAATAAATTCGAAAAATGAAACAAAAATGTTTATAACAATATAAAGTAACCTTCACAAGGAAATAATTCCCAATTTCTAATTGTTAAAATTTAATTTTTTTTACATTGAAGAAATTTAGGCCCTATTAGCTTGACAAAAATAACATTCACAAAATTATATCTCTGGCCAAAGAAACAACTACAGCAATAATATAATTTAGTTTCAAATACATACTGACTATAAAAGCCTTAAATTTCATACATAAAAATACTAGAATACTAATAATATAATTTTTTCGTATTGAATTTAACGAGTTTCAAAACAAATGCATGGTTCACCAAAAAAAGCCAACAAAATCGCCAACTATTTTAAAATATCGCCATGTCGCCAAATCGAATATTAGGTCGCCAACCAAGTTTGAAAATTGCCACGTTTGGCGAGAAATCTCCATATCTGGAAACCCTGCATAGAGCCATTAAACAATTTGTATGATATAAAAGCTTGTCGCGAGATTTACTTGGTAGATAAATAAGTAAATTAAACAGCTTGATGTATATGATATTAATTATTAAAATTTTCAAACTAAGTAAATACGAGTACTTGAATATGAATGCTTTTTTATGTTTAAAAAATATAAAAAAAAATTTTAAATTTTTATAATGTATCGGAAAGCCAGGTTTATTTAGAATAAAAAATACTGGAGAAATTGGTCTAAGATATTTACAGTGCGTAGATATGACCGCTGTATATAGATTTTTTTTGGATAAATGATGAAGGTGTAAAATGTTTATCCTTATAATTATAACCACACCACAATAGTGGAGAGCGTATGTATTATGCATTTGTGCTGATGTGTGTAACGCCTTAAAATATTGGTCCTAGACCCATCTTAAAGTATACCGATCGACTCAGAATCACTTTCTGAGTCGAACTAACGATGTCCGTCCGTCCGGCTGGCTGGCATGTAACCTTGTGCGCAAAGTACAGGTCGCAATTTTGGAGATAATTTGATAAAATTTGGGTCATAGGTTCTTAATGACACAAGGACCACGAGGGAAGTTAGGGGCAATTTCTGCCTCTCAAACCGATTTTAATGAAATTTAAACCATAGATAGATCCATATCTATATGCACTGAAAGAAAAATGCTTCATATATTTAATGAATCATTTTCATAAAAAAATTTTCCTTGGGTAAATGAAAATTTTCATTGTCTAAATGAAATTTCATAGTTATAATGAAGTATTTTCGTTAAAATCGATAAAACTTAAAGTCATTATAACTAAATATAAAGTTAAAAAATAACGTAAAAATTCCATTTTTAAAGTTGGGATCAAATTTAAACCTTTAATTCGCTACAATAACCAATTAATACTAAATCAGATATCAGAGATTTAAAAGTTATAAAAATTATAATAAGAAAGAAAAAAATTATAACTTAGTCACATGAATTGCGTTTAAAAATAATCTTGTGGGATTTCGAACAATTAATTATAAATGAATCACACTGAAAAAGACCAGCTCATTTTATCTAGTGGTGCTATTTGAAATATTTTTTTAAACACACCCTGGTTAAAAGAGCTCATGGGCTTTAAGATTGAAAAGTTTTGCTAAATACATATACATATGAAGGGCTCAGAACTTAACCAAACCTAGTCATGAATTACCAGAAATTTCCAAACTAATGCGAAACTTTATTCTGTTCTGTATGGGACTTAGTCAAAAAGTGTTTCGTTTTTAAGGTAACGGTAAAAAATCGCACTAATTTTCGAAGAAATTAATGGCAGTTCAAATATTCAACCTAAAAATATCTTCGGTTTGTCTCTTTCTGACTTGGTTCGCTTCAGCTGTGAGCGTACTAAAAATTATTATTACTTAACAAAGTATTAAGCTACGATTTATGAACTAAATGAACTTTTTAATGGGCTTAGAAAGCTGGTCATTGAAGACAGGTCAGTGTTGATATTGAAGTCGTTATTGTTTTTAAGAATTCATCAATGCCCATCTATACGATTTAGGGTTAATTGTATAAAATGAGATGGGATAACACCTGAAGACTGAAACCTTTCTATATTTAAGGTAGATATTTAATTTAACTCCTGTAAATTTTTTTTATAAACAAATAAAGGGTGTTTTTTAAGTCCAATAGAACTTAAAATTGTAAAAAGAATCAGAAAAAATTAAGTTTTTATCAAAACCACTTTTTTTCGAAAGAATAATACATGGCATAACATTGGAAAATGATAACGGGCTTACGGACGGTAACGATCTATATTGACTGTAGCATGGAATTCCGGCTTAATTACTTAATTTTCTGAATGTAAGGAAGTCTGTGGGTTCTGTTGTTGGTTGGGGTCACTCCATATGCGGTACTTTCGTTTACAACTAAACCCGTTAAGCTAAAAATAAGATGGACGATTATGTGCGCCATTAAAATCAATAAGTCTATAGTGTAAAAGTTACGCAGATCGATGACCGACCTTCAAAGTAAATTTTGGATTATTTGGAAGCTTTGAAAAAGCTTGAATTTATTTATGATGATTTATAAGAGTCTACCGATCATAAATGTTAAAACGTGAAGTTTGACAGCCAACCCTTTCCTAAGCTCTGCCAAAACTTTCAATTAACGTTGTTATTGTTGTTATGGACAATTTAATCTCATATTTGCGTTCTTAATTGAGTAAAAAACATTGTTTTTTTATTCAAAAACTACACTGCTTTGGATCAAAGACGCGCATGTACTTTTCACGTTATGATAAAATGTATTAGCACAACCGCCTTATTTCGGGCAAAATATTAGTCCAGCCCATAAAAAACTATACGCGATAGAACATATTTGGATTTAGCAGTATTATGTCTTTATAAATTCTATAGTTGTGACCTATTTGCACGTTCCTATTGTTATTTATTTAAGAAAACTTTCAGAGTTTTTATTATTCATTGCCATATTTGTATTTTAAAAACTTATTACTTCTAAAAAATTATTTCTGTGGCATTTTGACAAAACCTCTTAACTGCCTGTTTTTAGAAAATGAAAAGAAATGAGTGAGAGGGAAATTACAAATATTAATGAAGAACGAAAATTTGTTTTTGTTTTCAATAAACATAATTTCTCACTCTACTCACTTGTTTTCATTTTCTAAAAACAGGCAGTTAAGAGGTTTTGTCAAAATGCCACAGAAATAATTTTTTAGAAGTAATAAGTTTTTAAAATACAAATATGGCAATGAATTATAAAAACTCTGAAAGTCAAATTTAAAAAGTTGAAAAAAATGTTGTTAATCATACAAATTTTCATTCAAAAAACGTTTTTGCTTACGTTTTTAAGATTTTTTATTTAAACGAAATTTTTTTTAATTTTGGTTTATTTTATAATTTAAATAAATGATTTTTTCACCGAGTTTTTTTTAAACTTTTTTTTACTTATCTTGACTTAAGATGTTTTGTCAAAATGCCACAGAATTCTTTTACGCATTAAAAAAGTTTGCTTTGTAAATAAAAACATTAAACAACTGTTTCAATAATTATGCTAGTAAAAAGTTTACTAGCAGAAATTATCAATAAACTTGAAAATTTTAAGCTGTTTCTTATTCTCGACTTTCGTTTTTCAAGTACGAAAGCACTTAGTCAAGGCTCACACGCTTCAACTTTTGAGTGTTTAGGAGAGGATAGAAAGGCGTTTAGTGCGGCTATGCTCAAGGCGAATTAATATAAATTACGAATTGCGCAGGTCCGCTATTTTTGTGTGTGAAGAAGACATAAAATTTGCGTATGTGTATTTGTGTATATCTTACATTTTTTACAAAAAACAATAATTTGCATTATATGAAGACGTAGATGCGCAGTAGAAATTTTTTTGTGCGGCTGAGAGCCAAATCTTATTTTTTTGATTTATGGATCTATACAATGTGGCCACAGAGGGGAATTCATAGAAAAAAGCGAATTCAATCGGCCCGACAATTTCAAAACAAGACCCAAATGTTAAAAAACTAAACATTACTGACCATGGTGGAATAAACAGGTGGCATCGTTACGGCAACAAATACAACATTACAACAAAAATGGAAATTATATCATCGTTAACGACAAAAAATACTTTAAGCAAAAATCAAAGCGTGCCGCTGAACGTGAGGAAATAAATACATTTTTGGCCAACTTTTATTTAATTATGGACAATATCTTATTTATTTCAATTTAAAATTATCAAAAACTTTAATAAAATGCAATAATCACAGCACAAAACGTGGACTTTTTGTAAACATAAACAAAACTTTGACATAAACCTAGACAAACAATGCAAGAGCAAAAAATCGTCATCTGGCGTAGTGCAGAAGCAATACGTAAACTTAATATAAAAAAATAGCCAGCTGGGCTTTTACGGTCACCTTTTAATGAATTCGCCATGAAGCTGTTTTACTCGTTAGGACGCTTTGTTTTTTTTTTTTTCTTTTTTTCTTAGGTACATTATGCACAAAGATGGCTGCATGTAAATTTGATTCTTTTCTTAATCTCTGTGATTCGGCCGCATGAAATAACCCCACAAAGCGTGGGGCCATATTTCATATGCAATAAAGCCCCAATTTTGAAAATGAAATAAGCCCCCAATGAAATGAAATAACGCCTCAAACATAAATGAAATAATTCCCTAATTTTTGGGGGCTTATTTCATATGCTTTCAAGAATCACGCGATAGACAATCATTTTTGTTGTTCTCCGTACAAACTTTGGGGGGGTTATTTCATTATTTTTTTGGGGGGTTATTTCATGCCGCCATACCAAACACAAGCTTCGCCAACTAAGACTTTTCTGCATAGACGGCCTTCGGCCGGGCGCAATGACTTTTTCCTCTATGGTATACCAAACATCGGCTTCGCTAACTAAAGTTTCTCTGCATAGTGCCAGGATTTTCGCCTCTGTAGTATAACAATACCGACTCGACTCGGGTACGCAGAGAAGCTTTAGTTAGCGAAGCCGGGGTTTGGTATACCATATAGAAGAAAACCATTGCGCAGGGCCGAAGGCCGGTTATGCAGAGCAGCTTTATTTATCGAAGCCGGTGTTCTGTATACCAAAGTGGATAAATTCTTGCGCCCAAAAACGTTTTCATTATAAATTTGGATATGAAATAATACCCCACAAAATTATATTGGGGCTTTATTTCATAATGATTTTTTGGGGGATAATTTCATATGAAATAATGCCCCAATTAAAAAAATTAAATAACACACAAAACAAAATGAAATAAATGTACAAATTTTTGGGGGGTTATATTTTGGGGGGTTATTTCATGCCGCCCTGTGATTCACTGTAAATAAAATCATTGTTGTTTTGAAATATATAATCGAAAATGTGAAAAACGACTGATGCGTGCAAGCTGCGTATGACGATTTGGGAAACTTTTGAAATGGTATTGAAAATGAATTTGAGCGACAAAAGTTGAAGCGTGTTAACCTTGACTTGCTAGTAACTGATTAGGCATATGATCTGATGAGGCATATGAACTTGCTCTGTTTTTAGCTGACAACAGGGCTGCCAGGTTTTTGGGATATAACATCAAATTAAGGGAAATTTCGTGGATTTCACATAAGTGGTGCTTAAACGAAAAAAAATTATGTTAAAATGTTATACATCAGCACTATTTGACCAAAAATGAAACGTTATTTTAATCATAATCCGAGGTCGTTATTAACGTTTGTTAACTCAAAAAGATTAATAACTACCCGATTAACTGATCGGTTAATTTAAAGTTGGCTTTTTTCGATTAACGATTAAACCGGTTAATTTCAGTCGATTAACCGATTAACCGTTGTTACAAAAATTAAAATTTTTTTAAGTATTAAACCATATTTTTTGTGTTTTAAATAATGGGTGCGTTCCAAAACGTCGGTTGCAAATCAACTCGCTTTTTTAAAAACATTCTACAGTGCAACCATGAACAATTTTACAACGTTATCCGTACCAAAAAATTCACCAAAAAATTGTGTCTAGAATTATTTTTTTATACAATATATTTCCTTCTATAAATACATTTTTAAAATACAGCACAAAAACAGAAAAGAAAAATTAAGGAATTCGGAAATGAACTTTTTTTGCAGAATGTTCGGTGCAGAGCTTTGCCAGGATAAGTTAGATGATGACCTGACAACAGAAGAAACTTATGATAGTAACGCAACAATGGAATTAACCCAAACAATAAGAAGTGTTAAGAATTTTAAAAAATAAAACATCCAAAATAAATCCAGAAAAAAGACTGAGAATTAGATATTCTGAGTTATGGGTTGCTTTCGATTTCTCCAACATCTACGATAAGAGAAAGAAATTTTTCCAAGTCAAAATTTTCAAAACTAAAGAAAGGAGTCGCTTAAATCCAATATATTTTAACCAAATTATTTATCTAAAAGATTATTTTATAAGATCTTCTTAAACCATTTAAATTTCAAATAAAATTATCTCACGGTTTATTGTTTAATAAATACTTAATCGGCCTTGTTCTGGAAAACGAAATCACGTAAAATTGAAATCGAACAAGTTTTTAATTCTATCCTGTGTTTAAAATTGATAAAAATATTTCTTTTTCATTACCTCATACTTTGAGGATCACATATCTTTACCAAAACTACTTTGGAAATCAGGAAAAGAATTAAACTTAAAATCTCCATCGATTTCAATTTCACGTGATTTCGATTTACAGAATTAAATTAAAAAATATGTATTACAGAGCTATGAATTATTTTTTTTTTGCTTGGTCTAGGTCACGTATTGTTATGTTATTGTTTTTTTTACTACTAAACTGCAGATAATAAATAATTTTGAATTTTTATTCATTGAAATTACCAAAAATACTTTATTAATCGGTTAACCGATCAATAAAAAAATTAACCGATTATTAACCGATTAAAAAAATCTTCGGTTAATTAATCGAGCGATTAACCGATTATGAATACCCTACTACTTACTCTATGCAGAATATGATAATGAAATCTATTCATTTAATGTTCTCTCTAACTACTTGAACAAAGTAATTACCATTGCTTAACACTAGACACATTTTAAGATGTTTAAAAAGCATTAAATCCTCATTGACAAGTGGACAAGATGGCATACCAAGTTGTGTTTTGAAAAGTTGTACACCTTTATCAATTAAAATTTGGTTACTTTCCTAAAATTTGTAAAGAATCGCTTCTAGTTCCTTTATTAAAATCTGGACATAAGGCAAATATAATAAATTATAGAAAAATTTATTTGATAATGAGTAGGGATGAGATTTTCATGCACTAAAAAATAGAAAATATGCGCATAAAGTATGCACTAAAAACTCCAAAATATGCATTAAAAAAATAAAAAAATGCACTAAAAACTTGAACGTTTTCAATAAAAAATCGTTTGCTTTTTTAATTTTATTTAAAACAAAAAAAAAAAATCTTTTATTGTTTTTATTCCATTGTTATTCATAGGAATAATATTTTTTAAAACTTAATTTAAATAACTACATAATTTTAATTTTTGCATAATCAAATAAATACTTGTTTATATCATCAAAAGTAAACATTTGTCTGTTTAAAAGCTTTTGTACAACATCAACCGAAGTTCAAGCATACTTGAAGGATGCTAATTAATTTGAAGAATATTAATTTTCTAATTCAGATCCCACATTTGATTCTTGATCAAAAATAGTTGAAATTTGTTTCATTGTTTAAATTCCCCAAAATTTTTTGCAAAACATTTTGGATTTATTTTTTAAATTGTCGGGCTATGAAATCAAAAAATAAATATTAACGAATTGGCTTCTTTCTAATTTACTCTGCAATTCGATGTAACTGATGTGCCAACCAAGTAACATGTATCAGTTTTGGTTAAATTGTTGTAGGCCACTTGGAAGCCTTAACCATGCAAGGTGCTGCACCGGTTAAAAACTGAACATTTTTGTGTCGAAATCGTGTAATTTAAGCAGAGCTACAAAAAATTTATTTATTGATTTAAAAAATTTTTATTTTGGAAAATTTTGATTATACAATTTTGATATTTTTTGAAGAACTTTTTTCATAATGTGGAAATTTAAAAATATGTCACTCAAAAATGTTAAAATATGCAAAAATATGCATTTAAAACCAAAATATGGAAAAATATGCATTTTCAGCAAAATATGCAACAATATGCAAAAACAAATCGATGCCATTTTAACGCAAATTAAATGATTCGAAAAGATAATTGGTCGACAACAATCTTAGACTATCGACAAAAAATATGCATTTGCATGGAAATCGCATCTCTAATAATGAGTCTCTCCTTCATCCAGGATCTTCTATACTTACGAAATGTCAACACGGTTTTCGTAAATGATCTTCAGCTACACACAGAAAACAAATTGGTTGGAAAACGGTTGCAGTAATAAAATATTGATCAAGAAATACAATTTACTATTGCAACTATTAAAAATGTATAGATCTAACTGATTTTTAATTCTCTTAATTATTTAAACGTTATTCTAACTGAAATATGATTCCTTCAATTCTTTTATTAGTTATGATAACTTATTTAATGTAATTCTAAAAATTAGTACAAATGGTTCGAATCACAACCGAATTTAATACAGGGCAATACTGAATATTGGTCTTTGCAATTAATAATTTGTTTTCGTCAATAAATTTTGTAATATAAATGTTAATTCATTTATTGCAACTAATTATCGATTGCTAGTATAGTTTCAATTCGAGTACAACAAATGAAAATATAATTATTTGGTATTCACAACCAAAAAAAAAAAGCTATATGTCCCAATTGTTTACTAATTTTACTGTCAAAATATTAAATATAATAAAATAAGAATTAAGCACGAATAACAAAATCTTTTGAAATTAAAATTTTGTATTCCCAAAAATTGAAATTACTTTTTGATAATAAAATAATTTTAATTTTATATTAAAATACATAATTTGTGTTAAAAAATTTAAAATGTGCAAAAAAATTAATAAATAGGGGTAAGTTATTTACGTATTTTTATAATTATGTACATATGCACGTACATATGTGTGTATGTATTATATTTCTCATAAATACATACATATATGTACCCAGCTAGCATTTTCAATAGAAAGAATTTACTGTGAATCTCATGGAGAGCATTACTCGTCCACGAGCACAAATTTTAATCGTAAAAGATTCCTCACACGGGAAAACTGTTAAACAAGGTGATTCCTCTGCGAGATACTTCTACAACACAGCGAAAGACGCTTATATCACAGTGCAAAAAAATTCGGGAAATTGCCGCCAGCCTCAACACTTGCAACGCGAAATGAAACAAGAATACTGGTAGAGAATAGCTGCCAAAGGGGTTTGAAAAGTTAGCTCGGGTTTCCGAAATATGGGCCCCTAAAGTTTTTGAATTTCTTAAAAGGGCGTGAACTAAGAAATAATTTCAGATATCTTTAGTAAAATCGTACGGCGATTCTTTTCTTAGAATTTATTAACCCTTTAACACTCATTTTAAGAGTGTATACTAAAACGACACTTTAGAGGGTTAAAAAGTTCCACGAATATTTTCTGCATCTAAGAATCGACCCAACACCAAAATTACAAAGAGAAAACAATAATATCATAACGGACCTACATAAAAATGAATACATAGACACATGGCAAAAACGACGTCTTCTTTGTTCAGCGGCAACAGCTCCAAGAATCTACGGCTTACCAAAAATCCATAAAACTGGAATCCCTCTGAGACCAATTGTTTCCTCAATGCAGGTGCCATGCTACCAACTTTCCAAATACCTAGGACAAATTTTAAAAAACTTAATTTCGAACAACTACAATATAAAAAATTCATCACATTTAAAATTACAGTTGCAAAACATAAATATCTGTCCCGGAGAGGTATTGGTATCTTTTGACGTCATATCACTTTTCACAAACATTCCAGTTCATACCGCAATAAAGAACATAATGGCAAAATGGGAAGTTTTAAAAAATTTCACTAGAATTCCCAGATCTAAGGTTTTAAATATGCTAAAATTCTGTCTTACTGATAATAATTACTTTATATACAATAAAAAAATTTTTAATCAAATATTTGGTATGCCGATGGGTAACCCACTTTCACCAACTATCGCTGATATAGTCCTAGATACTCTACTTGACGAAACAATTAAGGAATTGCAGGATAAAAATATCCGCATAAAATACATAGCAAAATATGTAGATGATATTTTAGCCATAGTAAAATTAGACGATAAGGATGAAATCCTAAAGACTTTAAACAAATATCATGAGAAAATTCAGTTCACAATTGAGACACAAACTAACACAGGAATTGCTTACTTAGATACAAAACTACGCATTAGTGGAAATAAAATAGTTTTCGACTGGTACGCAAAGGAAACATCATCGGGAAGAATCATGAATTTTCACGCAACACAACCACGGAACCAAATAATTAATACTGCCAGCAATTTTATCGACAGAGTGCTAAACATTAGTGACAGACAATATCACTCAAAAAACATAGAAAAGATAAACAACATTCTTACCAGTAATAGCTTTCCAAAAAATCTTATAAAAACTTTAATAACAAATACAGTAAGGAAAATGAATAACACAACATCTGGCCACTCTAATGCTGACAAGGAGAAAAAACAATTTTATAGTGTAAAATACATACCTGGACTTACGGATAAACAGAACATCAAAGACACAATAGAGAAGAAAAACATATCTTTTGCTTACAAACCTAATAAAACTTTAAGCACAATATTTACAAACATCGAAACACCAATAAACAAACAACAACAAAGCAATGTTGTTTACGAAATACCATGTAAGGGCAAAAACGATCAAAGCTGCGATTTGATTTATATTGGGATCACAAAGAGAACATTGGAAACAAGAATAACAGAACATAAAATGGACATAAACAAATTAAAGGAAAGTACTGCTTTATCCCAACACATAAAAAATACAAATCATACGGCAGATTTTGACAAAGTACGAATATTGGATAGAGAAGGAATAGAAAGGAAAAGATTCACAATAGAGACGCTTAGAATACAACAGAAAATAAAAAAGACGATGCACTTAAAAGAAGACACACAAAACATTAGTGCCAGTTACTGTGTTGCAATATCAAAAAACCTGTGATATAATTTTTTAATTTGTGTTTAATTTAATTTTTCATGTTTAATGTTTTTCATGCTTGTCTACAACAAATTATTGTTCAATGTAATAAAAATTGATTTTCTTATTGTAAGTCATAATTAATTGTTGAAAAATGTTTGTTGTAATAATATTGTTATATATACTTTCTTTAATTTAAATAGACGAATCCCTTGATAAAGTGAACATAACATTCACGAAACGTTGGGAAAATATGGATTAAATGCATTTTAAATTACATAAAAAAACTTTAGGCCGTATTAGCTAAAATAAAATCTAATTTAATGAATAATTACATTGGCCAAACAACAAAAATATATACATGTACATATTGTTTATATTTTGTTCCGCGTGTACAGTGGTCAAACAAATATGTTATAAGTACATTCTATGAAAATCGCTCAGTTTTTTAGTAATTTTTATATTAATTTACAGCTTCAATTACTGTTCGTATTGTAAAATCCACATGTAAATTATTCTGTTTTACTTTAGACACTAGAACAAGACGAAATTGATGAAAGAAATTGCATTGAACTGAAGCCAAAGATGGTTTTTGTTGGTACTTAAAGGGATAAGCTGTACACCTTTGGAAATCCGTTGGATGATGTGGAAAGCTGCATGTATGTATTTGTATAAAATGAAATAATTTGTAAACTGTACATAAAAATATTAATAAATAAATACACTAACAAAAAATGGAGTTTATTGCAATTATTTTGATTTTCTATCTAATAAATCGGGAAAATGATTTATGTAACCGGTTAAAAAAATATATTGATAAAGACAATCAAATCTTTTGTTATGAACACCAATTATGTGTTTATTCAGTTGCATCTATCATATATTCGGGTGTAAGCATAATTTTGATTTTAATAATCATACTTACAACTAACAATATCTGTTGTCATAACTGATAGTGTACTAAAATTCAAATGTTGCTATCAAAAATATTATGCTAAGCAACGTAATTTTCAGTAATTGTAACCGAATTGTGTGATAGTACATGCAACCGACAAAATTCGATTGGCGCCAAATTCGGTTGCGATCACGAATCTGTTTTCTCTGTGTATGACTATCATTCTACAACGAACAACTTTGTTTAATAAAGCATTTACTATTGGATAACATACTGATGTCATTTATACTGATTTCAGTAAAGCCTTTGGCAAAGTAAAAGCTTTCGTGCAGACCACATTCGGTAAAATTTAACTCTGCAAATTCAAGAAATATTTTGTTGAAATCCGTAAAAATATTTTTAAGCTTCACACATTGCCCAGATCAAAGTTATCTGCAAAAGGTTTTGGAAAATATTTATGATTGGTGTAACCTTGTTTTAATGAAACTTAACCTGAAAACATGCAAGCACATGACTTTACAAAAAAGTATATTGCTTTTGATCACTATCATATCAGTGGCTATATAAACTAGAGTCGGTAAACGTAATTAAGGATTTTGTAAGATGGAAAATTAAACTTTATACAACATCTTACGATAGCTGTTACAGAGAACGGCTTTCTTCGATTGCAAAAAATCGCAGTAAATGAACACCAACAAATACACTCGCTTGCGGTCATACAATCAAACTTGCGCAACCGCAAACATTCGCTGCTGGTTTGCAGTCATTCAAATAATGCACATCGTGCTTTGTTATTTATTCCATCGTCAATTAAGATGTTTGTGTGTTTGGTCCGACAATGATTGTTTTGGCAAAGAAAAAAAAAATACAAACAAAAAAGCCAGAAATCAAGCAATTATTACTCATGTAGACATTCAGCAGTTACTATGTAGTACAAGAAAAAAAAAATTGTAATGAAACTAAACGCACACACAGAAAACCAATTGGTTGGGAAACGGTTGCAGTAATAAAATATTGATCAAGTAACATGATTTATTATTGCAACTATTAAAAATGTATAGATCTAACTGATTTTTAATTCTCTTGATTATTAAAATGTTATTCTAACTGAAATATGATTGCTTCAATTCTTTTATTAGTTATGATAACTTATTTAATGTAATTCTAAAAATTAGTACAAATGGTTCGAATCACAACCGAATTTAATACAGGGCAATACTGAATATTGGTCTTTGCAATTAATAATTTGTTTTCGTCAATAAATTTTGTAATATAAATGTTAATTCATTTATTGCAACTAATTATCGATTGCTAGTATAGTTTCAATTCGAGTACAACAAATGAAAATATAATTATTTGGTATTCACAACCAAAAAAAAAGCTATATGTCCCAATTGTTTACTAATTTTACTGTCAAAATATTAAATATAATAAAATAAGAATTAAGCACGAATAACAAAATCTTTTGAAATTAAAATTTTGTATTCCCAAAAATTGAAATTACTTTTTGATAATAAAATAATTTTAATTTTATATTAAAATACATAATTTGTGTTAAAAAATTTAAAATGTGCAAAAAAATTAATAAATAGGGGTAAGTTATTTACGTATTTTTATAATTATGTACATATGCACGTACATATGTGTGTATGTATTATATTTCTTATAAATACATACATATATGTACCCAGCTAGCATTTTCAATAGAAAGAATTTACTGTGAATTTCATGGAGAGCATTACTCGTCCACGAGCACAAATTTCAATCGTAAAAGATTCCTCACACGGGAAAACTGTTAAACAAGGTGATTCCTCTGCGAGATACTTCTACAACACAGCGAAAGACGCTTATATCACAGTGCAAAAAAATTCGGGAAATTGCCGCCAGCCTCAACACTTGCAACGCGAAATGAAACAAGAATACTGGTAGAGAATAGCTGCCAAAGGGGTTTGAAAAGTTAGCTCGGGTTTCCGAAATATGGGCCCCTAAAGTTTTTGAATTTCTTAAAAGGGCGTGAACTAAGAAATAATTTCAGATATCTTTAGTAAAATCGTACGGCGATTCTTTTCTTAGAATTTATTAACCCTTTAACACTCATTTTAAGAGTGTATACTAAAACGACACTTTAGAGGGTTAAAAAGTTCCACGAATATTTTCTGCATCTAAGAATCGACCCAACACCAAAATTACAAAGAGAAAACAATAATATCATAACGGACCTACATAAAAATGAATACATAGACACATGGCAAAAACGACGGCTTCTTTGTTCAGCGGCAACAGCTCCAAGAATCTACGGCTTACCTAAAATCCATAAAACTGGAATCCCTCTGAGACCAATTGTTTCCTCAATGCAGGTGCCATGCTACCAACTTTCCAAATACCTAGGACAAATTTTAAAAAACTTAATTTCGAACAACTACAATATAAAAAATTCATCACATTTAAAATTACAGTTGCAAAACATAAATATCTGTCCCGGAGAGGTATTGGTATCTTTTGACGTCATATCACTTTTCACAAACATTCCAGTTCATACCGCAATAAAGAACATAATGGCAAAATGGGAAGTTTTAAAAAATTTCACTAGAATTCCCAGATCTAAGGTTTTAAATATGCTAAAATTCTGTCTTACTGATAATAATTACTTTGCCGATGGGTAACCCACTTTCACCAACTATCGCTGATATAGTCCTAGATACTCTACTTGACGAAACAATTAAGGAATTGCAGGATAAAAATATCCGCATAAAATACATAGCAAAATATGTAGATGATATTTTAGCCATAGTAAAATTAGACGATAAGGATGAAATCCTAAAGACTTTAAACAAATATCATGAGAAAATTCAGTTCACAATTGAGACACAAACTAACACAGGAATTGCTTACTTAGATACAAAACTACGCATTAGTGGAAATAAAATAGTTTTCGACTGGTACGCAAAGGAAACATCATCGGGAAGAATCATGAATTTTCACGCAACACAACCACGGAACCAAATAATTAATACTGCCAGCAATTTTATCGACAGAGTGCTAAACATTAGTGACAGACAATATCACTCAAAAAACATAGAAAAGATAAACAACATTCTTACCAGTAATAGCTTTCCAAAAAATCTTATAAAAACTTTAATAACAAATACAGTAAGGAAAATGAATAACACAACATCTGGCCACTCTAATGCTGACAAGGAGAAAAAACAATTTTATAGTGTAAAATACATACCTGGACTTACGGATAAACAGAACATCAAAGACACAATAGAGAAGAAAAACATATCTTTTGCTTACAAACCTAATAAAACTTTAAGCACAATATTTACAAACATCGAAACACCAATAAACAAACAACAACAAAGCAATGTTGTTTACGAAATACCATGTAAGGGCAAAAACGATCAAAGCTGCGATTTGATTTATATTGGGATCACAAAGAGAACATTGGAAACAAGAATAACAGAACATAAAATGGACATAAACAAATTAAAGGAAAGTACTGCTTTATCCCAACACATAAAAAATACAAATCATACGGCAGATTTTGACAAAGTACGAATATTGGATAGAGAAGGAATAGAAAGGAAAAGATTCACAATAGAGACGCTTAGAATACAACAGAAAATAAAAAAGACGATGAACTTAAAAGAAGACACACAAAACATTAGTGCCAGTTACTGTGTTGCAATATCAAAAAACCTGTGATATAATTTTTTAATTTGTGTTTAATTTAATTTTTCATGTTTAATGTTTTTCATGCTTGTCTACAACAAATTATTGTTCAATGTAATAAAAATTGATTTTCTTATTGTAAGTCATAATTAATTGTTGAAAAATGTTTGTTGTAATAATATTGTTATATATACTTTCTTTAATTTAAATAGACGAATCCCTTGATAAAGTGAACATAACATTCACGAAACGTTGGGAAAATATGGATTAAATGCATTTTAAATTACATAAAAAAACTTTAGGCCGTATTAGCTAAAATAAAATCTAATTTAATGAATAATTACATTGGCCAAACAACAAAAATATATACATGTACATATTGTTTATATTTTGTTCCGCGTGTACAGTGGTCAAACAAATATGTTATAAGTACATTCTATGAAAATCGCTCAGTTTTTTAGTAATTTTTATATTAATTTACAGCTTCAATTACTGTTCGTATTGTAAAATCCACATGTAAATTATTCTGTTTTACTTTAGACACTAGAACAAGACGAAATTGATGAAAGAAATTGCATTGAACTGAAGCCAAAGATGGTTTTTGTTGGTACTTAAAGGGATAAGCTGTACACCTTTGGAAATCCGTTGGATGATGTGGAAAGCTGCATGTATGTATTTGTATAAAATGAAATAATTTGTAAACTGTACATAAAAATATTAATAAATAAATACACTAACAAAAAATGGAGTTTATTGCAATTATTTTGATTTTCTATCTAATAAATCGGGAAAATGATTTATGTAACCGGTTAAAAAAATATATTGATAAAGACAATCAAATCTTTTGTTATGAACACCAATTATGTGTTTATTCAGTTGCATCTATCATATATTCGGGTGTAAGCATAATTTTGATTTTAATAATCATACTTACAACTAACAATATCTGTTGTCATAACTGATAGTGTACTAAAATTCAAATGTTGCTATCAAAAATATTATGCTAAGCAACGTAATTTTCAGTAATTGTAACCGAATTGTGTGATAGTACATGCAACCGACAAAATTCGATTGGCGCCAAATTCGGTTGCGATCACGAATCTGTTTTCTCTGTGTATGACTATCATTCTACAACGAACAACTTTGTTTAATAAAGCATTTACTATTGGATAACATACTGATGTCATTTATACTGATTTCAGTAAAGCCTTTGGCAAAGTAAAAGCTTTCGTGCAGACCACATTCGGTAAAATTTAACTCTGCAAATTCAAGAAATATTTTGTTGAAATCCGTAAAAATATTTTTAAGCTTCACACATTGCCCAGATCAAAGTTATCTGCAAAAGGTTTTGGAAAATATTTATGATTGGTGTAACCTTGTTTTAATGAAACTTAACCTGAAAACATGCAAGCACATGACTTTACAAAAAAGTATATTGCTTTTGATCACTATCATATCAGTGGCTATATAAACTAGAGTCGGTAAACGTAATTAAGGATTTTGTAAGATGGAAAATTAAACTTTATACAACATCTTACGATAGCTGTTACAGAGAACGGCTTTCTTCGATTGCAAAAAATCGCAGTAAATGAACACCAACAAATACACTCGCTTGCGGTCATACAATCAAACTTGCGCAACCGCAAACATTCGCTGCTGGTTTGCAGTCATTCAAATAATGCACATCGTGCTTTGTTATTTATTCCATCGTCAATTAAGATGTTTGTGTGTTTGGTCCGACAATGATTGTTTTGGCAAAGAAAAAAAAAATACAAACAAAAAAGCCAGAAATCAAGCAATTATTACTCATGTAGACATTCAGCAGTTACTATGTAGTACAAGAAAAAAAAAATTGTAATGAAACTAAACGCACACACAGAAAACCAATTGGTTGGGAAACGGTTGCAGTAATAAAATATTGATCAAGTAACATGATTTATTATTGCAACTATTAAAAATGTATAGATCTAACTGATTTTTAATTCTCTTGATTATTAAAATGTTATTCTAACTGAAATATGATTGCTTCAATTCTTTTATTAGTTATGATAACTTATTTAATGTAATTCTAAAAATTAGTACAAATGGTTCGAATCACAACCGAATTTAATACAGGGCAATACTGAATATTGGTCTTTGCAATTAATAATTTGTTTTCGTCAATAAATTTTGTAATATAAATGTTAATTCATTTATTGCAACTAATTATCGATTGCTAGTATAGTTTCAATTCGAGTACAACAAATGAAAATATAATTATTTGGTATTCACAACCAAAAAAAAAGCTATATGTCCCAATTGTTTACTAATTTTACTGTCAAAATATTAAATATAATAAAATAAGAATTAAGCACGAATAACAAAATCTTTTGAAATTAAAATTTTGTATTCCCAAAAATTGAAATTACTTTTTGATAATAAAATAATTTTAATTTTATATTAAAATACATAATTTGTGTTAAAAAATTTAAAATGTGCAAAAAAATTAATAAATAGGGGTAAGTTATTTACGTATTTTTATAATTATGTACATATGCACGTACATATGTGTGTATGTATTATATTTCTCATAAATACATACATATATGTACCCAGCTAGCATTTTCAATAGAAAGAATTTACTGTGAATCTCATGGAGAGCATTACTCGTCCACGAGCACAAATTTTAATCGTAAAAGATTCCTCACACGGGAAAACTGTTAAACAAGGTGATTCCTCTGCGAGATACTTCTACAACACAGCGAAAGACGCTTATATCACAGTGCAAAAAAATTCGGGAAATTGCCGCCAGCCTCAACACTTGCAACGCGAAATGAAACAAGAATACTGGTAGAGAATAGCTGCCAAAGGGGTTTGAAAAGTTAGCTCGGGTTTCCGAAATATGGGCCCCTAAAGTTTTTGAATTTCTTAAAAGGGCGTGAACTAAGAAATAATTTCAGATATCTTTAGTAAAATCGTACGGCGATTCTTTTCTTAGAATTTATTAACCCTTTAACACTCATTTTAAGAGTGTATACTAAAACGACACTTTAGAGGGTTAAAAAGTTCCACGAATATTTTCTGCATCTAAGAATCGACCCAACACCAAAATTACAAAGAGAAAACAATAATATCATAACGGACCTACATAAAAATGAATACATAGACACATGGCAAAAACGACGTCTTCTTTGTTCAGCGGCAACAGCTCCAAGAATCTACGGCTTACCAAAAATCCATAAAACTGGAATCCCTCTGAGACCAATTGTTTCCTCAATGCAGGTGCCATGCTACCAACTTTCCAAATACCTAGGACAAATTTTAAAAAACTTAATTTCGAACAACTACAATATAAAAAATTCATCACATTTAAAATTACAGTTGCAAAACATAAATATCTGTCCCGGAGAGGTATTGGTATCTTTTGACGTCATATCACTTTTCACAAACATTCCAGTTCATACCGCAATAAAGAACATAATGGCAAAATGGGAAGTTTTAAAAAATTTCACTAGAATTCCCAGATCTAAGGTTTTAAATATGCTAAAATTCTGTCTTACTGATAATAATTACTTTATATACAATAAAAAAATTTTTAATCAAATATTTGGTATGCCGATGGGTAACCCACTTTCACCAACTATCGCTGATATAGTCCTAGATACTCTACTTGACGAAACAATTAAGGAATTGCAGGATAAAAATATCCGCATAAAATACATAGCAAAATATGTAGATGATATTTTAGCCATAGTAAAATTAGACGATAAGGATGAAATCCTAAAGACTTTAAACAAATATCATGAGAAAATTCAGTTCACAATTGAGACACAAACTAACACAGGAATTGCTTACTTAGATACAAAACTACGCATTAGTGGAAATAAAATAGTTTTCGACTGGTACGCAAAGGAAACATCATCGGGAAGAATCATGAATTTTCACGCAACACAACCACGGAACCAAATAATTAATACTGCCAGCAATTTTATCGACAGAGTGCTAAACATTAGTGACAGACAATATCACTCAAAAAACATAGAAAAGATAAACAACATTCTTACCAGTAATAGCTTTCCAAAAAATCTTATAAAAACTTTAATAACAAATACAGTAAGGAAAATGAATAACACAACATCTGGCCACTCTAATGCTGACAAGGAGAAAAAACAATTTTATAGTGTAAAATACATACCTGGACTTACGGATAAACAGAACATCAAAGACACAATAGAGAAGAAAAACATATCTTTTGCTTACAAACCTAATAAAACTTTAAGCACAATATTTACAAACATCGAAACACCAATAAACAAACAACAACAAAGCAATGTTGTTTACGAAATACCATGTAAGGGCAAAAACGATCAAAGCTGCGATTTGATTTATATTGGGATCACAAAGAGAACATTGGAAACAAGAATAACAGAACATAAAATGGACATAAACAAATTAAAGGAAAGTACTGCTTTATCCCAACACATAAAAAATACAAATCATACGGCAGATTTTGACAAAGTACGAATATTGGATAGAGAAGGAATAGAAAGGAAAAGATTCACAATAGAGACGCTTAGAATACAACAGAAAATAAAAAAGACGATGAACTTAAAAGAAGACACACAAAACATTAGTGCCAGTTACTGTGTTGCAATATCAAAAAACCTGTGATATAATTTTTTAATTTGTGTTTAATTTAATTTTTCATGTTTAATGTTTTTCATGCTTGTCTACAACAAATTATTGTTCAATGTAATAAAAATTGATTTTCTTATTGTAAGTCATAATTAATTGTTGAAAAATGTTTGTTGTAATAATATTGTTATATATACTTTCTTTAATTTAAATAGACGAATCCCTTGATAAAGTGAACATAACATTCACGAAACGTTGGGAAAATATGGATTAAATGCATTTTAAATTACATAAAAAAACTTTAGGCCGTATTAGCTAAAATAAAATCTAATTTAATGAATAATTACATTGGCCAAACAACAAAAATATATACATGTACATATTGTTTATATTTTGTTCCGCGTGTACAGTGGTCAAACAAATATGTTATAAGTACATTCTATGAAAATCGCTCAGTTTTTTAGTAATTTTTATATTAATTTACAGCTTCAATTACTGTTCGTATTGTAAAATCCACATGTAAATTATTCTGTTTTACTTTAGACACTAGAACAAGACGAAATTGATGAAAGAAATTGCATTGAACTGAAGCCAAAGATGGTTTTTGTTGGTACTTAAAGGGATAAGCTGTACACCTTTGGAAATCCGTTGGATGATGTGGAAAGCTGCATGTATGTATTTGTATAAAATGAAATAATTTGTAAACTGTACATAAAAATATTAATAAATAAATACACTAACAAAAAATGGAGTTTATTGCAATTATTTTGATTTTCTATCTAATAAATCGGGAAAATGATTTATGTAACCGGTTAAAAAAATATATTGATAAAGACAATCAAATCTTTTGTTATGAACACCAATTATGTGTTTATTCAGTTGCATCTATCATATATTCGGGTGTAAGCATAATTTTGATTTTAATAATCATACTTACAACTAACAATATCTGTTGTCATAACTGATAGTGTACTAAAATTCAAATGTTGCTATCAAAACTATTATGCTAAGCAACGTAATTTTCAGTAATTGTAACCGAATTGTGTGATAGTACATGCAACCGACAAAATTCGATTGGCGCCAAATTCGGTTGCGATCACGAATCTGTTTTCTCTGTGTATGACTATCATTCTACAACGAACAACTTTGTTTAATAAAGCATTTACTATTGGATAACATACTGATGTCATTTATACTGATTTCAGTAAAGCCTTTGGCAAAGTAAAAGCTTTCGTGCAGACCACATTCGGTAAAATTTAACTCTGCAAATTCAAGAAATATTTTGTTGAAATCCGTAAAAATATTTTTAAGCTTCACACATTGCCCAGATCAAAGTTATCTGCAAAAGGTTTTGGAAAATATTTATGATTGGTGTAACCTTGTTTTAATGAAACTTAACCTGAAAACATGCAAGCACATGACTTTACAAAAAAGTATATTGCTTTTGATCACTATCATATCAGTGGCTATATAAACTAGAGTCGGTAAACGTAATTAAGGATTTTGTAAGATGGAAAATTAAACTTTATACAACATCTTACGATAGCTGTTACAGAGAACGGCTTTCTTCGATTGCAAAAAATCGCAGTAAATGAACACCAACAAATACACTCGCTTGCGGTCATACAATCAAACTTGCGCAACCGCAAACATTCGCTGCTGGTTTGCAGTCATTCAAATAATGCACATCGTGCTTTGTTATTTATTCCATCGTTAAGCTTCGTTTGTCAATTAAGATGTTTGTGTGTTTGGTCCGACAATGATTGTTTTGGCAAAGAAAAAAAAAATACAAACAAAAAAGCCAGAAATCAAGCAATTATTACTCATGTAGACATTCAGCAGTTACTATGTAGTACAAGAAAAAAAAATTGTAATGAAACTAAACGCACATACTAATGTAGGTACAAACAATTTCCATAGAAACAGAAGACTTTTTTTATCATCTTAAAAAGTACAGTAGTTCTAAATGTACAATGTATTCTTGCTATTGTTGTTTTTATTGTTGTTAATTTTAACAAAGCGTCTCATCGAGTGGTTTATTGTTGTTATTGTTGTTAATGTTAACAAAGCGTCGAGTGGACAATGACCACTTGAATGCAAAAGTATAAGAATGTGTGCCTTTTGACTTTACACAAATAAGTTATATTGCTTGCGCAACAAAAATGCAAACAAAGCACTTTCAATAAAAAACGCACACATGCAAAAATTAAATGTGTACGAAACGATGTAAAAATTACCAACGTTGAACTTTGTTTTGCAGGCAAAGAGTGAATGTAAATTTGGGCGTATGAGCAAATCAAGAAAACTAGTGATTTTGCAGTTCTCTGAGATGTTAATAATGTTCGTGGATTCTGGGATTTTATTGAACAATGGACAAAATAATTTTAAAACCCTTTTATCACCTAAAGACTATTTACGGCAGTTGTAAGACTAATTTTACACTTGCAATATTATCGTATATGATATTCAGCGTTATCGTCGCATTTTTGCCCCTTTTTGACTGCCGTGCCACTTTTTTGGCCCCTTTGTTTAAATCCCCTTTTGTATCATTTGTGGTTTTTGTGCCCCTTTTAATATTAGCGATAAGAGACTGAGTTCATTAAAAGTTTTAGATCCAGTATTTATTAATTCAGCTGAAGGCATAAATTACTTCGGAATTGTTTCCGTTTTTATTGATATAATTACTAACCCAGAGGATTTTGTAAAAGAGTTTAAACTTTTAGAAAACAGATCAAACGATTAAAGCTCTGAAGCAATTTTTAAAATATCTTAGCCTGAAACATTTTTGTACGAAATTAGCAATTAAAAAAACTGGGTGACAATTTATATCCAAACTTGTATAAATTTTACCACATAGTGGTGCATCCGCTGAGCGGATTTTTTCTAAGTTAGCATTATTAAAAATAAATTGTCAAATAGACTGAAAGTAGATACCTGTCAGTCCATGTTATCCGCTTTAAATTTGTATCAAAATAACTTGTAAGATTGGATTCCAAGTGATGAATTGATTAATAAATGTAGATTTACGTTTTCAGAAAAACCTGATAATAACTATCCTCCTACCCTGCAAATAATAGGACCAGTCCAAACACGTGTGTAAATAGTAGTCCAAAAGGGACCAGGACTAGTCCAAAACTAACCCAAACGTATGGAAAAAACATGGTCTATTTAACATAACGATGTCCTAGGAGAGGATCATATAACTTACCTTTGGACCACTAAGGAGTAGTTTTAAAACTACTCCATGGCATACTCCAGAGGATTAGTTTTGAAGTCGTTTAAAAACGAAAGCATGTCGTTAAAAACGAAGACATGTCGTCTCACTACAAACACTTTTTAACAATGACATGGTCCATGCTTGCATTACATCGGACCAGTCCATAAAGTAGTCCATTTTATCAAAATGGATCAGGTGGTCCAATTTTATTTGCAGGGTATCAATACTTTTATATGCTTTTTCCTCGAGGTTTCTTCGTAACTTAAATTTTTTGGTAAAAAAGTAAAATAATCCAAGTGCGAAATATTTATGTACATATACCTTCATATATACATATGTCTATCTATGTATTTAAATGTACATTTTTTTGTCTCAAATCATATTATGAATTATTTTTTGTCTTTGTAAGTAGTGTATTACACTATTTTAAGCTCGTTCTCAGCGTTGCCAGAATGAAGATTTTATCTTATGTATATTTGAAGATTTTTTGAACAAAATATGATTAAAAGATTTTTTTTCACAAATTAAGATTTTTAACTTTAAGTTATAAATAATTTTTTCACAGTTTCTTAAACAGTAAATTTTTAAAATAATTTGGTTTTTCAAAATGTATTTTTAGAAAAATTTGTATAAAAAATTTAACTAAAAATTTTGTATAAATATTATGTATTTCAATTTAAATAGTTTCCATAAGAAAAAGTACATATCGCTCATTTGCTGCAAGACCGGCATAACTCAAAAAAATCAATTTCGAGATAAACGCATTTAAAGTTTTTGATTTGCTCTAACTACTTAGAAAAAAAGAAGACACATTCTCTTCAAACTGGGAAAGTATAAAATATATAAAGATGAATTTAATACACAATATAAAGAAAAGCAAAGGGAACAATTCTGCATCTCTAAGTCCAAAATTTCATTTTTTGAGTTATGCCGGTCTTGCAGCAAATGAGCGATATGTTCTTAAGAAAAATTATTAATTTTTACTTTTTTGCCCTTGTTATAAAAAATTTCAAGATTTCTCTCTTCAAAATAAGATTTTTTCGATAAATGAAGATTTTCCTTCCTAATCTTTGACAACGCTGCTCGTTCTATATACAACTAATTAGTTACTGTTCTTGTATAAATAATTAAATAAAAATTGTATGCAACAGTTCATAAACGTTTACTTGCAAACAAGACATAGATTTTAACGATAAATGTACATATGTATGTATTTGTAATATATAATGCATTTTTTAAAAATATGAAGTTTACTTTTTGTTATGATTAGTTTTCGATGAAAATAATTTAAAAAATACATGTTTGATTTTTTTTTTTTTTTGAAAATTTTCCAGTTTTGATATTCGCCATATTATTTCCATTTTGTCCTATATTATGCAATAAGTCACACAATTGTTTCATTCATTCAATAAAAAGCTGAACATAGCCTATAGGAATAACATAAACAGCATTGTACAATGCTGCCAACGCACTTCAAAAGTCCTTTGATTGTTGCCAATATAGTGCCAACTTCGAATATCACACACACATTGGCGATATAATTTTACAATACGTAAAATTGAAAAATTTTATTTCAAGTGTATGAGCCGCTTTAGAGTATAACTCAATTGTACGGGACCCCAACTTTTACATTGATTTTATCTTACTCTTTTGTTAAAGATATGTTTACAGTGGATATTCTACGCTTCCATCATATAACGACTTGCTTTGATTCGAATGAAAACAATTAACAAACCGAAGAACTATGTTTCATTTCATTACAAAGTTGGGTTTACGTTGAAAATTTTACCAAACGATGAACATCAACCGAACATAGATTTAGTATCTATAAATGCATTAACCTAATAATAACGTAACCAAAATTTACTGTGGTCGAAGAAATATAACTTTAATTCTTGGACACAAATGTGTATAATTCCCGATTTTTATTAGATTAGGTGATTTTTGCCAAGGACTTATTACTTTTAAGATGGATCTGACACAAAACAATACCGACAAACAATGCCTGTGAAAAGTCTGGGTTCGCACTATAAAAGTTTTTCTTCAGAAAGTCTGAGTTAATCGATGTAAAGGGAGGGCAGAATATCATGTTCTCTTCCCCTCTCACTAATAAACTCACACTTTCTAAAAGAAAACTTATATAGTGTAAACTCAGACAAAGCTTGTGTTTTCGTTAATTAATTTTGCAAATACAAGACTTCGCAATAGTGTGCTTACTATGTACATATCGACCCCTTTGCGCGAAATTATCGTATGTTACAAAAACCAAATTTTACAAGAGAGCCATTTTTCTACTTTTCCCTGCTATCACTTGCAATATAAAAATGAACATATACATTCAATTTTTGGAGCAACGAAGTGGAATTCGCCTACAATATTTTGTCAGGCGACGTCTCTTTGAATGTAGAACAAGATTGCATCAAAAACTCAATTTCCAAAAAATTGGCATATACGATAATTTCGCGCCAATGGGTCGATATGGTAATATGAATATTAAAATGCATTTTTACTAGACAAAACCAGCCATTCTTTTGTGTGCACAAAAACAAAACGTTAGCGGAATAATTTGATTATGTTCTTTGGAACGCATGGCACGACAAACTCTTTGAAAACAATAGCAACCAAGATGGAGTTTATTTATATGGCAATACTGTCATTGATGACAGGGTCATAGTTGTTCGAATAGATCAAGGCGAATTGACTAGAAGGTGGGGTCAAGTCAACATGTGGTGTTTTTTTTTCGGTGGTCGACTTGTCAAAGTTTGTATAAACGCAGAGAAAAAATATGGTTGGGCATGGTTACGGCAACAACACTATGTTTAATGTAACAATATATTGTTGTCGTACACAAATAATTGTTATTTTTGTTTAATATCAGCAATTTTATAGTTACTGTAAACATATCAATGTTTATCGCAATTATGAATTTGAGTATTGTTGACCGAAAAATAATTATTTTTCAACAACTAAATTTTGATAACTTTCTAAACATATTATTTTTTTCACAACCATATCATGATGTTTAATAGCCATAACATGATAACTTTCTATACATTTATCATGTTATGTTAAAGATGCAATCAAACTATTTTTACTCTAATCATATTATGTTTACGCCATTTGTAAAATAATTTTGAAGCAGTTGTGTCGTTTTTTTATTTGTGAGCGGTTAAACAATTAAAAGATAAAATTCCATAAAAAAAAAGTTTAAAGAAATTAAAAAATTCAAATATTAGCGGAGTTCATTCAAGCATTAGTGATGTAATAGTGCAAATGCAAAATATCATAGTTTTTTTGTAAAATCTATCTTTTTTCAAAAAAATGTAAAGAACGTTCAAAATTAGACAATATGGCAACAACATCTAAAAATCGAAAAAATGGACACACACATTTGCCCATGAAAACCACAGATTTTTCATTTGCTCTTTTGAAAGCCTTATATTGAACTCCGCTATTTGATTAACATTAAGAAAAATTGTAAAAAGCCACAAAATAAAAAATCGATGCAAAAATATTTTAATTTATTTTGTATTTTTTTGACAGCTATGAAAGGTATTGTATCATAATATGATTGCTTTCAAGGTATATTTAATGTACCTTGATTGCTTCTAATTTTACCATGATGATAATATGATTACTTCTTAGCTTATTATGATTAACATGACAATAATATGATTAATTTCTTAGCTTATTATGATTAACATGAAAATAATTTGATTACTTCTTAACTTAGTTTGATTAACAGAATAATAATATGATTAAGGGAAAAATATTATGATGTAATAGTACGAGTATATTTAGTCATAATATGATTCAATAATAATCTTAATATGGTGACTACAATCATAATTCGTATCATAATATGTTGCTCTTAGAATATGTTTACCACAACCATGTTTTTTCTTTGCGTGTACAAACTAGTTTTTTATGTAAACCAACCTGTTTTTTTACTAGCAATATTTTTGACAACCCGACTACAGAAGCATTGTAGTTGTAGAGTTGACCTCACCTTCTAATTAATTCGCCTTGGAATAGATGTTAAAACACAAGAAATTATTTACTGTTCAAACATTAATTGCTTTGTTTGAACAATAAACAATTTCTCGTACTCCAGTACGTGCGATGGGATCGACGCGTCGCAGCTAAATGTTACGCTCTTTATTTGTGTTTCTTTTCCTTGTGTGTTTCATCTCCCCCGAAACAAGAAATTCTTAAAAAAACTATTTCAGTTATATGATATGAGCATTCTATACGAAGTATAATTTTTGGTAAAACTTATTTGTTAACTTTCAATTTAATAATACGGACGTGTTGAAGTGAGTAAGATTTAAGATTAATAGCTGTAACCGTTGTTTTTCTTGTTGCTAAGGTTTAAATATATATATATATATATATATATATATATATATATATATATATATATATATATATATATATATATATATATATATTCCCGTCGTTCCTATAAGGAGCATAGGGCCTCAGTACCATATTAAACGCCATATTTAACACAGATTAAATTTTGATTAATTAATGGTGAAGACCATAACACTCAGGAACAGATTTAGGATTTGTTCGGCTTCATAGACGAAAGTTTAGGTCCAACGATGACCTTGGGGGCGATTTATTTTTTAAGTAGTACTCTCGGATTTTAACTTTTAAAGTTAACCAAAACCCGTTTTTAAAGAATACAGAAAACTTTATGTGATCATGTTGAATGCCGGCTGGTTTTTATTCGTCTATTTTCTCAAAAAAAAAAAAAAAAAAATAAAAACATTTGTGCGATAAAAGTATAAGCGGAATAAAATAGAAATGAAAGAATAACATTGAAATATTAGTTAAACAAAATACCTAATTGTTTTATAAATGTCGGTTTTTAGTTCTAAAGGACAACTTTTGCTGTAAATAAATGTTCGAATGTAGCCGAAGCATTGCAGACAGCAAATGTCATCACATTAAAGTGTAATTAACCATCACTCTCGCTTAAAGCAGTTATCTTTCAATTATTTTCTGAAATTTCTACTTTCTAACAACCGCTCTGCAAATCTTATAAAGAGAGCCATTATGTTCAGGCTAGTGTGCCCAAGGTGTGAACAATAATCGTCTTTTTAAGTGACATCGTGTAGTTTTGTGGAGTCTATGCAAAATATAGTACATACTTTCTTCTACTTTTTTCAACAAAACAAATGCTAAAGTCCAAAAACTAGATAATGGTTTGATTTTATCCGCTCTTTTCTATTTCGTTAGCCATAGCGCGGCGTCAACGCTTTGCAATTGGAAAACTCGATTTTGACAGCGCGTTTCTTAGTGAAGTTGGCCTCTATTATTAATAAATAATGGCTATTTAGTTTTGTTTGTAAATCTAGCGGTTTTATCTCCTTTTCATGTATCTATTATGTGGGTTTGATTAAACATGAAATAAAACACTACTGTTTGTGACACAACGGAAGAAAAGTTCCGTCTTTCGCTCTATTTTAGGTACGGCTGTAAGTGTCTGTTTTATTTTCTTAACTTCGTCTGTTGTGCCTCAGTTTTGCTCTTTTAAAGCAAAATTTTCTTTATTATTAGTTGTTTGGTCTTATTAGTATCGAGCGGCGTTCTCAAGTTTTGATGAAATGTATAAGCATTACCCGCCTTATTTTTGGCGAAATATTAGTCATGCCGATGAAAAAATCTGAGCCCGATAGTAAAGAACTGCGCGTTTAAATCTCTATATTCCACATGTTTTTGTTTAAAGGCGAGACAATTTGTTGTTTATTTGCAGACCAGTGTTATTGCCTCTGTTAAAGTAAAGTAGTCAAATCGGAAAATTCTGCGCAAGCATAATGTACATACCGCAAGTTTTAAATCGGTATACCGAATTCTGTTTACAGATGTTTCGGTTTTAAAGTTATCGAACTATGTATAATTTCACCTGGTTAATTGAGCTGCACCAAACCTTGAATCTTAAGTGCGAAATCATGTTAAGTACCATAAGCATTTTGCATTCGACCGTATGTCTATTTTGTATATTTCTTTCTTGTGCTCGGCATAATAGTTGCTATTATTGTTTCTGCAACTACTCGTCAAACTTTACAGATCTGCAGCTACAAATATTTTTAAAATGAATAAAAAAATTTATATAAATTTGTAAAGGTCGAATAAGAGACAATCTATATCAATTGCCTTTTCATTGATCCATGCGCTTTTGTTAACAACAGTTTTTCTACTAGAGAATTCCAGAGCATCTCGATCCGCTCCCTATTGGCATTGAAGACGAATAAATTTTACTTCCAGAATATGTAGCTTTTCACTGATTTATTTATTTCTTGGAAAATCTCCTTATGTCTTTTGGTTTTTTATTCGGGAATTTTCTTGAATTTTGTGTAGCATGATGCTCGACTTTTTCTTCTTCTATTTTTTCTGAGCCTTTGAAATAAGTATAATAAAAAAAACGAAAATAATCTTTACAATAGTTTGGAGATTAGTTTTAATTATGTTACGATAATCTAAAGTAATCGTGGTTAAGTAATTATATATTTTTTTATTACAAACAGATAAAAGTAATTAACGTGTTTGTTAAGATGAAACCAATACGTAGAACTACTTTGTTTTTTACCCCAATGCGAAAAATTGTCATAATTCTATTCCTTGGTATATATATATTTTGGAGGTTTGCCAGAGCATCAGATTTTTGCGACAAGAGATGTATGTTTGAACGACTTATCTATGACCATGCTCTCAACCAGGGTTGTGAACTATTTCTAATCAAAAAGCGCCTTGTCCCCAATCAAAAAGCGCTAAAAAGCGCTAAATAAAATTTAAATAAAAAACTTAATGAAATGTTTATTGATTCTATTTTAAAATCAGAATAATATTAAATAAATGCTTCTTTAAATTTTTGATCATATACCAAAAACGTGAATTTTTTAATCATGAGAAAATGTTTCTTTATTTAAGAAACTTTTACTTAATACGAACAAAACAAGTTAAAATCAGTTATTTATTTTTGGATTTTCTTGTTTTAAGAAACGAAATGGATTTCTTTAGAAAATAAACTTCTTTCCTTGTTTAGAATGCTTTTCAGAGTAAAGTATTTACAAAACGGAAACAAATTTTGGTTTAATGTGTCTTGATTTTAATGTATGCAAATAAAAGTGAAAAAATGTTGGTATCAATAAAAGCGCTATTTTAGCGCTCTTTTTAAAAAAAGCGCTAAGTAAAAAATATGCGCCTTTTCGACAGTTAAAAAGCGCTATTTCAAGCGCCAAAGGCGCTAAATTGGCAACTCTGCTCTCAACAAAGTGTTTATTGATGATTCGCAGGTGGATTTCTACATCGACTCATTTACCTTTGACAGCAACATGCTCACCGTCGAACAGCTTGGACTACCTAAAGACCAACAAATGTGGTACGCAGACACTGCGACATTCAATAGTTTTATCGTTGTGATTCACGCATTTCTGGCATCCACAATAGACCCAAACAGCCGTTATTATAAGAACGAGACTATTTGGAGAATAATACGACACACGATTCGCGAGGTAGAAGCAATTTTACCCTTAGTTCCAGAAGGATCACAATCTCCTTAGGGCCAGAACTGGTATCAATTTAGCATTACCTATCCGTTATTTTTGGTCTCAGCGACATACATGCATCGGCACCTTTTTCAATATTACGATGAGTTCATGACTCGTCACCTGTCCTCATATATTGCGCACTACTTTAAAGATCCGGAAAAGGATTCAGGAATGGTGTCGTTGGGATGCGAACGTGATGCACCCAACGCTATAATGATGGCAGTGCCCTATATAGGCGGTCACTTAATAATGAACGACTTTAATGAACACTCGACCAGTATGGACTATGTGCGGAACTATTTCACACAGAAATTTGTTACGACAGGGGATGGATTCTACCCCGACGGCACGTTTATATTTCATAGTAATTTAAGAGCTTTCGGTTACATCACATTACCATACGATGATTTTATCCTGGTCTCGAAATTTATGGGTGTAAATAAAATTTTGAATGCTATAAAATTGGCTTTAGCGAGAACTCAGCATCCTGCAATTCCGCTTCAATTCGGACCTTGGTTTGGTCGCACATCGAAACAGACGACTAAGCTCTCCAAATTCGGTAAACTTGGCTTTTTCATATTCGATCATATGCGCGGAGTCTCAGCAAAAACAGCAGATTGGATGATATCTTTCAATGGACAACATCCGGAAATTTGTTTCTATGAAAGTGACCACAACAACTATAGTTGGGCCCAATACTGGACTATGGCACGTCGTTTTATGTATAAAGACACCACGATACGCATTTACAAGGAGTTGCTGCCATACTATCCGGGTGTATGGAGCTATGGACGACAGGCAATCGATATTAAATCAAGAACTATAACAACTGACACATTCTTGCCTTCCTCCGCTACGTGTATAATTTCTCGCTTGGGAGATGAGGCCGTTGGTATGTACAATAAATATGCTGTGAACATGGCCGGGTCAATTTTCGATGTAATCGAATTGACCTTGCTGACCAGAAACGGAATTCATTGTTACTACCACATCAAGCCAAATCTTTCGCAGGCTTCAAGTACCACATTGACGTTGGGTGTACAAGTGGACAAATTAGCCGTCGAAAGTCATTTAGTAGGAGAGGGCTCTCAGTATGGCAAACGTTTCTCAAAATCCAGTGCCTTTGTATATCCCGGCATGTTGGGCAAAGTTAAAACAGATGAAATTGCAGATCCAACCGATGTTAATAAAACTCTTACAGTACTATATATCGAGCCCAGAATAGATAAAAATATGGCAGAATGCGGCTTTTCGCATGTACACAACGAAAGTGGACATAACGAGTTAA
Source organism: Pollenia angustigena (assembly GCA_930367215.1). Taxonomy (NCBI): domain Eukaryota; kingdom Metazoa; phylum Arthropoda; class Insecta; order Diptera; family Polleniidae; genus Pollenia; species Pollenia angustigena. The sequence goes on along the minus strand of OV884057.1, from coordinate 6,131,131 downwards.
TTGTTCAGCCTACCATTGACCGCATAGAAACTTCCAGTGTGTCTCTTTTGCATTTCAAACAAAATTCCATACTGGTACTCTACAATAAAATCACTAAAGTGGCTATAGTTTCCAAGGACATGGGTCCAATCTATACAACTGAATTAAGTATTGATAGGTCTGCTCTCGACGATATATTTGAACAAGGATATAAAGTACAACAAAGTTCTGCAACCGGATCTAGCTTTAACCTTAATATTCTGAATGGGGATAAGTATCAGGCAGTCATCTCTAATGCAACACCAAAAGCAGTTGTATAAGTTCTACATTTATTCATGAAAAATGTAATAAAATACTAAATATTCTATTAAAACGCTTACTAAAATCTAATTTTACATGTACATATAAGAAAGTCAAGGTAAATATATAAATAAATAAAAATTAATTGAAAAAATATGGATAATTCTTTAACATATTGGAAAAAATAACTATAAACCTTATTCATTAAAAATATTTCTGTGTCACAATAAGAGTAAAACCCTTCAAATTTCCATACAAAATTCAGTTTATTAAAAGTTTATAAATTGAATTTTTTTTTTTTAATGGCTTTTACAGTAAACTCACAGTTATAAAAAACCAAAATAAAAACAGACATCTGCGTTAAAATTGGTTGCGGTTTAAACCTACATTGACCGACAATCAGAAAGTTTAATTCTTTTTCTTAATTCTTTTAGCAATTTTAACTAGCTTGAGTAAAATATCATGATTCGTAACAGTTTAAGCCGAACTTAAATGATTTTCAGGAGGGGAATTTATATTGGAGCCATGGTAAGCTATGAACCAATTATCCAAAAATTCTGCAGAGTGATTTCTGGTATTACAAGACATAAATTTCAATACAGCGGAGAAATTAGTTTAGCGTGTGCAGTGAATTTCAGAAGTCTGCTTTAAATGGATTTAAGGGTTATTATGGACCGTATATCACAAAATTGCATAACATTTTTTCTGACCATATGAAAAAGTTTACCGCAATATCTATATCTGCTTTGGTTTTAGGCGTATTTATCTATTTTACCAGAGTGGGCTTTATATGAGGTCTATAGTAAATTATGGACCGATCTTCACGAAATTTATAAGTGTGATTTTTAGAAATATAAAACTGAAGTATTAAAATTTATTCTGATAACATTATTTTGTACCGTTTTAGGCGAACTAAACTGTTTTCCGGGAGTAGGGTTTATATGGGGCCTATGGTAAATAATGAACCGTTCTTCACAAAAATGTGATGCACCAAATTTTGTTATGATAGCATTATTAATTATGATTTTAGGCGTACTAAACGGTTTTCCGGAAGTGGGGTTTATATGGGGCCAAGGGTAAATTAGGGACCAATCTTCACGAAATTTTATAGTCTTTTTTCTAGTCCTATAAAACTTTGATGTATCAAATTTTGTTATGATAGCATTATTAATTATGATTTTATGCGTACTAAACTGTTTTCCGGGAGCAGGGTTTATATGGGGCCTATGGTAAATAATGGACCGATCTTCACAAAATTTTATAGTCTTATATCTACTCCTATAAAACTGTGATGTACCAAATTTTATATGATAACATTATTTTGTACCGTTTTAGGCGAACTAAACTGTTTTCCGGGAGTAGGGTTTATATGGGGCCTATGGTAAATAATGAACCGTTCTTCACAAAAATGTGATGTACCAAATTTTGTTATGATAGCATTATTAATTATGATTTTAGGCGTACTAAACGGGTTTCCGGAAATGGGGTTTATATGGGGCCAAGGGTAAATTAGGGACCAATCTTCACGAAATTTTATAGTCTTTTTTCTAGTCCTATAAAACTTTGATGTATCAAATTTTGTTATGATAGCATTATTAATTATGATTTTATGCGTACTAAACTGTTTTCCGGGAGCAGGGTTTATATGGGGCCTATGGTAAATAATGGACCGATCTTCACAAAATTTTATAGTCTTATTTCTACTCCTATAAAACTGTGATGTACCAAATTTTATATGATAGCATTATTAATTATGATTTTAGGCGTACTAAACTGTTTTCCGGGAGTAGCGTTTATATGGGGTCAATGGTAAATAATAAACCGATCTTCACGAAATTGTATAGTCTTATTTCTAGTCCTATAAGACTGTGATGTACCAAATTTTGTTATAATTGCATTGTTAATTAGGGTTTAAGGCGTACTATACTGTTTTTCGGGAGTAGGGCTTATATGGGGCCTAGTGTAAATTATAGACGGATCTTCGCGAAATTTTACAGCGTATTACCAGTCGAATGAAACGAATTTTTGCAAAATGTTATATCATTCCGTGCATTTTTTCACCATTTATGTTACTTTTTGTAACAAAATTATCAATTTTTTTAGGTCATGATTCCACATTTTGATTCGTGGCTCTGATCCTACCGAACCGATTTTGCTGGATTTCAATCCCAAACTGCTTAGGATAGATAACTACAAGCAATTTGACACCAAGTTTTTGTATTTCTTTTGAGTTTTTCGAAAGTGAGCGTGATTTCTACAGACGGACAAACAGACGGACATGGCTAAATCGACTTAGAATTACTCGAGGACCCAGAATATATATACTTTATGGGGTCTGAGATGAATAATAAAAAAGTTTCACACGGAATGACAAACTTAGTATACCCTCTTCACAACTTATTGTGGTGGAGGGTATAATAATGAGCAGATGACCGGTGGCATCAGATTTTTTTGTGAAATTGGAAATGACATGTATAATTTTATAAATATTTTAATTATCATATAATTAAAATGTTTTGTTTTTGTTTGTAAATTTTATTTCTGTTTAAAAATTTTTCGTTTTGAAATATTTTGTGAACAATTGCAAAACTATGGCGACCATAAATAAATTTACTCTTCGGAACGAACATTCTTCATCAATAGTATCTTATTTTGTTCCTTTTTTTCAAGACATTTTTCTTCATTTATCTTTCTATCTTATATATGTATATATAAAAATGGGGCAGGGAAATTGGTACCCCCATAGGATGCCAATATTAAATATCGCATATCTTAAGAACATCTTTACGCATTTTGTTGAACTTTTGGTAGTAGGATCTTCTGAGTATAGCAGCGGGGGAAGTGGTACCCCCCATAGGACGCCAATGTTAAATATCGCATATCTTTAGAACTGTTATAGTGAGAATGTTCAATCTTTGTAGAAATCACTCTTATGGTATACTTCACTTTTGAAAATAAAAATAAAGCAGCTAGGCGCAGGGGGGGTGGGAATACCTCCCATAGGAAGCATATGTTAAATATCGCTCAACTAAAGAACTATTAAAGGAAGAGTCTTCAAACGTGGTTAAAGCTACTATTATGGTAACCTTTAAATTTCAATATAAAAATGGGCGGGGTAGACAGAGAAGGAGCAGTACCCGCCCAAAGAACGAAAATGTTAAATACCTAATATCTGAAGACAAAAGTCTTCCAGCTTTTTAGAACCTACTCTTAAGATAAACTGCACATTTCAAAATAAAAAAAGGGGTAGGTGCAGGGGGAGCAATAAATTTGTATATATAAAAATTAAAAATGTTTGTCTGTTTTTTTTATTGGCTTATAGACTTAACTACTAAACCGATTTTCCTGAAATTTTAACACTAACATCACATGAGCCCCGAACACAATAGGCTTATTATTTTTTCGATAGGAGCAGGGGAAGTTGTACCAGCCATAGTATGCCAATATTAAGTTTCGATTTTCTTAAAAATCGCTTCACCCATTGTCTTGAACTTTTTTGCAGTACGCCCCGAAATTGAGATAAGGTATCACCAGAGGAAGTGTTTCTCCCATAGGACGCCAATGTTAAATATTGAATATCTTAAGAACTGTTGTATTGATAATATTCAAACTTGGTAGGAGTCAATCTCATAGTAAACTTCACATTTGAAAATAAAAATTAAGGGGACACACGCAGGTGGAGCAATACCTCCATAGGATGCATATATTAAATATCGCGTAAATATTGGCTAAAGTCATAATATTGACTATTAAATTATAAGTTTTAAAATAAAAATGGACGGGTGGACGGAGAAAGAGCAGTACCACCCATAGAACGAAAATATTTAATACCGAATATCTTAAGACAAAAGTCTTTAAGCTTTGTAGGATCCACACTATGGTAAACTACACCTTTCAAAATAAAAGTAAGGTGGTGAGTGCCATTTTGTGTGATGTTCGTGAGGGAAAATTTTAGTGAGCAATGTTTGAACCGAATCAAACTCTCAACTTCGCTTCGCGATGGACAATGGCACGCTGGTGTTTGGGCTGAAGCTCGCCTGAAATGGGGGGTTCGCGTCCATCTACTCACACATACACAACTTAATTCGTGCCAAAAACGAAAGATGTAGATGAAAAACCGAAGCGATATAAAACAAAGAACATTAACAAAAACGACCGTCGATTGATGATAAGGAAAATTTTCGCTGATTTTGACATGACCGAACTCGTGTCTTCAGGACCAGATGTTCACGTCCTGGACAGGCTGCCCACCCCATATGACAACGTATTGTCATCCATGGCACTACTCATTGCCTGTAAAAAAAATGTTTGGACTCCTAAACTACTGAAATTTTCACAGTAATTTTCTGATTATCCGGCACATAGGCTATTGATATTTTTTAATTTTTAGGTGGGCGTGGCACCCTCCATACATTGACATAAAAGATTTCGACAAATTTGGAGTACTGTTAAAGTGAAAGTATTCCAATTTTGTACAAATAGCTTAGATAATAATGCACAACCTCTTACAAAAAAGTATGTTCAATGGAAAAAGCACGAATGGCACCTCAGATACGAATACATTTGAAATTTCTGTATATCTGCAAAAAGGTTACTGTAAAAGCAATTAAATTTAGTGCAAGATGCTTTGTAATTAATACACGAGATCTGTTTTAAAAAATGTTTACTAATTTTATTTCAATTTGGGTAGCAAAGCGCACCGGGTTAAGCTAGTATTAAATAAAATTGAAAAGTTACGGACTTATTCATCATCGCACATCCTAAAGCTAAAAAGTTGACATTTCGATTGGAGGCCAGCCTCTTGCCAAATCGATCCGGTTAATAACTTTCGTTGTTCATTAAAAAATAAGCGGACTGGCATCTGGTACTTTTTTGATATTCGGTCCTTTTTGAGAGTAAACGGTTAAAACCTGTATATTAGAACGCCAATACAGATAAAAATAAAGATGATATCACATTCGTAACTTATTTAAAAATTACAAAAAAAATTTCCAAATTCGAACTTTTAAGGTGTCGAAATTGCACTTATTTTCGTTTCCTTTCTTTTTAAAAACATTTTTGTCCATATATGCATATATATGTATTTTTTCCGAAACTCGAACGTTTAATTGGTGAAAATCGTTGCCTGCAATTTCTTTTAAGTTTTTCTTAAAGGAAAATCACTTTCTGTTAAAGCGAAAGCAAAAATTGGAGCTGACGGGGATTTAAAGCTGCTAATAAGCGAAGTATTGAAAAAAACGGTAAAGGTCTTAAAGCTACAATGGCATTCTTGCAGAATAAGTCAAAAAACAATAAAAAAAAGTAATATAGGACCCTTTAGTAAAAACGCGATTCTGAGAGAAGCATCGAACTCTAATGTCTCAGCAGCAAAAATCAGGGTAAATGTTGGCGCTGAAGCAAGCTTATTTACTATTCGAAGATTGATAAAAATGCTCCACACTTTAATAAAAATAATTGTTTCTAACAGAATAATTGTTTCTAACATACCTACCCGCTATAACTATTCCTTAAGGAGTCTCCAATACAAAATTTTCAATATATTGAAGGAAAAGTCCCTAAACTGCATAGGGGTCCTCCCTAGGAGGGTTAAAAGTACGACCGACCTCAATTAGTTGCTCGTCCTTGAAATTTTCTGCAAGCATACTTGCCCCTTATTTGCACCCTTTAGGGGGCCCCATATAAATAGGCTGGTTATGGAAATCCTTAAACTTGCATAACTTTTAGGCCCTAAATTTGTAAAACGCAAACGCAACGCAAAAAAGTATATTGAAAGCAAAAACAAAATCAAAAATATTTCATAATTTTGTTGGTGTTTTCTATAGAAATGTATATTGTGGCGTTGATAATTTAAAAACACAGTATGTATTTCTGTAGAAAGCATTGTTTTTGTTTTCAATGTTATTTTCGCATTGCGTTTGCGTTTTACAAATTTAGGGCCTTAGGCTTATGGATATCCCATTTCAAAACTTTTTTTTTTTTTTCAAAAAGTATCCAAGTGCGAAAATATTAATTTAAATTAGTAATTTCCGGTTTTGCAGATGAACATTTTTTAAAATTATTTTTTTGAAAAGATCAAACGATTTCCTATAAGAATCCCTTATCTTAATTTTTTTTCTAGTTCGAAACGATAACTTAAAAACCCTTTTTCAAAAACGGCAACACTTAAGCCCTCGACAAATAAATATCATAATAAAGATTTTTGGCATTCACATTCATATCTACTACAACTATAGTTGCTATGCCAAATATGAAGAAATTTGGACAAAATGTTTTTTTTTTTGTTCCTTTCACAAAAAATTCCTCAAATGTAAATCAATTTTCGTGGAATATAAAATAGTTCATTAAAGGTAGTTTCCTAACGCAGTAATATTTATTATGATATTGTACAAAATTTTCGATTTTGCACCAAAAATGGAGCGTTAAACGATAGAACAACGTGTCTTTATTGTTGAACACAGGTTTCAAAAACAATGAGAGCTTGGCGGCTGCAGTTCGAAAATTTCATACAAAATATGGTCGGTCAGGGAGACTGAATCTGCTTCGATATTGACATTGAACGGCTTGTTTTTGAACGATCAGTGTGTTTCTCGTCTCTAACAGATCCAGTCTCCCTGAATTTTTGAATTTTTATCATTTATGGGTCGAATACGGATAACAACTGAACTGAAGTGGAATTGCCAGCAGCGAAATCAGGCAACGCCGCTCAAGTTAAAATTCTACAATATGGCTGTATGTTTTTTTTTAAATTTTAAAGTTTAATTCCTTATGTTTACACTTAAACTCAGCACTTCATCGTCGGCGGCGAAAATTATTCGGAAATCTGCCACATTCCATATGTATAAGACCAATGAACGCTTTTATGTATTTCTTTTAAACTGGTCTCTCAGTATATTCCAACATGAATACATACATACATTGAATAGTTTAAAGCTTCTAATATCCTTTAATATTAGAAGTATGCAGACGGCCAGGTAAACTGACAATGTTCTTCTGGACAATTTTAGACGTTGCATTTTTATTGCATATCAATTCATTCTCACCTTACTTAAAATTGATTGACAGTTCCTGACACATTTCTTCTGGGGTAAGTTAGAGGTTACTATACATAATACTTTATTCACTTCATAAGTTGAAATTTCATTGTCATCTAAATGCTCAATTTCAGGCTGAAAATCCGAGTCATTGCCTTTATCACGTGCACCGCTAAACTCATGCTCGTTTCTTTCTTGCAGCGACTGATGTATCAGCTCATCGCACCTTTTAAATGTTAAGATGGTAGAATTGCTGTAGGAAAAATCGCCCAAAGAAAAATGGCCCAAAAAAATATATGAAAAATCTTTCGTATGACGTGCTAAATTCTCAATTTTTTCATATTTGATAAATACACTGAAATTTATTGTTGAGGGAAAGCTAGCTTCTATGCGCATTTCACTGGTTGCTTTGGCCAGATCATCAGGAAACCTTTTCCAAAGATTTTAGAAAAGCTAAAAATATTATAAAAATAAAACCCCAAAGCGAATAAGAATTATAAACACTCAAAGTCTTACTTGTAACAATATCAAAGCTTAAACAAAACACCAACAATAAACAGTGAGTTTATCGTTTCTTACATCCCCCTACAATTGGTTGGGTTCTTTCCGACTCGAATTGTAGTTGTAAGTGGGTAAAAAGAAAAAAACAAAATTAAAAAAAAAATTGTTTCATTCTATTGTCTTCGCAAGAACACAACAGAAAAAAACCAATTTGGCAATTCAGTTTTCTGCACGGGCACATGCAAGTATATTATCAAAGTTATTTACGGGAATACAAAATTTATTATTAAGATTTTCGTATGACGTGCTTAATTCCCAATTTTTCATATTTGATAAATACACTGAAATTTATTGTTGAGGGAAAGCTAGCTTCTATGCGCATTTCACTGGTTGCTTAGGCCAGATCATCAGCAAACCTTTTCCAAAGATTTTAGAAAAGCTAAAAATATTATAAAAATAAAACCCTTAAGCGAATAAGAATTTTAAACACTCAAAGTCTTACTTGTAACAATATCAAAGCTTAAACAAAACACCAACAATAAAGAGTGAGTTTATCTTTTCTTACATCCCCCTACAATTGGTTGGGTTCTTTCCGACTCGAATGAAACAATTTTTTTTTTAATTTTGTTTTTTCTTTTTACCCACTTACAACTACAATTCGAGTCGCAAGGATTTTCTCCTCTATGGTATAACAAATACTGGCTTCGATAACTAAAGCTTATCTGCGAAGTCGGCCTTCGTTCGGAAACAAGGCAGATTTTAGAAGCTTTACTTAGCGAAACCGGTACTTGTTATACCATAAAGGAAAAAATTCTTGCGCCCGCCCAAAGGCCGTCTGCGCAGAGAAGCTTTAGTTAGCGAAGCCGGTCTTTGTTATATCATAGAGGAGAAAATCCTTGCGCCCGGCCGAAGGCCGGCTATGCAGATAAGCTTTAGTTAGCGAAGACGGTTTAGGTATACCATAGAGTAGAAAATCCTTGCGCCCGGCCGAAGGCCGGCTATGCCGAGAAGCTTTAGTAAGCGCTGCCGGAGAAAATCCTTGCGCCCAAAAGTGTTTTCGTTATATGTTTAATATATGCACCCAGAGAAAAAACAACAAAACCATTTTTAAAAAAATGTTGACCATACTATGTTTAATTAAACCAAATCATTGTCACCGACAACCACTTTATGGTAAAATAAGTTTCTTTAAAAATAGTTTTGTTGGTTGTGACCATAATAAAACATGTTTTTCTCTTACATTTGTAAGTTACTAAATTTATATGAATAATAAACACTGTTTTGCAAATTGGGTAATTTTTAATTTTTTTTTTTTTGGGAAAAAATTAGTATTTTCTTTTTGGGTCATTTTTAATTTTTATTTTGGGCTCTTTTTCGTTTCTTTTGGGCAAAATTTCATATTTAACTTTTTGGGCTATTTTTCATGTTCTTTTGGGCGATTCTTCATTTGGGCGATTTTTAATATTTTTTTTTTTGCCATTTTTCTTTGGGCGATATTTCCTACAGCCGGTAGAATATTAGAATATTGGTCTTTTAAGTACATATTACTGTGTAAGTGATCCATCAAAACAAAACTAACAAGAATTGTTAAATTATTTTCGCTAATAGCCTTTTCACACTTGTCAACATTTAACATCAATTTGCGAAGATGTTGGAATTTTCCCATAGGAAATACATAGGGCTAAAAATCAAAATTTTTCAACATTTTTACATAATGTTACTATCTCATTTTGTTCCCTTTTACATTTTTCGATTCTTTTAGTGTAATCACTAGAAAAGTGGCAATAAATTCTGTTATTATTGTGGCATCACTGACAAAATGGAAGTTGCTTTGAAAGCAGCGTTACCATTTCTCAAGTTTTTCCTTTTTTGCAAGCCTTATTTTGCTTAATTTTGCCTAAATTATAAAACGAAATGAATTAGAAATACATTTTGGTGTTATCTTTTGAAATGTTGGCACTTTTGTAGAAAAAGTATTTTAAAAAAAATAAAAGTTTTTTTTCAGAAGTGTTGAAATTTTTTATTGATAGTAGATGTTAGATGTTTCAAGTGTGAACGCGCATTTCACATTTTCAACATCTTCCATGCGTTCCTCCGAAATGTATGTAAGTGTACAAAGGGTATAACGTGAAGTTTAGCAGACACTATCAAATTATTACAAAAATACGGACGTGGTGGTTTCTCAGACTGATGGTGTATGTTACACCATCACGTCAGTCCAAGAAGGTTAAAAATAAAGTCCAATAGAAAAATCTTAAACTTAAAATATTACTTTTTTAGCTAAAACGTTACTTACATTTTACAACTTACTAACGTATTATTTTCCATACCTTATCGCTTCTCAAAGCATTACATTACACTAATTTATAAAGTATTTTCTCGTTATTTACAGAGTAACTCGCAAAAGCACGTAGCTCAGTTGGATAGAGGGCAAATCTAAAAACAGCAAGCATATATATATATGTATATATATTCGGCAATGCCGAATCTTTAATACCCTACACCGAGTGTAAAATAATTATTTCAGGATTATATGGGATCTTTAAATGAAAGGCCAATCTTTATAAAACCTGACCTCACAGTATTATTGTTCGTTAAAAGAATAGTAAAAAGCTAAATAAGACCAAAATTTAATACAAGAGTACAACTTTTTTGGAATTTAATGCTTGTTAAATTGCTATTCGCAAGCCCGCTTTTTATAGGACCTATGATAAGTTATGGACTGATAATAACAAAATTACATGGTGTGTTTTTAGCTAATAATAGTATATTGGACCAAATTTTACCGCAATATCCAAATTTGTTACTGTTTCAGTCGTATTTAAATGTTTTCCCAAAGTGAAATTTACACGGAGGTAATGATAGACCGATCTTCACGAAAACTAGCATTGTGATTTCTAGTCTAGACAGACCAAAGTTTACCTCAATAGCATTAATGTTTACAGTTTAAGACTTCCAAAGTGTTTTCCAAGAGTGGGCTTTATATGGAGCATATGATCAATTTTGGACCGGTCTTTATGAAATTTATCAGAGTCAGAGATTTCTAAACCTAATGAAACTATGACAAATCAAAATTTGACTTCAATAGCATGATTCTTAACGGTTCTATTCGTACTGATGTGTTTTTCGATAGTGGGCTTTATATGGGACCTATTATGATATATGAAACTATGATAGACCAAAGTTTACTAGAATAGCATTAATCGTTACATTTTAAAACGTACCAAAGTGATTTCCGACAGTGGGCTTTATATAGGGCCTTTGGCATATTATTGACCGATCTTCACGAAATTTGGCAGAGTGATTTATCTATATATATAAAACAGGATGTGTGTATGTATGTATGTAACGTATGGACTCCAAAACGGCTGGGCCGATTTTGATGAAATTTTCAGGGAATCTTCAGAATATTCAGGCGGGTGACACTGTGAAGTCTGATTTTTGATTTTCGATCTGCGGGCGAAGGGGCGTGGCAAAATCCAATTTTAATATCGCACCACCAAACATCTATAATCTATATAATTTGGACGATTTTTTCTTTAAAATGATCGCCATGGTCCAATTTAGATTTATACGAAAATAAAATTTTGCCCCGCCCACTTTTACTTCGAATTACCTAAAATCAGAAAACGGTTCCATCGATTTGACAGATTTTTCTTTAAAATGTTCGTATTAATCCAGTTTAAGTTTTCATCGAAATAAAAATTTATCATGCCTACTTTTACGCCCACTTTTTCTATTAAGCGCATAACTTGAGAACGGACATTGAACGATTTTTTCTTTAAAATGATTGCCATGGTCTAACTTAGGTTTTTACGGAAAGAAAATTTTGCCCCGCCCACTTTAACGCCTACTTTTTTCAATTTACCTACAATTAGAAAACGGCTCCATCGATTTGACTAATTTTTCTTTCAAATGTTAGTATCTTTTTAACGGATTTTAACAATCGAACGCAAACATTTTTCCTAATTTGGACAGGACAACGTCTGTCGGGTCAGCTAGTAATCTTATAAAAACTGTATCAAATTGATTTCCGATAGTAGGCTTTATATAGACCCTTTAACAAATTATGGACCGATCTTCACGAAATTTGGCAGAGTGATTTCTAATCTTATAAAAAATAAAATTGATCAAACAAATTTTACCTAAATAGCACGTTTAATTTCAGTTTTAGGGGTACTAAAGTGTTTTCCGATGGTGGGCTTGATGTCTTTCATGGATAATTTTCAGACTTCTTTCTAGTCTTTTAAAATTATGACAGGCTGAATTTTAATGTTCTAGTATTTTTGTTATGGGCTTAGGCGTTCTAAAGTATTTTTCGAGAGTGGGCTTGGCTTTATTTGGGCCCATTCATATAAAACGATTTTGTGCAAAATTTAATGAAAATTGATGCATTCCGCCACCAATTTATGTTAGTTTTTGTAACAAAAATATAAATTTTTTAGGGAAGATTTTTGTGGAACAACCACATTTGTATTCATAACGCTTTTCCTACTAAATCGTGTGTAATTTCATCCCAAACTGCTTGGGAGAACTAGAAATAATTTAACACCATTATTATACTTTTTCATTTAGTTTTTCGAAGACGGACAGACATACAGACACTCAAGGACTCATAAAATGTATATGTACTTTATGGGGTGAATGCTAAAAAAGTTTCGCATGGAACGACAAACTAAGACCATATTTACATTATGCAATTAATGCCGCAACTTTCGCATGCAACTTTTTGTTTGTTAGCAAGAGGTGTAGGGAAGAAAACAGGGTTGAAAAAATTCATGAAAAAAATGTAAATGTAAATGTGAAAAGAATTTCGTAGCAACTTCTTTAAAAAGAAAATAGAAAAAAAAAACTCGGCGTTAATTGCATAGTCTAAATGCAGTCTAAGTATACATTCATTCACCACTAGTGATGGAGGGTATAAAAATAAACAAACAAAGAAAGACTCAAGTTTAAGTCTAAGCCGGGGCAGTATTTTTTTTTAACAAATACATATTTAGGTTAGTGCTTCTATGTAAAACTATTTATTAACTGTCAATTAATTAGTACGAACGTTAATTAATAAAGAAGTAACTCCAAGACGAACAATGTGTTAACGGTGTAATCTTTAAGTAAATGTTACTACTTAAAAAAGTAAAATAAATATGAGTTTTAATGGGGACATCTCTTTTTATTGCAGTTGAAAAGTTAGTAGTTTTGAAGAAAAATGTCCATTACTAATGCATAACTTACTTGGTATACGTGGTTTAGTCTCAGATTTTTACCGTCAGTCACCCGTACTTGACCGAATTCTTTGAAAATTTACCTTTTTTCTACAAAAAATGCTAAGCGGTAAAGTTTTCAGCTTTAAAAATCAATTGAAGGTAAGTGTAAAAATATTTAAACTAATCAAATTAACTTTAATAAGTATTTCTGAGCCGTTAAAAATTAAGCCAAAATAATTTAAAATAGTTTTTTAAATTATTTTACGATAGTCTAAAGTAATCGTGGTTTAGTAATTATAAATTCTTTCTTTATTACAAACAGATAAAAGTAATTAGCATGTTTGTTCAGATGAAACCAATACGTAGACTGACTTTGTTTTTTTCCCTAAAACGAACAATTGTCATAACTCTTTTCATCGGTATATATATTTTTTGGAGGTTAGTCAGAGAATCAGCGTTTTGTGACAAAAGATGTATGTTTGAACGACTCATCTACGACCATGCACTCAACAAAGTGTTTAGTAACGACTCGCAGGTGGATTTCTACATCGACTCATTTACCTTTGACAGCAACATGCTCACTGTCGAACAGCTTGGACTACCCAAAGACCGAAAAGTGTGGTCCGCAGACATTTCTACATTCGAAGGTTTAATTGTTACGATTCACGCGCTTATGGCATCCACAATAGACCCGAACAGCCGCTATTATAAAAACGAGACTATTTGGAAAATTACTCGACATGCCATTCGCGAGGTAAAATCGATTTTACCCATGGTTCCAAAGAATTTTCAAACTCCTTGGGGCCGGAAGTGGTACGAGCTCAGCATAACCTATCCGTTATTTTTGGTCTCAGCGACATACATGCATCGGCACCTTTTTCAACATTACGATGAATTCATGACTCGTCACCTGTCCTCATATATTGCGCACTACTTTAAAGATCCGGAAAAGGTTTCGGGAATATTATCGATGGGATGGAAACGTGATGGACCCAACGCTGTAATGATGGCAGTGCCCTATATAGGCGGTCACTTAATAATGAAAGACTTTAATGAACACTCGACCAGTATGGACTATGTGCGAAACTATTTCACACAGAAATTTGTTACGAGGGGGGATGGATTCTACCCCGACGGCACGTTTATATTTCATAGTAATTTAAGAGCTTTCGGTTACATCACATTACCATACGATGATTTTATCCTAGTCTCGAAATTTATGGGTGTAAATAAAATTTTGAACGCTATAAAATTGGCTTTAGCGAAAACTCAGCATCCTGCAATTCCGCTTCAATTCGGACCTTGGTTTGGTCGCACATCGAAACAGACGACTAAACTCTCCAAATTCGGTAAACTTGGCTTTTTCGTATTCGATCATATGCGCGGAGTCTCAGCAAAAACAGCAGATTGGATGATATCTTTCAATGGACAACATCCGGAAATTTGTTTCTATGAAAGTGACTACAACAACTACAGTTGGGCCCAGTATTGGACTATGGCACGTCGTTTTATGTACAAAGACACCACGGAGAGCATTTACAAGGAGTTGCTGCCATACTATCCGGGTGTATGGAGCTATGAACGACAAGCAATCGATATTAAATCAACAACTTCAACAACCGACACATTTTTGCCTTCCTCGGCTACGTGTATAATATCTCGCTTGGAAGATGAGGCCGTTGGTATGTACAATAAATATGCTGTGAACATGACCGGGTCAATTTTCGATGTTGTCGAATTGACCTTGCTGACCAGAAATGGAATTCATTGCTACTACCACATCAAGCCAAATCTTTCGCAGGCTTCAAGTACCACATTGACGTTGGGTGTACAAGTGGACAAATTAGCTGTCGAAAGTCATTTAGTAGGAGAGGGCTCTCAGTATGGCAAACGTTTCTCAAAATCCAGTGCCTTTGTATATCCCGGCATGTTGGGCAAAGTTAAAACAGATGAAATTGCAGATCCAACCGATGTTAATAAAACTCTTACAGTACTATATATCGAGCCCAGAATAGATAAAAATATGGCAGAATGCGGCTTTTCGCATGTACACAGCGAAAGTGGACATAACGAGTTAATTGTTAAGCCTACCATTGACCGCATAGAAACTTCCAGTGTGTCTCTGTTGCATTTCGAACAGAATTCCATACTGGTACTCTACAATAAAATCACTAAAGTGGCTATAGTTTCCAAGGACATGGGTCCAATCTATAGAACTGAATTAAGTATTGATAGGTCTGCTCTCGACGATATCTTTGAACAAGGATACGTAGTGCAAAAAAGTTCTGTAACCGGATCCAGCTTTAACCTTAATATCCTGAATGGGGATAAATATCAGGCAGTCATCTCTAATGCAACACCAAAAGCAGTTGTATAAGTTCTACATTCCTTTATGAAAAATTTAATTAGATAATAAATATTCGAATAAAACGCATACTAAAATTTGAAAAAGCAAATAATTAAATAAAAATAATTTGTATAAATATGTTTATAAAAAAAGTAAAAGATATATATGTATTTGGCATTGCCAAATCTTCATTGTATTAAAAAGTACATACATACATACATTGTTAAGAGTTTGAAATTTTTGTTAGCTTTGGGTTCCTAAATATCAGTGTTTCACAAAAATGGATATTCTTAAAAAATTTCTTCTAAAATCGGACCCTTAAATATTGCGTAGAAATGCTCTGTAAGCCATGAACTTCTAAAAGTTGGTTAATTAATGGCTTAATTTACTGCCTGTTCATCTGTTTACGGACGAAAATTTCGATCGCTTAACCAAGAATGATAGAAATAAAGATTACGACATCAGGTAGATAAAAAAAGTTTTTACTGCGCATGTAGGAACTGTGACGTCACACAACCTTCGTTCTCATTGGCTAATAATTTGTAACTTTCAAACTGTTATGTTTATGTGTAAACATGACAGTGGAACAATTTATTATTTTTCTATTTAAATTATTTGAAAACTGAATATTTTTTATAAGAAGTTCCTTTTTTCTTCATAATTTTATTTTTAACTTACATAAATATATATAAGCTATAGTTAAAAATATAGACATTTAATTAAAAGGACGCAGCACGTTAGTTTTTCGCACAATTTCCCGATTTGTTTTTTGCATTTGCCCACTGCACACTTTATGTTTGTTATCTTTTCTGCTCTCTTCTATTTTTATTTAGATTTTATTTTTCATAATTATGCTACTTTTAACACACGTTTGAACACTTTTTAAAATTTTATTTATTGTAATAATATTTTAATATAAAATATCAAGCAAAATTCTTAGTTTTTTGACAATTAATATAATATTTTTTTTTGAACTCTCTGAGTAAATTAATTGCAGGGTTGCCAACTATCACGTAATACATAAATTTTTTGTAAGAAATTGCGATTTTCACATATAAAAGAGACTTGGTAGTCTTAACAAGGGAACTTCTACGTCATCAAACGGTAAAACATGCGCAAGGCGTAATCTTTATATCTATCATTCTTGCACTTAACTAACATTAAAACAAAAACAAATTATGAAATATTGCTTTTGTTTTACATGTAAGCTAAGCGAACGAATTCTTCGTTCGGAAATAAAGAATATAATTAGTTTGTGGTTATTTTTTTATGAAAAAAGAAATCTTCCATTCTTGACTGAGCTGGGAATCGAACCCAGACTTTCACGGACAGGTTAGCCCTACATGTTTCGATTGCAACCACTAAATCTCTTCAGAGGTGCTTAAAGTTTTACACTCATCGCAATTGATGACGGCTGGCAGTCAAATGCTAACGTTAAGAATTTGGTACTTAAATAAACAGCACATTTTAATTTTTAGTTTGACATCTTTCGTACGAAAAAATAAATGTGTAAGCCAAGCACTTTGTAGGATTTTTGGCGTGAAATACAATGGAACAATGGATATAAAGTTTTCAATATGTATTCAGCAGAAAAACAAAAAACTTAAAAAGAGGAATTGTTGCGTTTTGCTATGGACCTTCTTAAGCCAGATTCACAATGAAAGCAACATTTTCAGTGGGTATTTACAACTTTTGACAAACACATGTTCACTACAAAAACATTTGCGAATTTCGCCTCGAACAATATATTGGAAATTTTGTAAAAAGGTCACAAAAAATACCCTAAACATTATTTTCCAACAAAAGGGTCGCAAAAAGGGCATTTAAAAATAAAATAAAACCAAGGTTTTTATTAATAAGCAGAAAAGATTTATTTCAGGCTTTAAATTAATTTATTTACGGTGTGGGTGAAATGGTGAAAAGTTCTACGCTTATGTCAAAATTTATACTAGATTTTTTAAAATTTCTCCTGGCGTCAGTGATTCAACCCTACTTTATTTTTCATCTCCAACATTTGTTTCTAGCATACCTACCCACCATCTCCATTCCTCTCACACAAAAAACATTAACATTTCAAAAATCAGAAAATCTAACTGCCTGTTCAACGATTTCGAACGTTTTCGTTCACAAAGTTTTAAAAGTTATTTCTATATAAAATTCTACGCATGCGTTTACGTTCGAAGTCGTTTAACCGTCAATTATTGCCTGTGAATGTTTGCAGCATTTAGCTCTAATTTTAGGAATTAAGAAAAGAGCAGGTAAACATAAATAAATCAGCAACGTTTTTTTTTACAAATTGGAGGTTTCAGACGATTTTAAGCACGATTTCATTCCAAAAACTATATTCTAAATTAGTGTTAATTATTTTTGTAATTTTTTTTATTAACAATATTAAATATTTTAAATTTCCAAACTCGTTAAGATAAGTTTGTTCTTAAAATACTTCGAAAACAATGGGTTTGTTACAGTCAGGGTTGTTAGACGTGACGATTTTTCCTCATTTTGACGATTTTTTTGAGAAAATACAGTAAAATGACGATTGACGATTTTAAAACTAAAAGTAATAGTGTTATGCCGATTTTCTGGCATATATTGGGAGCAGTTCAAAACGTAAAAATCAATTTTTTGGAAATACAAAAGAAATTAAACAAAAAAAGTTCTTCCCCCATCACAAACCAGGTGGTTTTCATTAGAAGCACTACTAATGCGAATTATACAATTATATGAATGCCATCGATCCGGCAAAATAATATACACTTGAGCCCCGATTTGCGTCGGTCCTATTTGGTCCGCTTTTTAAAAATTGGTTAAATCCGCCTTGCGTTTTAATGATTTCGATTTGCGTCGCTACATGCGATTTAATTTTTTCGCTGAAGTCATAATCATATGTGAAGAATTTTTTTTATTTGCGTGTAAAAAGGCGATTCCCATTTAATTATTATTAAAAGTTATTCTAAGTTTAGTTGAGTGTTATACCGTGTTCAGATATGCACCTTAATTGAGTTTTACGCAATAAATGCCATTATTGAGCTCAATTATCCATACAAAATTGCAATTTAGTTATTGCTCAATTAATACGAAATCGTTATAAATATTGAGTAAAATAAAAATGCAACACTGCAGTGCACTGTCACAAGTGTGTTTAGTAAGTAAAACCCAACTCACTAAACAAAGTGTTTTGACATTTTTGGCAACAACAAAAACAAAGGTCCATCCATTAGGTCTGCGCAAAAGCCAGGTGTTCATTTTGTTTTTTCTTTAAAGATGTCAAATGTGGTTTACATTACATTTTGCTAAGTTAATTGCCAAATGCTAATTGAGTAAGCTAAATTGTGTGTGTGTGAACAGAAAGATAATTATGTCAATAAACCGAATACTGACTCAATAAAAACACGGTATTAGGAAGTAAGAGTTAGTTCTAAATAAGAAGTTGTGTAGAAAATGACTGCAAAGTGAAGAAAATGCACTAGTTTGGAACTAAAATTGGACGTAATAAAACGTTTCAAGTCGGGTAAAAATGCTGTTGATATAGACAGAGCCCTTGGTGAATCACCTTCAACAGTTCAACATTTGCATTGGTGATAGCGCCAAAAATCATTTAAAGATAGCTCGAGTTAATAGCATATGAGATTTTATTTTTTATTTAATGTTTTTGCGAATATGGACAAATGAAATAAATATTATAAATATTATGTTTTTATGAAAATATATTTTTTTTTATGTATGTATTTCTTTTCAAATGATAAATATATTTCAGCTCACTTGCTGAAATAAATAGAATAAAGCTTAACCATATCACTTTCTTTATCATAAATAAAATTTCTTGCTAAAAATTTATATTTTAAAACCACTTAATGCAATAAATTGTCTCCAATTTGTAAAATTTAAATATTTGACGATTTGTTAACTGTTCATGACGATTTTGACGAACTTTGTTAAAACTTTTGACGATTTTAGAAGAAAAAAGTCTAACAACCCTGGTTACAGTGCACTGTTACAAAATTTACAGGTGTGTGCGTAAATAACAGCTTTATGAAAGAGAAGTACAAATATCGTATTGTAAACTCGTTAGTTTGCCAAAATTGGTCGATTTTTTAATAGTAACGTGATTTTAGTTAAATTTCTTTGCGACAGAAAAGTATTTTAAGAATTCGCTATGACTTTTTTCAAAAAGCACGTCCAACATTGTTTTTAAATTATTATTAGAATTTAAAACAAAGGTGTCAGTTGAACGTTGCTACCATAAAATACAACCAGAATAAAAAGGGGCTGTCCGGCCTTGGACCAACAAATAATGTTTGACCTAGTGATTGAAATAATAAGCGGCAAAATTATAAAAAAATTTTGTCAAAACATTTCAGAT
The DNA here is from genome assembly GCA_930367215.1 of Pollenia angustigena. Taxonomy (NCBI): domain Eukaryota; kingdom Metazoa; phylum Arthropoda; class Insecta; order Diptera; family Polleniidae; genus Pollenia; species Pollenia angustigena. The sequence continues at coordinate 6,111,406 of OV884057.1, read as the reverse complement.
ATCCCACTACCAGAATCCTCTTTAAGGCTCTCTTCTCCCCCCTTCCTATATGGTGTTATATTAGTACCTATCACCATTTCTCCAAATTGTCCAATGTCCATAAAGTCCACTTTTAACATTTTTCAAAATAGCATTTTTATAAAATTCAATTTTCTTAATATTCAGAATTATTTCAGATATACCACTAATAGAGTCCTAAAGGGGACTCCTTGGAGCATCATTTCCATATAGTTTGTTGCTAGTACCATTCCATATTTTTCCAAAATGGCCACTAATCCAAACCAGAAATTTTCGTAAAAAACGAAATTTTTAAAATCTGAATTTCTGAAATTCCAAAATTATTTCAAATATTCCACTACCAGAATCCTCTAAAGAACTATATTCTTAGGTGGAACCGGTTCCATTTCCCTGAAAATCGTCCTAAATTCACTTTATTCTATTATAGCAGCACTGTTAAGTGCAATGTTAACTGCACACAGTTGCTGTTAAGAAATTGTGGTGGATGTCTCCGCTAGTTAAATACGTATTTATCTTCACACACATTAATAAATAGGTATATGCTTTATGAAAATATTTAATTTATATTTTCTCAAAGATCTTTGCATGTATAATTTTAAAAAAATAAGCTTAAACAAATATGTGTCAAAAGACCTTTGGTAGAACCCCCTGATGTTTTGAACACTTTTTTGCACAACTTGTATTTTGCGTGCGCAGTTACATTGTAATCCACTAAGAAAAAAGACCACACCGAACTTTAATCTTCTGATTTAGCACATTTTTACTAAAGTCAAAACCTCGGGATTTTAATGTCAAAATCCCGGAATTCGGGACTTTATTTGTTAGAATATTCCCGGGATTTCGGTATTCGGGATTTCGGGATTGGCATCCCTAATGGCGACACATCAAATTAACTCAACAAATTTAAAGTATGTATGTGTTGAAAATAAAGGGTGTTTTTTAAGTCTGAAAGAACTAAAGAAAGACTAAGCTGTCAAACAAAGTGCCCTACTGCTATCACTGCTTGACATTTATAATTAGTTGACGCTATCGAAACATCATGAAATAGATTCAATTATTATGCTTAAAGAAGTGGTCAAAATTAATGTACAGAAGGCGCAGTGCACATATGCCCGAATCATGACGAAGGAGTCCTTAAACGCCCCATCCATTATACAATATTATTGTATTTTCATTTTGCCCTATATTATGCAAAATATGACGCAATTTAAAAAAAAGGGTAAACATAACCTATAAGCAAAACAACATTGTACAATCTTGCCAATACATATCACAGTACATTGCACTTCTTTTTGTTGTGCAGTAAAAATCAAAAGTTTTTTTGATTATTGCCAATACATATATTGTTCCACCTTGGAATATCACATACACATTGGCGATACAAATGTACAATACGCTTTTGCACAGTAAACCTTATTTCAATGTTTTTTCTCATAAGTGGATAAGGACACTTATGAGGAACTCTTAAATTTGGTTGGCACGAAAATTGAAACACAAAATACCCAGAACCCTGACGCAATCTCGCCAAATCTGCGTTTTCTTCCTACCGGCATTTCACAATCGAATTAAATATTTATCCAGAGCATTGCTATATAAAGGTGAATAAACTTCATCATAAGCGATTTATTTCTTTTTTTTTTATTTATAAAACAAAATAACCTACTTCCATACATAGATATTTACGGCCATATTCATAACAACTTATGACAGGCTTATAAAACGTTTTCAAGCTAAATTTGATAAAGTGTTATTCAAAAACTATTAATAAGCTTAAAAAATTTTTTCAGGCTTAAAAAAAATAAAAATATCATACGTCACAAACAAATATTTAATATGGGTACGTTCGTAAATGCATCACTCAGTGATTTCAAATGGTTATATTAACATCAGTGAAGTAAATGTGGACCAAAACATTGTTAAATACTCCACAAAAATAGTAGTCACACAATAAAAAAAATTATAATTATTTTTTATCGGCATTTAAAAAAGTTTGCTTTTCTGATGCAGCGCAGTGATGCATTTACGAACGTGCCGTATATGTATAATAATCCACTGTTTACAACTTTTGGTTTTATTCACAAAAGTCAAAAAATGTTTAATTAAATTGAGGAATATCATAAAACACCATATTTGTATGCCCCGCCCCCCCCCCCCCCTAAAGGGTGGAGATAAAGGTCAAGTATGTTTTGGAAAAATGATTAGGACGAAAAACTTATGGAGGCCGGTCATACATTTTATCCTCCTAGTGGCGACTCCATGGCTTGGGGCTTTTTCTTAAAAATATTTCTACACTGAAAAAACAAATCAATCCATCCGTACACAGAAAAAATGATTGCCGAATTATTTTCATACAAACGCTTGTTTGAAAATTTTTTTAATTTCTATAAATTTTTTTTGGCTACATTCTTCTTCTTTAGCAAAGGAAAGGATACAGCAACGGTGAGTGATGAAGAAAAACAATGTGTGTATAAATAAGACTTCGTTAAAAAAAATTCCAACAAAAAAATGTGACTCAAAGACAGCCGGCCGCTCTACTCTGCCGTCATCTTCTCTACCTACAGTACTTCCTTGGGTGCGCGTCATTGCTTTTGCAAAAACTTTTTTGTTTGATTCAGCAAAATAATATGTTTGAAATCATATACATATATTATTTCTAAAGCACTTTTTTTTGTCGGTTGCAAATATCTCCCATACCACCGCATCAAATTTAATGAATGATATCTCATTTTAAAGCTTATTTCTAACACTAATGACGAAAAATAATTAGAAATTTAAAAATTAATATTTTCATTGATAAAAATTATATTTTAAAATGTATTGAAGTTACTAAAATTTCTATTAATTATTTTCATTTTATGTTACAAATATGACAACTAATGGTGTGAAATATTCGCACGGGTCATCTAGTTTATATGAATTTCAGTTAACTTTTTGTATGATTCAGTTAAATTACTTGTTTGAAAAAATCAGTGTTTTTTTCAATAAAAAAATGCAAATAAATTGTTTGAATATGCAAATTTATTTATAAGACCGATTTCAGACAAAAAATTGTTTGATTCTACAAATTTTTTGTTTGAATTGGAAAAATTATTTTTTCTGTGTACTTAAATCAAGCCGAAGCGGTGTCAATAGTACGGTTAGTACGAATTTGCTTAAATCAAGTACAGAATGTTTGATTCAAGTATGGATATTTAAGTGCAAAATACTTATACTCAGCTCATTCATATTTAATCCCGAACTCTTATCTTTTATTTTAACCTAAACACTTACCCCACAGAACCAGAGAGAATATTATTTTTTTACTTACCCGTTACACATGTATATTTCACTTTTGTTGTGTTCCGCTCTTTGCTTACAGAAGAATTCTCAATGATTTTATTTAACTAAATAATTTTAGCAAATATAATATGGGAATCATTGCTTCTTATTTTACTCTTCAAACATGAAATAATTAAAATTTTTCTTTCTGTAGTGTTGTTGTTGTTTCTATACAAAAAACTTTTACAAACACACGCGTATGCACGCATATTTGTTTTCGAAAATTGTTCCATTTTGGATTGTTCTAGGTACTTTTAAGTGTTATTCGCTTTAATTTAGAACGTGTTTTTTCTTTCTGTGTAGTCTGTATGGAAAACTTTGTATGGGAGCCACTTAAGGAATGGAGATAGCAGCTTAGTATGTTAGAAATAAATGATGGAGGCAAAAAATAAAGTGGGGTTGGTCATACATTTGAGCCGTCTAGGAGCATCCTACACGCTGCAGGGGCCAAATTTAAGAATAAAATCAAAAGTTGCAAACAGATTTTAATCATTTAGAGGCATAGCTACATTTTTGAATTTTTTATAGAAGAAAAATTTCGAAAGTTTTACATAAAATTATTTTTTGTTTGCAAAAAAATTATGTTTTAGCTGCGCAGATTAGAGAAAGGTATAGCCGTCCTAAAATTTAATGAATTTTAATGCGATTTCTTTTTTTAGTTTATTCAATACACTGAACCGTTTTTGAGTTACGCGAATGTATGTTGTGCAACCTCCTCCATTTTTAAAATAACCATATATATTTTTGTACAATTTAATTTAAAAATGTTTCTGCTGGCATTATAATTACTTCCATGGCAAAAGTTAAAGAGTTTCTTGCGAGCTTCAGTTTTCTGACATTATAGTGGTACGAACAGAGATCTGCTGGATAAATACTAGAAGGAGATACTTAAGGTCAATGGCCGATAATGGTAAATTATTGATCTTCTCGAGACAAAAATATTGATATAGTTATCATACTTTAAGATCGGACTGTAAATGCCTAAGATATAACGAAAAATTAAAATAGAAGACCCCTTCGTTAGGAAAAATAAAATATATTATATTAAAGGGTTTAATGTGCAATTTTGTCCTCTTATAAGGTGGTACGCTCTAGTGTGTAAATTATTTGATAAATTAATGTTAAAATGTTTTAAGTAAGAACAAGATTGTGAATTGGGCTAATAGAACACAACAGCTATTACTTAATATATATTAGTGTTGAATTCCCGTAGTTCCTAGGTGGAACATTGATTTTCAAAATAATACGCTTAGAATATTTCAGTAGAGGGCTTTATATAGGACCTATGATAAATTATGGACCGATCCAAATAAAATTTGACTTAGTGATTTATAACCTTACAAAACTATGGCTGTCCAAAACTTATTACAATAGCATTATTCCCTACGGTTTAAGGCGTACTAAAGTGTTTTTCTAGAGTTGGCATTATATGGGGGCTATGGAAAATTATAAACCGATCTTCACGAAAGTTTGTGGCTATTTCCATATAGAACAAAATTGTACATAATCTTATATCAAAATATGTATTCTGCCACTATTTATGATAGTTTTTGCAACAAAATTATCAATTTTTTAGGGTGTTTATTCCACATTTTGATATACATACAACTCTTATCCTACTGAACCGATTTTGCTGGATTTCATTGCCAAACTGCTTAGGAGAACTAAAAACAATTTGGCACCCATATTGTTATTTTCTTTTGAGTCGCTTAAAAGAGAGCGTGATTTCAAAAGACTTGGAATTACACAAGGACCCAGAATATACACACATATTTTTTTTAATTAAAGTGTTTGAAAAGCGTTTTAATTTATCTTACAGACATACATACAAAGTTGGGTGAATAGTGCATTTTTGCCGTTCTCTTATAATGTGTACGTTTTTGTTGTATAACGCACAGGTTTTCTCGAAAGTAAATGTCGAGTGGTCGAATTAAGGCCACCGAGCGATCCTAGTTTATCTAAATTTTATAAATTTGTGAATTTTTTTTACATTTGAGTGAAAAAATAAAATTAAAGAAAATCTGGCAGCACAATTACATTTGAGCAACTTATCATGGGGTCTTCGCCTGACAATTTTTTGTCACAATAAACGTCAAACTTCATATAAAAAAACGCTGACAAAAATTTTCGAGTTTTTTTATATAGACTTTGACGTTTGGTATGACAAAAAATTGTCAGGTGAAGACCCTATGTAAGAACAATAAAAAATAATTTACTAACACTTAATTTTCACGATGATTTTTTCAACTATTTTAAAATCATGTCTTTTTTCATCATGTCATGAATCGTATTTTCCAAGGCGAATTTATTACAGGTGGTCTTAAAAGTCCTGCTGATATTAGCTAAAATCACTGTTGGATGTCAAAATTTTGTTTATTCTATTTTATTATCATTGTTTCTGTTTTGTTTTATTTCTGTTTTTGACATTGTACAATGATTTTACAAAAACAAATTGCTTGTGGTTTTTGTACGAGTTTTACTTGTTGTCATTTTTGACATTCCTCTTTGCACTTATTTGTGTTTTTTAATAAATGTTTAATTCTTAATTCAAAGTGACAAGTGCTTATTAAAGTATATAAAAATAAAAAAATTCAAGAAATATCAAAATTATGTGGAATAACGAATTTTTAAACATTTTTATACGAATAAGATATTAAGAAAAATTCAACTCTGACTGTGAATAAAAGAAACATGGTAAAAATGTAACAAGTTTTTAGAAGTTTCTTCTTTAAAAACGAAATACAAAAAAGACATGTGTTTCAAGTTTGGACGATGACTTATTTGCAGCCAAGGCGAATTCAACTACAGGTGGTGTCCGGAACTATAACAATCCAAAAACATGGCATTGTTAGTGTGTACGGTTCGAAATGTCAACCATTCCTGACTTCCCGTCTACAACTGACATGATTTGCTGTTATAACATTATGTTATAAAAGCGTTGCTAAAACATTTTCATTAACAACCGTGTTATAACATAAGAAAACCTCAACTGTAGACTGTATGTAACATGAAGTCTAAACTACAACTGACATGAAATGCTTAACATTAACACTAATATGATATTAGTGGTAAGTATAGACTAAAGGGCTGCAAGAATACATTCATTTGTTGATTACACACAAGCATTCCAATATTCATTCAAATATTTAAATAGTTAAATACTGGTTTACAGAGTTTAAGAGTTAAAATATAAAAGAGAGTGTAGTCTGTATTTTACTTTATCATAACAAAGGCACACATTCTATTCACTTTTTGTCTTTGAATATTTATTTACTCAATTTGCAAATGCAAACACACACAAGTATATGGTAACAGTTAGACTGTGTGCAAGAAATACTACATAGTCTGGGTTCACACTATGAAAGTTTTCTTTCAGAAAATCTGAGTTTATTGGTGAGAGGGGAGAGAATAAAAGCATGTTCTCTTCCCCTCTCACCAATAAACTCGGACTTTTTGAAAGAAAACTTTCATAGTGTGATCCCAGACATAGTAAAATTAGTACTTACCCAGCGGGAAAAAGAAGTACGGGGTACGGAGGCCTTCCAGAAGGCCTCTGTACCCCTTCTTTTGGATAAACAAGCCCTTCTCGCTCCATTCCATACTCATATCTTTTTTTACGCGTTGTCATTGCATAGAAGGCCTTCCGCTTTCCTTTCTTCCCCAGAGCTTCTTAAAGGCCTTCAAATAAATGGCTTTTAGAAGGCTTTCCAGAGAATGACTGTCAAAAGGCCTTAGCAAAAAGGTTATCTTGAAGGGTTTTTAAGAAAGGTATGGTAAAAGGCCTTTCAATTAATGGCTCTTAAAAGGCCTTTCAGACCATCCTTATACAAATGCATTAAAGGTCATATTGAAGGGCTATCAGTCTAAAACATTAAGGAATATTTCCTTACAAATGAAATTAGAAGACTGAAAAGGTTTCATGTACATATTAGATGTGGTACCTATTTTTTTATTGAAATAATTAAATTTGCTAAATATTGTAAAATAGATTGCAAATAAAAGTTTATAATAAAATAAAACTTTTAAGCACAAGTACCTACCTATCTTCCTTAATAAACAAAACTCAACTAAAATGATTTACATTATTGTTTTTATTTTGTATTTTAATATGCACCTACTTTGTTACTTTGTTTTTATAACGGGATCTGAATTCTTTCGCTTTGGCGAAAAAAACAAAACAAAAAATTTTACTCTTTCTCTTTCCAACTTCAACTAAAATGATTTACAACATATGTTACTTTGTTTTTGTAAAGGGATCTGAACTCTTTTGCTTGTGCAAAAAAACAAAACAAAAAATGTTACTCCTTCTTTTCTCGCTTCTTTTATACCAAAGAGCCGAGGCCTTCTATAAGGCATTCCTTAGCAGTTACGTATTACCGTGTTCAGATATACCTTTTTTATTGAGTCAATATTCGGTTAATTGACATAATTATCTTTCTGTTCACATATACACAATTTAGCTAACTCAATTTATATTACTACTACATACAACATTCAACGTAAACAAAAATGTACATGTATAAGAAAATGTAAACAACTTTGGATATCTTTAAGGAATAAACATCTGGTTTTTGCGCAGACCAAATGGATGGGCCTTATTTTTGTTGTAATTTTAATTGCCAAATGTCAAAACACTGTTTAGTAAGTTGTGTTTTGCTTAATAAACACACTTGTTACAGTGTCGCATTTTAATTTTAATCAATATTTATAACAATTTCGTATTAATTGAGCAATAACTAAATTGCAATTTTGTATGAATAATTGAGCTCAATAATGGCATTTATTGCGTAAAACTCAATTAAGGTGCATATCTGAACACGGTACAAGAATAGTAATTAAATCAAAACATTTTTTAAGCAGGCCTTTAAAAAGGCCTGAAGTAAGAAGGTCTTCTGAGTTTTCCCGCTGGGTATGTTTATTCTCATTACAAATATATCTCTATTAAACAGAATTTTGCAACAAAAATTATAAAAATTGGATCAAAAGTATATTAAAAAGGACTTTAAAATTCTTGCGTTTTACGTTTTCGATTTCCATAACAAAAGTTGCTAGTAATAACCCAGCGGGAAAATGGAATTAATAGGAATCGAGAAAGTAATACATATCTTGTATGATATTTGATTCCAGAATTCATCATTCTTAACACAGACCATGTCCTAGGATTGTAATAAATTTTTTGGATGTATCCTGCGAATGAATTAAATAATTCATTCTTTGGAATAAATTATATTATTCAAAAGTCTTATAATAAAAGTCTTCTCCAATGCCGTTTGGAATACATTTTTTAATACCTGTTTACTTTAAATAACTTTAACCCACAGACATATAATTTGTGCTTTGACCGTACGCTTTCAAACACAAACTGCAACTTAAATAAAAATTATAAGTAGGCGACATAAAGGCAGCAAAAAACTAACGGATTTTTATTAAGGAAATATGTATGTAAAGCAAAAACACGAATAATTGTTACTAACAGAAACAATACATTCCTTGTTCTGCAAATGTGGGAATATACGTGGTAATCAGTGCTTAAATTTTGTGTCTGATGAAATTACCTTCTCGATTCCAATGAATGCATTATTATTCTTTCGAAAATAATGCATTATTTTTTTAATTATTTATGTAATCAATTCCTCATTTTCCCGCTGGGAATGTTAATGTATTCATGTTATGAGTAAAACATTCAGATAATATTATACCTATTCGAAACTTATACACATTTTATTATGTCTGTTTTATTTGAATGTGGTAGTATTTTTTTCTGTTTAAATACAGTTGTTTTCTTTTCTCTTTCGCCTTGTGTGTTTATTCATTTGTTTTTTTAAAATAAAATGTAAAGCACTGCGTACTTAAATCGTTTGTTGTATTTAACTTTACCTACTTAAAAAACGAATGAATGTATTCATATGCCTTTAAAATGTAGTCATGCAGACCTTTAGTATAGACTCATCATGTTTGAGGTTTTCTCATGTTATAACACGGTTGTTAATGCAAATGTTGTTATATTAGCTCTGTTCCACATGCATAACGAAACAGTCCGAATCAGGGTTGTCAGATTGTTTTTGACCTTTTTCGCCAAATTCAATGTCAAAAATCGCCAAAATCGCCAAAGCCTTTATTTTAAAGCTTTTGGCAGTAAAATACATATTTTTTAATTTATTAAAAACATTTTTTATAAATCCTAAAAAATTTATTTGTTCCGTATCGCTAAAATACGCCAAAAATTCAAAAAAAGTCGCCATAATATATATTTTGACTAATTTTTATTTAGAAAAAAGTAAAAATAGCTAGTGAACACAAAAATGGTACGATGTTTACTATTTAAAGCAACAAAAAAAGATTTTTAGCAGCTAGTATTAAACAAATATTGGATATAAAGGTTGGTTAAATTTTTTGATTTTGAATAAAATTATTTAGGAAATTATTGTTATTTTTTTTATAATGATAATATTGGTATGTTTCAATTATGTATGGAACAAAATATCGGCCAAATTGCCGCCGCACGGTACACCTCCATCTGATGGTCCAAATTTTCGATGACACTGGCACATTCAACATCGGCCCTTAAAATTTATCCACCCTTTACATTTTATTTATATAAGGCAGTTCCAGCGAAAAGTCTACTTTTTGTCACGTAACGCCAGAAGTAATTTTAATTGTTTCTCAAACAATTTTATATGTACAGTTTTCTTTTTTATATTTTGGTGTACAGCGCAACTAGCTTTACATTTTGTAACAAAAGGGATAACATTAATATTATTAAAAATAATATTATTTCTCAGTATTGAATTTAACGAATTTCAAAACATATGTATAGCCCTTCAAAAATAGCCAACAAAATCGCCAACTTTTTTGTTAAATCGCCAAAAAATCGCCATGTCGCCAAATCAAAAATTAGGTCGCCAAACAAGTTTGAAAATCGCCACGTTTGGCGAGAAATCGCCACATCTGACAACCCTGGTCCGAACTTGCACAAAGTTACCCAAAAGCGTTCCACATAACAATTTTTGTGCAATTAAAGGTAGAAGTACATAACACGAGTTAGTGCGCGCGCGCTCTGTCGTCTTCTGTCAAAAAAAGTTAAACTAGTGTATTTTCATAGAACAAGCTACATGCAAAATATTTTGACGCGTTTGCGCCAGAAAGTTGGTTAACTTTGAACTTTTTAACGCGTTGTGTATTTTTGACAAGTAATCAGCTGACAATAAAAAGAATAATTTAACAAATTTGTGAATCATGAAAGAAAAACTTATTGAAGAGCTTAAAAAACATACAATATTTATTAAAAAAGAATAAATTCAATAAAATAACAAAATCTTGATAAACTTTCGAACCCGTTTTTAATGCACATATAAGTAAAACAAATAAAAACAGCTGGCAGGAATGGCTTTTGTAACGCGTGTTGTGTAACTTGCAATTTTTTACGCGCTAAAGTTTTTAAACGCACGATACTCGTCGACGAACTAACGCGTGTTATGTACTTCCACCTTAAGAGAGTAATTGAGAGAGTAATATTTTTCATTTCCTGTACAAATTTGCACGAACTTTTTCTTTGGGTAAGTTCGGACAAGAAAAAAACAATCAGCTGTTTGTGTTTACTTTTGAACTGATAAATAATTCAGGAAATTTACAAGCAAAAGAAAAAGTTTAGTTTTAATTAAAAACAAGTAAGAGTGCTATATTCGGCTATGCCGAATCTTATATACCCTTCACCATGGTTTGGAAAGAACAGAAGTTTATATATATATTTAAATACATTTATATATACATGTATATTTATAAAATATATATCGTTTAGTTTTATTTAATTATTTGCACATGATTGCGTGCTATTAAATATATTAAAAGTTTAATTAATATATAGCACGTTAAGTTTTGATCGAATTTCAGTATTTGGTCATGCCGACATCTTAAAGTATAAAATTACCATTTACTTTGGTGATAAAACTTGTAGTCGGGAAGTTCTATGGTTCACGAAAATAGGTATTAAAAAAAAACTATATTTTTGACATTACTTTTTTTTTACCGATATTCCGAGTTTTTCTAAAGATTTCCGATATTTTGATATCTAAAACGTATGAATAGGTCATAATACAGCTCTAAAATTTTAGTTTTTATAAAAATGTTAATGTTTTTAGTCCTCTTTTGGAGTATTTTGCACATAACTTAACCATTTTTAACCGATTTGGCAGATTTATATACCAATGTGCTTAAAAATAATATTTCCATTAAATTGGCTTATAGGCATATATATATATATATATATACCTACATATTTGTACATATATTTAAGCAAACTTATAAAAAAAAACAAACTTAATTATAAAATAAAAAACAAACTTAATTATAAAAAAGAGTAACTTTTGGGATTTCAGTATTTTGATTATAACTCAGCCATTTTTTAACCGATTTGACAGATTTATATACCGACGTGTTTAGCAAGAAATTTACCATTTATTTGTGTTATAAAACTTGGACTCGGGAAGATCCATGGCTACCGAAAATGGGTATTTAAAAAAAAAAAAAAATTAATTTTGGTCATAACTTTTTTGTATCTGAACCGGTTTTCCCGAGTTCTTTATAAAATATGTTCTACTTAAAATTTCCGATATTTTGGTATATAAGTCATTTCCATAGGACATATGACAGCCCTAAAATTTAGGTTTTTATAAAATTTTTAAAACGTATGAATAGGTCATAATACAGCTGTAAAATTTTAGTTTTTATAAAAATGTTAATGTTTTTAGTCCTTTTTTGGAGTATTTTGCACATAACTTAACCATTTTTAACCGATTTGGCAGATTTATATACCAACGTGCTTAAAAATAACATTTCCATTAAATTGGCTTTTAGGCATATATATATATATATATATATATACCTACATATGTGTACATATATTTAAGCAAACTTAATTATAAAAAAACAAACTTAATTATAAAAAAAGAGTAACTTTTGGGATTTCAGTATTTTGATTATAACTCAGCCATTTTTTAACCGATTTGACAGATTTATATACCGACGTGTTAAGCAAGAAATTTACCATTTATTTGTGTTATAAAACTTGGACTCGGGAAGATCCATGGTTACCGAAAATTAGTATTTAAAAAAAAAAAAAAAATAATTTTGGTCATAACTTTTTTGTATCTGAACCGATTTTCCCGAGTTCTTTATAAAATATGTTCTACTAAAAATTTCCGATATTTTGGTATATAAGTCATATCCATAGGACATATGACAGCCCTAAAATTAAGGTTTTTATACAATTTTTACTTTTTTTTGTACGGGAGGTACCACGCCCACTTCTCCCATCCCGCCCACATTTTGTAGGGTGGTGTGTATTGACAACCAAAATGTGTGTACTCAATTTGGAAACTTTGGCTCTTACCGTTCTCCAGATATACAGAAAAAAGCAATAAAAATACAACAACAACAAGGGATTTTTGGAAAAAATTAGAGGCAGTCGTGGTTTTATGATCATATCTCAGCCATTTGTGGACCGATCTTGCTGAATTTCAATAGCACGAAATGGTGGACTATATGTGACTTAAATGTAAAACAACCTAGCCGCTATCATGTCTGGTTTTCCCGGAAAACACATATCAAGCGTAAGACGGACAGACGGACGGACGGACGGACAGATGGACAGACGGACAGACGGACAGACGGACATTGTTAAATCAACTTCTCTTCTCATATGGACCCAGAATATATATACTTTATGGGGTCTAAAATCAATATTGTGGAAATTACAAACGTAATGACAAACTTATATATCGATGCCTTACTTTCTCAACCTCGTATCTTAAAAATGCGGTTTTGACTTTTTCATATCAAACGACTGCTATTTTTTGTTCTACCACTGCAAAAACTTATTATATCAATACAATATACATAGATGTAACCAATTCTTTAATATTTCCATTTTAACTTTAACCCAAACATCGAAGTATACAAAGATAAAACGTTTTTTTTCTCTCCTAACAAATTATATTTTTTTAAGATACGAGGTTGAGAAAGTAAGGCATCGATATACCCTTTTACACCTCTGGTGAAGGGTATAAAAAGAGTAACTTTTGGGATTTCAGTATTTTGATTATAACTCAGCCATTTTTTAACCGATTTGACAGATTTATATACCGACGTGTTGAGCAAGAAATTTACCATTTATTTGTGTTATAAAACTTGGACTCGGGAAGATCCATGGTTACCGAAAATGGGTATTTAAAAAAAAAAAAAAATAATTTTGGTCATAACTTTTTTGTATCTGAACCGATTTTCCCGAGTTCTTTATAAAATATGTTCTACTAAAAATTTCCGATATTTTGGTATATAAGTCATATCCATAGGACATATGACAGCCCTAAAATTAAGGTTTTTATACAATTTGTACTTTTTTTTGTACGGGAGGTACCACGCCCACTTCCCCCATCCCGCCCACATTTTGTAGGGTGGTGTGTATTGACAACCAAAATGTGTGTACCCAATTTGGAAACTTTGGCTCTTACCGTTCTCCAGATATACAGAAAAAAGCAATAAAAATACAACAACAAGGGATTTTTGGAAAAAATTAGAGGCAGTCGTGGTTTTATGATCATATCTCAGCCATTTGTGGACCGATCTTGCTGGATTTCAATAGCACGATGTGGTGGACTATATGTGACATAAATGTAAAACAACCTAGCTGCTATCATGTCTGGTTTTCCCGGAAAACACATATCAAGCGTAAGACGGACAGACGGACGGACGGACAGACGGACAGACGGACATTGTTAAATCAACTTCTCTTCTCATATGGACCCAGAATATATATACTTTATGGGGTCTAAAATCAATATTGTGGAAATTACAAACGTAATGACAAACTTATATATACCCTTTTACACCTCTGGTGAAGGGTATAAAAAATTCAAGTGGTAAAAACGTTATTGCATACATATTTCCCTTAATATTCAATATGTGTGTTGTTCGACCTTTTGTTGTAATTTTAATAGTAATAATTCGTTAAGCTCAGGGTCAGGTTTTTTATATTTTTTTATTTATTTAAAAAAAAATGTTTTCCAATATTTCGAAATCCACTGGATCTCATCTTCAGGGTAAAGAGGAACAATAAAAATTGCAATTTTAAATGTAAAACCGTGTGTGACGTGTTTTTTATTATTGTTCCTCTTTACCCTGAAGATGAGATCCAGTGGATTTCGAAATATTGGAAAACATTTTTTTAAATAAATAAAAAAAATATAAAAAACCTGACCTTGAGCTTAACGAATTATTACTATTAAAATTTCCCTTAATCTTTAATATAAAAAAAACAAAATATAAAAAATTACAATGATGCAAATGTTTTGGTTTTATAATGTTATTACTTTTAAGCGTCTAAAGTTACTTAAATATATCTTAATTTGAAAAGTAAGCAGCATTAGTATTTGAAGAAGTGCGAAAATGGTTTTTTGCGTTTCAGCAGTTTTGGGTAATTTGGCAAATTTAGAGAGTAATTTTCATTTTACTCTCATTAGTCCGAACTTGCCCGAGATCTTGTGGAACACACCTATTATAACAGCAATTCATGCCAGTTGTAAACGGGGAGTGACAAAACAGTAAAAAATCAAAAAAATGTTTTCGAACTGTCAAAATCAGACGTTTCGACACCATCTGTAGTTGAATTCGCTTATTTGCAGCTTTTTTCAAAGCTTTTTTGACTTTTTGAACAGGTTGCAAGAAGCCACGACCCGAACCATTCATCAAATTCATTAAAAGGAAATAAGCTTACCTTCGTTAAGTTACAATTTACATGACAACATTGTTTCGATTAAATTTTACACTTTATAACAAATATTTTATTAAACAATTAAATTATTTATATAAAAAGCATTTTACTTTCATTGTTAACCAAATTTTTATTGGTACATACATATGTATGTGTATGTATTTTCCACGAACGTTCAAGCAATTTTTTGGAATATTTTAAGCAAACCTCTTGCATACCACAATTTTAAAAAAAAACTAATAAAGAAAAAATAAAAGCTTTTTAAATTACAACGAAACTTTTTCAACGAATTAGAATAGAAGACGATTGGGAAACGGACACCATAACAAAAGAAAATTACAAACTAATTTTCGTAAAGTGGCTTTTTTTGTATGGATGTTTTTGATTCAATTAACACTTTAACACAATACTTTTTGTTAAATAAACATTGAAATTAAAAAAAAAAAAACTTTTCTCTCTTGACTTAAATTATTTTTAATTATATTTTTGCACTTTAAACCGATTATTTACGATTCTGACAGTGACCAGCCACTCGCGCACGTGTGCTGGTCAGGAAATTTCTCAAGGAACTGATTAGAATATTTAACAATGCAATTAATGCAAATAAAACAGGGATGGAAAAGGGAATAGGAATGTAATTTTGCGAATTCAAATAAATGACTTAAAAAGGAATTTCTAGACTATTTTTTATGCAAAAATATGCATTTTAAATATACAAAAATATGTATCAATATGCAAAATCAAATCATGTGACAACGACGATGCTGGAAGGGAGTGAATTTGCCAGCATGACAAGCATTTGACAAATATATTTGGCGCTTAACTGATTTAAGTTTGTATTCTTATTGTGAAGATAATATTTTTAGTGGAAATCAATAATTAAAACATTATACATAAACACTTGTATAAATGAATAATAAAATGCACACACATATGTACATATATAGAGCCATAACCGCAAAAAAAGCTTAAGTGACAAAAACAAAATTTTACAGAAGGTTTTTTTTTACTTTATTTCAAAAAATGTTGTATGAAGGCTGTCGCTTGATATAAAATTGTTTTTGCTATAAAATCATAAAGGTACCTTATGTGATCTTGATATTTTAGGAGATGATGCAAATGTTGCCAGTAAAGTCATTTATTAAAAAAAACGGAAATCGGAAATTTGTCGCTTAAGCTTTTTTTGCGGTAATGGCTCGATATACATATATGTATATAAATATATTTGTCTTTTTATACAATTTTTTTTGGTTTAGTTCATTTGTTTGTAATACCAATATATACCGGTGTCCCGATATAATTAAAATACCGAAACCGAAATAAATAAAGTTTAATACTGAAAGTAGTTTCGGTATCCACCCTTGGTAGAAGACATACAAACTTTTAGAAAGAAAACCAGATCCTGCAAAGTTTTTCCTAAATTGTCGACATTTTATGCCTGTTCTTTCGAAATTGAATTTTAAATATTTGATCTGCCAGGCATCCTCAGTATCATAGTAGATGTAGATTAAGCAGTGCCGGTTAAAAGAAGATTGACAGGAAAACTGATAAAACAAAGTGTACTCCTGATGTCCATATCGGGTGAGTACTGGTTTGACTAAGAGAATCAAAAAAATAGCTTTTTAAAGTCGTTGCTATTTGTGTTGCAATTCAAATTTTAAGGTCTGTTGGTACTTTCGTTTCTTATGACGGCACTACACTATACAAGTTCAGTGCTGAAATCTGGCACTGTACAGTGCATTTGCGTAGTGTATGACGGTGTGTTTGCTTTTTACGCAGTGTCTGTTTTTATAAAGATAATTATAATAAATAGACATCATACAGACATTCGATCTGTCCGTAAAGGGTATCAAAGATTCGACACAGCCGAATATAGCACTCGAACTTGTTTAAAAAAAAGAACGACGATTTTTTATTTTTTTTTATGAATTTGACGATTTTCTCACAAATTTATCTGGCAGCCCCGCGTGTAACTTATAATAATATTAAATTATTATAATATAATTTCACCAAGTTCAGTTTAAACTAACAATAGCTTTAACTTCCAGTTAACAATATGTTTCGACAGCTTAAACTGATAGTTAATTATAACTGAACTTGGTGATTAAAGTCATTTCCAGACCAGTAGTTGAAGCTATGTTCACAATTTGTGTATTTGTCATGGTGATTGTCACTTTTTCACATGCTTAATTTGTACATATCGTCTGAACCCCATTTAAACAATGTGTTTTTCATGTGTTATTTCTCTGTGTACAGTATAGGGAGATCGGTCGAGTAGTATTCGACCGGTTTAAGCCGGTTATTTTAGTTTTGCCCAAGTCGAATATCTTAAAAAGCCCATTTTTGGAATATGGAATTTATCGGTTATTTTGGTAAATTAATCCGGTTACTTTTTAATGTGTAATTTAAGGAAAACGTATTCCTTACTTTTGTTATAAATTAAAAAGTAATAAGCAATTGGACAGTATTCTAAATATCATATATAGTTTTATAAAGATGTCATCTCTGGTGATATTTCAAACTGATTTAAAAGACAGTGGTGTTGAAAGGGCCCTAAAATGATAAGTTGCAAAGGTTCTTCAACGTCACGACTTAGTAATCACCTTTAATTAGTCCACAAGCTTGACATAAATATACGCAAAGTAAAACTTGACTCTGTTCCAAGTAGTTCTTAAGAGACTGCAATACTTTACTAAAATATGCTGGCAAAAATGAATGGTAAACTCTTAAGTAGTTTTAGCATATATTTATGCTACAACATACCGGCGGAATCAACGATATAGGAAAATTCATCAGTTTTATTTATTAAAACACTTATGGCCATTTTCTCAATGTATCGATAAACTGGCTGTTACTTAATGTCAACAAAAATTTATTAGAGCGATAAACTGTCCGTTAACGATTTTGGGTTTTTCAATATACCGACAAAAAACATTGTTTTCAGCTGGCATCACATCTCAAAATACATGTTAAAGCTGGGAGTCAGCTGATTGAATTTATCTGTACGGCAAATAAAAGGAAAATAACTAATTGGCAGATGAGTGCTGGTTAGCTTTGCGCCAGAATAGAAGCAAATTAGACATTGAGAAAACCAAATTTCTTTAATGTGCTGTTTTTCGTTGGGAAAAGAAATAATCGTGTAATGAGAAAACGGCCATAAGAACTTAAAACAATATTTAAGGAATCAAACAAAGTCATGAAAGGTTTTAAATTGTAATCAACGATTTGCCAGACATTTCATACAAAAAGCATGTTCATTAGGGCATAACCAAATTTTGGGCATGGAACTACGGAGTGGCCAATAATGTTTTAGTAATGAAAACACCTGTCTCCCGTCTAATTTCTAAATCCTTCAAAGAAATTTTGAACTTTGAATTGTAAACTGTAGGAAAATTTTTAAATCTAAGGCAGTGGATAAATTCCAAAATAGCATTGAAGTGATACGTATAGGAATTTATACAAATATCAGGAGTTTATTTTTTAAAATTTCCGTGAGATAAAAAAACTTCAACCCGATCCCTGCGTGAACTTTTTTAACAATCCGAAAAAATTATCATATTTTTAATTAATAACTTTTAATGTTCTACAGGGCTACACTATGCCGTTTTTTATATTTGCAAAAAGTGTGAAAAAGTTATGACCCTAATGTTCATATTGCTATTTGTTTCTTTAATGCTGATACAAAATAATTTGAAATAAATAATCCTGGCTAAGAGGTTTTGGTTGCATGTTTAACCACCAACAAATTAAAAATTATTTAAAATAAATTTTTGAGAATATCTCAAATAATAAATTCATGAAATTCCTATAATTTTTTAAAACCAAAGTTTTTCAAAAATTCCAAATATTTAAATATTTGACGTCCTACACGTAACCACTAGTTTTCTTGAAGAATTGTTTGCTTTTGCAAAACGTTTGGCTAGAGCAAACATTATTTAACATTTTTATTATTTATACAATTTTTACTTTTTTTTGTACGGGAGGTACCACGCCCACTTCTCCCATCCCGCCCACATTTTGTAGGGTGGTGTGTATTGACAACCAAAATGTGTGTACCCAATTTGGAAACTTTGGCTCTTACCGTTCTCCAGATATACAGAAAAAAGCAATAAAAATACAACAACAACAAGGGATTTTTGGAAAAAATTAGAGGCAGTCGTGGTTTTTTTATCATATCTCAGCCATTTGTGGACCGATCTTGCTGAATTTCAATAGCACGAAATGGTGGACTATATGTGACATAAATGTAAAACAACCTAGCCGCTATCATGTCTGGTTTTCCCGGAAAACACATATCAAGCGTAAGACGGACAGACGGACAGACGGACGGACGGACGGACAGACGGACATTGTTAAATCAACTTCTCTTCTCATATGGACCCAGAATATATATACTTTATGGGGTCTAAAATCAATATTGTGGAAATTACAAACGTAATGGCAAACTTATATATACCCTTTTACACCTCTGGTGAAGGGTATAAAAAGAGTAACTTTTGGGATTTCAGTATTTTGATTATAACTCAGCCATTTTTTAACCGATTTGACAGATTTATATACCGACGTGTTGAGCAAGAAATTTACCATTTATTTGTGTTATAAAACTTGGACTCGGGAAGATCCATGGTTACCGAAAATGGGTATTTAAAAAAAAAAAAAAATAATTTTGGTCATAACTTTTTTGTATCTGAACCGATTTTCCCGAGCTCTTTATAAAATATGTTCTACTAAAAATTTCCGATATTTTGGTATATAAGTCATATCCATAGGACATATGACAGCCCTAAAATTAAGGTTTTTATACAATTTTTACTTTTTTTTGTACGGGAGGTACCACGCCCACTTCTCCCATCCCGCCCACATTTTGTAGGGTGGTGTGTATTGACAACCAAAATGTGTGTACCCAATTTGGAAACTTTGGCTCTTACCGTTCTCCAGATATACAGAAAAAAGCAATAAAAATACAACAACAACAAGGGATTTTTGGAAAAAATTAGAGGCAGTCGTGGTTTTTTGATCATATCTCAGCCATTTGTGGACCGATCTTGCTGAATTTCAATAGCACGAAATGGTGGACTATATGTGACATAAATGTAAAACAACCTAGCCGCTATCATGTCTGGTTTTCCCGGAAAACACATATCAAGCGTAAGACGGACAGACGGACAGACGGACAGACGGACAGACGGACATTGTTAAATCAACTTCTCTTCTCATATGGACCCAGAATATATATACTTTATGGGGTCTAAAATCAATATTGTGGAAATTACAAACGTAATGACAAACTTATATATACCCTTTTACACCTCTGGTGAAGGGTATAAAAAATTCAAGTGGTAAAAACGTTATTGCATACATATTTCCCTTAATATTCAATATGTGTGTTGTTCGACCTTTTGTTGTAATTTTAATAGTAATAATTCGTTAAGCTCAGGGTCAGGTTTTTTATATTTTTTTATTTATTTAAAAAAAAATGTTTTCCAATATTTCGAAATCCACTGGATCTCATCTTCAGGGTAAAGAGGAACAATAAAAATTGCAATTTTAAATGTAAAACCGTGTGTGACGTGTTTTTTATTATTGTTCCTCTTTACCCTGAAGATGAGATCCAGTGGATTTCGAAATATTGGAAAACATTTTTTTAAATAAATAAAAAAAATATAAAAAACCTGACCTTGAGCTTAACGAATTATTACTATTAAAATTTCCCTTAATCTTTAATATAAAAAAAACAAAATATAAAAAATTACAATGATGCAAATGTTTTGGTTTTATAATGTTATTACTTTTAAGCGTCTAAAGTTACTTAAATATATCTTAATTTGAAAAGTAAGCAGCATTAGTATTTGAAGAAGTGCGAAAATGGTTTTTTGCGTTTCAGCAGTTTTGGGTAATTTGGCAAATTTAGAGAGTAATTTTCATTTTACTCTCATTAGTCCGAACTTGCCCGAGATCTTGTGGAACACACCTATTATAACAGCAATTCATGCCAGTTGTAAACGGGGAGTGACAAAACAGTAAAAAATCAAAAAAATGTTTTCGAACTGTCAAAATCAGACGTTTCGACACCATCTGTAGTTGAATTCGCTTATTTGCAGCTTTTTTCAAAGCTTTTTTGACTTTTTGAACAGGTTGCAAGAAGCCACGACCCGAACCATTCATCAAATTCATTAAAAGGAAATAAGCTTACCTTCGTTAAGTTACAATTTACATGACAACATTGTTTCGATTAAATTTTACACTTTATAACAAATATTTTATTAAACAATTAAATTATTTATATAAAAAGCATTTTACTTTCATTGTTAACCAAATTTTTATTGGTACATACATATGTATGTGTATGTATTTTCCACGAACGTTCAAGCAATTTTTTGGAATATTTTAAGCAAACCTCTTGCATACCACAATTTTAAAAAAAAACTAATAAAGAAAAAATAAAAGCTTTTTAAATTACAACGAAACTTTTTCAACGAATTAGAATAGAAGACGATTGGGAAACGGACACCATAACAAAAGAAAATTACAAACTAATTTTCGTAAAGTGGCTTTTTTTGTATGGATGTTTTTGATTCAATTAACACTTTAACACAATACTTTTTGTTAAATAAACATTGAAATTAAAAAAAAAAAAACTTTTCTCTCTTGACTTAAATTATTTTTAATTATATTTTTGCACTTTAAACCGATTATTTACGATTCTGACAGTGACCAGCCACTCGCGCACGTGTGCTGGTCAGGAAATTTCTCAAGGAACTGATTAGAATATTTAACAATGCAATTAATGCAAATAAAACAGGGATGGAAAAGGGAATAGGAATGTAATTTTGCGAATTCAAATAAATGACTTAAAAAGGAATTTCTAGACTATTTTTTATGCAAAAATATGCATTTTAAATATACAAAAATATGTATCAATATGCAAAATCAAATCATGTGACAACGACGATGCTGGAAGGGAGTGAATTTGCCAGCATGACAAGCATTTGACAAATATATTTGGCGCTTAACTGATTTAAGTTTGTATTCTTATTGTGAAGATAATATTTTTAGTGGAAATCAATAATTAAAACATTATACATAAACACTTGTATAAATGAATAATAAAATGCACACACATATGTACATATATAGAGCCATAACCGCAAAAAAAGCTTAAGTGACAAAAACAAAATTTTACAGAAGGTTTTTTTTTACTTTATTTCAAAAAATGTTGTATGAAGGCTGTCGCTTGATATAAAATTGTTTTTGCTATAAAATCATAAAGGTACCTTATGTGATCTTGATATTTTAGGAGATGATGCAAATGTTGCCAGTAAAGTCATTTATTAAAAAAAACGGAAATCGGAAATTTGTCGCTTAAGCTTTTTTTGCGGTAATGGCTCGATATACATATATGTATATAAATATATTTGTCTTTTTATACAATTTTTTTTGGTTTAGTTCATTTGTTTGTAATACCAATATATACCGGTGTCCCGATATAATTAAAATACCGAAACCGAAATAAATAAAGTTTAATACTGAAAGTAGTTTCGGTATCCACCCTTGGTAGAAGACATACAAACTTTTAGAAAGAAAACCAGATCCTGCAAAGTTTTTCCTAAATTGTCGACATTTTATGCCTGTTCTTTCGAAATTGAATTTTAAATATTTGATCTGCCAGGCATCCTCAGTATCATAGTAGATGTAGATTAAGCAGTGCCGGTTAAAAGAAGATTGACAGGAAAACTGATAAAACAAAGTGTACTCCTGATGTCCATATCGGGTGAGTACTGGTTTGACTAAGAGAATCAAAAAAATAGCTTTTTAAAGTCGTTGCTATTTGTGTTGCAATTCAAATTTTAAGGTCTGTTGGTACTTTCGTTTCTTATGACGGCACTACACTATACAAGTTCAGTGCTGAAATCTGGCACTGTACAGTGCATTTGCGTAGTGTATGACGGTGTGTTTGCTTTTTACGCAGTGTCTGTTTTTATAAAGATAATTATAATAAATAGACATCATACAGACATTCGATCTGTCCGTAAAGGGTATCAAAGATTCGACACAGCCGAATATAGCACTCGAACTTGTTTAAAAAAAAGAACGACGATTTTTTATTTTTTTTTATGAATTTGACGATTTTCTCACAAATTTATCTGGCAGCCCCGCGTGTAACTTATAATAATATTAAATTATTATAATATAATTTCACCAAGTTCAGTTTAAACTAACAATAGCTTTAACTTCCAGTTAACAATATGTTTCGACAGCTTAAACTGATAGTTAATTATAACTGAACTTGGTGATTAAAGTCATTTCCAGACCAGTAGTTGAAGCTATGTTCACAATTTGTGTATTTGTCATGGTGATTGTCACTTTTTCACATGCTTAATTTGTACATATCGTCTGAACCCCATTTAAACAATGTGTTTTTCATGTGTTATTTCTCTGTGTACAGTATAGGGAGATCGGTCGAGTAGTATTCGACCGGTTTAAGCCGGTTATTTTAGTTTTGCCCAAGTCGAATATCTTAAAAAGCCCATTTTTGGAATATGGAATTTATCGGTTATTTTGGTAAATTAATCCGGTTACTTTTTAATGTGTAATTTAAGGAAAACGTATTCCTTACTTTTGTTATAAATTAAAAAGTAATAAGCAATTGGACAGTATTCTAAATATCATATATAGTTTTATAAAGATGTCATCTCTGGTGATATTTCAAACTGATTTAAAAGACAGTGGTGTTGAAAGGGCCCTAAAATGATAAGTTGCAAAGGTTCTTCAACGTCACGACTTAGTAATCACCTTTAATTAGTCCACAAGCTTGACATAAATATACGCAAAGTAAAACTTGACTCTGTTCCAAGTAGTTCTTAAGAGACTGCAATACTTTACTAAAATATGCTGGCAAAAATGAATGGTAAACTCTTAAGTAGTTTTAGCATATATTTATGCTACAACATACCGGCGGAATCAACGATATAGGAAAATTCATCAGTTTTATTTATTAAAACACTTATGGCCATTTTCTCAATGTATCGATAAACTGGCTGTTACTTAATGTCAACAAAAATTTATTAGAGCGATAAACTGTCCGTTAACGATTTTGGGTTTTTCAATATACCGACAAAAAACATTGTTTTCAGCTGGCATCACATCTCAAAATACATGTTAAAGCTGGGAGTCAGCTGATTGAATTTATCTGTACGGCAAATAAAAGGAAAATAACTAATTGGCAGATGAGTGCTGGTTAGCTTTGCGCCAGAATAGAAGCAAATTAGACATTGAGAAAACCAAATTTCTTTAATGTGCTGTTTTTCGTTGGGAAAAGAAATAATCGTGTAATGAGAAAACGGCCATAAGAACTTAAAACAATATTTAAGGAATCAAACAAAGTCATGAAAGGTTTTAAATTGTAATCAACGATTTGCCAGACATTTCATACAAAAAGCATGTTCATTAGGGCATAACCAAATTTTGGGCATGGAACTACGGAGTGGCCAATAATGTTTTAGTAATGAAAACACCTGTCTCCCGTCTAATTTCTAAATCCTTCAAAGAAATTTTGAACTTTGAATTGTAAACTGTAGGAAAATTTTTAAATCTAAGGCAGTGGATAAATTCCAAAATAGCATTGAAGTGATACGTATAGGAATTTATACAAATATCAGGAGTTTATTTTTTAAAATTTCCGTGAGATAAAAAAACTTCAACCCGATCCCTGCGTGAACTTTTTTAACAATCCGAAAAAATTATCATATTTTTAATTAATAACTTTTAATGTTCTACAGGGCTACACTATGCCGTTTTTTATATTTGCAAAAAGTGTGAAAAAGTTATGACCCTAATGTTCATATTGCTATTTGTTTCTTTAATGCTGATACAAAATAATTTGAAATAAATAATCCTGGCTAAGAGGTTTTGGTTGCATGTTTAACCACCAACAAATTAAAAATTATTTAAAATAAATTTTTGAGAATATCTCAAATAATAAATTCATGAAATTCCTATAATTTTTTAAAACCAAAGTTTTTCAAAAATTCCAAATATTTAAATATTTGACGTCCTACACGTAACCACTAGTTTTCTTGAAGAATTGTTTGCTTTTGCAAAACGTTTGGCTAGAGCAAACATTATTTAACATTTTCTAAATTACATTACACAATAATGACAAATAGAAATTATAAGAAATAAAGCTTAAGTTTGATTAATTTACTGGTCACGTTTTTTTTGGATTCTATCGTCAAATATTTGTTAGGTTTGAACATACCTTAAGTTATGTCTATGTATTTTATTTGTTATTTGTATTTTCATGTATTCGAATTTAAATCGGTTAACCGGTTATTTTTAAAAGTCTTATCCAAAAACCGGTTTTTCTAAAATAGCAGCTATTCGGAATATTCCGGTTTTTGAAAAAAGTCGAAAGATCGATCTCCCTAGTTCAGTACATATGACATTTTTAATTTAGAACGAGTTCTTTTTTCAAACAGATGCTTTTTTAACAAAGCATCTGACATCAGCTGTTTTTTATAACAAATTTTATTATTATTTTATTAAATTAATTGAAATTTTAATATACATAAATTATAATAGTAAATAAATAATGCAAAAAATACACAAATTGATTATAAGTATGTATTTTATTTTTGATAGGTTATGTCAGATGTACGTTACATACAAACATGTGAACATGTAAAGTGTAAACCTTATGTAAAACTCAAGTTTTGACATACACATGAAATCACATGTGTGTAAAAAAGTGACATTCCACATGACAAATACACATAATGCAAACTCCTTTTTATGTCATTTATTTAAATTGATAAAATTGCATTCCTATTTACTTTTCCATCCCTGTCTTATTTGCATTAATTTCATTGTTCAATAATATAAACAGTTCCTTGAACATTTTTGTGACCCTCAGGCGTGCGCGAGTGGCTGTTCGCTGTCCGAATCGTAAATAATCGGTTTAAAGTGCAAAAATATAATTAAAAATAATTTAAATTAAGAGAGAAAATGTTGGTTTTTTAATTTCAATGTTTATTTAACAAAAAGTATTGTGTTAATTGAATCAAAAACATCCATACGAAAATTAGTTTCAATTTTCTTTTGTTATGGTGTCCGTTTCCCGCCGTCTTGTGTTATAATTCGTTGAAAAATTTTCGTTGAAATTTATAAAGATTTTATTTTTTCTTTAAAATTGCTTGAATGTTCGTGGAAAATACATACACATATCTACCATTAAAAATTTGGTTAACAATGAAAGTAAAATGCTTTTTATATAAATTATTTAATTGTTTAATAAAATATTTTTTTTTAAAGTGTAAAATTTAATCAAAACAAAGTTGTCATGTAAATTGTAACTTAACGAAGGTAAGCTTATTTCCTTTTAATGAATTTGATGAATAGTTCGGGTGGTGGCTTCTTGCAACCTGTTCAAAAATAGTTATAGTTCCGGAAACCACCTGTAGTTTAATTCACCTTGGCTGCAAATAATTCATCGTCCAGACTTTCTTCCTTTTTTCCAGCAATTCTTGAGTTTATTGGTGAGAGGCGTAAGAAGATTGGGGAGGGGTACTCAGTACCATGTACTCTGCAATTCTGTTTTGTTGTTCTCACACTTTTTAAACTTTTTTGAAGTTGAGCAAATAACCACGACAGCCTCTAATTTGTATCCATAAATCTTAAATTTTTACATATGTAGGTATAAACCTTAACTTTTCGAAGTCCTCTTAAATATAATTTATGAACTAAATTTTTTACTTAAATCTTGAAAAAGCTAAGCTGAATTCTGAAAGTGAAAATTATCAAAAATCGGTCCTTAAATGACTTAGTTACACATATGTATGTATTTATCAATACCTAACTACCTTTTTCTGAAAAAAATGGTTTTAGCACGGTGCGCCCATACCATATGAGCTAGGCCATAGCATTTGGCTCAAATATCTTATTAATCTTAGAGGTATTAAAAATCGGCGAAATCGGTCCACTATTTTACCTGGCCGCCATACAAGTGTCCTACCGAGCTAAGGGTTTTAGAGCGATAGGATCCATACAAAACAAGTTAGCTTGATAAAATTGAGCTCACATATCCTCAGTGTATGAAATTTGTTTGGTTTTCTAAATCAGCGAAATCTACCTAGTTTGTCACGAAAGCGTCCATACCGTATGCGCTAAATTGACCAAATTTGACTGATATATCTCTTATATATATGAGGAATAGTTAATATTTCAAATTAGCCAAGTTGGTCTATTATTTCACATTGCTACCATACAAGTGTCCTCCCGCATTTAGTGTTTTTATAAGACTGGGTCTATACAAAACGAGCTACGTAAATAAAATTGCGCTCAAACATAACAGAGTTGTAAACCATAATACAAAAACTGCAAAATTTCAACTGAACTAGAGTTGAGTTGTAAACCGTAATAGGCGCATAAATTTGAAAAATAAGGATCCACAAAAGTTGTTATAAAGGAAAGGAAATAACCATAGAAATTTTGTTCCTGGGGCCTACTCTCTATTGGGATGCGAATGTTATTTCGATACGAAAGCTAAATGCGATATAAGAGGCTAATTTGGTATTCTCGATCACTTTTTTTTAACGATGAAAGTAAAGGCGCTTAACATGTTTTTGTTTGAAATTTAAATTCAAAAATAGCGATAATTTGCGAAAAGAAAAAAAGATGCAAAAGACAAATGTGCAAACGCATCAATTTTCTTTCTCATCGAAAAAAAGTGGCCCTCCAGACATAGTTATTGTGCATAAGGTATCACAATCACACGTACTTGAGTGAATTCACCGTGATAAACTCCTTTAGAGACCCGACGAATATTCGGTTTTACATTTGCGAACAGTTTGCCTTTTCTTAATATTTACATTTGCTGAAATGTATATCAATTACATCAATAGCACGTCATACAGAATTCTTATTAAATCAGAAAACTACTCTACTAATCACTACTCTTAAGAGAGATAAAGCATCAAAACTTATGTTAATTTAATACAACTTGGCTCAATTGAACTTAAAGTCTGCATATTTAAGTGTTCTTAATTCACTAAGGCCCCTATTACGGTTTACAACTTAACTCAGTTAGTTGGGCCTAAATCTTCTGTAGCACCAATCTGGGTCTGGTTTTGCGCAAAATGTTCCTATTGAAATAATTTAATGTTCTATGTTATAAAACGTTAAAGTTTTTAATTGTTTGGTTCTAAAAAATAAGTTGAAAAGGGCAAAATTGAACTTTTGTCCACTGTAGCTCAGTCATTTCTTGATCAATTTTCACAAGCGACCCACGTTTATTTTAACAATTTTATGACCTTTCATTTTTAAAAAGGAATGCATAATGCGTCTATGTAATATGTTTTAAGACGTTTGTATTAAATTGACATCATCTTTTTTAAAATCACAAATAACGGTTATTTTGGAATATCTCGAAAACTGTTCTACCAAAGACTATAGATTTATATATATTTATAGTCTTTGGTTCTACTTTTGACATTCTGACTTCATATACGCTTTGCACAGAAAATATTCCGCTCAGTACACCGGATTATGTAGATCGCTCTATTGACAATTTTGACAGTTTTCTGAAACTAGCTGTTCAACATTCCAATATTGTCCCCAAAAAAAAACAAAAACTATTAAAATATATTCCACAGATGTCGAGCATCTTTTGTCTGAAAAAAGGAGGGCTCGAAGAGATTGGCAATTGCACAGATCCCCTCAACTTAAGAACTTACTTAAAGAGTGTAGAAAAAGACTTAGAAAGTTACCGCAGACTAAGAAAACGGCTTCTCTGGAAAAATATCTTGAGGAACTTGATGCAACCCCACAATCAAACTACTCATTATGGCGCGCAGCTAGAAATCTCAAAAGGCCAGTTGTCTCTAAACCACCATTAAGAAACTTGAATGGAAGTTGGGCAAGAAATGATGTTGAAAAAGGAAATCTGTATGTCAATCATTTAAAAAACGTATTTACCCCAAATATATCTCACGATATTGCGGTCGAGTTACCACCTGTTGCTGCTAGAGCAGCTGTTCCGCTAAGATTTGAGATAAGAGAAATCGAAAAGGCTATTTGTGATTTAAACCCCAAGAAGGCTCCTGGTTTTGATAAGATCAGCAACAAAATGCTTTTGGAGCTACCCAGCATAGCAAAGAAAATTATTCTTTTAATTTTTAATGCTATTTTACGCCTTGAATACTATCCTCAAAAGTGGAAGGTCTCCTTAGTCACCATGATACCTAAACCTGGAAAGGATCACACAAAAGTTGAGTCATATAGGCCTATAAGCTTACTTTCTAATATATCAAAGCTGTTTGAGAAGCTGTTAGCGTCAAAATTAACCCCAATTTTAAATGAAAATAGATGTATTCCTAACCACCAATTCGGCTTTAGAAGAGAACACAGCACAATTGAGCAAACCCATCGTATAGTAAACGCAATAAGAAAAGCCTTTGAAGAAAAAAAATATTGCTCCGCTCTCTTCATCGATGTTTCTCAAGCTTTTGATAAAGTCTGGCATGAAGGCTTATTACATAAATTGAAGCTCAACTTACCAGTAAACACACACAAGCTGTTAGAAAGCTACATAGTCGGTCGAAAATTTATTATTAAAGAAGGTGATTATTTAAGCTCTCCTCAGCAAATTGACGCTGGAGTCCCTCAGGGAAGCATCCTGGGCCCACTTTTATACTTAATATATACCTCGGACATGCCAACAAACAACTACACACAAACTTCAACATTTGCTGATGATACAGCTTTTTTGAGCGTGCACGAAAACCGTCAAGAAGCATCTCGATACCTACAGGATCATATATTTCAACTCGAACTATGGTTAAAGCAATGGAGGATAGAGGTCAATGAGCAAAAATGCGTACATATAACATTCACCTTGCGTCGGGAATCATGCCCCCCTATTAAAATCAATAATCAAATAATACCTCAAAATTCGCATGTAAAATACCTCGGTATTCTTCTTTACAACTCCATCTTAAAGCCAATCTGGTGCTATGGTATTCAGTTATGGGGCACTGCCTCGGCCTCTAATATCGAAAAAATTCAAAGGCGCCAAAATAAACTACTTCGAATAATCACAGCTGCCCCTTGGTATGTTAAAAACTCAAATATTCACAAGGATCTTAATGTTCCATTAGTTAAAACTATGATTACGAAATATGCAGTAAAATACTTAAAAAGGCTCGAATCGCACCCGAACCCACTAGCACGAAATATTTTAAATGATAGCGGCCACACTCGCTTAAGAAGAAGAGACACTGCAG
The DNA here is from genome assembly GCA_930367215.1 of Pollenia angustigena. Lineage (NCBI taxonomy): Eukaryota > Metazoa > Arthropoda > Insecta > Diptera > Polleniidae > Pollenia > Pollenia angustigena. Next base: position 6,081,025 of record OV884057.1, on the reverse strand, counting down.
CACTTATCCAATTAGATGAGCGATAAACACTATAAAAGTGAACAGAACCCGCGATGAAGAAAATTTTTGTCTGGCACTGGCAGGACAAAAAATAACGTATTAGGTTAAGATTTGATTAATTATTGTTAGTTCATATTTAATATATGAAGATTCAATAAATAAATAATGAGAAAAAAAAAATATACGCTTATTTATTTTCATACATATACTGTTCATTTATTTTGCGTACAAAGTTTATACAAAATTTTTGTTAAACAAATAAATTGTTTTATATTTTTATCATTCATAATACAGTTTAGTCTGTCTTAGGGCGATTATTACAACTTGGCGCTAGTTAAAGATAGGATTTCATCGGCCTTTTCATTTAACCAACTAGGTAGGAGGACATTCCTTTAAACTATCGCTGACTTAAAGTGAAGTTGTTATAATAAAAAACTTTTATACGTCTGATAATATCCTACTTTAAACTAACGCAAACTTGTAAAAAAGTCCGTTAATAGTTTTTTTCGATTAATTTATTTTCTAGAATGGATGAATTGATTAAAAAAATAATATCTACATCTACGGCTTTCCCAGTGGTATGATAAAACTCATATAATCGGCTGTTGCTCCCCAATAGGCACGTTGTGTTTGAAATACAATAATCCATATAGTTAAAGCCACTGTCCATACAAATGTTCCTAGGCCTGAATAGATTACGTACTTTTTAATTTGCGGCTGCTCCGGGTATGACTGGCTACTGAACGCCTCTTTGAAGAACCAACAGAAATTTACTGCCCACAGAAATGGCAACAAAGCGAAGCCAGCACGAAAATATGTACGACATAATTGTAGTTTTTGTTCACCAGTGGCTTTCGAAATATTCATTTTGTATTCTTGATATTATTTATTGGTTTGAATACAAAATAATTAAATTTTTGTTCCGTTGTTTTATTTTGCAACTACAGCAGCAACAACAAAAGAAAAGAAAAACAATGACAAACATATGGTTCAAAGGGTTACCAGCCCATGAGAATTTGTTTGGATGTATTTTAACAATACGTTGCCACATGTTTAGTTGCCCTTAACGTAACGTAAGAGCTAATTTAGTTAATAAATAATAAAGGATTTGAATGATTTCCTATTAATAAACAGCCAAAATTACCTCACATGCAGTTTGACATCCACAAGATGTTTGTGTAAATATTGCAGTTTTTTATATATTTAAAATTATAATTTAATGTTGTTAATCGTACGAATTTTAATTCAAAAAACATTTTTCTTTAAGTTTTTAAAATATTGAATTATAAACGAAATTTTTCTTTAATTTTGGTTTATTTTATTATTTAATAAAAATGATTTTTTCATCAATTTTTTTTTAAACTGTTTTGCTATCTTATCTCGACTAAAGAAGTTTTGTCAAAATGCCACAGTTAACGCCCACTTTTTTCGATTTACCAAAAATCAGAAAACGGCTCCATCGATTTGACTAATTTTCTTTTCAAATGTTCGTATCTTTTTAACGGATTTTAAAAATCGATCGCAAACATTTTTCCTAATTTGGACAGGACAACGTCTGTGGGGTCAGCTAGTACATATATAAAAATTAATCAGTGTTTGTTCGACCGCTTAAAAACGACTTGAAAACGACTCCCAAACAATGAAATTATAGATTTCTGGTTATCTGGATTAGATACAATCTTGCTTAGCAATGGACAACATCCGACAAAATGGGGGCGGTTTTGGGGAAGTGGCGTAGAATACATTTCTTTATATCTGGAGAAAGGTAGGAGACAAATTGTCCAAACTTAGTCCTCATAGCTGTGCCCATGTTCTGTAACTCTCGCGTTGAGAAACTTTTCGATTGAAATGAAACAAAATGCCATATATTGAAACAATCAGCTTTTTTTCTCACTAAACTATGTCTGTAACTTTTTTGGCGAGTACTGGTGTCACGTAAGGAAATTACTCGCCAATTTAGAGAAAAAGTGTAAAATTTTTGTGTGAAAAGTTTTCGCATTGAACTGTCAAATAAACTCACGAATAAAAATGGAGCGAGAAAATTTTTCAACACTAAAAAACAATTAAAAATGCAAAGAATAATAAAAATAATATTTTTTTCTTGGCACATTTTTTTATTGTTTATTTATTTTGCTTTTAACATTTTTATAAAATATACGAATGTTTTCAAAGCACGTCTGCAAACAACAACAACATTATTTGATATAGCCGTCGATTGTATTTTCTCCGCCGTCGTTGAAAAATTTTAAATTTTAATAAATTTTGGTCGCCGCACACTGGTTCATATTTTGAGAAGGCGGCCAAAATTATTTTTTTTTATGTTCTCCGATTTTAAAATTTTTTTTATTCATGTGAAAGTAAATACTAGTGAACCTCGGGAGCCTAAAAATGTCAACCCTATTTCAACTATTTCATTGAGAACAGGGTGGTCCGAAATGGACTTTCTCAATATTTGGTTATAGTTTTGAATTTCTGAGTAAATTTTTGAAGTTGAAATGCTCATAACTTTTTTGTTTTTTAAGATTTTTTGACAGAATAAGTTTTGTTATTTAGTTTATTTTATTAGCTACACGTGGTTTAAAGCATTAAACTCTGCGACCTCTAGAACTATTTAATTTTATTTTTTTTTTTTTAATGTCAAAATTTCTCGGAAATTTCCTACTTTATAGAGCATAAGTCCTGCCCGTCAAAACGCGTCAAAAAAAATTTATACTCTCTTGTAGTCCAGAATCTAACCTACATTTCTATACCCCATTGTACACACGTCTGGATACGACCTTGCGAACTACAGCAATTTCTGTGACCCAAGGTAAGATATTCGGTTCAAAAAATAAGTCCTGCAAGGAAACATTACTGAAATTAAAGAAGATGAGTCTTAAAGAATTTTCGACAAATAAAGCAGTTCAGGCCACATAAATTATCTAGCACGTCAGGTTGTCAATTAATTTGGATAAGGTATAAGGTATTGCCATTGTTATGAACTTATTGTGGGTGAACGGATGCTGCAAGACGAATAGGCGACATAAATAGACTAACACGTTAGATTTCTGAGTAAGTTAAAAGGTTAAACATTAGTAAACAGCCGCAACATAAACTACATAGTTTAATTACCTGAAAATTGCAACTTAATTTAAAAAAATGGAAGAGCAGGTAAATGGTAAAAAAACCAGCACGCAGTTATATTTTACGTGAAAATTACCTACATGTTACCTGTTAATTTATTGCCGGTATGTTATCCTTTTAAAAAGTGTGAAAACAGGGGTTTTTTATGTTTCAAAGAAATGCTAATAAAAGATTAAATTTGAATTTAAAAAAGGGTTTTTATGTTTCAAAGAAGTGGTAACAAAAGATCATTTAAAAAAACTTCTATCAAGAGTATAAAAATGCATGCATTCATAATTTTACCTTCATTATTGTTTAAACAATGGCTAAGTTCAGTTATAAAGTTCTCGCAGATATATATTTTCAACAGAAAGATGAAAAAGATTTTGTATTACACATAATGAATAATCCATTCTTTTAATTATGCAACGAACAAGAAATCAAAATACATAAGATAAAAATTAAAAATGTTTCATTTACATTAAGAAAACGGTACCTTAAATGTTCTAGAAACAAGAAAAAGTTTTACTTACGCAACGAAAAATGGCTAACAAATGATCTGATTTTTTTTACACTTGATGCTGACTGTTTAAAAAAACTTAAAAATTGCAGCATCACTTTATTTTCAAAATGGGGATGTGATGGAAGCTCTGGTCAGAAACAATACAAGCAATGTAATTCAGAAAACTCATCTGATGCTAACTTATTCATGGTATCTTTAGTTCCATTACGTTTAAGAAAAACTTATATTGGCTAAGAGCAGTCAACCAGTAGAGTTACAGAAATGGATGTATGGAAAAATGAAATTCCCTCTTCAACAAAGTATTGCAGACCAATAAAGTTTGTTTACAAAAAGGAAACTAAAGATGTTATAACTGAAGAAGTTCGAAAAATAATAGATCAAATTAAAGAACTTCAACCGGCAATATTTAAATTTGATGACCAATACATTGAAATTAATTTTCAAATGTTCCTTACAATGATCGATGGAAAAGTTGCACAAGCATTAACCGAAACAAAGTCTTCGTCAAGCTGTACCATATGCCAAAAGACATCAATTTAATTAAGCCAACCCCCATCACAAGACAATAGTTTCAATGAAGCATACGAATTTGGAATGTCCCCTCTTCATACCAGAATTCGTTTTATGGAGCATATTCTTAAATTGGGCTATGATTTGGAATTTGGCCCGTTAGGCGAAACAGTGAGAAAAAACAAAGAAAATGTGGAAAAAAGGAAGCAAACAAAAAAACAAATTCAAGAAAAATCCTTTACCTATGCCTTATAATTGATCAGCCAAAACAAGGAGAAGGAAATTCAAATGATGGAAACACTGCAAGGAGATTCTTTTCCGATCCAGAAACTGCACCATCTATCACAGGAGTACATTTTGAATTAATTAGTCGATTCCAGTTCATTTTACAAGTTATATCACGTAGCAGAAAGATAAATGCAAAAAAATTTGGCCAGTATGCAAATGAAACAGCAATTCTTTATAACAAAAAATACTCTTGGAGACATATGCCAACCACAGTTCATAAAATTTTATACCATGGGGAACAAATAGTTCAACACAATATGCTACCAGTTGGAGATCTATCTGAAGAAGCTCAAGAAAAAAGGAACAAAGACTACAGATTCTTCCGCGAGCATCTTCTATCTATATATATAAAAATGAAATATGTTTGTTTGTTTGTTTGTTGGCTTATAGACTCCGAAACTACTGAACTGATTTTCCTGAAATTTTTAAAGTAACATCACGTGAGCCCTAAAAATAAAATAGGCTACTTATTTTTTTGATAGGGACAGGGGAATTGGTACCCCCCATAGGATGCCAATATTAATTATCGCATATCTTAAGAGCCGCTGGACGCATTTTGCTGAACTTTTTGTAGTAGGATCTTCTGAGCCCCAAAATTGAAATAAAATTGCAGCGGGGGAAGTGTTACCCCCATAGGACGCCAATGTTTAATATCGCATATCTTAAGAACTGTTATAGTAAAAATGTTCAAACTTTGTAGAAGTCACTCTTATGGTATACCACACTTTTGAGAAAAAAAATAAAGCGGGTAGGCGCAGGGGGGAATACCTCCCATAGGATGTATATATTAAATATCTCTCAACTCAAGAAGTGGTTAAAGAAGTGTAGCGAAGCGCACCGGGTTAAGCTAGTTAATATATAAAAATAAAATACACATACATCTCAAACCAAAAATAAAAGTTGAATTACCTAAAATGTTATCGATAGCCAAGAATGCTATTTGGGCATTTTTCAAAATATTCCTTTTCAGTTTTATCCTTATAACAACTCGTCTCGTCTCAAAAAAAAGCCAACCTTTGCCCCTGTGAATATTGGGACTAAAAAATTTACAGGGGCCAAATATTGGCATTTTCTGACAGGATCTAAGTTCGACAATAAAAAAATAAGTATCAGTTGTAAAATACAAGAGAAATAATGATAAATTATAAAAAAATCATATTTGAAATATTCAACTTTTACACCGAAACTCAACAAAAAACGAAAATGCATTTTGAACTCCCCATAACTTTTGCTCCTATCAGTCGAGTTTTACGTTTTATAGTTCAAATTAAAGCCTAACATCGCACCTATCGAGCAAAAAAAATCGCATAAAAAAGTACCGATCCAGTCAAAAGTTATGGAATTTTGACCGCCTTCTCGTAAAATTTCCCACTGTGCGCCGTCAACGATATGTGTTACTGGCGTTCTCAACGTCTGCAATGTCACATCGGGTTCGAGTGCAATGTTATGACATTTATAACGTAACGACGTAATCTCTTTTGATCGTTTTTGACATGAGTTACAGACGGTGATGCAAAACGTGGCACAATTGGGCCATTTTTGGCACTTTTGAACATTTTATGGCCCTGTAAAAATCTATTTTGGACCTTTCAGGTCAAAATTAAACCAGCTGGTAGCAAGGTTTATTAACAAAAGGTGGACTCATTTGGGAATGTAGACATACGGCTCTATAAAAATAACGGACAATAACCGACTTAACAAAATTGACTTCATTTATAAAACAAAAACAATTTAACGCACACATGTACACATTTTGGACCATATACACGAAATTTGACAGTTGGCTGGTAGTGAGCTAGTCTATTAGTGCCGGAGTCGCGGGTTCGATTCCTGCCAGAGACTCTAGTCTTCCGCACACAAGCGTAAAGCTTCGCGGGATTATCTAACCCTTTCGCTACAAGTTTTTACTGGGATTTTTATTAAAATTGACCCTAACAAGAACAATCAATACTCACTTTCAAAAAAAATGTACCCTTATTGTGTTTTTTGGAATGTACGATTTGGCTTATTTTGAACATTTAATACTTCTTATATACATTAACAAAATATGATTGATATTTGGGTGTATCCAAAGTAACGGCCGTTACTTTAAAAATGTGCTGTTTTTAAATGTCTGAAACAAACATCATGTTTTGTAAAATTTTGCACAGGACATGTCAAGTTAAACATCTGATTTAATTCTTTGAAATGTTTTGTTTAAATAATACATTATAAAAATTACAAGTTTTTTGCGTGTGAATTCATTTATTATCGGTGACAAAAAAAAAATATATATTTTTGTTAGTATAAATATAATTAAAGTTAATCTTTAGGAATATGACACGATACATTTATTTTGTATAATAGCGGAAAAATTAATTCAAAATAAAAATTTAATTTTTGAGCTGTAAGGGGTCAATTTCTGTGGAAACACCCTTTTGATATTCTTATCTTATATGGACATTTTTGGGCCAAAACCATTATTTCTTCAAGAAAAAAAGTTGTTTGTCTGTAACCCGTTCATTTATGAACCGATTTTTTTAACTAAAACTACCAGCTGTTCTACTAAGTCTATTTCAGGTAAAAAATAGAAAAAAAATTTATAGGAATAGGTAAATTACAGATTTATATCTCAGCCATTTGTAAACCGTTATAGTTAAATTTCAATAATATACTATTTCGGACTACATACGATATAAATATAAAACAAGGTTTTTCACAAAGCTGATTTAATTAAAAAATTTATCTATTTATAAATATTTATCTATTTTAAATAAGGATTTATGTTTATTTTATTAAGCTTGGCTTCTTTTTGCTTTTGTAAAAATATTGGCCCATAATCATAGTCAAACGCTAAAGTCGGTTCTATTTAAAAACAACTTTAAAATAAAAACATTCTTTTAAATATTTTGCTACTATAGTCGAAACTAAAGTACATATGTTTTAAATTGAACCGACTAACTGGGTGCCACCTCAAATGTCGCAAATTTTTCATACAACATACAACAAAATATAAGCAAGTGGCAACTTTAAGCAGCCGACATTGAAAATTAAAATATAAATAAAACACTGCATATCTTGTACGGTTGAAACACGCAATATGATTTTATGTAGAAAGCAACAACAAAATTACAAAACTTTGTGTAAAACGCTAGGCCAAAATTGCCTATAGGGCCTATACATATATATTTTGTGTTTCTTTCCATAAAAGTTTTCCTGCAAATTATTAATAATTGCAAAATATCAGCCAACATCTTATAACATAAACATTTTTAACTTTTTGCAAGTACTTTTTTATTTGGCGAAAAACAGCTGATGCTGTTGTTAAATGAGTTAAACACAACTTCAGCTGGTTTTAAAATTAACATCGGGTTTAACGTGTAAAGTATGCTTTTGCTTGTCTATAGTAGATCAAAAGCATATTTTTAATAAAAGTTTACTTTAGAACTCTTAAAGTATGCTTTGTTTATGACTATAGTTATGTGCCATTTATTTTATTTTTTGTTTAATATGATATTTTCTCATGCCTTTGTGTGACTTCTTCAGGGAAAAACAATTTTTAATTGTTATCGGATTAAAGAAAATAAATAGTTTTGTAAAAAATTATCCTTCAGCTTAACAAAAGAAATATAAATTTAAAGAAATTATTAAATACCCATGAACTTTAACTTTGTTTTTGTTTGATTATGTTTTAATAAAAGTCGAAACAAATTTGTTTAAAATTTATTTTAAATTACACGATTTTTAAAACAAAAAAGGAGGATCTTTTATATTTTTTTCTCAGAAAATCGACGATTTTGACACAAATTTATCTGGCAGCGCTGATTAAAACCAAAACAAGAAAAGGCTAAAACAAATTTAAAATAACAAAATATAACAATGGTTTTTTGTTTATTTTCATCATATAAATTATGCATTCATCATTTATATTCCTTCTATTTTTTTATTTATTTAAAAAAAATAGTATATAAAATTATTTTAAATTCAAAATATCTACATTTTGGTTTTCTCGCCACCAATTTCAAATGCGACTTATTTTGACAGTTCTTGAAAGAAACTTTTCGCAAAACATTGTTATAGAAACACTTTTTCTCGCATCCTTCCAATGATTGCTGGAAAATTATTAAAATGACAGATAATTCTCGCCAAGAAAAGATACAGAAACACTTGCGTGAAAAAAAACATTTTTTGTTTCATTTCACACTATTTTTGTTGCAATTCACACGTTTCATGCGGAAAATTTTACGAAGCGAGAAATACAGAAACGAGGTACTGAACACGAAAATCGCTGTATTTTTTTTCCTAATTAACGTTTTTTAGATAACGGTACTTTTGCGTTTTTCGGTGTATGGTCCCACTCAAACCCTTGTGGAGCCCAACCAAAAAGTCCGGTCGAAATAAATGGCATATCGTTAGAAAGGTAATCGAATGCATTTTTCATCGATATGCTACAAATTTCTATCTGATAAGAAATGGCTGAGTAATGGCACCTCAAAGTTTTTTACGTTTTTTTCAAAATTTTTAATTTTTTTTTTTTTCGTTTTTTTACTACGTTTTATTAAATATCTGGAATGTTTTATTTCTTAACCAAATAGTATATTTAATTACATTTTAAGCGTAATTTGAAAAAAATCGGATGAAAAATAAAGTTTTTATTAAGGATTTTGTGGAACGACAATATTTTCATCTCATATAAAATTCCTTGTTTTTTAAATACGTTAAAACTGATGGATTTAAATAAATACTAAGAAATTATATATTGTTTAGATAGATTAACATATGTTCGCGCAACTCAAAAACGCTTTAGCTTATTGAAAAACAAAAAAAAAAACCGAAATTCCGCAATAAAATTTACTTTAAGAAAGTTAAAACTTTTTTCTGTATGTTGGCTTTGGTTTTCGAGATATACCGTTATTTCGAAAATTAAGGAGGTTGCACAACATATGTTCGCGTAACTCAAAAACGCTTTAGTTTATTGAAAAACTAAAAAAACCGAAATTCCGCAAAAAAATTGAAAAATGCAGCTATGCTTCTAATTTTATGCAGACATATAAAAATCAACATTGCAAACAAAACAAGCTATAAATGATTAAAATCTGCAAACAACTTTTGATTTTATGTATTCACAAAAGACGAAAAATTTTAATTCATTTAAGAATTTTATTAAACCGCAACAGGTTTTTTGTTTACAGATTTTAATCATTTATAGCTTGTTTTGTTTGCAATGTTGTTTTTTATATGTCGGCATTAAATTAGAAGCATAGCTGCATTTTTCAATTTTTTTATGAATTTTTAAAAACAAAAATTCCGAAATTTTAATAAAAAAATTATTTTTTTTTCCAGAAAAAAAATTATCTTTCTAAAACGACTGCTCATATAAGAAAACCTTTTACCTTTCTTAAAGTAAATTTTATTGCGTAATTTCGATTTTTTTTAGTTTTTCAATAAGCTAAAGCGTTTTTGAGTTGCGCGAACATATGTTAATCTATCTATACAATATATAATTTTTTAGTATGTCAGGATGTTTGCATGTATGTCCTATTCTTTCCGCAACTTTCTAAAGCCATCTGATGACATGGCACACTTGAAGTACTTTCTCTGCGGAAGATCGTAACGAAGCCATATTTTTGATTTTCGGCTTTTCAACTAGTATAACTATAAAGATCTGATAGAAAAGATGTTCTTTTTATAATATGGGGAACTTTGTGCCCCACCCGGCACGGCTAGGCACCGTCGGATTGACCTGAAAAATTAGATTATGATTTCTTACACCAAACCTCATATTTTAAGCAGCGCAAACAATTAAATTTAAAAAAAAAATCCCATACAAGATACGACCAGTCTAATGTAAATGTTTGTTTACGTTTATTGTTTTTTCCCACACATACGATTATGGTACGCCACACATACACGTTTTTTCCTTTTGCTTTATATACCCTACAAGAAGACTACCGTTCATTTTACTAGTTATATGAACGGTAGCACAGAGTATACAGAGGCGTCACGAGACAGAAAATATTGTGTTTTTTTCCGTCTTTTTCTTCGAAAGCTGCCCTTTTTGCGTTTTTTGTTTTGATTATGCAATTTGTGTAGATAGTAGCGGCCTGTTTTTACGCATTGTCACTTCACTAACAAAAAACGTTTTCTTTCTCTTTCTTCGAAAGCTGCCCTCGCAAATGATTTAGGCATTTTTCATACGTCACTTTTTTCATCTCTGTATACTTTGTGACGGTAGTGTTGACTGATATATTGGTTAAAGTTTCTATTAGTTTATTAAGAGCAAAATGAAAAAACTAACCGAAACTCTTGTGTACATGTGATTTTGCCTCTCTTTCTAACTAATGAATTCCACTCGACTACGAACATATATCTGTTCTGCTTACTCTGCTGCTTTTAATTAGTCAATGATAACCTAAATAGTGGTTATCGCTAACTAGTTAGTCATAACGTAAATACTAGTTAGCAATAACTAGTTATTCATAACGTAAATATTGGTTAAGCCTAGATTACACTATCTCACAAGCCTTACGTATTCCATAATACTTTGTGAGATAGAAATCTAATGAGTTTTGTTGCGACTGTCAAAAAATCTAATGTAACATGACAGTTCGTGTTCACAACATCTCACAAAGTATAAACACTCACACATGAAATAAAATGCAACCCTGATCCAATGAAAAGTATTATTGTTTTGAAATTTTTCAAAAAACGATGAAGTCGTATGGGATGTCAAACTTTTTTCTTAATACTTGTTATTTTCGTGACACATTGCACTCACACTATCACACTTTGTCATATTACTTGAGTTTTTGACATGTATTAATACAAAGTATAATAGTGTAATCTGGCCTTTAGTACTAACCTTTATAAAATAATACTTTTTTTTTTTAAATGAAATTTATTATTTATTTAAAAAAATATAATCCAATTAATAGTCAGGAAATTGGACTTCAGAAAAGTAAGTACCACGCATCGTTATTTCTGTGGCTGCTTGATAACGTTCCACTTCTTGCGTGGGTTTGGAAATGTAGGTAAACGTACGTGTGACCAAATTAATTTATTGTAGATCTTCAAAAGAAATTATATTTTGTTAACAGCTTGTGATCAAAAAATCAAATACATACTTGAAAAGTCATCAGGATCTTATATGATTTATTCCTTTATTAACACCAACAAATCTTAAACGATTGTCCTGGCCAAAACCACCACCCGAAAAACCGCTACCTGTTGGACGACCACTCCTTTCAAAACGACCGCTTCGAACATGACCTCTGTTGTTTCCAGAGAATCCACCACCGCGACCTCTGAAGCCGCCATCAGTACGTCCTCCTTAACCACTAGTATTCTGATTACCGCTGTTTGGCGGTGCCACTTTTTCTTCAAGACATTTTTTTAGCTCTCTACTTAAATATGCAATCTAGTTTCAAATTATAGAATTTTTTTGTTTAACACCGATGGTAAATATTCAATTAAAGCAATTCACAAATTTTAATAAGCGTATGACAAAAATATATTACAAAATTGGCATTTTTTAGGAATTGTTTTTAGTTGTTCTACTCTAACACATATATTAGAGTAGAAACACTAATGTAAAATTGTTGCAAGTGTGTTAGTAAAATTTTTTTTTTTTTAGTTTTGGTTATGAATTTCTTGTGCGGTATATGTACATATCGCACTTGTTCAACAATACTGTATTAACTCAAAATTTCAAAACAATGCTAAACAATGTTTAATTTCATATGAAAGGCATATGAAAAAGTATTTTAAAACCAACCGTTTCTTTACAAAAAAGTAGACAAAACAGCACGATATTTTAAGAGCGGGTAGATATGACTATAACATGTCGATTTCTTACAAAAAGTGAAAAAATAAAAATTTTGAGTTAATACAGTATTGTTGAACAGGTGTGATATATATTTTGTAGTAAGTTTTTGACGACTAAAAAGAAAGTTTACACAAGCAAAATACATGTCGTTTTTTGTTTTTGTTCAAGTAAGCAGACCTGATAGATGGGCTTTGGTATTTACATGGCATGAAATATATTTTTTGTAAATATTTGTATATAAAAACTTAAAACAAACAAGTACGAAAGTATAGTCGGTCAAGCCCGTCCGTATGATACCCTACACTATAATATTTAAAAAAATTTTTTTTTGAGAGTGTACCCTACTTGGGGCCCGTGGCTAATCAAGATCGCCAGAACAGAATTATGCTATGAGGTTAAGAATTATATAAAAGTTATTTGTGCCGAATATTGTTAAGTTATCTCCATCAATATGAGATTTGTTTTCCCCTAGCCGATTTAAGGAAGGGGTTTATATGGGACCTATGGTAAATTTTGAACCTACCAGCACAACATTTTGTCATGACATAGTACTATCGTAAAAGTTATTGTCGGAAATTTTTATGTAAATACCAACATTTATAAGGAAGTTATGGCACTTAAAGCTATTTTCGGGAGTAGCACTTGTATGGGAGCTATGGTCAAATATGGACCGATTCCAAAAAAATTTTGTAAGATGATTTTGATGTAATACAATAATGTTTGAACAAATGTAAACTAAATACCAACATAATAAGATGATGCATTTACCCAATAAAAAATGGAGCTTGCAACGAAGCAGGTTTGTAAGGGAGAAACATAAGGGTTTCGCTTACCATTGCGCTTACGGAAGACATGCATTTTATATGGCGAGTTCCCACTTTGAAGCAATACATTTTTGACACATAAAGCGCATTATTCAGCGCACATAAATATTGTTGGATGTAACGATCATCTTTACACACTGAATGTTTTGATACAGTTATTTTTTAGTATTCTCCCTTACAAACCTGCTTCGTAGTAAGGGAATGCCGTAGCACTTGAAATGTTATTTTTTTTTTATAAACGTTGTTGAGAGTTTTTTCACTTACTTTACTGCATTTCTGTATGTCTTATTGCGTAGCGCATAATTCTGCGCTTATTTTTTTTAAATGTACCTTTAGTGCTTCGCAAAATGGTAAAAAATTTTATTGGGTAGTTGCATTTTAGTACTTAAAATATCGTACGTGACGAGCTTTAAAAGCTTATAAAATTTTTATTATACCAATTTAAAAAAAAATTCCAATCAATATTTTTTTGCAGCGAATATCTTGCTTTGAACTTTTATTTTGAAATATCTAAGACTTACCAATTTCATATGACAAAGATAAATGATGTTTTCGCACCACGTACGTGACATTAGAATAGCATCCAAAACAAACACAAAAATATACCGCTAATCGAACTATAAATTTGTTCTTTTGTCATGGACCTTTTTCATTGTTGTTGTAACATTAATTTTAAAGTGTACATAATTGCAATATTACCGGTATCTGTATTTAATCGGCAGAATATTAAAAATTGTCAATTGCAGTTACTTAAAATGAATCAATGAGAAAGTGAGTTAAAACTATTATTTTTTGCTTTTTAAAATTGTAATAAGCTATAAGTACCCCGGCATAGTAAAGTTTGGATGTTTTTTTCCTTTCTACCATATTTGAAAAAAAGTTTCAAGCGTTTTAATTTTTTGAGTCCTGTGCCCATGTTCTGTAACTCTCGCGTCGAGAATCTTCGATTGAAATGTGTGAAATGAAAAAAAAATGTCATATGTTGAAACAAACAGCCGTTTTTCTCACTAAACTGTGTCTGTAACTTTTTTGGCGAGTAATAGCTGTCACGTAAGGAAATTACTCGCCAATTTACAGAAAAAGTGTGTCTGTAACATTTTTGTGAGAAAAGTTCCCGCTTTGAACTGTCAAATAAACTCACGAAAAAAAATGGGGCGAGAAACAATTTTAACACTAAAAACTATTAAAAATGCAAAATGCATAGAATAATAATAATAATATTTTGTTCTTGGTACATTTTTTCATTGTTCAATTATTTTGCTTTTAACATTTTTTTAAAATATACGAATTTTTTCAAAGCTCATTTGCAAACAACAAATATTAAAGTCGCACTTTACATTATTTGGTATAGCCGACGGTTGTATTTTCGAGGCCGTCGTTAAAATTGTTTCAATTTTAGTAAATTTTGATCGCAGTCAACGATATGTGTGACTGGCGCTCTCAACGTCTGCAATTTCACATCGGCTTCGAGTGTAATATTATGACATTTATAACGTAACGATGTAATCTTTTTTGATAGTTTTGACATGAGTTACAGACACACTTTTTTCTGACTTTTCGAGAAACGATGAAATATTTTGTTTCACATCTTTTCGATGCACGCAGTTCTCACGAAAGTTAAAGAACATGGGTACTGGTTAAATTCTCATGGAAATTCCCATATATAAAGTAACGAAATAATCTGTTTTAATAGTTTTCTAGAGAAGTTCTCACCAGTTACAGAACATGGGTACTGGAGAACAGTAACAGAAACAGTACTATTCTGGTACAAATATCGTTGTTATCAATACACCAAATACATCCAAAAAAATGTGCGGATTTGGAGAAGTATGCTTGGCACGAAAATAGATTTATTTATATCGAAAGAACTGTAAGAGATGAATTATCCATTGTCCAATTTGGTACACATATGTAGCTGGGTTATCAATCCAAAACCTCTCTAAAAAAATGGGCGGGATTAGAGAAGTGGGCACCTCCCATACAAAAATGTGAAACATTTCTGTGTATCTAGAGAGCGGCAAGAGCCAATTTTTCAAAATTAGGTACAAGCATGTTGGTAATCAATAAACAGAATCCAACAAAATGTGGACGGGATTGGAGAAGTGGGCGTGGTACCTCCCATACAAAGATATGACAGATTTCTTTTTATCTAAATAATGTTAGGTCAGGTTATATAAAGATTAGTTGATAATTATTGACCCCATATATGTACATCTTACGGCCGAAATATTCTAACTGTCGGTGTAGGCAATGAACTATTCGGTACAGCCGAATAAAGCCCTCTTGTTTTAACTAAAATCTTAATGTTCAAAAAATCTTAAGAAAAAAATGCAAAAGATTGAAAAATTTTTTAATATAAAAAAACCAATAATTTTACCAATTACACTTAGATATGCTTGTTCTGCTAAAAACATAAATGTTATATTGTCCTTATATATATACATACATACTTACATTCATATTTCCTTTAAGATAACCTGAAAGTAGATTTGACTTGAAACGAAACAAGTATCAAATAACTAATATTTACACTTGACCCATTTGAAATAAACATTTGTATGTACGTGTACTTATTCGTATGTACATACTTCTCATGACAAATATTTATAAATCATTTAAACCAATTTCTTTTAATTTGCCAATGTGTAGTTTCTTACACGTTATTCATTTTCTTGGTTTTATTTTATTTGAAATATAATTCAAATGTATACTCGTGTTTAAGTAAGACAATAAAGTTATAAATAAACTTTGTATCACGTTTTGTTAATAACATATTCTTTAATTGTTCCACCTCAGGCAAATCAAATAGTACACTATATATTAAATGAATCCGTGTAGAAGCGTAACTAATGATAACGATTGGCGTACACTGTACAGGCAGTAACAAGCAAAAATAGTGGGCAAAGCATTGCTATATATATATATGAACTGTTGTTTGTCAATTACAAATCGAAGTCCCAAATTATACAGGCCATACACAGAAATCAAATTCGACCGAAAGTGGAAGTAAATGCGTATTTTGTTTCTTCAAAAAACGAACAAATAATTAAATAAAGAACTAAAACAAATTAGTATTGGAACTACGGAACTAAAGCCATTTCCAATGTGTGACAGTTTTAATTGTATAAAATAGAATTTTTATGACCTCCAAAACACCAATCAAAATAGGTTTATATATTATATGTATTATGTATTAATTTATAAATACTATACCTAGTCTACGTTCTCTTAAAGTTCTTTTAGAATCTAGCTATGTCTCTGCTTTATTAAGGTACGCAAAAGTTTTATATTTATAAACAGAAGGAGAAATTAGCAAAACAAGTAAATCAAAAAAATAGAGCGATTCACTACAATCAGTGTCGGTCAAAATGCGTGCATTGAAGTATTTGAAATACAAAATACATTAAATTCGTGTATTTAAAATACAAAATACTTTCAATTCATGTTTTTAAAATACAAAATACGTTTAAGTTACGTATTTAAAATATAAAACACTTTTTTTATTTTAACTCAATATACAACACATGTACACAAACAGAAAAAAATCAATGTAAAATCGTCGAAAACAAGGTTGATTCTACAGTTTTCGGTAGTGATTTTGTTTCATAGTTACTTCACGTTAATTTAACATGATTTTACAATTACTTGCGAACAACATTGTTTTCTTTTAAAATAATTATAATTCATGTAAATATAACATTCCCGTAAAATTAGAGCAAAATGACATTCATATTGAAATAACACTCCGAACCACGTTGAATGAAAGTTATTTAAAGTTGAAACAACGTAAATTTCATGTGGAATTAAGTTGGTTTGAGTGTGAAATAACAGTGAGAAGAATCCTCAGAGACAACATATGCATTTATTTAAGAATAATTCAAAACACGTTGACCCACTTTGAAAATTTGATGTACTATTTAACTAAAGAATACGGGAATTTTTAGATAATTTTAAACATGAAAATACAAAATTTATGTTTTTCTTTTTATAGTGTTGTTGTACAACAGGTTTTTATGGTTTCAATATTTAATAATTTTATTTTAACATTTTTCAAATAACCATGAAGCCAATATAATTTTTAATAATGTCCAAATATTTACTACGATTTTTATTCAACATTGCGCCATGTTAATTTAACTTTAATGTTTTTTTCTGTGTGAAGTGATATTTAAATCGAACGATATATTAAGTTCAATTATTAACAAAATGAATGGTAGTCAAAACATTAGGTAGTTAAAAAAGAATATTTTTATGAATTTGCATTACAGGTTCGTTTTTAAAATTTGCTCGATTTTAAATCGATTTTTAATTTAAATAGTTTTGGAATTCTTTGAACTTTTGAAACTCAAACACTTTAATAATTTTTTAGCTATTTAAAATCACTATAACTTTTACTTCGCACTGTTATTTCAAATTATTTAACGCGCAGCAATTATGTGCAAAATAAGTGGTTCATCGATTTAACAAAAAAAAAACTTTAAGACTTTTTGCATGTCATGAAACAGCTATAACCACAAAATATCTTAGTTTTTCATAAAAATTCAATGTCAATGAAGGCGTTTTTCAAAGGTCTATTGAAATTATGTCCAATTTACTTAAATTGACTATTGCCAAAGGCAGTATCTAAGACTCCATTACCACTAGACTGGATGAATCAACTGTGGCTGCTGTCTTACCATTAAGGTTTTCAAAGTTTATTTCTTAAGCTTTTGCTATGATCACACTTAACAAATATTTGAGGCCCCACACGTAACCACTTTTTTTTTCACAAAGAAATTTTTTTTTGATTTCGCACAACGTGTGCAGATTAAACATTTAGTAATATTTTATTTTGGGGAAAAAATTTGGCAAATCAAAAAAAAAAAAAAAAAATTAAGTAAAGATTGCCAAATACTGTGCTTACGTAGGTTTTCAGATGTTTTCCTTAAACATTTGGTAAAATTAAACATACCTTTTGCTTTTAAAATTAGAAAAGCACAATGATAAAAAAAAATTATTAGGCAATTCACAAAGCATTCTATTGCGTCATATTGGTTTTATTTGCTTTGATTTTGTGAGTGTCACATTCATAAAGTTTTAGCATATACAACGAATATGACACAATAGAAGAATTTCTGAATTGCCTACATATATTTTATTTTATAAATTTGTTTTAAAACAACAACAAACTCATATTAAACTTACTTACTAAATAAAAAATATGAAACTCGTACTTTTTCAAAGTAAAATGCAATCAAAAATCATAGGAATCACTTTCATCATCACCTTTGCGTACTTGAAAAATGATTTTGTAGATCAGTGCAGCTATAAGACTACCAGTAATGGGACCCACCCAATAAACCCAATGTCCGGACCACATGCTATGCACAACAGCAGGACCAAAAGAACGAGCTGGATTCATGCTGGCACCAGTTAGTTTTATCTAAAAAATAATAATACAAATTATAAAAAAAAACGAAATTTTGATTATATATAATGGAGTGGGTCAATTTGTTCGGGCCCAAAAAAAGTGACAAAGCGTATAGCATAATCGTAATCTACGGAAAATTCTAAGAACTTTTCCTAAAGAAACCATGGTTCGAAAATCAAAATCGAGCTTCCGGTTTTTGACTTGAAAGTTTGGTGCTCAGAAAATCTGAAAAAAATAATATTTTTTGGAAATATTTATTGCAATTGGTGAATAGTTGGCCTGTATCGCTGAAAGAGGGCTTGTTTTTTAAAGGAAATTTTCTCAGCTTTATAAAGCTGTGCTCATTTTTAAAAAATTCTGTACATACAAAATTGGTTAGGAGATTTTTGTCAAAATGTTCATAGTCAAGCTGGTAAAATAAAAAAATGTATTTTATTTTTTTTTCGCCCAATTTTCTATTTTAAATTCACTTCTTTTTAAAAAAAGAAACTAAATGAAAAAAATAAAATTACCCAATAGAAATTTTTCTCGTTTTGCGAAGCACTACACAGAAAAAATTATTTTTCCAATTCAAACAAAAAATTTGTAGAATCAAACAATGTTTTGTCTGAAATCGGTCCTACAAACAAATTCGCATATTCAAACAAAACGCCGATTTTTTCAAACAAATAATTTTACAGAATCAAACAAAAAGTTTACTGAAATTCATATAAATTTCAAACAAATAATTTTGCTGAATCAAACAAAAAAGTTTTGGCACAAGCAATGACGCGCACACAAGCAAGCACTGTTGGCGAAGATGAAGCAGAGCATAGCGGCCGGCTGGCTTTGAGACATATTTTTTTGTTGGAATCATTTTTGAACGAGGTCTTATTTATACTCACAGTGTTTTTCTTCATCACTCACTGTTGCTGCATCCTTTCCTTTGCTATTGAAGAAGAAATGTAACCAAAAACGGCGACAGACCGACCCGATATGTTTTTCGCCATCATTCTATTTTTGTATTTGATGTAGGTATTTAAACAAACTGTTTGACAAAATTGAATACGGGATTTTGTTTTTTTTTTTACCAACTTTAAATCCAACCAAAAATTTATTTTGTTTCTTATAATGTGTTGTTTCTGTTGTTTAAAAAAAATTAAACGTTTTTTTTACCTGCTATTGTTTTTGTTGTTTTTTTACTACAAACCTCGTCACGCTATTTTATCATTTTTCTTATTGCTGCATGGGTTTTTTGTTGTAGTTCTTACATTTCACATAAATAAGTGTTGCTTACGATCAAATAAAAAAATGCAAAAAAACGTAGTAAGAAACATAGGCCCTAATTATATAATTCGCAACGTTACGCCAAAGAATTACATTGAAAGCAAAACAAATTCATAAATATTTTGTAATTTTGTTGTTGCTTTCTACAAAAACTCATGTACCGTTTTAAAATTTTTAACGCCACGATTTTAATGAGGCGTATGAAATTTTAAAACGCAAAAAGAATTTCTGTAGGAAGCACAACAAAATTACAAAATATTTATGACTTTGTTTTTGCTTTCAATGTAATTCTTTGGCGTAACGTTGCGAATTATATAATTAGGGCCTATGTTTCTTACTACACCATTTCCAATTGTGTTTCAGAATTTTCTAACTATATTTCAGAAATTTCCAATTTAACTTCAAAAATTTCCAATTGTAACTTCTGATGGTGTCAAATTGTATTTCAGAAATTTATGTTTTTGTAGCTAATACAATTTTTTAAATTGGAAATGGACGATAGCAATTTGTCTGAGCCGCCATTTACTACAAGCATCTACCGTTTACTGATCTAGGGTTAACGGCACATATTCAAGGAACTGAGCGATTTGTACAATTGCTTACTAATGTTTCCCACGTGCCATAGAATGTAATCGAGATGATATTTTGGCAGTTACTATTAAAAGCCGCAACAGAATACTACGAATGGCTAGCAAAAAAGATATTGTATGTAAATTGCAGCTATAGGCCGAAACTAAATTTATTTACCCCCGGCTTGGCCAGTATTTTTTATATACATTTTTTATTTATATTTTAATCGGTTCCTTTTTTAAGTTGTGAATTTTCCAAAAAATTGCGTTTTATAAAAAATTGAATAATTATAAAAATATTTATTTTTATATTCAACATTTTTCATTTTTTCGAATTTATTCTATGAGCTAAATTTCAGTTATGTATTTTATAAAGCTTTTTTGTAATAGTTCTATTCCTACAATTTTTCAGAAATGACTTTATACACTACCAGACTATTATATTGTATTTTCTGTTTACATTTTTACCTTAGCCTTCCGTTGGAAAGCAATGAGGTATATTGAATGTACAGAAAAATTTACAATTATTAGACACCAGCAGAATGTAATGCATTTTCTGGCCCGCTGCGGCCGTCGTCAGCATTCTTTGTGTCTCACTGGATAGTGTTACTTTATAAATTGAATGTATTTAACTCAACTAT
The DNA here is from genome assembly GCA_930367215.1 of Pollenia angustigena. NCBI lineage: Eukaryota > Metazoa > Arthropoda > Insecta > Diptera > Polleniidae > Pollenia > Pollenia angustigena. Next base: position 6,060,088 of record OV884057.1, on the reverse strand, counting down.
TTTAACAAATAGAAACTGGGAATTATTTCCTTCCGAAGGTAACTTTATTTTATATTCAACATTTTTAATTTTTTCGAATTTATTCTATGAGCTAAATTTCAGTTATGTATTTTATAAAGCTTTTTTGTAATAGTTCTATTCTTACAATTTTTCATTCACCGAGTTTTTTTTAATCTTTTGTGCTCTCTTATCTCCACTTAGGATGTTTTGTCAAAATGCCGCAGAATTATTTTATTTTAATCAGCTTTGAATTAAAATTTAGTTAAATTATTTTATTTAACTTGTGTATCCATATTGTAACAATTTTAGGTTTCTTATCAGCTTGACTATGATTATTTTGACAAAAACCCTCTTAACCAATTATTGATGTACAGATTTTTCTCAAAATGAGCACATATATATAAAGCTGAGAAAATTTCGTTTTAAGCAAGCCCTCTTTCAGCGATACAGGCCAACTATTCACCAATTGCAATAAATATTTCCAAAAAAGTTATATTTTTTCAGATTTTCTGAGAACCAAACTTTCAAGTCAAAACCCGGAAGCTCAATTTTGATTTTCGAACCATGGTTTCTATAGGAAAAGTTCTTAGAATTTTGCGTAGATTACGATCTTGCTACACGCTTGGTGGGCAAAAAAATTGACCCACCCTAATATATAATCCTTCTAACTCCCATTGGAGCATAGAGAGCCCAAATTTTGATTAGGTGAATAAATATCGATCAATAAAATCAAGTCTGATCCATTACGAACTAAAGTTTTTGTAAATTATCTAAGTGAGTTTTTGAACAATTTTTGTTTTAAATTTTTTTTATTTTTTGTTTTCCTTAAACTAATCCCGCGAAGCTCTGCGCTTGTCTGCAGGAGACCCGAGCAACCCCGGCACTGATAGACTGGCGCACGGACCCGGACTGACTTTTGGTTGGGGCCTCCGTTAGTATGCTTTTTGCGGGATATGATTTCTGTATTTCAGGAAAATTTGTTTTTGGTCGTGGAAAGGAATATCCCCAAAATCCCATTAACTGGCTGATCTTTTAACACTTGTGGGAGAGTTCGGCTTAGAAGAGGACTATCCCAAGGTGCTTTTGCTACTTAACAAGTGGCGAGCGTAAAATCTTGCCGGATTAGGCAGTTAAATTGCCACCTGGGTTGCGCTCACACTTGAGGCCGGCTGGTAAACACATTGTTTGACACCCAGTGCTTAAGATCCACCTTGGAGTCGGCCCTAAGGCGCGTATTCAAATAACTTTTTTCAATAGCTTTATTGTTTGAAAAATGTTTTAGACGTTAAAGTCCAAAATAGTCGCTCACTTGCCTTTGGTAGGCTTCGTCTTCAAATCTTATATTTACCAATTTTTAAAAATTTATCTGAAGCGGATAACCTCGATATTGGCCGGCAGATAGGCAGAATATTCCTGATTTGATTGATTTCGTTGTTACGAAAAATATCGCAAGGGTACTTGAAAATAAAGAATTTTCATTGGATCTCTCGTCTTAATACGTTAGTTGAAAAACGAAGAGTTCGAGGATATCTGCTCAGCTTAAGCAACAGTTAAGGAATGTACGGTAAACCCACGAAAAATACAGAGTATTAACACTGACTTACCTCCTTGAAAATTTTGATCCTGAAAAGACCCATAGTACGCAAGAGGGAGATTCTGCTAGAACATCTAAAGAAAGTTTTCCTTCGTTTTGAGATTCCAGAGAAGAAAAGGCGAATGCGGATTTAAACCCCAAGAACTCATCGGTAATCGATGGGTTCAGTAATAAAATGCTAAATTATTACAGTTTTTATTTTTTTTTTTTTTATTATTAATTTATTTTCAATTTATTATTACATTATTACAATATTTTGCCTCAGCGCCGAATTGGCTTTATAGAGGCGAAGGGCAAATATTTACATTTTTCCACAAAGATATTATAAATATTATAACAATGGTGGTATTCACGTCACAAGTTGCACCCTTGGAAAAAAGCAAAAGTAGATCAGAATAATATGATCCCTACGAACCAGTTTTGAATTCGAAAAAGACGTGGCACTACTGAACACGTATAGAGAAATGCTTTTGAGAGCAAAAAATTCTCCTCGGTACTCTTTATGTACGTTTCGCAAGCTTTCGACAAGGTCTGGCACGAAGGACTCATTTATAAGATCAAGCTGTGGTTGCCTTCGAAAAATTTGTATTAAACAGAATAACTTTGTGAGCTCACCACAGGTAGTATGTTTAGTCCCTTCTTGTACATTTTGCATACATCGGATATGCTTTTAAATGAAAACACGCTTACATCGGCTAATGCGGATGATACGGGAATTTTAAGTGTGCACGAATCGCCCGCAATGGCATCTATGGCTTTACAACGACATATGGAACAACTTTAAGTATGGCAAAATAAGTGTAGAAAAATAATGAGTGTAAAATAGCTCGGGAAAATTTACACAAATAAAATTGAAACTGGTACAACTAGGCTTGCCAACCGTGCTTTATAATAAAGTATTATACGTTATTTCGAGTAATTGTACTCTATACTTTATTATAATAATAAAGTACGCGAAAATATTTTATTTCGTATGATTAGATTGATCTAGAATTCAAAATAGATTCAGGTTATATTAGTCAGGGTTTTATTTATATTTTTTATGTTGGCAGGACGATTTTTGGAAAAAAATTATCTGACAAAACTATTTCACTTGTTTGTTTTGTTTGAGTACAATAACTGCCTGTTTTTAAAACACAAGTGCAAAACTCTTTCAAATTACTGCCTCCTTTTAGATCGCGAGCACAAAAGTGACTCGTTAAACTAACATTTTAAACAAAATTTCAAGATTTCCATTCCTTAAGGGGGCTCACATACAAAATGTTTAATACAGACTAGAAATATATTGAGGAAAACGACCCATAACTGCCAAGGAGTCGCCCCTAGTAGGATATAATGTGTGACCGACCTCAATTAGTTTTTGTCCTTTACAATTTCTCGAGACAAACTTGCCCCTTATCACCACTTCTTAAGGGGGCTTAACCAAATATTGCGTTTTATGAAATTTTAAAATAAATTAAAATTTTTCGACATTTGTGAATAAAATCAAAAGTGGTTAACAGATTTTAATCATTTATAGCTTGTTTTGTTTGACGCTTTGTTTTTTATGACTGTTTTTTATATTTTTTTCGAAATGTTGCTGAAAAATTATTTTTGTTGCCAAAAAAAAAAAAAAAATATGTTTCTAAAACAACTGCGCATGTTAGAATAAAATTTAACGTTTAAAGGAAATTTTGTTGCGGATTTTCGATTTTTTTTAGTAATTTCAATAAACTGAACCGTTTTTGAACCGGTATTCGATTCAGCGTACCTGAATTAGGTTAAAGCGCCAGTTGTCCGGATTGTTTAAAAAAAAGTGTCAAATTCTAGCACAGTGTAATTGCTTGATAAAACCTGCGAAAAGCAATTTAAAACGTTTTTTAATATAACAATAAAAATAAATTAATTGTACTTTATATTTATACTGTGTACTTTTTTTTCTTTACCTTTAATAATCAATGTACTTTAATTGCAACAAAAAAAGTTGGGAACCCTAGGTACAACCGACACGGTTAATTGACAGGAACTAAAAATTTTCCGTTGATTACAAACTTTTGACATACAACTCGGTTTTAGGAGCCATTTCGTGCTATGGTGCACAATTATGGGGAACTGCATCGGCCTCTTATATAGTACATTTCCAAAGATGCCAATTATAAGATTTTAAGAAAAGTAACAGGTGTTCCGTGGTATATGAGCAACGGTTTCTCGACTTAAAGGGGAAATTATCAGAAGGGGAACGAATCAGAACAGTTCTGGCACGAAGCTTACTCAACGATTACTAGCGGCTTTTTGAGAAAATTCCCGAATTTCGTAAACAAAAATATTCGGGTATTACAAAAAATATTTGTTCCGTCATTTTCTTAACTTTGATATTTCGCTTTCTTCTTTGGACATTTTTTTAAAGTTTGGGTATGTTTTTTAATTTTTTTCTTGACTTTAAGGAAGTTTTTTCTCAAAAGTTTTCGATTAAGTTGAAGTTTTAATATTGATTTTGTTTTTGTTATTTTGAACGTTAACTCAGATTTATGAATACACATACACACTTAATTTTGAACCTACCGCACACAAATGACCAGTCACTATGGCCAAACCAACCGCCAAAGGTGCAGATCCTTTAATATCTTGGCGTTTGGGATCACTTACAGCCTTCACTACCAATATTAAAATGGAAGTAATTAAAGCTTCAATCAGTACAGCTTGACTTTCACCCAATGTGGGTGACATAGAAGAAACACCAAGACCGATACCGCCTATTGTTTCTGGTATGGCAATCTGTAAAAAAAATGTACAGTAATTAAATCAATAACTATTTTGAACAATAAAAAAACACAAGTTACACATACACTTAATATAGCAGCACCGGCAATAGCACCCACACACTGTACTATTATATATAAAATTCCCTTTAAAAAACTCATTTCGCCAACAATTACAAAGCTTGTGGTAACAGCGGGATTTATGTGGCAACCGCTTATGTGACCAAAAGTCTAAGAAAAAGAAAAAATAAATAGGTTTGGGTATATTTACATATGTAAGTTTTTATTTATTTATAGCTTGAAATTATTTTTATAATATTTCGTTTTGACTGACCTGTGCCAATGTTGCCACGGTTAAACCAAATGTAAACGAAATCTGTGGCACTGATGGAGACCAATCATTGCCACCCGTACAACTGCCAACACCAATTACTACCAATAGGAACGTACCAATCATTTCGCCGAATAACATTCGCCATATTTTCTTGTTTTCGCTTATATCGGTTACACCTATAAATTTTGAAATTTCTGAAAGAATAGACCATTTATAAAGATTGGTTCAATTAATAAACTTAAGACCTTGGTACAAAATAACTATCAATATTTAATTTCAAATCTTAATTTTTTTCTTTAAAAAGTTGACAATACTTATTTTAAACTTTTCAGAAAAGAACTGATTTTTTGTTGATTTAAACTGCGGCAACATTACAATTTGTTAATTTCCGTCATTCTGATAAACTCTTTTACAAACCTAGTATTACAGAGCAAGAAGTAGATAATTTGTAAAAGATGGGTTCCAAAAAGTTTTTGAGTGAAATCCAGAGTTCCCAGTTTTATGTTAGGCCTTATCCCCAATTTGCGATTTTTCATCCCCAAAAATCCCCAAAATAGCCATTTTCTTATCCCCAAAATCCCCACATTTTCTTAAAACAAAAATGTTTCTGTCAATGGAAAAATAGGCATGCATCGATTTATTTAAATAAATCCATTTGTGTAATATTATTAAAACTAATGTTATTTATTCTTTGAGTTCTACTTATCTATGTATACATGTACAGTATGTAACAAGGGTTACGTAAAAACGCAAAAGAAAAATAATTATGCGTCAATACATATTTATCATTTTCAAAACTAGGGAATCATAATCTTCTAATTCATAAGCCAATGCAATTTTGTTTTAAATGTTGTTTGTTTAAAAAGTGCAATTGAGATTACTGAACAAATTTGTCACACCAAGCTACATTATTTTAAAGTGTGCATTTATTCTAAGAAGAGCTGCTAATAACTCATATTGCATTCTGTTGCAAATATTGATTTTGGTTGTATTCACTACAGAAAAAAGCTAGTTCAACAGAAGTAACGCTAGTTGGTACGAAAAGCATATTTAAAACTATTTCAACAAGTTCTTGAAATAGTTTTAAACCACAAAAAATACTAAAATTTGTACCTACATCTTGACCAAATCGGTCTTGCCATTGCAAAAATGAAATTAATAATAATAAATCATCCCCAAAAATCCCCAGCGAAAAAAGTGCTTTGCCCCAAAAAATCCCCTGGGGATTTTCACAAAATTTGTATCCCCAATTTAAAAAAAATCCCCAATTTGGGGATAAATCCCCAAAACTGGGAACACTGGTAAAATCATCAAAATGAAAATTTTATTTTACCCCTTTTGTCGAAATTAGCTATCTTTAATTTATCACTACCCCATGCCAATACAGCGAAAGGATTTTTTTCTTTCATCACTGATGTTCGCACTATGAAAAGAAAAAAGCTAAAGCTTCGTACAGACGATGGTCAGATCTTACAATATTGGTAAGCAGCGTTGCTTAAATTGCATTAAAATTGGCTAAAATGTCTTACAACTGTGTGAACATTGTAAGCTCATTTGTATTTGCAGAAGTGAAAAATTAATGCATCTGACAATGGACCATTGTCAGAAAAATATTGCTGCTGGCAACGCCTGCTTACAATATTGTAAGATCTGACCATCGTCTGTACGAAGCTTAAGTCATAAAATTGTATCTTCAATTTGCATTGTGCGTTCTTTTTTACAAGGCATTGTTATACCTTCCAGAGTATCAAAACTTATTCGAAAAAAATAGTATCCTTACACCTGTGCAATTGTTGAGAAATCCCAATTCAAAATTGATACGGGCAAACAATAAATTTTCCTAGTATCCAAACAAAATCCAAAAGTACGTTAATGTGATTTTAAGTAAATTTATATCATTTTTTTTTTTTTTGTTTATTTAGTTTTTAGTTTATAAAAAGAACTGATTAAAGGTTATATACACACAAAAGAGTTTATATTTATATTATTGTGTATGTGTACACACAGCTATCATTTTATATCATAATTAAATATTTAAGGAATCAGCTTCTCGAGCAAAATAACCGCATATGACCTAATTTTTCGATCATTAATGATACTCTCGTTGTGAGAAAACGATACCATACTGATGATTCAATTTAAAGAATTATTTATGATACAATTTGCTGATCTCTTTTGGAGCAATTTATTGGTTGTTTTTATAATCATTTTTAAGTTTTTTCCGTCTTATTTTTCAATCATAGGTTATAGTTTAAATCATTTTTTAATCGTCATGTTTTTAATTTTTTCTCCGATAAAAGCAGCAGCATAATGGCTTTTGATCATTTGAACAAATTTTATTTTGAACCAAATAAAAGTTATCGGGTTCTCGCAAAGAAAGCAATTATCATATATATTATTTCTAAAGCACTTTTTTTTGTCGGTTGCAAATATCTCCCATACCACCGCATCAAATTTAATGAATGATAACTCATTTTAAAGCTTATTTCTAACACTAATGACGAAAAATAATTAGAAATTGAAAAATTAATATTTTCATTGATAAAAATTATAATTAAAAATGTATTGAAGTTACTAAAATTTCTATCAATTATTTTCATTTTATGTTACAAAAATGACAACTAACGGTGCGAAATATTCGCACGGGTCATCTAGTTCATATATAAAACCTTACTCCATCGCTCAAGTGATAAATCGGTTTTTAATGATTACCAGTGATCTCAGAAGACTCATTTTAGTGATTTTTACAAAAACTGATCACCCAAATGCTAGCTGAGAACAACTTTAACAAGTAAGTAAGTAAGTACCCTGCGGGAAATTTGTGTCAATTGGTCCAACACGCTGGTCCTGGGAGTTGTGAAAATAAAACAGGTACAAAAAGAAAAAACTCATGACCAGTGAAAGGAGAACCAATCATGAAACTGGTTTATGAAGAACAAAAAGGTAGAAAAAGTAATGAATTACAGTACAGTCTTCACGTTTGGTGTGATACATTTTTTTGGGACTTTCTCAAATTTGGCTCTTGAATTTAATTCTAGGACTTGTTTTATTGAAATAATACTACATCGCATTGAAATAATACTAAATTTTAGTAACTGTCACTAAACACGTCCATTGAGAATAGATTTGTGACTGGTCAAATGGTGTCAATTGACCCCCTCCAATGACAACCCCATGTAAAAGTGATAGGTCTTATTCATAGAAAGTGTTCAAACTAGAACCGGTCTCTACCACCAAAGACCTATCACGGGACTACTTTGGTGTCATTTCGCTTCCCTCTAGGGTAGTAATAAAAATCGTTTTTGCTGGTCAATTTGGCAGAAAAATCTTCCGCACCAAATGCCATTTCTTAATTTTTTTCACTACATTAGGGCTAAAAATGCTAAAAACGTAATCTAACAACAAAATACGAAGAGTTTCCGTTAAATTTCTCGAAAGAGCTACGAAATAATTTAGCCTTTTTAAATTGTGACAATGGTAAATTTAATAAATAGTTTATTTCAAATCGTTTGGTGCTGGATTTTTTTAAAGCAGCGAAAAAGAAAGATTTGTTAATATTTTTTTTTGTGGACATTTTGGCTATGCCATGTAAAATTTGATATTTGCAAAAAAATTAAAAAAGTCATACACTAATGTAAATTAATGGTTTTATTTTCATGGATATATTGTCTTTTAAAAGTTGTAGAGATTTTTGTGGAGACATTTTTTTTAGCGCGTAGGGAAAAATAGGGATTTCTCTCGGGTTGCGTAAGGACTTTTCGTAAAAGGTTTTTAAAATCATTGCGTGGAAGACTCTTGACTACCGTCAGACATGGAGCATGGCCTGTAAATGCGTACAGTCAACAAATTGTATCCAAACTGCGTAGCGCCAAAATATTGTTAAAAGAAGCTTAAAAATTAGCGTAAGACAGAGTCTAGTGAAAAGAATATGTAACGGTCTTTTTCCACCTAGGAAACTCAGGGGGGTTACCGCGTATTTTGATTCGAAAGAAATCATTTACGGATTCGAACAATTTGTACTGTGTATTACGATTTTCTTAATATTTGTTTCGAATAAACGGACGTTTTTCATACTTTATTGAAAACAAAAAATCATTTTCTCAAAAGCCACTCTCTATTACGAACAAAAATTGTTCATCAAATTTCCAATTTTTTAAAAAATACAACCTCTGTCATCCTTTCGAACGATTACGAAAATAGTAATACACAGTACAAATTGTTCGAATCCGTAAATGATTTCTTTCGAATCGAAATACGCGGTAAGCCCCCAGCACTGTATATATAAGTAAAAGTCTGGCAACACGGTTGTCAAATTACTTATATTTTAACATAGTATGTATAATAAGTACTAGTTATGTTCATAAAGCTGGAGGTCCACACCACGCGTTACTCGCTTTTTCGCAGCTGTCAAAAGAGTAGAATCTGTGTAGTTATACGTAGTAAGTTACATGCACAAAAGCGTAGATGCCTTGAGGCGAAAAGTAGGTTTACTTTCTAATTTTGCAAGCGTCACAAGCAGCGTTCGAACAAATCAGCTGATTTTGACAAATTAAATTTTATTTTTACTTGTGCTGCTGCTGCATAAAAAGCGTTGCATGTAACTTGTAACGTAGAACTCAAGTAAGGTTAGAAAAGCATGCGCTGCGTGGAGGCGAAAACGCGTGGTATGGACCTCCAGCTGAAGGGAGAGTTTTCATTATTTACCCATGTAATGTCAAAGTAATTTATTTGATTTTTGACGCTTGCTAATTTTTTTTTATATTTTCTTTTGTTTGACGTTATATGGGCTTTGAAATTGAGAACAAAATTTCTAATGACCTACATCTTGTACTTATTCTACTATGCATTTTAAGTTTTAAATGGAAGAGTATAAAGTTATGTCAAAATGGCTTGAAATGATTTTCTTTTTAGTCAGCTTTCGTTAAATATACTTACCAATTTTGTTAACCATTTTAAATAAAATTAATAAAACCGATAAAATTGTTATTGCTTTTTTTGCCACTTTTGAAACACTTGTTTTATTTATTTAATAAAATTATGTTGTTGTTGCTGTTTTTTTCTTCGTTAATATTAAATTTTATTTAATCTTTAATGAATTTATTATAAAGTGGATGAAATTAAGTAAAAATTCGAAATTTTAAATTCAACTGACATTAACATGTCACGCACTCTTCAGAGGCTTTTAAGCGTTTAAATACAATTTGCCAAAATATAAGTTTTACAGATGAAATTTACTTTTTTTTTAAGATTTAGAAGGAGATTGATATAAATAATTGACAATTATTTAATAAGAGTGTCAGCGACATTGATTGAATTAAAAACGAAAGTTAGTTTTTTTTTGACACCAGAAACGTTTTTTTGAAAAAAGTGCTCTTAAATAACTGCCAAATTTGTAGTTTGAGTGATGCTTTATGTTTTAATAAACACTTGTTGTTTTCTTTTTTTTTAATTTGTTGCTTTTTACAATAATGATTGATCGATCGTTGCTATGGTTACAAATCAAAATTTGAAATATTAAATTCACTGGTGGCCCGTGCTGAATGAATTAATGTTAAAAAAATTGTTTATAATTGAATTTGACTGAGCTTGTGCCAGACAAACAGTCACCCAGCTTGCTAGCGCAGGTTAATTTAAATAATTTTTCACGAATAAAATTAATTGTACGTTGTTTACATGAGCGTTGTCAAATCGCGAATAAATGCTGAAAATATTTTACGGCTAACTAAAATGTACTTTTCATCAACCAAAAAACCAAAACAAAAATAAGACCGTAAAAACGAAATTTGAAACTGCGCTTTTCAAAGCAGCATAAAGTTTTTGCGCGCAAGCTTTCTAGATAAACGTAACCTAAACAATCAACCAACACCACCTGTAATAACAACCCAACACAAGTCAAACCAATTTAATTGAAATCCATGAAATGATTTTAAGACATGAGATACATACAACCGACAGACGGACGTGCAGACAATTATCATTAAACTCTATTTATGTTAAATTATTTTGTTTCTTTTTGTCGTTTACAAATGAATGAATTAAACTCGGTTGGAAACATTTATTATGTCTTGTTTTTTTATTATTGTGATTTGGCTCTTCCTTTGAGAAAGATAATATGAAATTAATCATATCATCATTATTATAAATATTTAACAACAGTGGCTGGCAAAAGTATAACATTGTATTTAATAAGAAATAAATATTTTTTAATAATCCTGACATATTGCTATATTTATATTTTATAAAACTTAGTAATCCGATCTTAATTTTTCTGATTTATATTGTTTATTGTCGAGAATGATCTCTACTACCGATGTCTATATTCCCTACTAAAGGCTTTTTTGCACTATAATGATGAGTATTATGTCATGTTAAAAACTTAAACATATTTAAAATTTATAATAGTGAGAAAATAGTTTGTTATAAAATGTCAAAAAATACTTAAAAAAACACGCTTCCACAAATTTTTGTATATTTATTAAACAAAAATAAGTTTCCTGATAAAATGTTGACACGGCAGATAGCGCTGGGGCAAGTTGTACATCTGTGGCATTTTGACAAAACAAATTAAGTCGAGATAAGATAGCAAAAAAAAAAAATTTAAAAAAAAACTCGGTGAAAAAATCATTTTATTAAAAAATAAAATAAACCGAAATAAAAGAAAAATTTCGTTTATAATACAAAATTTTAAAATCGTGAACAGAAATGTTTTTTGAAGGGAAATTCGTATAATTACCAGCAATTTTTTCAACTTTTTAAATTTGACTTAAGATGTTTTGTCAAAAGGCCACATATATTAATAAAATATTTTATTTTAATTTCATTGTAATTAATTTATAAGTCAGGTAAATTAACGTTAGGTTTTTGTTACCAATAAAAGACCTGTACTTTTCGCAAAAGGTTAGATGGACAGACAAACAGCCGATCGGAGGGAAGGGCAACGTTAGATCTGAAAGTAATTCTGAGTCTACCGGTATTCTAAAAGCACATCACTATTATAGTGTGGTTATAATAAAACATTTGAGGGGTATAGATGCAAAGACTGCAAAGTCCACTTTTTTCACAAACGTAACTAATAATACCTCTTAGTTGTATTTATTGAATGCTTTCAATTAGTGAATATTACACTACCAGAAACACTTTTATCCCATGAAAAAGTATGTTCAAAAATTAAGAATTGCCGTTTTTGCAATGATCACAGTTTGTTAAGCTCTTTTTCTCTCAACTATTTTCGAAAATGCAGGCTATTTTTTTCTTTTTTTTTTCTTTTAGCAAAACAAAACAAAAAAGAAATTAAAAATATAACAAATTTTTTTTTTATATGAAGCAGTTGTTTTATTGTTCATTTTATAACTTTGTCTTTAGTCGTAATTATGGAGCTAAGTTGTTATGAAGTTCCTCCAAATCAATCAAGAAAAAACTAAGCCTTTGTTAAGTTTAAGAATTTTATAACTACTGATTTTTTTAAGTACTTGCCCATGCTAAAAACGCAGCAATTTCCATTTGATTAGATCAAACACAGCAATGCCCAATTTTATTATTGTAATTGCCAGCATACCGCTATATCGATTTGGTTGAAACTTGCGTCATATCTCCATCATATTCTTATTTACTGAATAGCAGATATACAATGCATAAATATGAATATACTTTGAGCTAGAGGTTTTACTATTTATTACGAAAACTATAAATGTGGACTTTGCAGTCTTTGAATCTATACCCCTCATTTGAGGGTAAGACAACGTTTGCCGGGCTCAGCTAGCTCTACACTCATAGACAAATGCCTCTGCATATTGATGATGCCCTTACATCAGAATTGTGACATCAATACAAATCAAGGACGCAAAAAGTGACATAAATCCAATGACGAATGTCATCATAAAATTGTGTCATGTTCATACGTCATCTTTGCTATACATAACTACAGTGACATCTATCCGATACCACATTTTGTGCATTATTTTCATGTTTAAAAAGTAAAATAGGAAGCAAAAATTCCCATATTCTATTTGTTGTAATAATTAAGTTATATACATCAAACTTTCAAAGCAGAATGATAACGAAACGATATCGGGCAAGCTGCCGGTGTTTTATAATTGAGAGTCCTTCTGTTAACAAAGGGCTGAATACAACAAAACCGAAATAAACATGTGTGACGGGTAAGTAAATATTCTTTTACTTTGACTTAAGTCAATCTTAATGGCTCAATTTAATGACAGTTTGTCATTTATTTGAGCCTAATGTATAATTTCTAAGTTGTTACTGAGTCATCGCACTGATGGCATTTTCTTATTAAACTGTCTCCAATTCGCCATACACGTGATGACGACGTGTCATCCCGCCGATGACATAATTTCACATGTTGACAATTTGGCCGACATCACAATGATGAAAAGTGTCGTCAGCGTTATGACGACTTATCAGTGTATTATTAATAAAATGTTACATAATGCTAAATAAATAATGGGAAAATAATCACTGCTAAATCGGAAACTTTACAGATAAATCCACAATACAAAATGCAAAATTTAGCTCCAAAAATTCTGAAATGGGCTCGCTAATATGTCAATATTCTAATATCTCATTAGTTTTTACAAGCAATTTGGGAGATCTTTTTACTATACCTACTAGTAATATGAAATCAGTTTCATTTTTAACAATTAAGTAGAAAGCAACCATTGTAAAATTTGAAAAAAATCGTTTTTTTTCTGCAATTATATTTAAAAGCAAATTAAATTCTTACTTTGTACTATTTATTTCAAAATCAACTAGCCATACAAGGGATCTGGAACTAACTTTTTAATAGAACACTTTAATTGGCGATTTTAAAATGTTTGACTAAGAAACAACCATTATTATTAAAAAGCACTTAAACATTATTTTTAACGAGGGTAGATGCAAAATTAGTAAAATTAAAAATTTAATGATATTTTTAGAAATTTTAAAGTCTGAAGTCAAAACAAAAACTAAATGTTCCTGGTCGCAAACCTAAACATATACACATGCATATTCCATTATTACTTAGTATAATTCAAGGTACCCCAGCTGAAATAAGATGATTCATGATTTTTACACAAAAATATGTTGTTACCTTTTATTTGTTTTTTTTTATTGTACATTTTCATATGCAACGATAAAATAAAAAAATATTCATGGTTACAACAAAACACAAAGACTTTACGTGGAAAACTTTGGTGACTCCATGTTTTTGCATCTCACAAGTGCTCAATAGGGTTCATATTCGGGCTTTGTGGTGGGTGTTAAGCATGTGGGATGCGACGTCAGCAGCAGTAGGCTTGGGATCATTGTCCTGTTGGAAGTAATAATCATTACGAATATTAAAATTTTCAGCTCATTTTCAACCAATTATTCTAGAGAATATTTAAATACACAGGTTTATTCATTATTTTCTCTATAACTTACCAGCAGAATCGGTTCTGTAGAATACAAGGTATGCATTAGGGATGCCAAACGGGAAATCCCGAATCCCGAAATCCCGGGATCTTATTATATAAATTTTATATGAAATTTGTCGCTTACAATTAAGTTGTTCTTGCTATAAAATCGTAACCTTATGTGATCATGACATTTAAGAAGATGATGCAGTGTTGGTTATAAAGTTATTTTCGCGGTTGGGGCTCGATATGTAAATGATGGTATAATGTACGGATTTACATACGATTATGCATAAATTAGTTCTATATGACCAGAAATCAAACTGTGCAGATCGGTCCATAAATTACCATAGGCCCCGTAAGAAATAATATATTTTTTGGAGCAGAATTTACTTTTTCGTAGTTTTGTAAGGCTTTTAATTACAGAAGAAAATCTCGTGAAGATCGGGCCATAACTTACCATATTCCGCATATAAGAGCCGCTCTGGGAAATTATTAAAATACGCCTTAAACCGTAGCAGATATAGATATTATGGTATAGTTTAGTCCAATTTAGCTTTGTACTAGAAATATTACCATGCAATTTTGTAATATTTCGCCCATAATTTACCTTATATCTCCTAATAAGCAGCTTTCTGGAAACCACTTAAAAACGCTGTAACAAATTTCACTTCTATATCGAATTTTTTCTAATTAAGTTTTTTAATGCCAGAAAACACTCCACAGAGTGTTGTAATGATGGATCCACAATAAACAATTTGTCTAATATAAATTCCCCTCTCAAAAATAATTATAGTTCTGCTGAAACTAATACGAATCATGTTATTTTACTACTTAAATTTTTTCAAATTAAGTTTTATAGGACTACACGCAGAGAAAAAATATGGTTGGGCATGGTTACGGCAACAACACTATGTTTAATGTAACAATATATTGTTGTACACAAATAATTGTTATTAAAACCTTTTCTTTAGCTTCACTTCGGAAAATCAAAATCTTGTAACGTTAATTTAACCGCCTTATACTCAATGCAAATTGATATAACTTTGCAGGCATACATATTCCCGATGACAATACACGAATACATGGGCGTAGCCGGGATAAAATCTAGGGGGGAGGGGGGGGCAAACAATTTTTTTTTTGGTAAAATGATTTTTTGACCGCCTTTTACTCAATGCAAATGGATGAAACTTTGCAGGCATACATATTCCCGATGACAGTATGCCAATACATGGGCGTAGCGTAGGGGGAAGGGGGGGGGGCAAAATTTATTTTTTGATAAAATGCTTTTTTGACCGCCTTTTACTTAATGCAAATGGATAAAACTTTGCAGGCATGCATATTCCCGATGACAATACACGAATACATGGGCGTAGCCAGGATAAATCTAGGGCGGGGCAAATTTTTTTAAAATCTTTTTTTTAGCTTCACTTCGGAAAATCAAATCTTGTAACGTTGATTTACCCGCCTTATACTCAATGCAAATGGATGAAACTTTGCAGGCATACATATTGCCGATGACAATACACGAATACATGGGCGTAGCCGGGATAAAATCTAGGGGGGGGGACAAAATTTTTTTTGTTAAAATGCTTTTTTGACCGCCTTTTACTCAATGCAAACTTTACAGGCATACATATTCCCGATGACAATAGACGAATACATGGGCGTAGCCAGGATAAAATCTAGGGGGGGACAACATTTTTTTTTTTGGTAAAATGCTTTTTTGACCGCCTTTTACTCAATGCAAAAGCGTTTCTTAAAAAAATTTTTTTAAATGTTCTTTTTTATTATTTTTATTTAATATCAACAATATTATAGTTACTGTAAACATATCAATGTTTATCGCAATTATGAATTTGAGTATTGTTGACCGAAAAATAATTATTTTTATAACAACTTAATTATGATAACTTTCTAAACATATTATATTTCTCACAACCGTATCATGATATTTAATAGCCATAACATGATAACATTCTATGCATTTATCATATTATGTTAAAGATGCAATCAAACAATTTTTGCTCTAATCATATTATGTTAGCGCCATTTGTAAAATAATTTTGAAGCAGTTGTGTCGTTTTTTTATTTGTGAGCGGTTAAACAATTAAAAGATAAAATTCCATAAAAAAATAAGTTTAAAGAATTAAAATATTAGCGGAGTTCATTCAAGTATTAGTAATGTAATAGTGCAAATGCAAAATATCATAGTTTTTTTGTAAAATCTAACAACAAAGCACACAGAGATTTCGTTATATTTTATAAAAGTGCTACGATATTTCATCAACATCTAAAAATCGAAAAAATGGACAAACGCTGTTGACCATGAAAACCACAGATTTTTCATTTGCTCTTTTGCAAGCCTTATATTGAACTCCACTATTTGATTAACATTAAGAAAAATTGTAAAAAGCCACAAAATAAAAAATCGATGCAAAAATATTTTAATTTATTTTGTATTTTTATGACAGCTATAAAAGGTGCTGTATCATAATATGATTGCTTCTAAATTTATTATGATTAACATGATGATAATATGATTACTTCTTAGCTTATTATGATTAACATGACAATAATATGATTAATTTCTTATCTTATTATGATTAACATGACAATAATTTGATAACTTCTTAACTTAATATGATTAACAGAATAATAATATGATTAAGGGAAAAATATTATGATGACATATTACGAGTATATTTAGTCATAATATGATTCAATAATAATCTTAATATGGTGACTACAATCATAATTCTTATCATAATATGTTGCTCTTAGAATATGTTTACCACAACCATGTTTTTTCTTTGCGTGTAGTAGGGTTTATATGGGGCCTAGGGTAAATTATGGACCGATCATCACGAAATTTCGCAGCGTCATTTCTAGTCCTATTAAACTAAGACGAGCCAAAATTTGTTATGATTGCATTATTTTTTACGGTTTTAGGCGTACTAAACTCTTTTCCGGGAGTAGGGTTTCTATGGGGCCTAGGGTAAATTATGTACTGATCTTCACGAAATTTCACAGTATCATTAATAGTCCTATAAAACTGTGACGAGCCAAAATTTGTTATGATTGCGTTGTTTTTTACGGTTTTAGGCGTACTAAACTTTTTTCCGGTAGTAGGGTTTATATTGGGCCTTAGGTAAATTATGGACCGATCGTCACGAAATTTCGCAGTGTTTTTTCTTGTCCTAAAAAACTTTGATGTACCAAATTTTGCTGCGCTAGCGCTATTTTTTTGCGGTTTAAGGCGTACTAAACTGTTTTCCGGGAGTAGTGTTTATATTGGGCTTAGGGTAAATTATAGACGGATCTTCACGAAAGTTAATAACGTGATTTCCAGTCAAATAAAACAAATTTTTGCAAAATCTTATCTCATTCCGTGCCTTGTTCCAGCATTAATGTTATTTTTGGTAACAAAATTATCAATTTTTTTAAGTGGTGGTTCCACATTTTCTTTCTTAGCTCTGGTCCTACTGAACCGATTTTGCTGGATTTCAATCCCAAACTGCTTAGGATAACTATAAGCAATTTTGCACCAAGTTTGTTCATTTCTTTTGAGTTGTTCGAAAGTGAGCGTGTTTTCAACAGACGGACAGACAGACGGACATGGCTAAATCGACTTAGAATTACTCAAGGACCCGGAATATATATACTTTATGGGGTCTGAGATGAATAATAAAAAAGTTTCACACGGAATGACAAACTTAATATACCCTCTTCACAACTAATTGTAGTGGAGGGTATAATAAAAGTTATGCTGGCGAACTTTTTCAATAATAAATTGGTTTTTACATGCAGCCAAGTTCTGGAAACTGAATTCGAGGGTAATAGAAATCGAACAAAATTTTAAAACGCTTATGTTATAAAAGTTTATAAAAATGCTTTGTTTTTTATACTTCTTGTTTGGAGTACCACTTATCTACATCAAAGAAAGAGAAGAGAAATTTTCCGCCATTATTTGATGGATTCATTAAACTAGCCACCTTCGAATAAGGAATAACTAGAACAATTTACGTATGCCAATTAATCGATTAAAATAAATTTTGTAGAAAATTCAAAATTTTTAATGTCAAAATAATTTTTTTTAGATTTCTAACTGAATAAATACCTTAAAACTAAATTACATATTGTTACCAAAGAATATTTATTCCAAGTACATGCAAGTGATCAGCTGTTCATCTCGATAGTGTCAAAATTTGCTTACATTTTTAGTGCGCCATGATTTTTGTTTTTTTTTTGTTTTGTTTATGTATTGCTGTTTGACAATTTTTTTTTTTTCTTTTTACCCACTTACAACTACAATTCGAGTCGGAAAGAACCCAACCAATTGTAGGGGGATGTAAGAAGAGATAAACTCACTGTTTATTGTTGGTGTTTTGTTTAAGCTTTGATATTGTTACAGGTAAGACTTTGAGTGTTTAAAATTCTTATTCGCTTTAGGGTTTTATTTGTATAATATTTTTAGCTTTTCTAAAATCTTTGGAAAATGTTTCCTGATGATCTGGCCTAAGCAACCAGTGAAATGCGTATAGAAGCTAGCTTTCCCTCAACAATAAATTTCAGTGTATTTATCAAATATAAAAAATTGGGAATTTAGCACGTCATACAAAAATCTTAATAGTATCAAGAGTTTTTACACAAACAAAATGAATGTTGTTTTTTTTATTGTTGATTTGTTGTAGACTTGCATGTGCTTGGTATAAATATAGTTTGATTGTTACCTTCTGTACTTATTTTCCTTATAGGCTTTTTACACTGATCAACATCTAACATCTACGATCAAAGATGTCGGAAATATGAAACACAAGTTTACATCTACCATGAAACAAATATGTCACCATTTTTGAAAAAAATAATAATAATATTTAAAATTGAATTTGTTTAAAAATATAAAAAAATAAAACAAAAAAAAATTACAAATAAGAACATTTAAAAAACATTTTTTTAAGAAACTCTTTTCTTAAAAAAGAACATTTAAAAAAATTTTGCCCGCCCCCCCCCCCTAGATGTTATCCTGGCTACGCCCATGTATTCGTGTATTGTTATCGGGAATATGCATGCCTGCAAAGTTTCATCCATTTGCATTGAGTAAAAGGCGGTCAAAAAAGCATTTTTACCAAAAAAAAATGTTTGCCCCTCCCCTAGATTTTATCCCGGATACGCCCATGTATTCGTGTATTGTCATCGGGAGTTTGTATGCCTGCAAAGTTTCATCCATTTGCATTGAGTATAAGGCGGTTAAATTAACGTTACAAGATTTGATTTTCCGAAGTGAAGCTAAAGAAAAGGTTTTAAAAAATGTTGCCCCCACCTAGATTTTATCCTGGCTACGCCCATGTATTCGTGTATTGTCATCATGAATATACATGCCTGCAAAGTTTCATCCATTTGCATTGAGTATACGGCGGTTAAATTAACGTTACAAGATTTGATTTTCCGAAGTGAAGCTAAAGAAAGGGTTTTAAAAAAAGGAACAACTTGACAAATGGTAGCGCTGCTTTCAAAATAAACAAATTACACACACTACATTCTGTGTTTCAAATTAAGTAATGCTTTTTATTGACGAATAGGTATATACTGCACAGAATGAGCTACATATATGGTTTAAATTTCTTAAAACTTTTTTTGTGTGTATGCGATATTTATTTATTTGTTTTTTTTTTTTAATTCAGCAATTTTATTTTATTAGCTTTGAAAAATAATATCCTGTAAGTGGTGGTCAATTCCTGCTCTTTTTACCATATGTTACAAAACTTTTCGCAAAATTTCGTGTGCAAAGGCCATGATTTCATTCCGAGTAATTGTCAAATACATTTTTATTTTTGCCAATTCATTGTTAAGTTACAAGGTTAAGTTAATTTCTGAAGGAAAACTTTCATAATGTGAACATGAACTCACTTCAGCTTTGCTTTTAACTCGCATATACGTAATTGATTTTCGTTTTTCATATTCAACATTGGAAAAAAAGCGGTCCCAAAGGCGTGTGGTGCATTAAAGGGTTATAAAAAAGGTCAACAGAAAAGAGAAAGACAAAGTGAAAAAACAAAAAAAAAAATGTACTTGGACTTCAAGAAAAATTCTTGACGAAAGTACGAAAAAACAGAAGTAAAGGAAAAAACATGTAAAATCAATTAAAATAGATAATCATTCAGGAAAGCAAATTTCGATCTACCAAATGTTAAAATACAATTTGGTTTAAGGATTGATGTTTGACCAGTGACGTCAGCAGTCGTCGATGGCTGCGAGTGTAAGACGGCAAATTCATCTGAGGAGATCGAGTGGTTGCGATCGAAACATGTCATGGTAACCTGCTGGCCAGGGTTCGAGCCCGGGCCACGTCAAGAATGAAAGATTATCAATAACAATTTTAATTGATTTTCATGTTGTAAAATTCCTTTCTTCATAAAAATAATTTAATAAAATTTAAATTTCATGAACTTAAGCCTAATTAAAAATATTAAAAATTTGGATTAAAAACCATAAATAGTTCAACAAAATAACCACAATACTAATTAATTTTTTTTTAGAATTTTATACGTTTCTCAATTGCCAAAAATAAAATGTTTTAACAAACAAGAAAGCTTAAACAATTCCCATTAAGTGAAATTAAACTGTTTGTATTGTTGCGCATATAAAAATAACAATTAAATTAAATTGAAATACATATTATTTAATAGCAAACATTATTATGTTCACCAGAGTATTTCAAATGAGAGATGTATCAAACATGTACACATGCGTATTAAAAAAAATATCTATAAAAACTATGAAATTAATATGCTAAACTTTTGTTCCCACACTTCAGCCACCCAGTCAGCCAGGCAAGTCAAATTTAAAACAAGTAAGAAGTATAGTCGGCTAAGGTCGATCATATGATACCCTACACCACATTGGCTGTGTCAATGTGCAATCTTTGTCCCGCCAGAACAAAATTATGTCATGAGGTTAAGATTGATGTATAAGGTTTTTTTTATCTGTATATGCGATATTTTTTGTCTGTAGGTGATTTTACGGAGTAGGTTTATATAGAACCTATTTTAAATTTTGGATCTACAAACACAAACGACATGGTAGCTTTCGTCAAAGTAAAATACAATACAAACGCTTAAAACGTTGTTATGACGATTTTCGGGAGTGGTATTTATATGGGACCTATGGTCAAATATGATAAATAAAATAAATTTGGACAAAATTTAATTTTAATTTGTTTTCTTTTTAAATTAATTTGATTTTAAAATCTTCATAAATGTTTATACGTGGAGGTTAGGTTAGGTTAGGTTAGAGTGGCCGGTCACAAAGACCCCGCATAGACCAAATAGGTCCCTAGCGTTACCACAATTGTCCGATAACCCACAGAAGAAAGTAAAAAGGTCAGTCAGATGTGATGGTATCCAAGGTACCCCACACTCTCCTGACGAATGCAAGGAGTCTCATTAACCCAATTCCAGAGACTTCCCCGAGATCTTGGAGATAATGATCTCCCAGACAGTTCGCCCTGGAGCGCACGAGTGCCGGACAGTAGCATAGCAAGTGCTCTACCGTCTCCTTTTCTCCTGGTACCCCACAAAATCTACAATTGTCACTATTCAACCGGCCCGCCCTATAGGCGTATACCGCAGTCCAACAATGACCCGTTATAAAACCTATCAGAAGTCTACAGTCCCTTCTCGATAGCGACAGAAGCATTTTCGATGACTCCGGATCATAGGATCCCCACATAACCTTGGAAACCCTGCACGTTCTTGTGTTTTCCCAAAACGCCTCTGATCTCCTCCGTATAGCAGAGTCCGTATCTCTCCTTATATTCTGAATTGGAGCCGGGATGACCACCATCCTATCGTGTGGTAAAAGGGCCCCCCGTTTCGCCAATTCGTCCACCTCCTCGTTGCCCTCTATGCCCTGGTGACCGCGAACCCAGTAGATATGCACTCTCCTATTGACACAGAGTCTATCTATCGAGTCCCTACACTCCTGGACGACAGATGAGTATGAGTATTCCGCGGTTATAGCCTTGATCGCCGCCTGGCTATCAATGAAAAAGTATACCTGCGAGTTCTCGGTGCTGGGAACACGTGCCAAATCAGCAGCCATTTTGGCTGCAAAAACCTCCGCCTGGAAAACGCTGCAGTAATCGGGAAGCTTATACGATTCCCGAATACCCAGTTCTCGGCAGTAGACTGCAGCTCCAACTCCGTCCTCCATTTTGGAACCATCAGTGTAGAATCTGAAGGTCCCTTGGCCTGATCGGAGTCCTACCAACCAGCCGTCCTCCTCTATGGTAACTCGCGGTTTCCTTCCAAGTGTCAGTCTCGGAATGGTGTAGTCACTGCTACAATCTATTCCCCTTATAATACTACCGTGACCATAGGGTCCATATACAAATTGTCCCGTCGCCCTTAAGCGGATCGCAGACCTCCTTGCAGTTCCTTCTGCCACTAGATGAATCGGCTGCAAGTCCAGGATCACATCCATTGCCGCAGTCGGTGTACTACGCAGAGCACCGGTGATACTAAGTTCGGCGAGTCTCTGTACGCCCGTTAGCATATTCCGGTACGATATCTTATCCAAGGCCGTCCACCACACAAGTATCCCGTAGAGTAGGATTGGTCTCGCCACCGCTGTGTAGACCCAATGTGTAAGAGCAGGGGTTAGACCCCACGTTTTGCCTAGCATTCCCTTACATGCGTAGAGCGCAATCGTTGCCTTTTTCACCCTCTCCTCCACATTCAGTCTCCACGACAGTTTGCTATCCAGTATTACTCCCAGATACTTAGTGTGGTGTTTAAGTTCTAGGTTAGTACCCCCTAGTTTAGGTCTCCTCCATGGACCAACTTTATACCTTTTCGTAAATAGTACTAGGTCCGTCTTCTCGGGATTAACTCCCAGTCCTACTCCGGCCGCCCACTGGTTGATTATCGCCAATGTAGCCTCCATTACAGAACTAATAGTATTCAGATCCTTGCCAGTAACTATCACCGCCACGTCATCTGCGTATGCGGTCATCTTTGCTGCCCCGTCCTGAAGTCTATTGAGAAGTTCGTTGACGACAAGCGTCCATAGCATCGGCGAGAGTACCCCTCCCTGGGGGGTTCCCCGGTGTGCCCTCTTTGTTATCCTGGAGTTGCCCCACGCCGCGGATATAGTTCTACACCGTAGCAGGTTACCAATCCAGTTTTTAGCATGCGGATGTGCCCCAGTGCGAGATAAGCTGGCCAAAATTGCCCCTGTGGACACATTATTGAATGCTCCCGCGATATCCAGGAACACACCCATAGCGAAGTCCTTATAGCTCAGGGTCTTCTCAATCAGCGAGACAACTGAATGAAGTGCCGTCTCAGTTGATTTACCCTTCGTGTACGCATGTTGATTGACAGAGAGAATGGTCGGCCTCATGTTACCCTTGACATGATAGTCCAAGATTCTCTCCAACGTTTTCAGCAGGAAGGATGTGAGACTTATAGGTCTAAAATCTTTTGGGTACATATGATTGCTCCTGCCCGATTTCGGCAGAAATACAATCTTAGATATCCTCCAAGTTTTAGGCACATAGTTTACCCTCAGACATCCTTTAAAAATTTCCACCAGCCATGGTACTATCCGTTGTCTACCCCGCTGTAGTTGCGCTGGGATAATTCCGTCAAGACCAGGCGACTTATATGGCTGGAACGAATCGATTGCCCATTCCACCCCCTCATAGGTGATAATTCCGCTATCACCATCTGCCACAACAGAATTTTCATCAGTTGGAATGGGATCATCAGAGCAGCCCGGAAAGTGTGTATCCACAAGCACTCCCAACGTTTCCGCGCTGCTCCCTGTCCATTCTCCGTTTTCCCTACAAACCGTACTTGGCATTACCGGAGTGCCCACTAGCATCCTCCGCAGTCTTGCCGTTTCGGTTGTCTTCTCTATATTGTCGCAGAAGCTTTTCCACGAAGCTCGTTTAGCCCTTCGCACGTCGCGCTTATACACCCTAAGAGCGTCCTTATACTCCCCCCAGCACTCAGACCGGTCGACAATTTTCGCCAGTTTGAATAGCTCACGAAGCTCGCGTCTTCCAGAGTCCAGCTGACCATTCCACCACGGCGGTCTGGACTTACGCCTAGCTCGTGTCGGGGGACACGACTTCTCATAGGATCTAGTAACGCCCGATACCAATGTGTCTACAGCCGAATCTATGTCCCCTGAACTAACCAATGTTCCCGAGTGACCTAGGTCCCTGTTCAAAAGTGAAGAGTATTTGGCCCAGTCCGTATTCCTTGGGTTCCTAAACACTGTTTTGTCAGGTATAGTATAATTTAACAAAAATGATATATAGGAGTGATCAGAGAAGGATGGCTGCGTAAGCACCTTCCAATCATCTATCACTGTTTTATAATCAGTATAAAGCGTCACA
Source organism: Pollenia angustigena (assembly GCA_930367215.1). NCBI lineage: Eukaryota > Metazoa > Arthropoda > Insecta > Diptera > Polleniidae > Pollenia > Pollenia angustigena. The sequence continues at coordinate 6,035,622 of OV884057.1, read as the reverse complement.
TCAAGCACATTTTCTGAGGTGGGACCCCTATACGTGGGGACCTCACCTCTATTCGCAATTTGTATATTATTCTGTAATATAAAAGCAATAAGATCCTCACCTCTACTGTTGGTATCCTTACTGCCCCATATTGTGTGATGAGCGTTAGCATCTGTACCCACTACCAGGTTTTGTCTCCTTCTACAAGCTTCCTCGACTAGTCTATGGAGTTCTACTGGTGGGGCATCCCTATCGTGTGGCATATAGGATGATGCAAAAAGTACCATGTCATCTCTGCCATCCTCCAAGGCCACCACTGTGAGATCGTCAGTGCTGTAATTATAGAGAATATATGAACAAAAATTCTTCCTCACAAGTATTGCAGAACGTATTCTACCTACCACTTTTGAGAAGTACGTGTTATAATTACGTGACTTCAATCCAGAAACCCGATTTCCTGTGGAGATCCACGGTTCCTGGATTAAAGCCACGTCGTAGCGACCCTCCTCTAACGTGAGGAGGAGTTCGACCGATGCCATCTTACAATGTTGAAGGTTGACCTGCAGGATCTTTAGCGTCATCGACTAAAATCACCCGCTCGGGGTCGGCTCTATCCTCATTGGCCGTCTCACCCAGACTCAGTCCAGAAGTGGCCGCAGTGGCAGCTGCTAGATCACGCTCCACTTCATCGACCTCCAGTGTGTTATGGTTGGAGTCCTGCGGATGTCTTTTCTTTAACCGTAGAAAGACACTTCCAACTCCCCATGACATTTTTCCATACCGCGGATACAAAAGGTCTTCCGACTCCTTTGTGATCTGCAGTATGTAGTTCTGTCCGTCCTTATTACCTTTTTGCACATGCAGAATCCTCCATTCTTTAGTGGGAATATCAGGATTCTGATTTTGTAGGAGACGAAGAGCGACTTCCGGTTTGACAATACGCGGAAAATTCACCTTCGCCTTCGGTATAGCAGGAATGTGCGATCGATCCACAATCTTAAGTTGTGCATCCGACCACAAACCCTTGAGTTTAGTAATGACTCCTTTAAGCCATTCCAGCGTCATTTCGTCCTTGCAACTGATGAGCTTCACTCCATTGAACCAACCAGCCCCATCAAAAGAGGGCAGCGGTCTGTCAGGTTCAGCTTCCATCTTAGCAACGATTGCGTTGAAAATCTTAAGCTCCACAATCTTCCATCGCTCTGTGGACATTTGACCAAAGGGGTTGCTCATGTCGAGAAGTGCCACGCTCAGAGGACGTTTGGCCACTTCACTGACTCGTGCAGCCTTTGGCAACGGCTCAGTGGCAGATGTCGAGGGTCTGATCTCCTCGGGGTTTCTCTTGGATTTTTTCGTCTCCTTAGGATTTACGGCAGATGGAGACTCATCAACTGACCGCTGTCTTTTTCCCTGCATGCTCTTAATCACGGCTTCTTCAATGCAGTTGGGGAAACCATGGTTTTTGGCAGCATATTTGGGGTTATTTGAAAAGTGAGCTCGGCCTTCTGCAATCGCTCCTTTGGCCCACTTCATCCGCTCTTTCTCATCATTGGAAAGGTTGGATTGGGAGCCAAGCCGATGCTGTATCCGGACCGCAGCTTTGTATTCTGATAGAGCTCTAAGTCCTTCCTTGCTTCTCCTGGGCCTGTTCCTATTTATGGAATGGGCTCCCCGAGATGTGCTAGGTGAATTTAGCAGCTCACGTTCCTCTTTAGAGGTAATAGTTTTGACGCTATCGAGATCCGAGTCTGAATCGACAACGGCATCCGTACGTGTCACAGTTGCGTTTTTGGCATCTTTAATACTTCCACCGTAAGGCGCCTTAACCACGGCAGAGAATGTGTGACCGCTGGCGACACGCAGAGGAGATACTGGTTCTCCACCGTGCCCGCCGGTGGTCGCAGTCACTGCTAACACCGACGTTTGGGCGTATATTACCGCCCGGCTTTTATTAATTTCCTCTTCCATTTCATTATCTTCAGTTGCATTTTATACATACTGCCATGTTCGTATTAACGCCGATCCACCGGATAACAGACGCGCACCAGGAAGCCGCCCAATATGGGAACAGACGCGCCTGGATTTTAGTTCCAAGAATCGTGGAGACATCACCGACCCGAAAACCGCCCAATGTGGGAAACAGACGCCCGGACCGAATCAAACCCCACGATTACCTTCTACCTATGATCAAGACCCATCACAGTAATGTGGCAATAGGCATTACATTGAGACACTATGCTCAAGGCCCTGATCTTAGCCGCGTACCCACCAGTACCCGTTTCCAGCCAGCACCCCCGTGGAGGGTTCAGTAGAAGGATTTTCATGCCGGCGGATTTTCATACGTGGAGGGAAAAACAAAAAAAAAATTAATGTGATGATTAATGCAAAACGTGTTGCATTTTTGAGCAATACAATGTGGCATCAATAAAATTCAGAATTGTTTTATTAAAAGTTAGCAGATGGAGAAAAGTTTGTTATGAATTAACTCTGTGCTAACAAGCTGCTAAGCCTAATCGGCAATCTAGTTAGCACATCGTTGTTGTTGGATTTAACAAAAGAGATACACTATTTTGCATTTGCTCTTTCGCAAGACCATGTACACTAAACACTAAACTCTGATATCAGCTGTTTTGCAAATAGGGTTTATTCACACATATTTTTTTAAAGAACAACATTTTTAATTAACTGGAATACAATGAAAACTGAATAGAAAAATTCATTAGAATATAATTTGCTATTGTAAAGGATTTAAGGTTATGTCAGATGAAACAAAAAACAAAGGTGTGAAAGGAAACACTATAAACATTTAATGCATGCGCAATTACATATGAATTTTACATCTGACAAAGAAACTGCAAAACACATGTCGTGTAAAAGTACCTTTGGTGGTAGACGATAAACAACGATGTTTTAAAACCACTCGATGTAAGCAATTGATACATCGAAACCATCTGATGTTTTTTTTTACTCATCAAGATCGATTTAACATCGATGTTTTTGATTCGATTTGATGCATCGAAAAATTTAACATAAGAACTTTGTAGCGTATGTTAAATGTCAATACCATCAACTATTTTTAACCTTGTTCTTCCGCAAACAAAATTTCAAGGTCGAAGCAAAGAAGAAATAGTCCTTCTTTCTCTGCTTTTTGTTCTAAGTTTATTTGAACTAACTAAAAATAAATATATATAAATACATAATTCGTCTCACAAAATTTTGAGGGCGAATTATATTATTTGTAGGTAATTCATTCTGTATTTCTACGCCAATTACAAACAAATCATTGTCATCACTAATTTTTATCGAAGGCTGTTAAAAAAAAAAAAAATAAGAAAAAACCCAAAATTTTTTAGAATTTGTTTTTTGAGAAATTTTAAACAACAAATAAATAAACAGAATAGGATTTGTTAATATAATAGGATATTTTAAATTGTTGCTTGATTTTGTATTCATTTTTAAAGCAAACAATTTTTATATATGTATGTATGTAAAAAGTATGGTTGTTGAATTATGAATATGCTGGGTAAACAGCGTAATTCGCATTTGTAATTCAATGAGCGAACAACGTAATTCAAAATGCAGCGTGCAGTTGTTATGCACCCTTTTTATTTTTTAATAAATTAATGAATCATAGATAGATTACGTAGATTATCATTATCTATATTCCCAACTCTCTGTCCGCCAGTATTAAAATGACTCTACGTTTAAATGGTAAAAGTTTTATTTGCTAAAAATTCTCTTACTAATTTTGTAAGAAATAAAGATATTATAGAAATAGATAATATTGTAAGTTTAATAGACTATCGAAAACTATCGATTGTTTTAAGAAAATGCTATTGATAGTGTCGATTATCGGTAATTTCAGGATACATAGCACAAACGTATATCAAATTTTGTCTCAATTTGATGTCATTTGATGTCAAATTGGTATCAAATGTTAAATTCAAATCAAAACTAAATTAAAAATGGCGATTAAAGTTAAATTTTACTTCGTGGTTAAATGGGTTTTACATGTAAACAATTTTTTTCTTGTGAAAAATAAAAATTATTTGTAAGTAGTTACAATGATTAAGAATACGAATTAAAAAAAAAATAAGAAGGAAAGTGAAGAAATAATAACATTGTTAAATGATTGCGGTGCTACAATCCTCAACATAAAACGGTGCCAATTATTTCGTCTTTGCAAGAATTAGAGGGCGGAAAGAAAATTACTTTATCTTTAAGCTGTGGTGCCGAATGTTTATCTCACAGTTTTTAATGAATCTAAATTTAAAAAAAAAATTTTTATTTTTGTTCCAAATTGTACTATAATCCACATTTGAAAAACATTTGAGAATTACGTTTGAAAGCAAGTTGAAAATAAAGTAATTTGTCAATTTGAAAATAATATCCCCTTTTTGTTGAGAATGCTATGATTTTCAAAACATTATCAAACGTTTGTCGTTTGATAAAACGTTTGATTTCAAATCATTTTCCATTTGAAATAAAACCTCCGTGTTTGTTGGGTATAATAAAAAATGATTTTAATACCAAGAATACACCTTTACCAGCCAAATACTATTTTCACTAAAAAGCCTAAAAGTATGCTAATGTTTTTGTGAACGGGTGAATGCATAGCAATCAAAGTTAAATTTTTCTATTGATTACTAATTCTTAAATTGTTTTAATATTTAAATCAATTAAATCTCTTGTTTTTTTGCTTTTTGACACAGTCATTGTCAGTTATTAGTATTCCATAAACAAAAATATTTAAATGAACAAATTAACTGCAAACTTACACGGGAAATTTTTTCTTAATGTTAATAATAGTGATAATTTAAAATTTTTATTGTTTTTTTTTTTTGTATTAATCATTAAATTTCAGCCGACATTTTTCAACCAAATAATAACTAATCGTAGAAATATGTATATATTTATGCACGTTTTACAAACCAATAATACGAAAAAAAAGATAAATTCTATTAATAATTTAAATATTAAACTATTCCCAAATTTTACCTTCGTAAAATATTATTGTACCACATTCTTCTCCCCACGGTTGTAGGGATTATCTTAAGAATATTTCACCTGCAGCCAATACCTCGTATTCGGTAGTGGCTGACCAGAGATCGTGTCTGATACCACGGTAGTCAGTAGCCCCTGGTGCTTCGGCAAAAGACTGACTATTAGTATAGGCCCTTCAAGGGCATACTTTTTTTGGCCAGGAGAAGATTGTTTTTACAAGAGGTGTACTTTTATTGAGGAGAAATGTTTTTGTGCTTGAGGAGATACATTTTGTGAAAAATACACTAGAGGTAGTTAAACGAGTGATGACTTTGAGTTGTGATCTGAGATGATGCTCTTGCTGTGTGGAGAGCGGTAATGGAGGATAAGAGGTGAAGACTTAAAGTTGGTGAATAAATGAAGGGTCGGGGGAGCGAACGTGATTTTGTGAACTAACGAAGAGTCAAGGAACCCAGGATGAGAATGAGCGGAGTGTGTTGGTTGAGAGTTGAACCCTTGGATTTGGTTAGTAAATGAAGATTCGAGGAACCAAGCTGAATAAGAGTGGAGTGTGTTAGATGAAGAGCGAGACTTGGAATCGGTAAGTGGGTGAAGAGTCGTGAGAGTGCTTTTCTCATGGGAAGGTAATTTTGGGGATTACGTGGTGGCTGTGATTTAACCCCAAAATTGCGGGAAGACGGTTCCTGAACTAAAAGAGAGGTTTTCACTTATGGAAGGTTCGAATTGTTAGGACGGATCATCCCTGGGTACTGTTGCTATTCAACAGATGCTGCTGACTATTCCTTAAGCATCGAATATTAGATATCCGTAGCTGCTTACCAAGGAGCGAGTGTGCTGTAGGCTCTCGCACACAGAGGCGTTTGGTTAATGCATTGCTTGTCACCCAGTGGTTAAGATCCAACATGAAGTAAGCCTTCGAACAGTTTTCCATCTAAATCTTTTTCACGTTTGTAACATCTTAGAGACATATTAGCTTATATTATAACAAAAGCTAAAACTACAAATAATTCTTAACTAAATTTAATTTCGTAACAATATCAATATACTTTGTCAAAAGTGACCACGTTTTTGCTTAGTTTAACAATGGAAAGTGTCTTTGTGTGCACAATTGTTCGCATTTTGAATAACATCGTTAATGCGTTGACAACATATTGATTCTATTTTAACATCGTATTTTTGACAGCCAATTATCTCCATTCACTGTTCTCAATGTGGAAATAGATAAACGGTTGCGAACTTAACCAATCAACAAATTGTGACATATTATTGTCAGTGTCTAAAATGCAACACTCACATACTTACAATCTTATTGCTAATGCTATAACTACCGCATCTAGAAATACTCTGTAACAATTACACAACTTTTATACGTCCGAGAAAACCCTATCTTTAGCTATTGGTGAGTTGTGAAAACGGGCCTAAGCCTAATTAACGTGTGTAGGTTTAAAGGTATAAAAAACACCACACAAATGTCAAAATTATTATATTATTATGTTTGCTGTTTTATATATATTATATATATGTTCCTTTAACTCCCACTGGAGCATAGGGCGCCAACAGTAGTCGTTCTCCACCGTACTCGGTTTTGGGCTACATTTCTAGCTTCGTTCCATGTTAAACCCACAGATCTCATTTCGGCTTCGGCGGAACGTCTCCAAGTAATTTAAGGCCTTTCAACTCTTCGTCCTGCTTGATGAACCGGGTTCCAACGTAACGCATGCTTGGCGATATTCTCATCTGGACGTCGAAGTGTGTGACTAATCCATTGCCATTTTCGTTTTCGAATCTCAGTAGCCACATCTATCTGATTTGATTTACGAAGTAGCTCACTATTCGATATAACATTTGGCCAAAAGATTCGAAGTATTCGTCTGAGGCAGTGATTGACGAAAGTTTGCAAACGACTTGTAATTAAACTGGTCACCTTCCATGCTGTGCATCCGTACAAAAGAACTGATTTTACATTGGATTCAAAAATTCGCAGTTTTGTTCGAAGACTAATGTTGTTGTTTTGCCATATTGGTGCTAGAATTCCAAATGCTGCTCTAGCTCTACTGATTTTTGCCTCCACGTCAATCTCAGTACCTCCATCAGCGGTAATCATGCTACCCAAATAACAAAATTCGTTGACAATAGCATAGTTGTTATCACCTACATTAATAGATGCCGGAGAGTTATCTTGTATGGAGAGACCTTTTGTTTTTGTTGTGTTTATTTTTAGACCTGTACCATCCAACTTTGACTGGAGGTCAACCATCGACATCTCCAGGTCACGAACTCTATGCGAAAGAAGGCATATGTCATCTGCATATGCAAGGTAGTTTAAAAAGGAGTTATCTATACGCCATTGAACACCCCTACGCTGAATGAGGTTGATGTCAATACGTCCTCAATAACAAGCAAGAACAGAAGTGGCGATAGTATGCATCCTTGCCGCACTCCACTTAGTACCTGGAAAGGTTCAGACAACTTCCCCTTATGTAACACATAGCAGTAAGCATCATTATAGCTCTCCTTTATTAATGCTATTAGTTTTGACGGGATACCTCTCTAACGAAGAGCGTTCCAAATGCAATTGCGATTGATGCTGTCGAACGCTTTTTCAAAATCAATGAAAAGTAGATTAAGAGTTGAATTATGTTCGACACACTGTTCAATGATAATTCGAATGGTGTTTATGTCATCTGCGCACGAGAAACCACTACGGAAGCCGGCTTGGGCCGAGGTAATTGTGTTCAAGGTGTTCCTTTATGCGATTGAGTATTATTTTTGCTATAATCTTTGAAATTGCTGGTAAAACACATATGCCCCGCCAATTGTTGCAATCTTTCAAATTTCCTTTTTTCGCAAACTTCAGCATTGTGCCGTCCTTCCATTCGCTCGGAAAAGACTCCTGCTCCTACACATGGGTGATCAATGGAAAAAGAGTTTCAGTACTAAGAGTAGAATCGGCCTTATATATTTCAGACGGAATACCATCGATTCCGGCAGCTTTCCCATTGGGTAGCTGTTTGATAGCAGCGCTTATTTCTGAGATGCTTGGTGTTGATGTTCGGATTCGAGCATTTGCCTGGTGGTTTTGTAGATGATCTTGATGTTGTGTGGGATCAATCACGGTATTAAGCAGATCAGAGAAGATTTCCATTTTTGTCTTTGACAGGATGTTGTATGGTCATGTTTCTGTCGACTAGTTGTTTGGTGATCTTGTAGACAGTACGGGTGTCCCCTACCTGTGCAGCATTTTCAGCTTCACTAGCCAATAGATCGATATGTCGTCGTTTGTCTCTTCGGACAGCACGCTGCACAATTTTGTGCATGGATTTATATTTTGCCTCCAAGAGCGTCTTAGTTTCGGGCGCAAGATTTTCAGTTACAATTTTGATTTAATATCAATACGCTCCTGTATAGTATCCCATGTGTTATCTGTCATCCACGGTTGTCTGCCTTTTGGTTCCGGTCCTATAGAAACATTTGCACAATTTACAATGGTGTCTTTTAAAGCATTCCACTTGGCAGCGACGGAGACCTGCGGTTATATCATTTTGGTTAACTGCTTCACGTAGCTGAGAACTAAAGTTTGACCTAATGGTGGCATTCTTTAGGCGTTCAACAGAAAGTTTTGTTGGGCGAACTGCTTTTGCTTTCTTAAGAATAGCAGATGTGCGTAGACGGATTTTTGCTATTACTAAGAAATGGTCTTTAGCTTGACCAATATCAGCACCAGTTTTGCTTCGGACGTCTAACAGACATTTCTGAAATCTTCTACTTATGGCGAAATGATCAATCTGATTGGCAGTTCCATATTGATCACTGGATCGCCAAGTCACCTTGTGGCAGTCCTTGTGCTGAAAAAGTGTTCCACCTATTACCATTCTCCTTGCGTTGCAGAATTCTACAAAACGTTCACCATTATCATTGCGAGTGCCCAAGCCATGAGTACCCATTACGTGCTTAAGTGAGGCATTATCAGAACCAACCTTTGCATTAAGGTCTCCATTAAGGTATGGTATCATAGACCGCATTAAGCTGACCATAAAAGCGGTCCTTCATCTCTTCTGATGCGCCTTCTGTAGGGGCGTAGCATTGTACAGGGATACATTTCTGACCTTAGATTTAAAACGGGCGGTGATAATTCTGTCGAAAATTGGTTTCCACGACATAAGACTTCGGTGGGATTCGGTAGTTAGCAGTAATCCAACACCGGATTCATAGTTACTTCCAACTTCTTTACCAGAATATAGGAATATAGTGTCACCTGTGGGTGGCTTATATTCACCTGCAGCATTCCAGCGTACTTCGCTGAGACCCAGAATAGATATGCGATATCTTAGCATTTCGCGCTCAACTTGTAGGAATTTGGAATTCATATTTGGGTTGATGTTGTCGTTGTCTCTCAGGGTTCTTACGTTCTAGAATAAAATCATAGTCCGTATACGATAGCCAAATGTCGTCATCAAGTAATTCGGTTTATTTTGATTAATTTTTAGCGATTCGTTAGCAATTTAAGTTCAGAAACGTAGGTTGCTAGCCTTCGTTCCCTAGTTTGGTGATAGGGCTGCTATCTAAGCACCCAAACGTGCTGTGTTTTGGAGCCAGTGTTTCAGAGGATCCAGCATTCGCGATTTCCTACTTCCTGAGACGCACTTTGGCCATTCAGGGTTCGCTGACACTCCAGGTTGGCAACAGAATTTCCTCTGTGTTAAGGTTATACCGCCTAAGATCGGTCGACAGGGCCTCGTTTGTCAAAAACAGGGGTCACCAAGTCCTTTCTGGACAGAGGGTGAGGTTGTCATTTGAAAAGGATTGGCTGTGTGTACAATATGATAACTCATTTGTATTCGCGTCACTTTTCCATAACCCTGTTTGGCCAAACATTTTAAGCAATGTTTGTGGAAACATCAAAACTTTTTTATATTTGGCAGACATGTTGGATATTTGTCAAACTTTGTGTGGCGTCTAATGCTAATCGTATTTATTTCAGCAAAAACTTTGCATAGTGAAGACGTTGAAAAAGAAGCATTTAAATAATTTCAAAAAGTAAATTAAATTTTTTTACCAGTATTGCTTGCCACAAAACAGCTCGTTAAATTCTTTGCCTTTATTTTATATTTTTTTCTGTTTAAAGCAAAAAACAACAAAATTGCCGCAGCACTATGGCTGTCTGCATTTATTAAAAACAAATGAAAATCATCTCCAAATTAAAAAAAATGTCATGAAATTATCGAGGCGGTGACCTTGAAATATGCTGATCTTGAACCAAGTGTATATAAATGTTTCTTAAATTGTGTAATTACTGGTCCAAATTTAATATTAGGAGCTAACTACGCAATTTTTATCTACCAAAAAAAAAATTTAAATTATATTATTTTTATTAAAATAAAACTTGCAGCACAGTATTACCTTTTCTGCTAAAATATTAATTTCGTTGTTGATTTGAAAACATATCATCCTTGATTTAACAATGTACGTTAAGGGGTTTGTTGATTCTATATTAAACAGATGGTAAATTAATTTGTTTATCATTTTTTGTTTGATATTTCAACTTATAAATAAAAAAGGGTGCGCTTATCATTTCCATATCAAGTAACCTTGCCAAAATCGTTAAGTTAGTTACCTGCCCATAAACTCATTGGGATAGGTTAATATTAATTTTTTTAAAACAAATTAAAAGATAAAATTTTATATTTTGACTAAACAAAGGAATAAAATGAAAGGTTTGTTTTTATATTTATTTTATATTTGAAAAAATAATTTATATCGATTTAATTTATATTTTCAAATGACACAACGAAATAAATGTTATTCTATTTTAAGCAAGGACTTAATAGTTATAACTTTTATTCGATAAAAATTGCGAATTATAATTACGAATAAATTTATATTTTATTTAATAAGAATAATTATTATTTCCAATTTTTATTCTTAACAAATTATGATAACTATTATGGGTATCAAAAAAAAGTATTTCTCAAACATAACTATTACTATTCGATAGATATATTAATAATTAGTTTTAATATTTATGAATAAGAAATAACATAACAGTTATAACTAATTTTAATGTGTATTTATATATGCACATGTATAATCTGCAAAAATAGAACAAATTATATCAAGAAAATATTCAAAATAATTATTATCGTAAATAAAAACAATAATTTTAATGTGTATGTATATATGCACATGCATAATCTGCAAAAATAAAACAATTAATATCAAGAAAATTCTCAAAATAATTATTATCGTAAATAAAAACAATAAAAATCTTTAGTAATAGTTATCTGTAAGAGAAATAAATATTTATCGATCATAATAGTTATGAGCCAATGTAAAAAGATATTAATTGGATATAATAGTTATGTTTAACAAATATTTATTTTCATTATACATAATAATTATGAGCAATTTTTTAGAATATTTCTTAAAAGTGGTCAATTTTTTGGTACTTGAAAAATAAGCATAATTATTATTTAGGGTCCTTGATTTTAAATATACAAGGGCGGGCCAGTTTTTTGTGTGGGCATTAGTAGATAACCGAAACACTTGAAAAAATCTAATATGGCAGATTATAAAATTACAATAAAATACCTTTTTTATGGCAGAAACAACTGTATACCGGCCAAAATTTCAGCACCAAATTGTTCTGGAGGCAGGACCATAGCCCTAATATAAAAAAGACCTAATCTCTTTAAAACGTTGAATGATATGACTTTCATATCATAATAAAATACTTTATGTAAATCCATTATAAACCATATTTCAAGAAAAAAATCCCCTGTGTTAAAAATGATTGTATCGGGACGATAACTCTTATATAACTACCACTGCAGAAAATCACTTTTATGATATAAAACTCGTACAAATTGTTGTGATTTAGTTGCGGTAATTATATCTGCATATCTGTGCCAATATGGAAAAGCAGCTTATTTCGAATTTTGTAGTTTAAAGATATTCTTTTTCGGTTTTGTTGAAGTTTTATTCGAGTAGTTTTTTGATTAAGGTCTATTATATATTATCTCATTAAAAACTACTTTAATAGAGGCTAAAAGTATATGTAGTTAAAAAAAATGTAGTTAGTATTAAAGATTTTACCCCTTTTCTGCTTATAGTAACTGAATTTTGTCTTAAGTCGACTTAAGCAACCCTTTCATAAGGCCACAGATACACATATAACGGAAAAATTTTGAGAAACATAAAAACTTTAATGTTAACCTAAAAATGGTTCTCAAAATTTTTTTTAATCAAATATTTCATCACGCCTTTGTGTGACTTCTTCAGGGAAAAATAACAAAAACATATACATACATAGGTACTCCTTAAAAAGATAAGTGAGGATCAAAAAATTTGTATTTATAAGTGAGGGGTATAGATGCAAAGGCTGCAATCTCCACTTCTTCACAAACGTAACTTTTAATACCTTTTAGTTGTATATAATGAAAGCTTCCGATTATTATATATGACATTACCAGATACACTTTTATACCATAAAAAAGTAAGTTCGAAAATTAAGAGTTGATGCAAAAACGACAATGTCTATTGGCAATTGTCGTTTTTGCCATGATCACAGTTTGTTAAGCTCTTTTTCTCTCAACTATTTTCGAAAATTCATGCTAATTTATAAATAAAGGAAAAAAATTAAAAAAATTATTTTTTATATGAAACATATACTGCCTGTTTAACGATTTCGAACGTTAACGCTCGCATAGAAAATTACATTTTAAACAAAAACTAATTTTCGAATTTTTATTTTTGTTTTAAATATAATTTTCTATGCGAACGTTAACGTTCGAAATCGATGAACAGGCTGTTAGTTTTATTGTTAATTTTATAACTTTGTCATTAGTCGTAATTATTATAATTGCCAGCAAACCGCTATATCGATTTGGTTTAAACTTGCGTCATATCTTTATCACATTCATATTTACTGAATAGCATAACATACAATAAATACCCCTCAAGTGTTCGTATATAATTCTTGTAGCTGCCTTTAAGCCTTGTTTTTGTGTTTTATGAAATAATTTCGAAAGACATAGACACCCCCGAAGTCTATGACTCATACATATATCACGAACATTATTTTGAAATGACACTCATATGTTAGTATGTTTGGGAACTACTGAAAGGGAATTTTTTATTGTTAGAAGACCAATCATCACCAGGGTTGTGAACTATTTCTAATCAAAATGCGCCGTGCCCCCAATCAAAAAGCGCTAAAAAGCGCTAAATAAAATTTAAATAAGAAAAAACTTAATGAAATGTTTAAGAACCAAGTTTTATTTATTACACTGGCCGTCAAAAAAAATCGTTTTAAATAGAAATATATCAAATACAAAGATTTTACAGCGCTTACCTCATTTATCAGAAATCCAGCAGCCGTATTCTGTAATTCGCTTAGCTACTAAAGCTAAATCTCGATCGCTAAAAAGCCTTAGAGAATACAAAACTTGAATACTTTAGCGATGACATTAAAAGCTTAAATTGCGACGAATTAAATTTGTATGGCATTCCCAAATTTAGCAATGCACGTTACAGTATTGCATTCGTAGCCAAATATCGCTAAATCAACTTTATAGATTTTTAGCGACAGAGATTAAGCTTTAGCGAATTACAGAATACGGCTGCAGGTACACAGAAAAAAATAAAAATTGATTTCAATAAAAAAATGTGTGATATTAATTAGAAAATTAATTAAATTTGCACCAGTAAACAAATTAATAGTATCAATTAAACCAGTTAATAGTATTAATTAAACGTTTAATTTACTTGATTAAACGTTTAATTCACTTGATTAAATTTTTAATTAAAACTGATTTTAGTTTTGATTAATGCTTTAATTGGTGAAAAATGTTGGAGAATTTTTTCTGTGTATGTTATGAATAAAATAAGACATGAAATCATGAAGATCAGTAAACAAAATGTTAACTAGACGTAGTTGAATAAACTATTTGGATTCAGCACACTAAAGTCAATTTGTTTCTTGATGCAAGAAATCCGATTCTGTTTAAAAATCAAAAAAATCTGACTAATATTAAATAAATACTGCTTGATTTCAGAAATATCTTTCTTGTTTTTAATAAAACTAAGCTACTTTTGTATTTCTTGTTTTAAGAAATTTTTTATCATATGGACATTTCCACCGAAAGGTCCACCGCAACAAAAAAATTATATGTTCTTGAAAAGACTTTGTTTTATCATATTTTAACAGGAAAACAATCAAATTTAATAAAAGTAAAAAAATTTTATATTTATTTATAAGCCATTTTAAGATTTATGAATGAAAAGTGGAACAAGTGCAACTTTTCTTATTTGGATGTTTCTATTGTACGTTTTGCTATGATAACAGTTCTTTAAGAGAGACATTATGCATTGACTTTTTCTCTCTAAAACCTTTCGGAAGGTACAAAGAGTCAGAATAGAATGCACAAGAAACTATGCGATTGCAAATAACTGTAATTTTTTTCTTTGTATTATCTCATATTTCGATGTCATCATTTTCTATCAATGCGTCGAAAGTAAAAGTAGAAAGCTCATCAAATTACCAGGCCAAACAGAGATTTTTTATAATAGTAAAATAAAAAAAAAATTCTGTAAAATAGCAAGATTTGTGATCTTGGTACTTATATAAAGTTGTTCACGTGCGACATCGAAAGTATGAAAATTAATAATTTAAAAATAATTTTTTATATATGTAAATGATTTATTTATATTAATATATACATTTCAATCATTTAAATCATTTAAAGCCATATTCTAGGCATTAACAGTGATATACGATACGATGAGATTAGACTTTAAATGACGATGCTATAAATGTATATAAAACAAAAAGGGCTGTAATTTAGGGCGTGGCAAAACAATTTTTTTTAAGTTTTTCAAACTTAATAAATATACCTTTTATTTAAGGGCGTGACTGATGAAAATATTATTGCTTGTATTGGCTTCTACCTGTTTTAATGTAGCATGTGTGCGAAAAAGAAAAAAGGGGCTTAATTTGTAGGCGTGTAATAAAAGTGGGCATATTAAAATCTATACATACGTAGTTTTAGAAGGACTTTCTTGGCACGTAAAAAAAATTGGACATTTGGGGGACGGATCCGAGATAGCATAAGTGGCGCCCAGAATTTGAGGTCGGATTAAAAAGTCACTCAGGACAAAAATGAAGCCACTATCAAGCCATGAAAAACGATATGCAATATGATGAGACTTTAAATGGCAGCGCTAAATATAAAAAACCAAAAGGGCTGTATTTTGGGGCGTGGCAAAAAAATGTTTCCTGTTTTAGAAACTTCATTGACATATCTTTCATTCTAGGGCGTGACTGGCACAACTTTTTTTTTTGTATGGAGGTCGACCCGGTCTAATCAACATATACATTAGGGTGGCAGCTAAATTTCAACTTTGGATTTTCAACATCTCCCGGGCGTAATATTGTGCCACATGGTCTAAAACTGATGTGGAAAAAATTTCAGCCAAATCGGATAACTTTTACCCCTGCCCCTTTGAGGTCAAAGTTCAAATGATAAAAAAAAAAAAATTTCCATACAAGCAAAAAATTTTTTTTCGATTTTTTTTTTTTTTTTTTTTTTTAATATTAGTAAGCTTTATAAGCTTATTAACAACAAAAAATTTCATTTCGATCGGACAAGATTTTCAGTTTCAAAAGTGACTCTGAAAAAAAAATTTGAGGCTTGTTAGGGGCTTACTCTAAAAAATTTTCAAAAAAAATTTTTTTTTAGTTTTGATAAGCACACATTTAAGATTTATTGCTGCTCTCAATACCAGGTTTTTTAAATTTTTTTTCAAAAATTTTTTTCGACATCGCATTTTTGTTCTAAATTGGGGTAAAAAACTGGAAAAATGCAGTTTTTGGCCCTATTTAAGAGCATGATTACTAGGGTGCCAACTAAATTTCAACTTTGGATTTTCAACATCTCCCGGGCGGAATATTGTGACACATGGTCTAAAACTGATGTGGAAAAAATTTCAGCCAAATCGGATAACTTTTACCCCTGCCCCTTTGAGGTCAAAGTTCAAATGATAAAAAAAAATCCATACAAGCAAAAAAATTTTTTTTCGAATTTTTTTTTTATCATTTGAACTTTGACCTCAAAGGGGCAGGGGTAAAAGTTATCCGATTTTGCTGAAATTTTTAAGCTCCTAACAAGCCTCAAATTTTTTTTTTCAGAGTCACTTTTGTAACTGAAAATCTTGTCCGATCGAAATGAAATTTTTTGTTGTTAATAAGCTTATAAAGCTTACTAATATTAAAAAAAAAAAAAAAAAATCTAAAAAAAAATGTTTTGCTTGTATGGAAATTTTTTTTTTTTATCATTTGAACTTTGACCTCAAAGGGGCAGGGGTAAAAGTTATCCGATTTGGCTGAAATTTTTTCCACATCAGATTTAGACCATGTGGCACAATATTCCGCCCGGGAGACATCAATATTAATACAAAAAAATTGCTCCATACATCATCATACATGATATACATATGTATATCATGATGGAAAAAAATGTCATGTGCGACAGCGATTAAAGCTAAATAAAAAAAAAAGTATACATTATTTTTATTTAAAATAACAGCCATATTTAAGAGATATGATTGCATAACATTCTACAATTTTTTGCATTCAAATATTGTAGGTTTCGCTGAAATCGGCATTCGAAAAAGTGGCCACAAAAACCAGTTCTGTTTTCGTCACGTGCAAAAGTCTTGTTTTTTGCAATTTTCTTGAAAACGAAACAATTTATCAAAATGAAAAATAGCACCAACTATAGGGCTAGTTAAAAGCTATAACTTGAATCTATTGCCAAAATAAATATAGGTTTTATTTTGACTTTTTTTTAACTTTAAATGTGTACGATGGTCACGTTCGACATGATGGAAATGCCCATATACCAAAAACGTGAATTTTTTGATCATGAGAAAATGTTTCTTTATTTCAGAAAGTTTTACTTAATACGAACAAAACAAGTTAAAATCAGGAAATTATTTTTGAATTTTTTTGTTTTAAGAAACGAAATGGATTACTTTAGAAAATAATAAACTTCTTTCCTTGTATAGTATGCATTTCAGAGTACTATACATCAAAAGAATTTAAAAAACGGAAACAAATTTTGTTTTAATGTGTCTTGATTTTAATGTATGCAAATAAAAGTACAAAAATGTTGGGTATCTAAAAAGCGCTAAATCTAACGCCAAAGGCGCTAAATTGGCAACTCTGATCACCACATACCTACTCTCTTAAGAAAAAAAGTTCTCACCGCGTAAATTAAAACAATCCGCAACATCGTCATGATCAACGATTTAACTGTAAAATGAAAAAAGCGGCAAAGAAATCATTACAAATAAAATCATTTTATGACTGATGATCATATTGATTTCAATTAACAATACTTAAATTGCATTTGTAACATTTAGAATTAATATAAACTTTGTTGTTGTTCATATATAAACTGAATCCGTTAATGCATACAGTAATTCGATCGCCACATTGATCGATCAGTTAAGCACAAATGCACTTTATCCGAAAGAAATTCCATGACATCAGGTAACTTCGTCATTGTCATCACGTTTAATGTCTTTTGTTATTTTTTTAATTATTATTCGAACTTGTAAATGATCAAGTTCACCCTCCCCTTATTGCAAGTGGTTAAGTTGTATTACGGTAAATACAAAGTATGTGTGGGTATTATAACTGTATTAACCAACCAACATTAAATTGTTGCTGCTCTTATTAACGCTGTAGCAGCGCGTTGCGGTTCTGTAGCGCTTGGCTTTGTTGTTGTTGCCTTAATCATACTCGTCTATAACTCGTATGCTGCTAATTAAATTTTGTTGGCTGCTTTCGTGCTGTGTTGTTGTCTTTAGATTTGCGATTTTTCGTCTCAAGTAGTTTAATTTCAAAAGCCAAAGCGTACGCATCACAAATTTATTTGTTATAAAAAACGTTCTCGAGTGAAAAATAATTAAAAAATTGTAACTATAAATTACAAATTATAAACAAAATAATCCAAAAAAAAATTTGTTAAAAGATAACAAATGTACATACCTATTATTAAATTATAAAAAAATATAATAAAAGGGGATTCTCGAAGGGACTTTATGCCTATAGTTTTAAAAAGTTAACGATTATTGATTTTGAATAAACATATTTCAATAAATTTTGAAGGTAAGTTTGATTTTAAAATAAAGAAAGATTTATAGAGTTTCAGTGTTATATTAACTTAAAATTTTTTACAATATAAAAGAATAAAGGATGCATGTAACTGAAATTCAGGATTATAAATTTCTGAGTATAGAAAGGGCAGGACGACAGATTCTACGTAATTTTAGTTTCCTGAATCTAGATTTACTAAATTAAATTAAGAATTTTAGATATTTATATTTTGTATCCATTTTTCATTAATAAGTGCAGCAATAACTAATTTTAGTTTTATAAAATAAACAAATTCGAAGTACTCGTAAAAAAAATTGCAAAAAATGCAACAATGGTTACATGGATCTTAAGTTCATATTTACATGATTATGGCCACCTAAAAGCCATTTTCAATTAACTAAAGCATTTTATAGAATTTTCGTTAATTTTTGACAGTACCTTAAGCTAGCTTAAGCACATTATGTTTGGTGGCTGCTACGTTATCGTTCGATAGTATTGTCAATCAACTTGTCATGATGAAATTGCTAGTGGGGCGCAAATCAGCTGTTTGTCGCTGAAAATGCAAACGAACGATAGCGGCCGACATCGTGGGCCAGACGGAAGTTTTATTATTTTCTACTTCCAAAGTGCAAACAAGTGTTTTACGTTAAATACTCAACCCTGCACAAAAAACCAACGCTTAAAAATCAAGGTATACATACAAAAGGTTTTTGGAAGCTCCTTTTAACCCTTGGGTGAATTAAAACAACTTTAACCCTAATTTCAAAATCAATAAATTTTTAGGAAAATCGCTTATCCCCCCAATACTCTTAAATTCCGTTACGACTTCTTTATTAATCCAGATTCAGAAAAATAAACAATATTGCATTACTTTGAGATGGAAAACCTTGTTCGATGAATTTAAACTTAATCAAAATTGTGTGTGTGTATTGACTTTTCTTTTTTCCTCATATCTTTTAAAAGTATTCCAATGAAGTGGAATATTTAATTTATTCTTACTTTGCTGTCTTTTTATTTAATAAGTAAAAAAAAAACTACTAAAAGATAAATTCTGCACTCAGAGAAAAAAACATGTTTCAATAAGGTTACCTCCAACAAAACTATTTTAAAAAAAATATTATGTTTAATTTCACCTTATTATTGTTAAATAAGTCCTCCATCAAGAAGTCACAACCATTTTATGTTTGCCTCCAAACATGTTATGGTGAATAATAACTAAAATATATTTAACACTTCATAATAGGCATGGTTGTTTTTCAACCATAGCATGTTGCTGTTAGAAGATAGTAAAATACTTTTAAACCAAATTATTGTCATATTTTACCATAACATGCTTAGATGCAACCACAATATGGATAGAGCACAATTTAACCAAAATATGGTTAAAAATTCTTAAAAAATAGTTTTGTTGGAGGTGACCATATTTTTTCTCTGCATGTGCATTGCAATAAAATTTTATACATACTTAAGCATCAGTCAGATTATCCTTTAAAAGTTGCAAATAATAAGCAGCAGTTGAAATGCAGATTATTATTTGAACATAATTCTTTGGCTATTATCATACTAGTCATTAGGGTGTTCAGTCGATGAATTCTTGTTCGATACATCGAACAATTTTAGTCGAGTAATAGTTTTTTCAAGTCTTAAGTCGAATAAAAAAACCAAATGTATGCGTCCGTTAGAATTTTAAAAAAACAGTCATGTTAAGTGAGTAATTTAGCTTATATTTTTGTTACATTTTTTCAACACAAGTTAATAATTTATTTTCCAAAAGAAAAAAACTACAAAGGTATGTTAACTCAAAGAATTATTAAAAATTTGTCGGGTATGTTCGAAATGAAGTGAAATTGAAATCGAACGATAATTAAAACTCAATTATTTACAAAATGACCTAAGTTTTAAAATTTGCTCGATTTTTAATCCATTTCATTTCGATTTCTAGAACACGGCCGTATTTTTTAACAAAATAGTTCGTGCCTTTCTCTCTTTAGAGAGAGTTTGGCTTAAAAATATTGTACGAAGGATAAATCTAATAATGCTTAATGTAACAGGTGTCCTAAAACGTATTAAAGTAAATGTTCTTGAACAGCTTTACTAATTTACCACCAGAATTGTGAGTTATTTTTGAGCTCCATCGCCAAACCGGATGTCAGAAATCGGCAAAAATCGTAAATTTTGTTCTGTTTTCGTAACAAAAAAAATTTAATCTTACATACATAAAAAGCTAGTATAATATAATAGTCAAAAATCGCAAGATAAAATACAAAAAAGGCGCCGAAAGTAAATTTTGCATAGTTTGTGTTTCATAGGGAAAGTGTGACATTGACAGCAGATTTTAGGGACATTTTTTTATGTCGGATAGAATTCTATCAGATTTACGTGTGAATGAATCATACGATTGTGTAGGATAGTGAATCCCGGCTTTAAATAGGGCTGAATTTAAAATTCACTTAAAATGATAACAAAACAAAAATAATGTGAAAAAAGTTGCCAGTTTTTTTTAAATTAGTAATGATAACAAAAAATGGTAAATGATAAATTCCATCGCAAAACACGTTTCAAAATCGCCACGTTTGGCGAGAAATCGCCATATCTGACAGCCCTGTTTACCACTTACACAGTGACTATAAAATAGTACTTGAAGAAGCTGCTCCACCAACAAAATCACAGGGGGCTACAAGTGGTCCAATGAATAAATATTTTAAACAAGATACTTCGATCGATTCTCTAGAGGAAATTATTTGCAGAAGCATAGCAGAGGATAGAATAGGAATAGCTTATCCCATCATCAATAAATTTCAAGTGTCTTTATCAAGAATAAAAACTGGGAATTAAGCACGAATAACAAAATCTTTTGAAATTAAAAATTTTGTATTCCTAAAAATTCAAATTACTTTTTGATAATGTCCGTGAAAATTTTCAAAAAATTTTAAGTTATATTGACTCTTTTAAAATCTATGTGCCCCAAAGTGAAGCAACAATTTGGAGCTACATTTTTTTAAAAAAAAGTTTATTTACTCAAGTACAAATTTTTTTAAATTATCGAAAAAAATCTCGTAATTTATAAAATTACTCGATTTATAATTAATCGATTAATTTTAAAATTTGATTCGTTTAATCGAATAAGCTAAAAAATATCGAGGAATTGTAAAATCGAACAAAAATAAAACCCATTTAATTGAACACCCTACTAGTCATTAAAATATGGAATAAAATTTATGTGCTGTTTCTTAATAACAGGCAAGTGATTGTGTTGTAAAGTTTTTATGAAAATCACTAAAAAAAACTGATTGCTTTTCATATAAAATAAATATACTTATATATGAGAATGTTCGTATATGACCTTCTGAACTTATTTCTTGCAAATGAGTTGCAACTTTTAACCTTCACTGCAAAATCAGCTTCTGTTCAATAACAACATCTTACAAAAAAATTCTTCAGCACTAAAGGTTAAATTCAAAGACTAACACGGCAAGATCTCCCTCCCTGATTAAAAGAACAGCCTATACGTGCTCTCGAAACAAACTCCACTAACAACCAGTGTAGGGCTCATAAAGTCCAAGGGTTAACAGGTTCCCGTATATAACTCTAGTTAGAAAAAGCATAAAAGATTGGCAGCATCTATACCATTTGAGAGGGTAACGCTAAGAGGTGCTTCTCAAGATCTTACAAACAACCTCCCGTGCAAAATTTTTTTGAGACTAAAAATTATAAAAAAGTCTTAATTTGTGATAAACAAGAAATTGGAAAGTGTGCAAGGTTGTATTGAAAAATGTGCTAGATAAACAGATTGATTTTCAAATTAGTTTGTTATATATTATTCCCTTAATTTAATTTATTTATGTATTAAGTTTCATTGTGGTTTTACTGAACTATTTATGGTTTTTTTTATCCAAATTTTATTTTCTTTCTTAATCGGGCTTTTAAGTTCATCAAATTTAATTTTCATTAAATTATTCTAATGAAGAAAGGAATTTGCCCACATAAAATAAATTAAAATTTTTGATTCATGACTTTGAGTGCCCCGGTAGGCTCTCTGGTAGTAAGCTAGTCTATCAATGCGGGGGTGGCGGGTTCGATTCCCGCAATATACCATACAAATGATTTACAAAATATATACTGAGTTGATTTTTCGAGCGATAGAAACGTACGCCTTCAGTTTGTTATAGGAAAACAGAGCAAGGTCTCTGGCGGGAATCTAATAGGCAACCCTCGTACTGATAGACTAGTTCTCTACCAATAAATATTTATGGAATACCTTTAATAAAGTTTTGGGCTAAGTTTTATAGCTATATTGCCAGGGTAGAAAACAACATAGGAGTATCCTTCAAATTCAAGGGTCGACTTAAAGCTTCGTCTAGGAAGCCGAAAACTCAGAATTCATTTTTGAGGATTATGGTACTCCACCCATAGTCCATCTGATTTATAAGTGATACTCCACCAGTAATTCATCTGAATTATATAGGTTGGGTATCACCAATTCAAATCCGAGTTTTATTTTGTTCCCCACTAGACTAAAAGCTAAAAAGCAGGGCTTAATACAAATGCATTTGGTTAATGTTGAAAACCAAGGGTCCTTAAACGATTATGACAATAACGTGTGAGAAAGAACCGATTTTCAAATCGTCGAGTGGTTACATTTGCACAATATTGTGAATAGTGAATAGTGCTAATGATAAATTTAACAAAAACTTTTCTTTTACTACTATTACTTTTAACATGTTTTTCAATAAAAGCTTTATGATTCTCTTAGTTGGTTATTTATTTAATTAATAACAGTGCATGTTTATAACAACAATGTGATCTTTTTCCACTTTTTTGGGTGTTATCGCATTTTTCTGTCACCTGAGTGTAATAAAAGAATAAAATATAAATTTAATAATACAAGTATTAAAAAACAAGTAACAAAACAAAAACAAAATATAATAAAATCATATCCGTCAATTTATATAAAAAAAAAATCATATATTAAAATAAATGAAACAAATAAAACGAAATTAGAATGAGCTCATTTACAACCATGCAGAGAACATACATACGTGCATAATACTTATTAAAATTGGTTAAACTAATTAACAATTTAAAAAAAAAAAAATATTTATATAATAAGTAAAAGTATTAAATGTTTTTTATATTAAAAGTAATTCTGAATTACTCACTCATATTTAAAAATATAAAACGCATAAATGGTTAAGGTTGACCTTCAGAGTTAAGTTCTAGTTCTATAGATATACAACTTCATATTTTATGAGACAATAAGTTAAGCTTTTAAATTATTGTTTAAAAATTATGAAAGCTTCCAGAGTCCGAAATTAAAAACTTTAATTGTAAATACAGTAATATTTGAGTTCGTGTCTATTTTTACAAAAAAGGTAATAGTTGCAGAACAAATTCAGTATCATCGAACATTGGCCGGGAATATCCATTTAATAATGATAGTGAAGCAGTTATCAGATAGCTTTAGAACGTGTACACTACTTCGAGAATTGTTTAATAATTCCGGGCGTCCTATAAAGAGATAGCAAGTCATTCTACAGTTATAAGCACATGTGGAGGCAACGTTTACTTTTTTTTATCAGTTATTAAACAAAAGAGGAAAGTATGTAATTAAAAAAAAAACCAAAATATTTTGGTGGACGTTATTGCTTTGGATAACAAAACGTGTAATTCTGACTTCACCTCATATAAATTATTTTTTTCAATAATATAAACTTCGCATAAGCTTTTGATAATGTTGGTCGTGGACCGCCGTGTTTTCCATTGGTTAAAAGTGTTAATAAATAAATTTTGAATTTACTTTTTGTTGTTTTACGTTTTACGTTTTGATTTTAGATTTATATCATTTTCTTTCAGACAGCCTTAGCTTAAAATATAGCGATATGTCTACCCCGGTATTAGTGATGGACATTAAAAAAATACATCGATGTTTTTTTCGATGCAATCATCTCATACAGGCATCGATGTTATATCGATATTTCCCAAAATACATCGATGTTTTGTATACATCGATTGTTTTTGTAGCATGATAGATATAATTATAAAAAAATTTTGTTTGTTGAACTTTTTTAATTTTATATATTGAATTATAATATGGCTTGGGGAAAAAGTATTAAAACTTAAAACACGATTTAAGTTATATTTATATACCGAGCCCTAACCGTGAAAATAACGTAAGCGACTTCATTTTAAATTTTGGTTTTTTTTTAATAAATGACTTCATTGGCAACACTTGAATCTTCTCCTAAAATTTCATCGTCGCATAAGGTACCGTTACGATTTTATAGCAAGAAAAATTTTATCGTAAGCGACAAATTTCATACAAAATGTAGGTATATTAAATAAAATAAAAAACTCTCTCCTGTAAAATTTGATTTTTTGGCGCTTACGTTATTTTCACGGTTAGGGCTCGATATTTAGTTTTTGTTTTTTTTTAGAATTCCAATATTTGGATTATAATTCCATACATATGGTTATAAAATTATAAAAAAAATATTATATATCCCAATACTTCTTTCTTATCATACTTTGTAAAAAAGAAAAGTTTTCCTTGTCTTTTGGCACTCAATCGAACTTCTTTGTTTAGTTATCGCCTGTGCCGCTGCGAAAATAATCTTTCTGAAAAGACGGATGTTCCCACCATCTTCAGATATTTAAAGGTTATTTAATGTAGTTTTGGAAAGTGAGATTTTAGTCCTTTCAAGTTTCCAATGGATTTTCAATCTGTTTTCCACGTCACTTTACCTCAAATTAATTTTCCACAATTTGTTGATTTTCGACACATCAGTGCGTCAAACTATTGCAAAGTTAAAATGTATTTTTTGCAGGATTTAAAATGTTTGCAATAGCAATAGGGGTTACATGTTCTGCCACAAGTTCTTCTACAACAACTGAAGACATATTGAAATTCATACAACAGACTTCTCTTCGATGCATCGAATAAAAAACATCGATGTTCATTCGATGTTGGTGAGTTAAAAAAACATCGGATTGTTTCGATGTATCGATACCTTACATCGAGTGTTTTAAAAACATCGATGTATATCGTCCACCACCACCCGGCATTCATAAGTGCCGGTTCACACACGTCAAGTTTAACTCGTCAAGTCTTGAGTTTTTAGGAGAGAGGGGAAAAGATATGGCATCCTCTTTTCCCTTCTCGCCTAAAAACTTAAGACTTGACGAGTTAAACTTGACGTGTGTGAACCGGCACTAAACGATTATTTAATTTAACAAACGTTTATTAAGGATAAACCTTTATTAAATTTAAAATATTTTTATGAATACAGGCACTAATGTTTAAATTTGTGAAAAAAATAAAACAGGAAAAAACTGATGCTGTTTACAATTTTATTATCAGTGAAATTGATTAAGATAATATTTTAAAACCAAATTTGACTTAGTGAAAGCAAAAGGTACAAACTTTTTGTAAAAATTTATCGTTAAAGTTGCACAATGCTCAAGAGAAAATTTACTACTTTTTAAGCAAAATCAAAACTGGTTTTGTCTGCAAGGCTTATACGCCATTTTGTTAGATCCTTGCGTATTTTCATCGTGCGAATTAAAAAAAAAATTTATCCGTTAGAGATATTTTCGAAACATTAATTTTTTTTTTCAGGGGAATGGACTGTGACAAGTAAAGGTTGAAAGTTCTTGATTGCCACTCATGTGGGAGTGTCCAAGGATGATTCCTTTGCTTCACAGTCAAAGCAGCTCACTACCTCCGGTTTTTACCAGGTATTCCCCGGGCAATGGCTTTAGAACACCCGTTCAGAGGCTAGCTAGAGTGAGAAGGCGGCTAAGTAACCTGAATGGTTGGAAGACGTCTCAGGTCAGTAGGAAGAACTTCTGAAACTTAGTTTCTGTAAAGTATCCTGATGGCTCTTTAAGGGCGTCTCAGGAAGTAGAAGGAACGCGGATAATCTCTGCCTTTGAAAAACTTTACAAATTGCCTGCCTGGAGGTTGCTGGCAGCCCCAGCACCAGGATCGGATGCGGAAGCCTAATAAGCTACCGCATCTTAAATAACACGTATTAATGAAACCTCAACTATATTTAACCATGGGGCCCTATGCTCCTTATAGGATCGTCGGGAACATATTATATATATATATATATTTTTTTTTTTCAAAATCAAAAACCCCACTGTTCCTGCCCATAAAAAACTCTTAAATCCTAAACTTTAGCCATATCGGTCCAAAACTTTGGCTTTAATTAATTTTGGCCTAAAATGTAGCTCAAATTACCTACACAGAAAAAAATAATTTCACCAGTAAAAGCACTGATCAAAAATAAAATCAGATCTAATTAAAAATTTAATCAAGTGAATTAAACGTGCCTTTGCGGAAGTTTTACATGTCTGCCTACAGGATACTTTCGGGATTTACGTGATGGTAGTGGTAACTACCCAATGTCGCGGGAAGGGGGATCTTAATAGTCCTACTTAAGTACTGATTTTTCACCACGTATGGCAAAGTTCGGCTTGAAGGAGTATGGTCCCTTTTTAAAGGCCTGCTTAAAAATTTGTAAATGCATTGTTTAAGAGAAATATCCCACTTGCACAGCGCTTTGGCTCACCATGGAAATGCAGAGGAAACGATTTGGTCAGAGGCCAGTTGGTAAGCATGTTCAAAGATTAAAGCTTTACTACTACATTTATAGATACTGTACACTCAAAAGAAAAATCAATCCATCTGTACTCAAATCAAGCCGAAGCGCTATTAATATTACGGTGAGTACTGATTTTCTTGAATCAAGTACAGAAATATTGATTTCAGCACGGATTTTCAATCGCAAAATACTTAAACTATTTATATTCAATCCCGATTTCGTACTTAAAATAATCCGAAAATGAGATTGATTTAAGTAAAACTAAGATTGAATCAATCTCAAAATGCGTTTGATTTAAGAATTATATAATTGTTTTAATTATATTTCGTTCTTAAAATAATCTGAAAATGAGATTGATTTAAGTAAAACTAAGATTGAATCAATCTCAAAATGCGCTTGATTCAAGAATTATGAAGTTGATTTTATCCCGAATTAGAAAGAAAAAATTATTATGCTTGATTTACCTAATCGTATTACACCTTACAGAATGATAAAACACCAACATCATGCCCGATACGGTTTTTACTTTTCAAATCTTATGTACATATTAAACCAAAAATATAAACTAAATGGGAAGCAAGAGTTCAAATTTACTTTTTAACCCTTCGTGGTACACATGACCATTTTCAATGTGTATAGAAAATCAAAACATGAGTAAGCCGGATGGTTAAACACAACGAAAAGTGTAATCTTTTTTTTTTACTTGATTTAACAATTTTATACTTATTTCATGAAGTTTGGGGATTGATTTACGAAAGTAATCCCATTTAGGATTGTTTAGAGTACGTTTAAGTGTGATACGTACTAGAATTTTTAAGTACGACTCGTACTTAAAGTAATCATAAAAAACTTGAGTTATCCCGAGTGTTTTTCTTTCTGTGTAGGGATGAAGAATAAGAAGGAACAACAAAACTTCTCAGCCTTGCCCTGCTTTTGATGACTCAAGGCTAAAAGACAATACTTGTATATAAGAAGTCGATTTAGCCAATATCCACATCCTTATTAAGGCAATAAAATTGCTTGAAAGCGACTTTATCTAGGTAGATTTGGGAGGAATTGGTAATAATATGGTTGTATCCGAGATTGCTATACTTAAGGCTGGTAGCCGCCTTACCGCTAACTTAAAAAGTTATACTTATTATAAATGTATTATTGGATAGGAAATCAAGAGTACTTGTCAAATGTATATGTTTTAATTTAAACGAGTTTAGAGAAATCATGAATGTAAACTTTAATTTTATATTTGCTTATTACATGTTAACATGCTAATTTCGCCAAGTCTCTATATTTAATAAACTAGAAAACACATTTTTTCTATAACTTTTAAATCCTAAGTTATGTAGTTGTTTATACGAATCACATATTTTTTCGTTGATGAATGGCGTCGATTAGTTTGTCCATATTTTTTCAAATTTTTTTTTTTTTGCATTTTATGTTATTTGCAAATCATACGAATTGGCATGTTGGTTTTTAATTTTTATTGAAAAAAGCATATATTTTATTTTATTGAAAACATTTTTTATTTTAATACTTCTTGTGCGTATGTGGCGCTTTTTGACGATTTTGCAAGATCTTCATCGAACATGTTTGCTAAAACTTCAACGAAAATACTTACGTAGGTTGAAATAAATTTATGTTGAAAATCAAAATTTTACCGCCATTGGGCAGATTCAAATATTTTCTTTCACTTAATTTTTCTTTGATCACAGGTGTCATTTTTGGATTTATTTGCATTTTATTTACTTTTTATATATAAAATAATTTTTAGAACAATCTGACGACAAGTAGGCCATCATATAAGATAATTTTTCTTATGAACACACACACGACAGTCAAACATAATTTTACAATAATTTAAATAATAATGTAAAAAAAAAACAAAAGATACAATTTCTGAAAAAAACATTTTCTTCTCATAATAAGACATGGGGAGATTTATATTTGAACGAAAATAAGTAAGAAAGTAAAGTCGGTCAAGCTCGACTATAGGACATCCTACACCGCAATATAAATTTAAAACAAATTTTCGAGAGTGTACCCTATTTAAGACCCGTGGGAAATCATGGACTCGCCAAAACAAAATTATGCTATGAGGTTAAGATTCATGTTAAAGTTCATCGTGCAAAATATTATTAATATATCTTCATTTATGTGAGATATATTGCATTTAAGGGATTTTAGGAAGGGGGTTTATATAGGACGTATGACTAATTTTGGACATACCAGCACAATACTTTGTCTTGGCATAGAAGCTTTCGTAAAAAGTAATTGTCGCCGATTTGTATGTCAATACCATCATTGATAAGGAAGTTATGGTATTTAAAGCTATTTTCGGGATAAGTATGTGTATGGAAGCTATGGACCGATTCCAATTAAATTTGGTAAGATTATTAAGATTGTAATATTTATGCAGATTTTGTAAGGTTGATAAGAAAACGTCAGAACTTCTGCTCGGCTACTGTCCCGCCTTGTAGACTCCTGAGCAGACAATTTTCGGGGGACAAATGATGAGCCAAACGGATATTAATGAACTTTTAACAGGCTTTTGGAATTTTAAAAATATTTTAAGCCCATGTCAAGCGCCGATTAGTCATTAAAATACTCGGCCTTTTAATGACAGTCCGAAAAGAATTTCAAACAACTACGACTTCAACTACGGCAACGACTTTTGTAATAAGGCTCACTGTTTCAGAAAAAACAGTGAAGTAGTTTATGAGTCCATAAGGAACCAACAAACGCATTTTCATTTTTTATATAAATGTACAAAGATGAATTCTAGTTAAGGTAAATTCTGAAAGGTGGGCTAATATGGGTGCTATGGACAATAATGGTCCTAACGTTACACAATTTTGTGGCGTTATTTTTTTATAGAAGATTAATATGTATCAAATGTCAACCAGTGTTTTACTTTTATCCAACAACTTTTTTCGAATTTAAGTTACTTTTAATAGTTGGCTTTATGTAGGTCCTACTAAATACATACACATTTTGAATGACGGACCGATTCAAAAATACTTTGATACTATTTGTTTTATTAAAATTGAATTTTATTAAAAAAAAATTTTTTTTAAGAAGTTTAATATGAATCAAATGTCAACCAGTGTTTTACTTTTATCCAACAACTTTTTTCGAATTTAAGTTACTTTTAGTAGTTGGCTTTATGTAGGTCCTACTACATACATACACATTTTGAATGACGGACCGATTCCAAAATACTTTGATACTATTTGTCTTATTAAAATTGAATTTTATTAAAAAAAATAATTAGCCAAGTTTAAATATTTATGTTTTTCCAGCGAGTAATAATGAACCGATCCTAAACATTTGAAATAGGCTTCTTCCCTAAATCAAAAAAAAAAAAAATATTTACCAAATTTGAGAATTTTCAAGTGTAGAATAGGTTTAAAAATTTTGGATTTAAATAATATCGAATAAACCAGTTACTTAGAACATTTACTCTTTAACAATACATTAATTAATTAAAAATATTAAAATTTAGAAAACAAATGTTTATTGAACGAAATGGAGGTAATTTTTTTAATAACTGCCAAAACCTGTTTTACTAAAGTAATTCCTTTTTTTTATTTTCTGTTATAAAAATATTCACAAAAAATTTATTTTTAAACACAAACAAATTATTTTTTTTATTTTATTAACAAAAGCGTTTTACTTCAATTTAAACGTCTAATTTTTTGGTTGCATTGAAAGAAGTTTTGATGAAAAAACAAAAAAATTTTAATATTTGTGTTTAAAAAAGGAAAATCATTTAAAAATATTATTAAAGAACTTTTATTAAACTGACAAATGTTCCTTATATAAATTATAAATCGATCTAGTGAAGTGAAATAAAGTCAGCAACAATTAATTAAAGTCTCGCAAGTCGTACAGGGACTTCGTTGTAACAAATATAACTCATGACCTTCAACTTTATTTAAACGAAAAATGATTAATTTTTTAAGAAAAATATGATCTCAGAAAATTTTTGTTTTTTTTTAATAAATTTGCATAAAGTTTATATAAAGCATCAGTTAAGTCATCAAATGAAATAAAACATATATATAGTACATTAAAAAAAAATGACATTGATATATTTGACACATTTAAACTTATTTTTAGAAAATTTACATATCGACCCCTTTGCGCGAAATTATCGTATATGCCAATTTTTTTTGAAAATGAGATTTTGATGCAATCTTGTTTTTTATTCAAAGAGACGTCACCTGACAAAATATTGTAGGCGAATTCCACTTCGTTACTCCAAAAATTGAATGTATATTTTCATTTTGATATTGCAAGCGAAAGTAGAGAAAATTAGAAAAATGGCTGTCCTGTAAAATTTGGTTTTTGTAACATATGATAATTTCGCCCAAAGGGGTCGATATGGTCCTACAAGTTTGTAACTCGTTATCATAAGAAAACGACTGGAGTACAAATCTCTTATAAAAAATTTTCTCTCAACATTTCATTTACGCGAAGTTACAACAACAAAGTAAACATCAGTGTTACCATAACCAAAATTCAAAATAACTCTTAAGATGAAGCATTACCCGATTAAATGAAATCACACTAACAATTAGAATAAATTAATAAAAAATAAAATTTTAAACTTAAAATAATGAGTTCTTCTTCTAAATTTGGTTACATATACCTAGGAAAGGCGGGTACCAACGAACTCCTAGACCTGTGAGAAGTATTAATGTCATCTACTTCATAAAGGCCCAACGATTAAGTTGAGCTGGACATTTTGTGCGAATGACCGCAGAAGGTGCTGCTAAAAAACGACATCACGATGAAAGGACTGCGACGAAGAAGACTTGCGACATATGGTTAGCTGAAGGACACTAATAAAAAAAGCTTAAGCTCATCTCGAGCTGTAAAGCAATAAAAACAATAAGAATAAGATATCTAGGGAGGGTTAACAATGTTCATTGTCTGATACCTTCATTAGTAAGAGTATATACATTTTCTATAAAATTTTCAGACGACGGTCTGTTTTTAAAGTTTGTTTCACAAATGTGATTAATAGGGATGAGATTTTCATGCACTAAAAAATCGAAAATACATATGCGCATAAAATATGCACTAAAAACTCCAATATATGCCTTGAAAAAAATAAAAAATATGCACTCAAATCTTGAAAATGTTCATTAAAAAGGCGTTTTTTTTTTTTTTTACTTTTTTAAAACAAACAAATTAAAATAAAAAGTTGAGTCTAATATTTTTTAAACTTAGTTTAAATTACTGATTTAAATTTTTGTTTGCATAAACAAATAAATACTTTTTTATATTATCAAAAGTAAGACTTTGTCTGGTCGGCCGCAAAAAACTTTTGTACATGGAAAATGATCTCTCAACGTCAACCGAAGTTATAGGAGCATACTTGAAGGATGCCAATTCATTTGGAGAATATTAATTTTCTAATTCAAATCCCACATTTGATTACAGATCAAAAATAATGGGGATTTGTTTTATATTTTAAAATCCTTAATTTTTTTGCAAAGCATATGTATTTTTTTTTTAATTGGTCGGGCTATTCTTCCTTCCACATTGTTAATTTTACTTTCCGCATATCAGTTGGTTTGACTTGAGTTGTCTTAAGTGAACAATATTCCTCAAATTGAGTTATTGTTACACCAATATATTCGTAGTTGGAAAATACTTACCATTTGACTTTAAATGTTATTAAATTTAATATTTTTTGAGTAGTATTCTACAGCATCTAGCAAGGATAATGCTGACTGCGGTGGTAAGGGTACCAGGGGATACATTTCATTAAAAATTGCAACTCATACAGGGGCCTTTAAAAATATATTTTTCACATATGAAACCAATAAATCAATGCTATCGAATTGGCTTTTAATTTCTTCTACACCTCAGTACCACCCATATGCCAAGCAAGTAAAATATGAACCGTTTTGGATAAAATATTTTAAGCTCATTGGCAGTCTCAAACATGTAAAATTCTGTCTAAATTTTGAAAATCTTTTTCCAAAAAAAATTTATTTATTGATCTTAAAATTTTTTTTTTTAAGGATTTTTTGTGTATTTGGACATTTTTTGTAGAAATTTATTTTATAATAAGGAAATTTAAAAAATATATCACTCAAAAATGTTAAAATATGCAAAAATAATACATTTAAAACCAAAATATGCAATAATATGCATTTTCACAAAAATATGCAACAATATGCAAAAACAAATCGATGCCATTTTAACGCAAATTTAATGATTCGGAAAGATAATTGGTCCACATCGATTTTCGATTAACGACAAAAAACATGGATTTGCATGGAAATCGCATCCCTAGAGATTAAGCACCTTTAAAATTTGTTAATATTCTCTTAATTAAATCATTTCAAAATGGCAAAATAAAGTTTATTACTTTTTGTAATATTGTTTATGTTTTAGATCACTATGAAGCTCATATTTATTGAAATCTGGTTGAAAAGATTGTGCATTTTTTTAGGTCAATAATATCTAAAATGGCATAAATTTCATTACTGATGTTAAATCTTGATTATTTTTTGGCAACTTCTTCAATATTTAATTATCTTAAGTTCTTAAGAATGCTTTTCCTTGCGATACCGAAACAGAATGAAAATAGACATACATATTTCATTTACCTTAAAAAAACTGTATCTGCATTTTAAACGAACGAATTTCAATCTTCACGTAATCTACAACTAAAAGAAATTATCCGCGCTCTTCCCACGATGCGCCCTATGCTCCCCAGAGGAGTAGAAGGAACAAATATATCGATAGCAAAAATGACACCCAATTTGGGCAATTACCCAAGAAGTGGCAACATTGGTAATTAAATATTTCAAATACTTACTTAATCATAGAGTTAGGTTTTTCTATAGTTGAAAACATGGCTGAGCTATTTTTATTTTCTTACTTAGTACTCGTTTACATTGTGCGATTTTTGTCGCTGCGGTTCTTACATTATGGGCGAGAAGAATCAAAATTGCACGATGTAAACGCAAAACCAATTTTACAGTGATAAAAATCGTATAACGTAAATGGGCAATTTAAGAGACAAAGGTCAAAAGTTACTTATGTTTTTAACGTATCCAACAAATAAAGACACAATAAAAATAAAATTTTTTTATATTAATGAAGAAATTAATTAAATTTGCACTAGTAAACAAATTATAAGCATCAATTAAACGTTTAATTCACTTAATTAAATAGCCTCTTAGAATTAAGATTAGTTTTTTTTTTCTCTTTTTTTCTTTCTATTCAAGTCATTTTTCTCTGCTCGTTACACAAAAAATGTTTTCCCCTATAAGAGTTTAAATTCTGTGGCAACAAATAATAATGGCTTAAGTCGAAATTTCGAGTTTTGAGATATTAAGGGTTTTGTCTAAAAAGAATTGTGTGTTGTATTGTGTAAGTTAAAATATAAATGCGTATAGTTTAATTAATAATGACATTTTATACTTGAAATTTAGCTGAGTGATAGATCTTGAAGAAGATAATAAGAATATGTAATAAAATTAAAAAGCATTTAAATCAACTTAAGCCATTATTATTTATTGCCACAGAATTAATCAAAGTTTGACACCTTTTGAATTTTGTTACAATAAATTAGTATTGTTTTTTTGCCTAATTCCAGAAAACTATTTATTTTGTTTAAATCTCAGCCAATCTCTTTCGAATAAACTGAATTATAATAAATTAATTAAAAATAAAAACAAAAAAAGGTCTAAAAACAATATAAAGTAAACATAAAACAAATCACTTGATTAATAAAAAAAAATACATTAATATGTATTATTATGACAACTTTATGCCTTTTTAAATACTCTGCCATTTGAATGTGAATAGATTAAAATTTTTTTTTTAATAATTGTTTATATGCACATATGGGTAAATCCAAAGTGTTGAACGTGACAGTCGTACGCATCAAAAATGCAATAATATTTTAAATATTTTTACGTTCTCTTAACCCTTAAATTAAACCACTAACGGGCATTTTCACCAAGTTCGGTTATAATTAACTATCGGTTATAGCTGTCAAAACATATTGGTAACCGGAACTTTAATTAAAAGTTAGTTTTAACCGAACTTGGTGAAAATGGCCGTAAGGGCCATTATTACAACTTGAAGTTAGCTAAAGTTAAGATTAAATTGACAGATAATAATGTGTTATCTGTCAAAAAGCGTCTGTTAACTGTCGGATAACAGCTAACGCCAAGTTATAATAATGGCCCTAAGAAAGCACTGTTTTCTATGCTAAAGAGGAGTGCGATTATAGGTTTAGATAATGGCAAAAGAAGTGGCCATGTATAAAAAGGCGTAATTCAGCGAAACATGCCACAATTTTTTAGTCAAACTACTTTCAGAACTTTACGTAGCAATGTAACATTAAAATGTCTTTAGTTGGATTCCAAACTTTTCTGTATTTTTTTTTCGCCAAAATCTGGGTCGATACGTGACATTTCGAAGGTAAAATTTTTTCCATAATAATTAAAACAAAATAAAAATTTACCGTTAATCCGAATAACATATTGCTCTTTGAACTCTTCCTTAGATTACAGACCATGTAAGAAAATTTTTTTGGAATAATTTTTATCAAATATCACCTCTTTTTTTGGAATAATTTTTATCAAATATCACCTCTTTTAAGGAAGATAATATAAAAGAAAATATACAATAAAACATTCTCACAAACAAGAAATTACGTTTGCACAACTTTGCAGTCTGATTGTTCATCTAAGTGAACAAATTTATGGGTAAATTTATAAAATTAGTAAAATCTAAATATTTCTCTATAACAATATCGTAAAATAATCACTGTTGAGGTGAATAAAATTTTACTAGCCCTGGGGGCTACACTGATAGAAAAATGAGTCTTCATATTGGTGATGCCCTAACATCAGAATTGTGACATCAATGTTACTACAAATAGCATCAATGACGCAAAAAGTAACATCACTCCAATGACTAAAGTCTTCATTTTTTACGTGTCATCTATTTTATGACTACAGTGACATCAATTCGATGCCACATTTTGTATATTATTAATTAATAAAATTTCACTAGCCCTGACATTAGCGTAGAAATTCTTCACAATTTTAATTCACTATAGAACTTTACTACCGTTTCACACACACCCTTTGTATTAAACTTGGACTTTCTTAAACAACTAAAATTCCGGAATTTCTTACTTTTTTTGAAAGTATTTTATTATCAAAGGAATTTTTGGGAACACAAAATTTCAATTTAAAAGATTTTGTTAGCCGTGCTTAATTCCCAATTTTTACTCTTGATAAAAACACTGGGGAATGTAAGAAGAGATAAACTAAAGAGATAAAGCTGTTGTTTAAAATTCTTATTCGCTTAACAGTTTTGTTTGTCAAATATCTTTAGTTTGTCTAAAATCTTTGGAAGAAGTTTCCTGACGATCTTGCCTAAGCAACCAGTGATGTGGAGGAATAGCTTATCCCTTCAACAATAAATTTCAGTGTTTTTATCAAGAATAAAAATTGGGAATTAAGCACGACTAACAAAATTTTTTAAATTAGTATTTTATTATTTCAGGCCTGCCTTTAAAGCCCAATTATAATTTAAAAGCCTTTTGCTTATACCGTGTAATATCCGGACACCCACTCTCGTTGTTTTAATTTTTTTGTTTAAGCACTAGGGTTTAATAATTTTTGTCACTCACTTTTAATTCACTTTAAAATGAACGAAGGTAGCTATATTCCAGGAAAAGTTGAGGTAGGGGTGAAAATTTTTTTGGGAATCTGCAAGTAAAATATTTTTTCAAACAATTTCCAAGCTTCACGGGGTATAATCCGGACCAAATGCTTTCTTTGAAAATATAAATGAATAAAATACGTGCATTAAAGTGTATTAAAATTCAGGTTTATTTAAATAATTATTAAATTTTGTTTCTTGGGTTTTACGCGAGTAAGTGATTTTTTTTAAAAATAAAAAGAGATCAAAAACATAGAAAATGCCCTCGAACAGTAATCAGTTGAATGCTACACTGCGCGCAAAGATGGAGGGGTGATTCCCCGTGTATGGGCACAAAGATTCCACAAGTGGTGAGTGAGGGTATACTTAGTTTGTCATTCAATTCAATTGATATTTTTGAAAGGATTTTTCGATTTTCTGCAATGTTTTTATCTAGCATAGATGTTTTGCGAAATAGCGCCAAATAAAAACTGAGTGAGCATGCTTATTTTTTAGTTTTATAGGTAATTTTCGCTGGTAATTTGTATGTGCTTTTTGTATGTATACAAAAATCAAATATATTTCTAAATACATATATTTTTACTTCACCTACAATTTCTTTATCATTTATTCATTATGGTCTTAAACTTTTATTTGCCTTTCTTTTGAATTCGCAAATAATCATTTACATGGCATCATACAAATATTTATTTTTAAATAGCCAGACAATGTTGTTATATGCACAGTAGGAATAAAACTAAAATAAAACAAGTAAGAAAATATAGTCGGTTAAACCCGACCATATGATTCTCTACACCACAGTATAAAAAAATAATTTTTGCTATTGTACATTTCATGTAAAATTTTTTTGTGCCGAACATTATCTATATGAGATTTAAGAATGGGACTTATGGTTAGTTTAAGACCTACCAGGACAACATTTTGTTCGTAAAAGTTATCTCCTATTTTTATGTTATTACCAACATTTCTAAGTTATGGCA
The DNA here is from genome assembly GCA_930367215.1 of Pollenia angustigena. Classification (NCBI taxonomy): domain Eukaryota; kingdom Metazoa; phylum Arthropoda; class Insecta; order Diptera; family Polleniidae; genus Pollenia; species Pollenia angustigena. The sequence goes on along the minus strand of OV884057.1, from coordinate 5,998,189 downwards.
TTAAAAGCTATTTTCGGGAGTAGTAGTATTTTTATGGGAGCTATGGTCAAATGTGGATCAATTCAAAAAAATTTGGTAAGATGATTTTGATTGCAATAGAATCAGTTTGGAACACATTTTATCTAAATACCAACATAAAAAGATGATCTATGGGCACAATGATCCTATTCCATAATTTGAAATTATGAACCGATTCGCCCCATCTCAATAGGCTTGGTCCTCGTGCCAAGTAGAACCTATGTACCAAATTTCATTAAATTATCTGCAAAAATGCGACCTGTACTTTGCACAGAAGGTTTACTTGGGCAGCCAGACTGCCGGCCTGACGGACATCGTTAATTCTAATCAGAAGTTATTCTGAGTCTATCGGTATACTTCATGGTTGGTCTAAGACCAATATTTTGAGGTGTTTCAAACATAAGCACAAATGTATAATACCCTTTCCACTATTGTTGTGTGGGTATAAAAAGTATTATAATGTGTGACAGGTTGTGTACCTATGCGTTTATTTTTTTTTTTTATCTAAATGCGTGATCAAAAACAATCACATTGCTCTCTACACGCAATCAAAACTGCGACAATTTTTTCAAGTAAGTGTCAAAAATAGACGTAAGTTTTTTTTCTAATGACATTTAAACAAAAGGCTTGGATAATGATTATCATCTTACTAACAGACTGATTTACTGTCAAACTACTTGTTTTAGTATGAAAATAAAAATTTTTAATAGCTATAAAGCGTATGCAAGTGTGCGATTATATCTGATTGAAAAGAGGGTTTTATTCATTTAGATCACATATTTAACCTTAATTTGCATACTTGTTCATAGTCACATTTGTGTGTAAATAATTGTAAGTAATTTGCCTGTGTTTTGTAGATATTTATACACTTTTTTAATAGTCAAAGTGAGTAGGAGCTGTTAAATAAGTGTGATCATCATTATGCTTAATAATAATGATCATTATCAAGATTGGTAGTTATGTCAGCCGACAAAAGTAGCAAATTGTTTTCTTTATGTTTTACACTCAATAAAAAATTTTAATTAAAATTGCTAATAAACTTTTAAGAGTGTATACGTTTGCAAATAAGTACTCGTATGTTGTAAAGTTTTTTGTTCTATTTTTTTTTTTTTAATTTTAAACGGACTTAAATATTACAACTCAAGATCTTTTCAACTTTTAATCTAATCTGAGGTCGCAAAATGTGGTTAATATTCCCTTTTATTGATATAACAAAAATACCTGAATGAACATTTTCTATTACATCTTAATTTCCAGATAAAAAAAACCACATCTTCAATAACGAATTTATCACACATTTACTTCGTTTCTTAATTTCCTTTCCTGTTTGATTTTAAAGGGCATGGTTTTTTTTTTTTTTTGAGTAACTGTCTTTTCCTTGTACGGTGATTAAGGTTATCTCTTCAACAGAAATCTGCGGACATAGCAGGCCCCATTAACCTTGAAAGCGCCTTTAAAATGTAGCAACATTTCGGAAAAGCCATTTTCATGTTCGTCAATGGCCGACCTAGTTGTAGGAAAAATTTCGGATATTCCTGAAGCAGTTAAACAAAATTTAGTTTATTTTGGGTCTATATGAGGTCCTGCTTGTTTTTGCTTTATCGGCCCCTTTAGATTTTTCTCACAGTGTTGATTCAAAATTTATTTTAGATTCATGACTAATTAAAAACAAAATTATTTAAAAAAGTTTTTATGATGGAAGAAGAAAATTAACGAGGAACTTCTTAAAAACAACCAGAGATTTCTCGCTTTTTGTTTCCTAAGCAAGTGGAGTCAAGAGTACCTTAATAATGCACTTTTAAAAAAGATCTTTTGTTTTCTCTGCTCCATTAAAAATAAACTGCATGAATAAAACAATGCTCGTATTTTATTGGTTTAAAGGCGGCTAGTGACCTCTGCTCCTTCGCGAACTCAGTCGTGTGGTTTTTAATAAATTTGCAATTAAACAATTTCTCATAACATTCAAAAATTGTTTTCTGTTTATTTTCAAGATCAACAGAATATAATTTTCACTTGAGTGTTAATTGTATAGTAAATTGATGTGGGTGGTATAATGTTATAATTACCATAAATGATATATAAAATAAAAAGGAAAGGAATACAATCTTTAAAAAAAATATAAATAAACTTAAAGATTTTATTAAATAAATTTCTCCCACCAGTAATCATGCGGCTCCACGAAAAGCCCCCCAATGAAATAACGCCCAGGAAATAGCCCCCAATGAAATAATCCCCAAAAAATAGGAAATAACACCCAAAAGCAGTGAATGAAATAACATCGAAAAATAAATGAAATAAACCCCAAAACGAAAACGAAACAACCCCCAATATTTTGATGTTATTTCATATGAAATAACACCCAATGATGAAAATGAAATAACCCCCAATGAAATTAACCCCATCAGCAACAAAAATGAAATTATGCCCAAAATTCATAAAAGAGTCAGTTTCACCAAGGATTTCATGAAGTCAATATGGACCAATAGCAAAGTCGCAAAATTATTGAAATGAATCGTGTGGAGGCCCGCAGGCGTCTTCTTAATAGTAAGGATATATTCGGTTCAAAAATATTGCTGTAGTTATTTTACCCGCCCGTAGAACCTTGTAGCCCTGCTCTATTTTTGCAGTTCGGAAGACAATTTGCCTTCTACGTTTGGGCTTTACACGGGGGGGGGGGGTGCTTTTTAACCATGGGAGGTAAGGCCATAATATGAATATTTCATTTCTCGTTTGGGCGTTATTTCATTGGGGGCTTTTCGTGGAGCCAATCATGCTCTGTAACTTTGGTGAGAACTTCTCGCATTGAGAAGATATAAAACAAACTATTCAATCGTTTCTCGAAAAGTGAGAAAAAAGTGTTTCAGTAAGCCATGTCGAAAACTATCGAAAGAGATTATGACGTTACGTGCCATAATATTCCACTCGAAGACGATGTTTGTTTGCAGACATTGCAAACGCCTGTCTTTCATTTCGTTGAAAAATACTATTGTAAATTTAAAATCAAATTTTTGTCATATTAAACCATTACATGTTCTGAGACAATCATAATATGGTTGTGGCTTCTTGATGGTGACCTAACTTAACCATAATATGGTTGTCGATATTAATAATAAGGTTGGATTAAACATAATATGTTAAAAAAATTTCTTTAAAAATAGTTTTGTTGGGGGTGACCATATTTAAACATGTTTTTTTCTGCCTGTACATTTCCTCATATATATAGGGCCTATATGAAATAAAGAAAAAGTTTTCACTATTTTCAATAGGCTTTCTTCTTACGCCAAAATCCTTTTACCTAAACCAAATTTAATTTTATTATCTTTGACCAGCACCCGTATTCCGTAATTCGCTTAGCTAAAGCTAAATCTCTATCGCTAAAATGCCTTAGAGAATACAAAATTTAAAAATGTTAGTAATGACAATAAAAGCTAAAATTGCGGTGAATTAAATTGTTATGGCATTGTCAAATTTAGCAATGCACGTTACAGTACTGCATTTGTAGCCAAAAATCGCTAAATCAACTTTATAGATTTTTAGCGATGGAGATTCACCTTTAGCGAATTACAGAATACGGCCACTGTTCTTTGTTTTTAAGGCTTAGAAGAAAGTTTCACTAAGTCTATTGTTGTGCTAATTGTGGTGCCAGATTTGTAATTATCTGAAATGGCTTTTAACATCTGACAATTTCATACACAACTTAACGCCATCTCTTGCCAAGCGACGAAAGCTCATTTGTTTTCTGAATAAAAAAGGAATACTTATAAATGAATACATTTAATTTCATTGGTACTTTAATTGCTTTAGATAATAATTTAAACAAATAAATAAAAGTCATAATAAAACTCTGTACAAATGTGAGTAAATATTTAAAACAAATATTTTATTTTAAGATCAAGTGTCGGTAGCACTTGTGTTTACTGAAAATGTGACGCTGGGCACTATAAAAAATAATTAAATAATTGCGTTAATTTTTTTTTTAATTATATTAACTTGTTTAAACAATTAATTGATAGTGTATTTACTTGCAAATTTTGTTTTTGTTTAACAATTTCTTAATATGGATAAAATATGTTTTTAAAGCGTAAAATGTATATACATTTTTAAAATATATACATATGTAGTTACATATTTCTTTTTATATAATTGAATTTTTAATTGTTTAAAACAGGCATTTTTAAACTAAAATTATGTCATTTGTTGAACAATTACTATATTTTTTTTGTTTGCGAGTACAAAATTTTTCTTTGAGAATTTTGTTTCTATAAATGTTTTGGATAACTTCAGTTTTTTATTCTATTTTTATTTGAAAAAAACTTCTAGTACTTTGCTGTGGTAAGTGGTTATCGGTCAGTTTATATATTTATCGCTTTCAATGGTCTTATTTTTATTTGTTTATTCTTATTTCAAGGGTATCGTCCAAATCGGTAATAATGCATTTTTTCAAATTGAAACGGCGTATAACATTTATATGGCTTGCTTAACAATAAAGCTCTTGAAGTAAATAATCTTATAAAACCGCTGTTCTCAAACTTTTTTAACTATTTTTGAATATACATTAGGTCCATAACTTTGATTGATTATCAAACAACTCAGTATAATGTTCCCACAGCAACCGCAGACAGGTACGCGTTTATTAAAAAAAACAGGTACAAATTTACGGCATTCTTAAAATATGTATATTTGCAATTTATTGGAAAAGTTATTATTTTTTGCAATCATTTAAAAAAAATACATAATAATTCTTGTTTAGTTGTTACGCCACAAAAAGACAAAAAACAAAAACCAGGGACCGTAACAGTTCTTCCTTTTTTCATAAAAGTCAGATGATAACAGTAACTTTTTGATTTCTATTCTTTTAAGCAATAATAACAGTTATTCTCTAAAATAAAATAAAAAATAAAATTCAATATATTTTATCATAGAAAAGTTCATAAGGATCAATATGGTATATTCAGTTTTCCGATCTTTACTTCTAAAAGATTTTTTTGTTTTAAAATTTCAAAAAACTGTTATTTTCGGTCCCTGACAATAACAAATGTTTGCTTCCTCACGTTTTTACGAACGGTAGAGAAGTTTTCTCGTACCTCGGTCATCCACTGTTCAAAGTAAAAAATGGGAACGATGGAACGACCTAGTTCGTTTAATTCTTCTGATTGGTCGGAACGATTCCAGGAAGGGAACGCTTTTGCCAAACTCTAAATTTTAATGCATTTGAAAAGAGGAGTTCAAATCGCGATAACTGTCTGTTCGTTGATTGAAATCAAGTAACAATGCCAATATATGTATTATGTATATCGACCAGTAATGCTTTCGAGTATTTTGCTATTTAAAATCAGTCAAATCGGCTTATAAATGGCTAAGAGATGAGCAAAAAAGTCAAACAAAATTAGTAAAACATCATCAACATTTTCCTAAAAACTTAATTTTTAGGGCGCCAGTATAACTTATGGATACGTTTTATATATTAAAAGATCGGAAATTTAACATAAAATTCTGTTTATTTCTAACCATGGTGAAGGGTATAAAGGATTCGGAATAGCCGAGTACAGCATTTTTACGGATTTTCAAACAAATTTTGGTAAAGTTTTTTCCGATTAGAAACTGACACATTAAAAAAAAAGATTAGGAATCTCTTATAAATAAATGAATCAATTAATGTGAGTTTTTAACTTAAAAGTAATACTCGTTTGCCGTATTACGCATAAACAACATCGACTGTTTTTGTCTATTGACCCAATTCCAAAAATGGTGTGCACTCACTCGTTTTTATTATTATTTATACGTAATTGTAGTTTTTTAATTTATCTTAGAAGATTAGATCATATTCTTAGTACAAAATAAATATAATTGTTATTAAATTTACTACTACTAGTAAAAATATTTAATTACATTTTTTAAATAACAACCTTACAAACAGAAATTTAATAGTTTATATAAACAGATTTTCTGACTTTGTCTGAATTTGGAGTTATTGAAACGTGGAATAAATAAACACACTTTTATGCAGTGACGCCAACTAAGCCCTAAGTGAAGCCTCTTTTTAAGTACCTAAAATGAAAACAAATTCAAAAACGCGCAAAATTGGGCCTTTTTTGTTATTTCTATTTAGCCCGGTTTTACTTCTAGTTCGGCTTGATTATATTTTTGTTTGTTGTATTTTACTTTCTAGTTTTTCTATCGATATATCCGTACTAAAACGGTGAACTTTAGAGGAGTTTGAATAAAATGGCGTTGAATACATTAACAACCAAGTTAATAGTTGTTGTTAAAGCTACGAAATACCCGACGAGTTATCTATAAATGATAATTCTGACGAAATATACAAAGAATCACAATATCATAAAGATAATTAATGTAAGTTGTATCTTAATTTTTTGTTTAAAATTATCGGTGTTTTATTTAAGCCCTTAATTAAGCCCTTTTTGGCCTGTTTTTCAAATTTCTTCACGCGTTTAGTGTCCCAAGAGTTGGCGTCACTGCTTTTATGTACTTAAATTTTTTTTTTTTTTTCTTCTTATAAAAAATTTTAGACCTGAAGTTAGCTGTAGGTCTATAGCTTTATTATTTCAAATTATTAATACGTTATTTTCATATATTTTAATTTGAAACAGGATTTAATATAAGTTCGTAGCCAGTTCGACATTTAGTTCGTTTGTTTGCTGGGCAAGTAATAAATTCTTACTAAAGAATGTTTATAAGTTTATGTTTCGTTAGAAATATTTAAATCTAATTAGTTTTTCTAATTAGTCATATAAAAAAGTTTAGTTTTAGAAGATTTTAATCTCACGTCTCATTGCTTTTTCTACCTTTTTGTTCTTCATAAACCAGTTACATGATTGGTTCTCCTTTCACTGATCATAAGTTCTTTCTTTTTGTACCGGTTCTATTTTCACAACTCCCAGGACAAGTCTGTTGGACCAATTGACACAAATTTCCCGCAGGGCACCGAAAGAAAAAAAAGGTTTTGGATGGAATTTATGAAAATTATAATTTAGATTGTTTTTTTAATAGGATTAAAGTCTTATTCACAACACAAGCAACAGCTTGTGTTTTCTTCTGTATGTTACATAATTTCCGATCTATTAGAGTACAAAAAATAAGATCTAGTTTTACTACAAATACAATTTCTGTGAAATTATATGCAGTGCAATCTCGTGTGATCAGACACCAAAGGAACCATTAAAATGTGCCTCTCAAAAGAACTCAATGCTTTTCTTTAGAACGCTTTTGTCGAAGATTATTAATACAAACTTATAATTTGGCGCCTAATTTGCAAATATCTTAAAAAAAATTTGCAAGCACTTTGAATATCCAATGAAAATTATTGCTTCTATTGTGTATCTGGTTTAAAACAAAATAAATTTCAAAACATTGCTTGAATTTTTTACATATTTTATATTATGCTTTAACTTCTTTAAGTGTATTCCAAATATTTATTAAACTCACCACATAGTGACTTTAAATTTGACTAAAATATTCCACGCAATTAAATATTTTTGCTAGAATTTTTTATTACTAAGAATTATTTATAATTACAGCGTCTTTGTTAAATCATAAATAATTGTAATACAACATACAAATATCAATTCAAGTTAAATGTAGAGAATGTCGAGCTTTCGGAAATGACATTTGATTGAGTCAGCCTTTGTTGCATGAAAATTAAGGTTAGGTGATTTAAAACATGCGATGTCTGATCTTAACGGCTAAAATATTACTCATAGGTTAATTAGAAACATAAATAAATCACCAAGACAAATTAATAATGAATTAAATATTTTATAGGAGTCATTTAAACTTTAGTTTATTGAAAATGGTTTAATACTACTTTTTTAATAATGGTTTAATAATTTTCACATTAGCAAGTTAAGTCGTTATATTCAGTTTTGTCATATTCTTCGTACTAGGGCTGCCAGATACAAAAAGTCAAAAAACTGGACAATAGAAAGAATTATCCTGGATTTTGAAAAAATTACTGGATAATTTGAAATGCACTCAACTGTAAGAAAAAGTAAAATTGTATTTTACAATAAAAACGACATAAAAAGCAAGGAAACGTAACATTTTCAATTCAGTGTCATTTCATATAACAAAATTATGTTTATATCAGGGCGAATTCACTACAGGTGGCAGCGTTTATTAATGTTTTGTTTATAAATAGTTGACATTTCGAGCCTTAAACACTAAAGCAGCCCATACAAGATTAAATTCAGTTGTCAACTGAGTCGGTTGTTCTCCAAAGCAAAGCGTGTATGGCTTTGTCAATTGATTAGTTTGACGGTTGTCGAGTTGGATGAAGAAAAATCAAAAGATTTTGATTTTTTCAAGTTGACAACTAAGTCTTTCAATTCGATTGTACTGTGTGTGCTCGAATCTATTGCTCAGCTGTCAAAATTAATGTTTGTAGTTTTCTTTTGCAAAAAAAAGTAAAGTATTTGAAAAATTGTCTTTTATAACATTAAATTTTAAAATTAATTTGAAGTCTTTCAACTCAGTTGATGAAGTGTGTGGCCAACAGAAAAAGTCAATGGATATAAAAAAAATTAAAGTACTCTAGCACATATCGTCAATTTTCAATACGTGTGCGTACTCGTATCTGTTTATTCTCATACTTGTGTATATCCATGCGCATTTGATTTCATTCATGTATGTTATCATACTTATTGTGTTTCATACTCGCACATATCCAGACCCACTCATAGTTATAGCATTGACTTCAAACATTTTTTTTTTTTGTTTAATTTTTTCATAAATGTTGCCAGAACTTTTTTTTCTAAATTGCTGAATCACAAATAAATACGTTTTTCAAAATCGTTTGAGTATAATTCAACAAAATTTTATTGAAAAACGATTGTTGACTTTAAAAAAATTTCTGTAATATAAAGATTTGCGTTCTTATTTAAGAAAATCTAAAAAAATGACTAAATGGATGCAAATTAAAATACGTCATGTTATTTTAATCGTTCTTAATAAAAACAGAAAAAGTTACCGCAATCCAAAAAAAAAAGAACGAATATTCATTTTCGCAGTTAAGAAATGAGATATCACAGGTAAATACATTCATACATATTATGAGTTTGAGAAGTTTATCTGTGGCCAGTTGCATATTTAAGACGTTAAAAAATGGTTTAAAATTTAATTGCTGAAGTCAATCAGTATGCCAACGAAAATTTTAGCCTTAAAGAAGTCTTCGACATCATGCTATGGTGGAAAAACAACTCCACAAGGTATCCACGGTTGTCTGAATAAGAATCAATGCCGGCAGCGCAGCATTATATTAAGATTTCTCTTTAGCTGGAAACATAAAAAAAGAAACAGAAAAGATCCCAAAATAGTTGATAGCCTCCTTTTTTAATTATTTTTATAAAAAACCTCTTTCGTAAAATAGATTATAATTTATTATAGCTTATAGCTTAATTTGATAGCAAATATTTATGTTTTAATATAACTTTAACACAAATTAATAAAAATCTAATTTAATCAGTGTTTGCTAGTTTTTTTTTTGTTTTGCTAGTTTTGGAAGATACTTAAAATATAATTAAATACATATGTTTTCTGCATCAAACATTTTTAGGTCGTGGCAACACTGCTTGCTTTAAAATAACCATACAAATTGTTGAAGTTTCTTGTCGATACTCATCGATACATGTCAATACTCATTCAAAGGATTATCCCCTGCAAATAAAATTGGATCACCTGATCCATTTTGATAAAATGGACTACTCCATGGACTGGTCCGATGTAATGAAGCATGGACCATGTCATTGTTAAAAAGTGTTTGTAGTGTGACGACATATCTTCGTTTTTTAACGATATGCTTTCGTTTTTAAACGACTTCAAAACTAATCCTCTTGTGTACACCATGGAGTGGTTTTAAAACTACTCCTTAGTGGTCCAAAGGTGGGTTATATGGTCCTCTCCTAGGACATCGTAATGTTAAATAGACCAGGTTTTTTCCATACGTTTGGGTTAGTTTTGGACTAGTCCTGGTCCCTTGTGGACTACTCTTTACACGCGTGTTTGGACTGGTCCTATTATTTGCAGGGTCCATATGCATGCCTGGTTGTTCATACTCATACCGGTCAATATACACACTAGGGATGCCAATCGGGACTGGTTTTCGCAAATCCCGGCATTCGGTTTTCAAATCCCGGGATTTTTCGGGATCCCGGGATTTTACGGGATCTCGGGATTTTTAGGGATTCGGGGTTTTTGAAAATTAGAAGATAAATGCTTTTTATAGATATTTATTAAAAAAAAGGTTTTAAAAGCGGTTTACAAGCAAAAGTTTTAAATAAATTTGTTATTTTAAAGTTAAAGATAATGTTATATTTATTACTAACATTAAAAATTGTGATTTTTTTCTTAATTAATGATTGATTTAATTAAAAATATGATAAAAAAAAACAACGTACGATTTCTAACAATGTGTTAATTGATTTAACTAAAAAATAATTACCATAAAATTTATATTTTATTCAATTACCTCAGTTGATCCAAATTAATTAAAAAAATTGAATAGAGCAAAGTTGTATGTAATTGATTTATTTGTAAGATTCTATTCAAATTTTTATAAAGTAAATTAGAATCAATAATTCAAATGTGAATTCGAAATTAATAATCAAAATCAATTTATTTAGTTAACCACAAAAATCTAATTTAAAAAAAAAAAACATTTTTATACCCACCACAAAGTGGTAGGAATTGTGTAGTGTTTAAAATAAACTTCTTAATTTTGTAAAATCGCTCCATACATTGCCGTAGTTCCTATGCCTACTCTCGTACAACAATTTTATAATTCTAACCCTGTGAAGAGTAAAGTTTTAATGTAGAATGCATTTCAAAAGACATTTTTTTCCTTTATTAATTTTCTTCTTTAATTATTTTCTTCACTACTCGTTAAAATTTCTTTATAATTGTTGGACACGCTTAAAACAAACAAAGTTTAACACTTTTGTTTCGTTTTTAATGACGGTATTAACAGAAATAATCAAGTAAATATTAAAGATCAGTATTTTGTTCCCTATGCTCTCAAGGGGGAATGTAATGATGAATTTCTTTTTATAAAAAAAGGTAAAGCAAACAAATTTTGTTAACAATTTCGGGATTAACTAAATCCCGGGATTTTCGGGATTGGCATCCCTAATACACACTTATTCATGCTCATACTTATTGGTAGTCATACCTGCCTGTACTCGTGCTCGGTGGCGTATAAATATGTTATAAGTATTAAAAATATAACTTTTTGGCTTTCTCTGGTAGCCAAGCATAAATTCAGTTGAAAGGCTCAGTTGACAATTGAATTGAAAAGTGTATGGGGCGCATAATAATTCGATGCAAAAAACATCTGTTGTTTTTGTATTGTTATAGTATTGCTGCCACCGTACACATAAATTTGACTTGGTATATATTAATAAACAGTCACGTTATGAAAAACGAAATCAAGTTAAATTTAAATTAATGGAGATTTTCGGTTAAATAGTTTTTTTTTTTTATTTAAGGATAAGTTCTAATGAAGATAAGCTGTACGAAATAATTAAATGAACTTTAAACACTGGATCGTTTTCAAAGTGTGTTCGATTTCGATTTCCAGATCATGGCTGATAACTAATTGTTTAGCCACATATAAATATTTTGTATTCTTATTGGCAGAATTTATTAACTCTTTTACTTTAGTTGTAAGCAAAAATGTTTGAAACATTTTGCAACTTTCACCAAAATGGATTCTTGTGAGTAATTATTATTAGAAATACCTTAAGTCTTTTCACAAAATGTATTGCTAGTTGGCATGTAAATCAAACGACGTTATTTTTATCGCATTTTTGAAAAACTGGACCGTATTTTATTGGTTTTTTCATTACAATTTAATATATACCTTGCTCTGTAAATATATTTACTTGATTTTAAAAAATTTTTTAAAAAAATTGTTCCTGTAATGCGTTGTACGAATCTCCAGCCAATCGACCACAAAATGATGGGCTCTTGATTTAAACCGTGTACAACGAACAAACGTACGAGTTTCGGGAACCAGATCCCAAATTTTATCAAAACACATCCCATTGTAGTAAAAATTAAACAGGTAAATACAAACCACATTGCGAAGGTGTTCAAGGGAGTCAATATAATTGGATACCCTCCTATCGCCAATGGGAACCTTCGTCCGCTCCTGCACGCTGTAAGGATGTCAGATGGAGTAAATTCACTTGAATGCTCCTTTCGTCGCCGTGAATATATGTTTTGTCCATCGGACATCACATTGTATCTTCATGCCCAGAACATCAAGAGATTCTGATTCTTCAATAATACTTTAAAACCTCAAACTTTTTTTCTACCTTGTTTAAATGATATTGATAACAATTTGTCTCGCCATATTTGTTCTTGAGTCATTTTTAGCTAAACCCCACTTTAACGTTGTCACGAATATAATGTCTATTGAAAATTTCACAAAACAAATTCAAGTTTAACTTCTACTTTAAAAAAAAAAATATATATATATATATATTAAAATTTATATTTTTAATATGTAAATTATTTAATACAAATGAAACATTAAGTGCTATTTGTATACCAAAAATAATTGCATACAAAATGATATTTTTGTTAAGAACTAATTGATGTAATCAGCTTTGAATTTAATTTTCACACACATAACAATAACACTTCATATATTTATGAGTTTTTTACGTTATACGACTATTAAAAAGGGACAAATGCTTAAAACATAGTTGGAATTTTTTTATGTAAACATACAACACTAACGCATTGTTTATTTACCTATTTAAGCGGTTGCTAATTTTTACATTTAGTTATTTGTTATAAAAATAAACATTTAAAATGTTATTGGACGATTTATTGGAATTAAATTTTGCAAAAAAAAAAAAAAAAAAAAAAAAAAAAATTATACTAACTGATTGTCAAAGCGCGCAAAAAGGTGAGAGTTGACTAACTTATCGCTTCGATCTGCATTAAAAGTAGTTTATGTGGCATGTTTCGTATAAGTATGTATATTTCATCTTAAATGTCGAAGCGAATCTGTTGTTTTAATGTAAATGTCATCCTTTTACAAAATATGAAAAATCGCTATTAAAATGATAGATTTTATGCGATTAGGAGCTGCATTTTCTTGTAAAGTAGCTGAGTCATTTTCGTGGTATAGTGTGGTATTGACAGCAGATTTTGCAGATATTTTTAATGTCGGATAGAATTTTGTCAGATTTTCGTGTGATTGAACCGTACGATTGTGTAGGATAGTGTATCCCGGCCTTAAAAGATAACCGTTATACAATAATGTCATTTTTTCGATGCTTCCTTATTTAGTCACAATTTTGACACGGAAACATGCATATTAAGTTTGGCAGCATATTACGGGTGGGGAAGAAAGAATGACTTTTGTGTTCGGTACTCGGCGACACGCTTTGTTAAAAAAAAAACTAGACAAAAAATGACACTTAAAAGTGAGTAACTTTTAAGTATCACTTAAATATACATAAACATAGTTTATTTTCAACTATGTCTGTGAGGAAACTTCTTTGAAAAGTTTTCATTGAGAAAAAACTTACATTTTCATAACTATGAATGTTGTAGTGTTGTATTTTGTATGTACTTGCAGTTTTCTGTCTAAATAAAAACTACTGATAGTTAGTAATAATTAATCAATTCGTTATTGCATTGCAACCTTTTTCTAATTTGCACATTTTTTATACTTTTTAAAATAATGCAAATAACATCAAAGGTTTCTATAACAATTTATTGTTAATGGAAAATAGTTAATTTCTAATTAACACGAAGTTAATGAGAAATATAATTGTCTTAAAATCGAATAATATTTGTACCATACAACACGAAATGTAAATTTGTGTGTGCACATTACTGTTTAGCAGAGCTGTAAATTAATCATTCCTTTTTGATTTTAATTCGTTACGAACAAGCTAAATTTTGAATTAATTCTTTTTACAGCAAAAAAGAATTGAATGAAATTTAAATCAATTTAAACGAATTAGGCAGAAAGGAATTCAAATGAATTTGTAGAATGAATTGCAATTCGTTCTCAAATTCATTTGAATTAAAAATTAATTGACTCAGATTTCATTCAATTCATTTTTTTGTGTAAAAAGAATTAATTCAAAATTTGCTAATTCAGTGCATGAATGATTCGCGAATTAATTTAAAAATTATTGATTCATTTACAGCTCTGTTTTTTAGCATAAGATTAATAGACTAACTTTTTAGTACGCCGATCGTTTCAGTCAAGGTATATTTACACAAGGTAAACTCGTTGGCCCATATGTTTGTCAGCTGTTTACCCCTAGTTGGAACCCAAACGTCAAATTTCCTGTATATGAGCCAAAATTTGTACATGTGTGCGTTAAATTGTTTTTGTTTTGTATGAAGACAATTTTGGCAATTCGGTTTTTTTTATAGAGCAGCATGTCTACTTTAATTTTGCAAACATATTTTTTAGTTGAATAAGAATTATAGTTTTTGTTTTAACTATTTTTTTCATTAATTGCCTTTGTACATTCTAAGTTTTAATGTGAGTGCCTGTTCACACACGTCAAGTTTGTCCCGTCAAGTCTTGAGCTTTTAGGAGAGAGGAGAATGCCATTTCTTTCCCAACCTAAAAACTGAAGATAGGTCGAGTCAAACTTGACGTGTGTGAACCGGCATCAATTCAGCATCGTCCAGACTTGCAATTTTGGTTGCATCAATTCTTGAGATTATTGTTGAGAGGGATAAGAAAATTGGGTGGGGTACTCAGTTTTTTATACTTTGCAATTCTGTTTTGTTTTGTAGTTCTCTGTATTTATAAAATACAAAAATTGGAAAACTAGAATTTCATTATCTGGACACTAATGTAATTTCAAAGCAAAATTTTGAAAAATTGCAGCAACAAAAGTTGCAAGTCTGAACTGAATTTGATTTTAAGTTAAAATTTTAAACATTTAAATATATACAGCTAGCTAAATATACATATATTTATCTTTGCAGTACCATAATTTTAAGAGTTTCATGTCTAAAACAGCTATATTGTCTTGTTAATTGGTTAGCTGAATATGAGAACTTTGCGTAAGTTTTGGCAATTAGGGAGCAATATAGTAATTAAACGCTAAGTTGTAATATGATTTACCAAGATAAATTATACAAAAATAATCTGGGAATTTATTTCTCATGGTGAGTAACATTTATTATATGTGACGCGCAAAATAGAAAGGGACCTAATGGTTTTGTTCAGAAGAGCCATTTTATCTTTGTGTCTTTGGTGTACCATCACTGAGCATGTTGGTATTGGTCTCATTTGAAAGCGACACATCTCAACCTTGTTGGTCAATCTTGAAAACGCGAGTAGGTCGTCCCTACCTCTTGTTTTGTGTAGTTGGTTTTTACTGTTCCCTTTACCTTACTGGTCCCTTTCTCTATGCGCTGTCTCATACATATGCATTTTCATATTAATCGTGTATTCTAAGTCAAACAAACAAAAATTATGATAGTGCATAGAAAATATTCTTAGTATGTCAGGATGTTTGCGTGTATGTCCTATTCTTTCCGCAACTTTCTGAGGCCATCTGATGACATAGGAAGCTGAAATTTGGCACACTTTAAGTACTTTCTCTGCGGAAGATCGTTACGAAGCCATATTTTTGATTTCGGCTTTTCTACTAGTATAACTATAAAGATCTGATAGAAAAGATGTCTTTTTTATAATATGGGGAACTTTGGGCCCCACCCTGCACGGCTAGGCACCATCGGATTGACCTGAAAAATTAGATCATGATTTCTTACACCAAACCTCATATTTTAAGCAGCGCAAACAATTAAATTTAAAAAAAAAAATTGCGACCAGTCTAGTACACATTCGATTAATATGAAAATTCAAGATAAAATATAAAATTTCTTAATAAAAAGTCAATAATTTTTATTCAAAGCTTATTCGAATATTTTGACATATCGCTCATGTACTTCAACAGTGAGATAACTCAAAAAAATAAATTTTGGAGTTAGTGATGCAGAATTGTTCGCTATGTTTTTATACCCTCCACAACCACTAAAGGTACATGTAGACGACATGTTTTTTACATCTGACTTGTCAACTTTTCAGTCACATGTAATTGTGCATGTCTGTCAAAATGGCTGTTTTACAGAAGGTTTATAATATTCGGTCACAAACGTACATGTAATTTGCTTCTGACATGCCGCCACGAAAGTTTGTATTTACGCCGTTAAATAATTTAGCCATCTTAACATATTTTTCTTTTAATTCAAAGATACCAATTTAGGATATTATAGTGAAACGGTTTCTATATATATAATTACATAAATTCTATTCAATGGTGCGATGATTATATATATTTCAGTATTGTAAAATATTAACTAACGGCTAATGATTCCGTTAATAGTGGACGCCGCTGCCGGTTTCTTCGCGGCATAGATTTCTGATGTCAGATGGTTTGTCAGAAGAAAATAGAGCACGCTCTAATTGAAATTTTGTCAGATGACTTTGCATCTGACTTCTACAGAAGCAAAGTTTAAAAGGTAACACACGACATGTATGTATTTTGCAGTGGTAAATTTGACATGTCAGATGACAAAAACATGTCGTGTACGGTCGCCTTAAGGAATGACTTACTTTGTCATTCCGTGTGAAACTTTTTTATTTATTTCAGACTCCATTATGTATATAAACGGGCATGTTCTGATAATCGCAAAACGCTTAACATTTGCAATTCTTAAGCTTAGCGACTTCAAAAAAAAAACTATAGCAAATTGCAAGACAAAATGCACAAGTTTCGGAACACCGTAAAATATATCTGGCGTTTTGCAATTTCAAATCGTTCGATTGTTAGAACATTGCCGATATTGTGGCTACTTGAGTAGTTCTAAGGCGATTTAGCCATTTCCGTTTGTTGAAAACACGCTAAAGATCGGTCCATAATTTATCATAGGCCCCATACAAAGGAAAACAGTTAAGTACGCCTTTTACCGTAATACTATTGTAATAAAATTTGGCAAGTTGAAATAGGATCGGCTGTGGTCACGGAAGATTATTATCTTAATTTACCATTAGCAGTTTCGACATCGTCCACACCAGAGGACAGGGGCACCTCAGATCAGGGAAACATAAGTAGTCAATGAGGAACTTAGGCGGCTAGTCGAAATTAGGCGGGCACCGAAATATTTGGAATAAATTTATAATGAATTTATTGTTATTTTATTATAGGGAGAATAGCTGCGGGGTTTTAGGTAGGACATCCCTGAATTATTGTATAGAATCTGGCAACCCGGCTTTTGTAAACTTAACCTAAAAAAACCAAATTGTCACAAGAAAAGTAAAAGAATAAAGTTGTACTGACAAAAGCGGAAATCGTTCCTTGCGTTTGATAGGGAAAAGTTATACATAACAGGAAATATGGTAGAACTAGGTAGGTATTCAAAAATGATAACAAATAAACGGCTAAAGAGCCATCTAAGCAAACAAAACTGCTTTATAAACTACATGTTCCGTCACAAACAAAAGAAATAATACAATTGAAATGCCATCTATGACAATTAAATTTGTATATCTACATATGCATGTAAACGAAGTTATTTTTATTTTTTTAAACAGTTCATAAAAAATTTATGTATGTTTGTATGTAAACTAAAATTTAGATTTACATTAAATATTTTAATTTGCCACAAATAGTCAAACCCAGTTGATACAAACAAAAATTTTATAGAGCTCGTAAATTTTTTTCAAATAAAAACTTGTGTAAATTTACAAAGCAATAAGTATTTTTGTACACATACATTATACGTATGTATGTATGTATGTATGTATGTATGTACGAAATATTCCTTGCTAAGCGCGAAAATTATTTAAACGTTTTAAATTCATAAATACAAACAATTTTATTTTTCTAAAATTATGGTCATGTATGCGAAAACTAAATTTAAATTTTTATATGTATTTTTTTACAATTTTCATATAGTTTGAAAAAGTCACGAATTTGGAGTGTTTTCAAACGGAACAGCAGACACAATGGCTGGCAAATATGAATACTCATTGGGCGTCAATGAATTAAAATCGAAAGAATTCCGTTTGTGGCAGTCACTTATTGGTGAATTTCTTGGTAAGTATTTTTTTGTTTTAATATTTCTTCAAATGCAATTAATCAGTAATCAAATATTTTTTTTTTTGTTTTAGGAAATTTGATTTTAAACTTTTTCGCTTGTGGTGCATGCACACAACCCGAAGACGGCACATTTAAAGCGTTGGCTTTTGGTCTTGGTGTGTTTATGGCCATCACTGTAAGTGACATGTTGTTTTTAACAGTACATATGTTTTTATGTCAATCATTTTTCCAATTTCAAACGTATTCATAGCAAAAAAGAAAGATCCACATAACAAATAGTTTTACCAAATTTAAACATTTTTTATAACAAATACAAAAATGCTGGTTGGTCATCCTTAAACAGTCATTTGACATAAAAATATAAACAATTTTAAAGGCAATCGACACTTCATATTTTATGTTTGATGACACTTGCTTATATTGTTAGATCGCAGAAAATGTGAACAGTATGAATAAGCAGTAGTCATTTTTGTCTTACTTTTAACAGAAATTTTTTTTTAAATCCAAGCTAATCGAATGAAATTTTTGTTCGAAAACGGGCAGATAATGTGTGACCGTACAAGATTCTACTCTACTCGAAGTATGGATTTATGCCGATTAGAGTCTTTTTCATTTCCCGGGAAAGCGGGAAACCCAAAGTCAAAAAAATATTAAATAAATGCAGCTGGATTTCTAAAATCATGAAAATATTTTTGGATTTTGTACTTTCTTGTTTTAAGAATCGAAATTGATAACTTTAGAAAGAAACTTCTTTCCGTGTATTAAACATTTTTTGCGACCAAAACATGTTCTTCTGATTAAAGTTTAATGAAAATCTTTGCTGCAAAATATTTTTGGGCATCAATGTATTACACCAAGAATAAAGCGTGTAATTTTTTAAATTTGATGTCTTGTCATAATACCACAGAGATATTGCAACTATTAAAGATATTAATAATAAGTGCATATCTGTGGCATTTTGACAAAACATCTTAAGTCGAGATACCAAAAAAGTTTTCAAAAAAACTCGGTGAAAAAATTAATTTTATCAAATAATAAAATAAACCAAAATTAAAGAAAATATTTTTTTTATTATACAAAATTTTAAAAACGCGAACAAAAATGTTTTTTGAATGAAATTTGTCAAAATGCCACAGATATGAATATATACGTACAAATTCAAATTACTTCGTGTAAAATCAGATGACATAAGTCCGGCGATATTAATGTGTCAAGACAATGCGAATTTTTAATTTTTAAGTAATCTTTTGTGAATAAAATTTCTCCCAATTAATCTTTTTCCAAACGGCTCTTCCATGAATGGTTGATATATTTCGTTAATCAATGCAAAAAGTGGAAATAGAACAAACATAAGTGACAATGTAAAGAAGTTTTAACCGAGCTAAAAAATCTGGAATTTTAAAGCAAAAATCTTCAAATCAGCATTTTGATAATTTTGGGAATAAAATCTGCAAAATGCAGATAAATCTGCACTTCTGGCATCGCTGGGTTCATACGCCAAAAACTTAAAACCCCATATTCAAAAACCCGAAAATCGCAAATATAAAAATCCAGAATTTTAATATCCCGAATAATTGTACAGTTTTGGTTTTAAAAATCGCACGATAGATAGCATGGTTGGAAATTCGACCGGACGCAAGAATTTAGTCCTCTATGATATAACGAAAACAGGCTTCGCTAACAAAAGCTTCTCTACATGGCCGACCTTTTGGCTATGTATGTTAAGGTGCCGCAAAGTGTTTTGCAAAGTAAGAAAAAATAAGTATTTTTTCAAAAAGTAACATTTTAATTAGAAAATTAAAAATAGTTTTACTTAAGGAATATTATTTTTAACTTTAAAGTTCTATATTATATTTTAAGCTTTCTAAGAAATTTTACAAAATTAGAAAAATAAATCTTATATTAAAAAAATTAACATTATAATTGGAAAATAAGTTGTATATAGATTTACTTCAGAACTATAGTTGTATACAACTTCTTTAAATGTACATCATAATTTACTTCTATATTGATCGTGAATGTTGATAAAATATTACATATTCGTTGAAATGAAAAATCACTCCAAATTTTTACATTAAATTTTTGTGGTAATTTTTCATTTTAAAAGATTTTGTTATTCGTGCTTAATTCCCAGTTTTTATTCTTGATAAAAACACTTGAAATTTATTGTTGATGGGATAAGCTATTCCTATGCATTTCACTGGTTGCTTAGGCCAGATCATCAGGAAACTTCATCCATAAAGATTTTAGAAAAACTAAAGATATTAAACCAAATAAAACTGTTAAACGTATAAGACTTATAGCAACAGTTTTACTTGTAACAATATCAAAGCTTTAACAAAACACATCAACAATAAAAAAGTGGGTTTATCTCATCTTACATTCCCCACAACAATAAGTTAAATTCTCTCAACATTAATTGTAGTTGTAAGTAGGTTAAGAAAAACAAAATAAAAAACAAACAACAACTTACAAAAGATGTTGTCAATTAAGTGTTTTTTTAGGCCGTGCACTTGCCTGATTATTATCAAAAAGTAATTTCAATTTTTGGGAATACAAAATTTTAATTTCAAAAGATTTTGTTATTCGTGCTTAATTCCCAGTTTTTATTCTTGATAAAAACACTTGAAATTTCCCAATAAAAAATTTTATCATTTTGCGAAGCACTAATGGTACATTTAAAAAATAAGCGCACAATTATGCGCTACGCAATAAGACATACAGAAATGCAGTAAAGTAAGTGAAAGAACTCTCAACAACTTTAATAAAAAAAAAAAAATAACATTTAAAGTGCTACGGCATTCCCTTACTACGAAGCAGGTTTGTAAGGGAGAGCATCAAAAATAACTGTAAAAAAACAGTCAGTGTATTAAGCTGATCGTTACATTCAACAATTTTTATATGCGCTGAATAATGTGCTTATTGTGTCAAAAATGTATTGCTTCAAAGTGGGAACTCGCCAAATAAAATTCATGTCTTCCGTAAGCGCTATGGTAAGCGAAACTTTTATGTTTCTCCCTTACAAACCTGCTTCGTTGGAAGCTCCATTTTTTATTGGGTTATTGTTGATGGGATAAGCTATTCCTATGCATTTCACTGGTTGCTTAGGCCAGATCATCAGGAAACTTCAACCATAAAGATTTTAGAAAAACTAAAGATATTAAACCAAATAAAACTGTTAAACGTATAAGACTTATAGCAACAGTTTTACTTGTAACAATAATAAAAAAGTGGGTTTATCTCATCTTACATTCCCCACAACAATAAGTTGAAATTCTCTCAACATTAATTGTAGTTGTAAGTAGGTTAAGAAAAACAAAATAAAAAACAAACAACAACTTACAAAAGATGTTGTCAATTAAGTGTTTTTTTAGGCCGTGCACTTGCCTGATTATTATCAAAAAGTAATTTCAATTTTTGGGAATACAAAATTTTAATTTCAAAAGATTTTGTTATTCGTGCTTAATTCCCAGTTTTTATTCTTGATAAAAACACTTGAAATTTATTGTTGATGGGATAAGCTATTCCTATGCATTTCACTGGTTGCTTAGGCCAGATCATCAGGAAACTTCATCCATAAAGATTTTAGAAAAACTAAAGATATTAAACCAAATAAAACTGTTAAACGTATAAGACTTATAGCAACAGTTTTACTTGTAACAATATCAAAGCTTTAACAAAACACATCAACAATAAAAAAGTGGGTTTATCTCATCTTACATTCCCCACAACAATAAGTTGAAATTCTCTCAACATTAATTGTAGTTGTAAGCAGGTTAAGAAAAACAAAATAAAAAACAAACAACAACTTACAAAAGATGTTGTCAATTAAGTGTTTTTTTAGGCCGTACACTTGCCTGATTATTATCAAAAAGTAATTTCAATTTTTGGGAATACAAAATTTTAATTTCAAAAGATTTTGTTATTCGTGCTTAATTCCCAGTTTTTATTCTTGATAAAAACACTTGAAATTTATTGTTGATGGGATAAGCTATTCCTATGCATTTCACTGGTTGCTTAGGCCAGATCATCAGGAAACTTCATCCATAAAGATTTTAGAAAAACTAAAGATATTAAACCAAATAAAACTGTTAAACGTATAAGACTTATAGCAACAGTTTTACTTGTAACAATATCAAAGCTTTAGCAAAACACATCAACAATAAAAAAGTGGGTTTATCTCATCTTAAATTCCCCGCAACAATAAGTTGAAATTCTCTCAACATTAATTGTAGTTGTAAGTAGGTTAAGAAAAACAAAATAAAAAACAAACAACAACTTACAAAAGATGTTGTCAATTAAGTGTTTTTTAGGCCGTGCACTTGCCTGATTATTATCAAAAAGTAATTTCAATTTTTGGGAATACAAAATTTTAATTTCAAAAGATTTTGTTATTCGTGCTTAATTCCCAGTTTTTATTCTTGATAAAAACACTTGAAATTTATTGTTGATGGGATAAGCTATTCCTATGCATTTCACTGGTTGCTTAGGCCAGATCATCAGGAAACTTCATCCATAAAGATTTTAGAAAAACTAAAGATATTAAACCAAATAAAACTGTTAAACGTATAAGACTTATAGCAACAGTTTTACTTGTAACAATATCAAAGCTTTAACAAAACACATCAACAATAAAAAAGTGGGTTTATCTCATCTTACATTCCCCACAACAATAAGTTGAAATTCTCTCAACATTAATTGTAGTTGTAAGTAGGTTAAGAAAAACAAAATAAAAAACATACAACAACTTACAAAAGATGTTGTCAATTAAGTGTTTTTTGTAAGATGAGATAAACCCACTTTTTTATTGTTGATGTGTTTTGTTAAAGCTTTGATATTGTTACAAGTAAAACTGTTGCTATAAGTCTTATACGTTTAACAGTTTTATTTGGTTTAATATCTTTAGTTTTTCTAAAATCTTTATGGATGAAGTTTCCTGATGATCTGGCCTAAGCAACCAGTGAAATGCATAGGAATAGCTTATCCCATCAACAATAAATTTCAAGTGTTTTTATCAAGAATAAAAACTGGGAATTAAGCACGAATAACAAAATCTTTTGAAATTAAAATTTTGTATTCCCAAAAATTGAAATTACTTTTTGATAATAATCAGGCAAGTGCACGGCCTAAAAAAACACTTAATTGACAACATCTTTTGTAAGTTGTTGTTTGTTTTTTATTTTGTTTTTCTTAACCTACTTACAACTACAATTAATGTTGAGAGAATTTCAACTTATTGTTGTGGGGAATGTAAGATGAGATAAACCCACTTTTTTATTGTTGATGTGTTTTGTTAAAGCTTTGATATTGTTACAAGTAAAACTGTTGCTATAAGTCTTATACGTTTAACAGTTTTATTTGGTTTAATATCTTTAGTTTTTCTAAAATCTTTATGGATGAAGTTTCCTGATGATCTGGCCTAAGCAACCAGTGAAATGCATAGGAATAGCTTATCCCATCAACAATAAATTTCAAGTGTTTTTATCAAGAATAAAAACTAGGAATTAAGCACGAATAACAAAATCTTTTGAAATTAAAATTTTGTACTCCCAAAAATTGAAATTACTTTTTGGTAATTTTTCATTTCATAAAATTTTTATTATCAGGCATGTTCTGTAAATCACAAGATTTCAAATCACTTGTGATTTTGAAATCACAATTGTGATTAATGGGTGTTTTGAAAACCACAAAAGTTTTAACTTAGTTAAAAATGGTGGAAACAAATAAGCAAGTAATTTTAAATCGGCGGCCACTTAGCTGACTGGTTTAAAATCACAATTATGAAAAAAGCTTTTTGTCCAGAACACCTTTTTTGTGATTTCAAATCACTTTCACAAAAAGTGATTTTCAGAACATGCCTGTATATTAGTAAATGAAAAATAGTTCCAAATTAAAAATTGCGATTTTATTTGGGATCATTTTTGATTTCACTTAAAAAGCTAAATCCAAAATTGCGTG
The DNA here is from genome assembly GCA_930367215.1 of Pollenia angustigena. NCBI lineage: Eukaryota > Metazoa > Arthropoda > Insecta > Diptera > Polleniidae > Pollenia > Pollenia angustigena. The sequence continues at coordinate 5,974,106 of OV884057.1, read as the reverse complement.
TTGTATTTCATTTAAAGATTTGGGATCATTCTTCATTTACATATTTGCTGGGGTCATATTACGCACCGCTAATTAAATTTATGAAGATCGTGTGATTCAATGCCCACACCAGCAGCACCATGCAGGGTTCCCAGTTTTTTTTAAGCCGTATCCCCGATATCGCGATATTTCATCCCCAAACTAGCTTTTTTCTAATCCCCAAAAATCCCCACATCTTCTTAAAAATAAAATACATAATATCTATTAGGTCAATGGAAAAATATGCATACATTGATTTATTTAAATAAATTCATTTGTGTTTTATTTAAACTAATGATATTTTTTCTTTTAGTTCTACGTATCTACACATGCATATTATGTAACAAGGGTAACGTAAAAACGCAAAAGAAAAATAAGTATGCGTCAATATTTATCATTTCAAAAACTAGGGAATCAAAATCTTCTGATTCATCAGGCAATGAAATTTTGTTTTACATGTTGTTTCTTTAAAAAGTGCATTTGGGATGATTTGTCACAGCAAGCTGCATTATTTTAAAGTGTGTATTTATTCTTATTAATTCTTATAACTTTGTTGCAAATATTGATTTTAGTTTTATTCACTACAAAAAAAGGACTAGTTCAACAGAAGTAACGCTTGTTGGTACAAAGAGCATATTTAAAACTATTTCAACAAGTTCTTGATAAAAAGTTTTAAACCGCAAAAAATACTAAAATTTCTACCCACAACTTGACCAAATCGGTCTTGACATTGCAAAAAAGGAATTTATAATAATATATTATCTCCAAAAATCCCCAGCGAAAAAAGTGCTTTTCCCCAAAAAATCCCCTGGGGATTTTCACGAAATGTTTATCCCCACCCAGCCAACCAAACTTACAGATTTTGTCTGATAAAAGACAATTCTGTACGTACAGAGTTCTGTACAGAGTTCTTTAAAAATTGTTAAAAAAAATTTTATTTCGTTCAGCCTTCAAATAGAAACCTCGGAGGAATATTTCATATTCATTTGTTAAGAAATATCTGCACGAAAGCTTGCAGACTGCTGATAGATTTTACAATGGTTTTTATGTTTTGCTTGTGCAGAAAAATATGTAAGATTTCGTACAGAACTCGAATCAAAAGTTCGAAGTTTTTTTTCAATTCTTTGTTTGATCAATGTTTACAATAAAAGTTTAATGTGTCTAACGGGATTATCCAATTTGAAGAAAAGAAAACATGTTAATAATCGTCGTTCACAGCAGTGTATCAAGTGAATTTGGAAAGAGAAGATGTGCTAAAAACATAAAGTGTTTAGTAATAAATGTGGTAATAATAATTAAATTGAATTTGAATTTAATTGAATCTGCACGATTTGTCGGCAATCATTTCAGAAATAAAAAAGATTTATTGTCAGATTAATGGCATATATCTGTACAAACTGTCCCAAAAACTATGCGAATTGGAAATATCGGAAGGAAATCCAGAATTTCCCTAGGAAATAACATCAGACATTGTTCAGATATCAGACAGATCTATCTGTGAAGTTAAGGGAATTTCCCCCGACAATTCTAACAGAACTCGTGTCAACCACTTCATATATTTTTCGTGTCGACTTCTAGACGAAATCAGTCCCGAAATCGGCAACTTGTGCAGAAAGTCGTTATGAAGTCTGAACGATTTCGTTGCATTTGGTTTGCTGGGCAATTACAAAAAAAAAAAAATCCCCAAAACTGGGAACACTAGCACCATGTATGAATGAGGACTTCTGCCCGGTCCATGTATGATATATGTCGTTGAATAACCTGGCCTTTACACGTGAAAGTACTTTCTTGCAAGTAGAGTGTATACGTATTATCACCGAAAAATCGAAGAAAAAGCCGATTGGCTGAAAGTACCAAAGTTATGTGTGTGTTAGTGAAAAAGTGTGAGTGTATTGCTGCCATCGGCAACCTATACTATCACATTTTGCGATTATATGCGTTGTATGAATTTTACATATGGTGTTGTTAATGTTGTTAAATTCTCTGCAATATGTGTGCACATGTACGTAATAAAAGAGCATACAAGAGAATAAAAGAGAAAAGAGAAAACGCGGCGCCCTGATTTTGCCGATGGCTGGTGTATTGCGACTTTCAAGAAATTTACTTTCACGTGTAAATGCTATTTAAACTATCAAGTTTGTATGTTGAATGAAAATGAAAGGCGAATGATAAGACAATATGTGATGTATGAATAGGGATTTCCCCCCAGTCACGTTTGGTGTATGTTGTAAGTATGAAGACTCACCCGAAGCTATTGATGAATGAATGTTGGAGTGAATTATCCAATACACCCTTGGTAGTATGTCCGGCTAATGTTTTGTGGAGATGATTAAGATGAAGCAAATGTGGTGATGAAAAGATGGAAGATTGACTATTCTCGGATGGTGTGCGTTTGACAAAGGTATGCGCTCTTTAACGAGGTACTTTCTTTATGATGGGGTGCTCTCGGGGATAACGTGGTGGTTGTAGTTTATGCCCAAATTCGCGTTAAGGGAGTTTTGAACTACAGGAAAACTTTTACTTCTGAAAGTTCAAAAAAGTTCGAATTGTGGTGCGAGAGATGCGGATAATGAACTCAAATTGATACCTGTGTGTGATGGTTGTTCTTAACTCGGGCAAACGCATAGTTCGTCACTAATGTGTATTGTATCTACCATGGGCAGGGTTGTCAACTTTAAAATATCAAAAAGCACCAGAACCGATAAAAAAGCGCGTAATTTTCAAAAAAAAGCACTAGATTTTCAAAATTTTATTTTTGATTTTTATTTATTTAAATACTTTTTTTTTTAATAATTCAAATACAGTTTTAAACTGTAAAAAGTAACAAAAAATAAAATTCAATAACATAAAACTAAAAAAACATTACAGTTAAATATTCTTTGTATTATATACAAAGCATTTTAAATTTTTAATTTAAAATATCACATACTTAAATTAAAGTCTATTGTTTCCTCATCATCATCTGGCCATAGAACGGTTTTAATTTCAAATTCCGATGTTTTATAAACATCATTACTGTTAATTAAAATATTTACTTGATCCGGTATTTCATATCCATCGCAACAGCAATTTTCTCTTTTTAATCCATTTTTAATGTTAAGTAAAGCATTAACTTAAAACATTAAAAGAAATGAGTCCTCAAGTACAATTGATTTTCATAGTTGCAAAAAATAGTACGCAATTAATGGTTGTATTTTTAGTCATTGTGTTAACTGCGCCTACTTGCATTCAAAAATAAAAGCGAAACTTAAGATATTTACAAAATTCTGTGTTTTTTAATAAAACTCTTTTGTTAGGAAATTAAAGATTTGGTGTCACTGATGTTAAAAAAGAAGCACTAAAAAAAGCACTAAGCACTAACTCGAAAAATTTCCGCGTCGAAATTTTTAAAAAGCACTAAAAACAGTGCTAAAAGCACTGAGTTGACAACGCTGACCATGGGGTACACTGCAAGGCAGGTATTCATGTAAATCCTTTTTACAGTTGTGATAATAAATATTTAATAAACAATGAAATAATTACCTACTGTATTTATTTACATATAAACAAAAAATTTTAGCAATTAATTAAATAAATCAGATAAATTTATTATTTTCAGTTTATAATATTGCATTTATGTACGTGTAAATATTTATTTAACATATATTTTTTATTTGTTGAAATTCTAAAAATTATACTATAATTTGTTTAGAAGTTATGAGGGAGTACATACTATACAAACATTTATTGCAGTATAAAATTGGAAATAATTATTTATTCCCGCACCACAATAGTGGAGAGGGTATTATTCGTTTGTGATGATGAGTGTAACACCTTATAATATTGGTCCTATAACCACCTTCGATTCAGAATCGTTCTAAAGCTTGCAAGTTGGCTAGCTTCTTTCCGCGTCTTTGTGTCCGGAAACCATTTTATTATGTTGATATTTAGATAAGTTCTGGTCCAAACTTATTGAATGGCAATCTTAATCATACTACCAAATTTTAATGGAATCGGTTCCAGAATTCCTTATAAGTGTTGGTATTGACATGGTTTTTGGCGACAGTAGCTTTAACTTCGTATCAAAATTTCTCCGTTAGAAGGTCCAGAATTTAACTTCTGTCCTATAACAACCCCCCCCCCCCCCCCGCACACTAAAATAACAAGACAAAAAGATCTCACATAGATGAAGATATTTAAATTATATTCGGCACAAACAACTTTTATATGAATCTTAACCTCATAACATAATTTTGTTTTTGCGGGGCTATGATTGCCCACACAGAAAAAAGTAAAAAACGGTTTTGATCACCAAAATATTTGAAACAAGCAAAAAATTGTTTAATTTTGCACCTACTCAAATTTGCAAAAATTGCAAAACAAGGATTTTTTCCAATTAAAAAGTTTTTACATTTTAATTACAAAAATAATTGAAAAAATTATTAATATTAAACAATATTAATTTCAAAAGATTTTGTTATTCGTGCTTAATTCCCAGTTTTTATTCTTGACAAAAACACTTGAAATTTATTGTTGATGGGATAAGCTATTCCTATGCGCATTTCACTGGTTGCTTAGGCCAGATCATCAGGAAACTTCATTTAAGCACGAATAACAAAATCTTTTGAAATTAAAATTTTGTATTCCCAAAAATTGAAATTACTTTTTGATAATAAACAGGCGGTGCACGGCCTAAAAAACACTTAATTGACAACATCTTTTGTAAGTTGTTGTTTTTTTCATTTTGTTTTTCTTAACCTACTTACAACTACAATTAATGTTGAGAGAATTTTAACTAATTGTAGTGGGGAAATGTAAGATGAGATGAACCCACTGTTGTTTATTGTTGATGTGTTTTGTTTAAACTTTGATATTGTTACAAGTAGAACTGTTGCTATAATTCTTATACGTTTAACAGTTTTATTTGGTTTAATATCTTTAGTTTTTCTAAAATCTTTATGGATGAAGTTTCCTGATGATCTGGCATAAGCAACCAGTGAAATGCGCATAGGAATAGCTTATCCCATCAACAATAAATTTCAAGTGTTTTTGTCAAGAAAAAAACTGGGAATTAAGCACGAATAACAAAATCTTTTGAAATTAAAATTTTGTATTCCCAAAAATTGAAATTACTTTTTGATTAAACAATATTTTAATTGAATGAATTAACAAATTAATTAAAAAAAATCAATATTTTAATTGAATGAATTACTAACGTAATTGATACAATACAGAAAATTAATTATTTTAATAATTGTATTGAATAAAACAGTGATTGAATTTTTGCATTAAATCGATTAAATTTTTAATTGAATAAATTAAACAGTGTATTTGAAATACACTCTAAATTCAATTACGCAAATTATTCAATCAAACAAATTGTTAATTGAATAAGTTTGTTAAATCAATTCAGTTGATGGTTAAATGAAGCAAAATAATAATATTAAAAATAAATGTTTTATTTAAATATGGTTTAAAAATAACTTGTTTTATTTGTTTAATTGTAATAGCTCATGCTTAATTGTACAAATTTTGGAAGATTGTTTTTGTTGTGTAATTTGGCTGTACTTTTTTTCACCTATTCACTTTAAACGCACAACATGAAATGACGCCAAAAATAATTCAAGAATTAACAAACAAAGAAAATATACACCAAATTTCGATTGCGACCATAACCACCGTCAACAATGTGGTCAGCCACAAGGCGATTTTTTATTTTACGCATAATATACATACATATATATGTAGGCTCATTATTGACATTGTTGATGGTCATAATTGTAACTCGTCTATAACAAATTTCAGTTAATTTTTTACTTGTTGATAGTTTTTTTTTTGCACGCGACGCTTACTGTTCTTTTCAGTGTGACCATATTAGCTTTTTCGAGCTAAATTTAGCTTTATTTTTTCCATTTTAGCTTGAGATATTTCATTTAGCTTTAAGCTTTTTTTCAGCTTTTTTCAACGATGCATTTAGCTTTTCCTAGCCTTTTTTTAATTTCAATTTCGTGTTTATTTATATTTTAAAATAAATAAAACAGTTTATCTGAATAAACTTATGTGTGATTTAGTTAAAAGCGTAATAGTCTGGCAGAGCAGAAGAAATCGCTGTTGCAGATTTTATTTACATACATAACAGTGCTGCGAGGGGAAGATTACAAAAGTTACGTTATTTTCCAAAAAAAAATAAGTATTTTTGTCGAAAAATTTCTTGAATAAACAGTAAATTTATGTGATTTATATGAACAAAAAACATACATATTTCTATTCCATATTTCAGTGATAATATCAAGACCACAAATCAATTACTGAACAAAATCAAAACTTAGAGTAAGTTTTATGCCTACTTTTCGTTTATAGTCACTAGAGTTTTTAGCCACTTTAGCGATATATTACAATTTATCTGTTTTTTTCGGCCGTTATAAGTAAATTAAATATAAAGGATTTACGTGACAGTCCATTTAGAAATGAAAGCATATGTGCCACATACTTATTTCATCTATAAGCAGGCATCAAGAGCAAAAGTAAATCGAATTAGCAAAACGTTCTACGTTCTTTTTAATTTTCGAAGGCTCAAATCATTAAAAGAACTAAGAATTAAATCGTTTATTTTTTATCACGAAAAAAATTAGTTGTTGGCTTAGGTATCAGAAAAAAATATTTTGTTTGGCCTTCTTATGGTCATAATATAGTCGTTTTCAAAAGTTGGCATTATGATTGACGCAAACGACATATGGGCACTTCCACAGAAAAGCTCTCTTTTTGTCACGTCAAGTCACCTAGCAATTATTCATGTATTTTAGAACCACGTTGTTTAAATTTTTCCTCTCTTTCACTAAATGAAAACCTAGTTGAGCTCTACACCCAAATGCAAAAAGTAAATAAAATTTTCATTATTCTTTAGGAAACAATTAAAAATGGTTGGTGACGTTACGTGGCAAAAAGTAGACATTTCTGTGGAAATACCAACATGTATGTACGGCGAACATTTTACTTTTGTGTTTTACATTGTCGTTGTCGTGATTTCGACTTTCAAACGGCTGCGACTTCGAACACGATAACGACTTCCGTCAACTAGTTTGTTAACATTTCTGCTAGTAACAAGGAGAAAGCAACAAAGTGTTCAATTCAAACAACCGAGTTGATTGATTCAATTAAACTTATAATTAAAATTAAGCTTAAAATCAAGTAAAATTTTAATTGAAAAAAAATATTTTTTTTTAATTCAATCAATTAAGAACGTAATCAAATTTATTTTAAAATTCAAAAATCACTATTAATTGAAAAAAACTGCCAATAATTTTTTCTGTGCATAGAGTACACTTTCAAAAATGTATCTCCAAATACTGTGGTGTAGGGATCATATGGTCGAGCTTGACCGACTATACTTTCTTACTTGTTTTATTGCGCAGTTGTTTTAAATATTTTATATAATGTTTTATTTTTTAGATTGTTGGACATCTAAGTGGTGGTCACGTAAATCCAGCTGTGACATTAGGTATGTTAGTTGCTGGTCGTGTTAGCGTCTTACGTGCTGTACTTTATATAATATTCCAATGTTTAGGAGCTATTGCCGGTACAGCAGCAGTACGGGTAGGGAAAAAAATTTAAATCGGCCACAAAAGCGTTGTATTTTTCAAATGTGTTTATTTTTAGACACTACTCGATGAGGCCTATTACAACGGTTTGGGTCATACAAATTTGGCTGCAAACATCACTGAACTACAAGGACTTGGTATTGAGTTCTTTTTAGGTTTGGTTTTAGTATTGACTGTATTTGGGGCTTGTGATGCTAATAAACCTGGTAAGTTACATATGTATATTCAAATCAAACATACGTACGAAAATATTTTATAAACTTGTTTAGACTCCCGTTACACTGCCCCCTTGGCCATTGGTATGGCTGTGACATTGGGCCATTTGGGTACTATACATTATACTGGTGCCAGCATGAATCCTGCCCGTACTGTAGGTACTGCTTTTGCCACAAACAACTGGGATGCCCATTGGGTGTATTGGGCTGGTCCAATTTTGGGTGGTATTGCAGCCGCTTTAATTTATACACAAATTTTGGAAAAACCAGCTGATCCAAAGGTTAGTGAAGTATCGGATAAATACAGGACACATGCCGATGAACGTGAGGTGAGGGTTTTATATTCATGATTGTTAACAATTTTCATTTTGTGTTAATTTTATATAATAAATTAAAAAAAAAATTAGATTAAGAGCATGTGCACACATATTTCGTTAAGTACACTTTGAAAAATTTACAGGTAAATTAATAAAGCAGGCTTTAGAATTTTTTAGAGAAGGAATTTTTATTATATTAAACCAAGGCCCATCTATCAGGCCTGCTTACTTGAAGAAAAACAAAAAACGACATGTATTTTGTTTGTGTAAAATTTCTTTTTAGATGTCAAAAATTTACTACCACATATACAAAGCAAAAGGAAAAAACGTGTATGTGTGGCATACCATAAACGTACCCGGCGGTAAAACTCAGAAGACCTTTTTACTTCAGGCCTTTTTAAAGGCCTGCTTAAAAAATTTTTTGATTTAATTACTATTCTTACGTAACTGCTAAAGAATGCATCATAGAAGGCCTCGGCTCTTTGGTATAAAAGAAGGAGTAACATTTTTTGTTTTGTTTTTTGCACAAGCAACAGCAAAATAATTCAGATCACTTTACAAAAACAAAGTAACATAAGTATGTTGTAAATCATTTTTGTTGAAGTTGAAAAGAGAAAGAGTAAAATTTTTTGTTTTGTTTTTTTTCGCCAAAGCGAAAGAATTCAGATCCCGTTATAAAAACAAAGTAACAAAGTAGGTACATATTAAAATAAAAATAAAACTGGGAATTATTTCCTTCCGAAGGTAACTTTATGTTGAGGGCTGAACTTTTGATTTTGCCTCAAATCTATCACGGTTCACTATATTTTCGATTTTAATAAAAACACTTTTTTTATTTTTATTTTTTGTATTTTTGTTTATTTAACATTAGGGTTTTTAATTAAATGTATTTTGTTTTGTTCACAATTTGTTTTTACTTTATGTATGTAGGTATAAATGTTAGTTTGTTTTGTTGGGTCACAATGTTTTTTCTCTGTTACAATTTGTTTTTGTTGTTTTTCACTTTTGTTATGTTACTTGTTTTTTGTTCAACTGTCGAAACTAGAGTGAATGTTATTGATTTACAAATTATTAAGCAAGCTAGGTTTAGTACAAGAAATATAATGAAATGACAGAATTGAAAGATAAAGTAAATAACAATTAAAGGACCGCTAGGTTTTTACAGGGTGCTGCGTTATAAATGAGTCATCATTAAACATTCCGGCCCCCATGACTTGGTGCAGTTTACCATAGGTCCGAAAAACAGATTACAATGAAGCAAGGTGTTGTGATGAATTTGACAGATATGGCATCTGGGATCTCACTTCGATTCAAGTTTGCGGGTCGTGTGGGGTTGAATATGTTGACAGCAATCAAATCTGTTGATGAGAAACTTAGAAATGTTTGATGGGATGCCATACCTGTAAGTAGGAATTCAGTGTAAAATTAGTTTGGAAAATTTTAAAAAATGTTAACTAAATTTTAAAATAAAACCACAATTTTTGTAATGGGTCTGGTAACGATCCCATTTTTTGTCTGGATGTCGACAACTCGACAGTTTTGATCAGTTCCAATATGAGTCTTAGTGATTCGGCCCATTTGCCATTCATTGGGCGGCAAATTGTTGTTTTTGATGACCACCAGGTCGTTGACTTTAACGTTGTCCTCTTGAGACTTCCACTTGTACCTGCGATGAAGTTCGGCAAGATACTCGGATTTCCATCTTTGGCAAAATGAGTGGTAGATGACCTTTAGGCGTTTCCAGCGGTTGATGAGGGTCAGGTTTTCGCTGCTTACATCAGGTTCGGCTGGGGTCAATAATGGAGTTCCAATAAGGAAGTGTCCAGGGGTCAATGGGTTAAGGTCGTTTGGGTCATCGCTAGCAGGACTTAAGGGTCTAGAGTTTAAACACGATTCTATGCGAGTGAGAATTGTTGACAGCTCTTCAAAGGTGAATTTCATATCTGGCATCATTTTCTTTAGGTGGGTTTTGAAGGATTTTACACCGGCCTCCCAGAGTCCGCCCATATGTGGGGCACCAGGGGGTATAAATTTCCAAATGATGTTTTGATGGCTATAGTTGTTAGTTACTTGGGTTTGAAGAGTTTTTATAAATTCTAGACGATCCTTTTTGATGAGTTCTGCTGCTCCGACAAAGTTCGTGCCGTTGTCCGAATATATGATTGCGGGACATCCACGTCTTCCAATAAAGCGGGATAAAGCGGCTAAAAAAGCTTGGGTCGATAGGTCACTTACTGGTTCTAAATGTACAGCTTTTGTGGCAAAGCATACAAATATGCAAACATATCCTTTTGTGATAAGGCAGGCTCGACACGTAAAGTTTCGAATGTTGAAAGGTCCAGCGTAACCAACACCTGTAACTGTAAAGGGTCTTGATATTGTTGTGCGCTCAGGTGGCAGGGATGCCATTATCTGACTTGGAGTGTGTTTTTTGTAAAGTACACACGTTTTGCAATTATTTATGACTGTTTTTACAAAGGGCTTAATTCGAAAAATCCAAAATTCTGCTCTTATTACTCGGGTCATGAGCTGATTTCCACCATGCAAGGTAATTTTATGTACAAATTCTGTAATCAATTTGGCCAATTTTGATTCGTATGGCAACAGAATTGGACAGCGTTCATTGTACGTTAATACTGGAGACTGCGCTAAACGCCCATTGGCCCTTATAATCCCATTGCGATCGGGAAATGGCGTAAGAGTTAAGAGTTTACTTCGAGGGGAAATTGGACGCTTATGAAGTAAAGCAGTATATTCGTCAGGAAATAAAGTTTTTTGTGTCCAAATTATGATGCGATTTTTTGCAGATTGTATTTCTTCTGGTGTTGGTTCTATAGATGATCTTTGACTTCTTTGTGCGGGTTTTCCGAAACGTAAAATGTAGGCTATGACTCGATAGGCACGGGGTAGAGATGAAAATCGGCTTAATGGGTCTTCAGTGTTTGTGACTGTTAGAATTTTAATTGTCTTGGCTTCTATATTTGTATCCTGAGGAGGGCGCGGAAATGGCCATTGTTGTTTTGGCAATTTTAACCACGAAGGTCCACTCCACCATAGACTATGTGATTCTAACTCACTTGGTGAACAACCTCTACTTGCTAGGTCAGCGGGATTCATTTTTGAGTCAACATGATGCCAGTTTTGAGTCCCGACCTTTTGTATTATTTCCGACACTCGATTTCCAACAAACGTGTTCCAGGTACATGGCGGTTTCTTAAGCCACGATAATACAAGTGTCGAGTCAGTCCAATAGTGGGTTACTACATTTTTAAATTCACAGGTTTTTAATAGACTTGATGCCAAGTTAGCTAGCAATACAGCTCCACAAAGTTCTAAGCGTGGTAGCGATAAGCTTTTGAGAGGGGCTACTCGAGTCTTTGATACCAAAAGAGTTGTGTGTATGGATGTTTCTTCATTTTGTATTCGAATGTATAATGAAGCAGCATAAGCTTTTTCGGAAGCGTCGCTAAAGCCATGTATTTCGATGTGACTTAAGGGTGTATATTTAATCCAACGGGGTATTTTTATAGTTTTAATATTGGGAAAATTGTTTACGAATTTTTTCCATTTATGTTGAGAAATTGGTTTTAAAATGTCATCCCAGTCTGTCTTATCTAACCATATTTGCTGCATGATTACTTTAGCGTCTATTATGATTAGAGCTATCCATCCACATGGGTCAAAAATTTTGGCAATTGTAGACAAAACTTCTCTCTTTGTATACGCTTCTTTAACTTTTATGTCTGGGGCTGTGAATGTAAAGGAGTCTGATAAAATGTTCCATTTTATCCCTAGAGTCTTGGTCCCGTCATTTTCGGACAGATTTAACCAGTCGAGTGGTAGTAGAGTCTCACTAGGTAAATCCTGAATGACTTGTGGCTCATTAGAGTTCCATTTCATTAGATCAAAGCCTGCTGATTTTAGGACAGAAGTTAATTCTTTTCTAGTTCTGATAACTTCTTCTATAGTATGACCTCCTGCTAAGACGTCATCCACATACATATTTTGTTTAAGAATCTTGGACGCTAAGGGATGAGTCATTTGTACATCTTCAGCTAACTGAAGAAGCGTTCTTATGGCTAAATATGGGGCACAATTAACTCCAAATGTGACTGTGAGTAACTCGTAATCTTCTATGGGGTCATTTATGGATTTTCTGAATAAGATTCTTTGAAACTTTGTTTGAGTTGGGTCGACTAGTATTTGACGATACATTTTTGTAATGTCGGCGTTGAATACAAAGCGGAAAAATCGCCATTTTGTTATCAGAAGAACAAGATCTTGCTGAAGAAATGTCATTAAGACTATTCTTTTTGACGTTGGGCTAGAGGCATAAAAAACCACTCTAAGTTTAGTGGTCAATCGGTCCGGTTTTATTATTGCGTGATGCGGCAGATAATAGTTTGGAGCTTTGTTTATATCCGAGGGTTCGATTTTTCTCATGTGTCCTAACTCAAGATATTCTAAAATAACGTTGTCGTATAATTGCTTTATTTCGGGTTTTTGGCTGAGTGTGCGTTCCATTCTTAGGTACTGAGCCATGGCAATGTTGCGAGAAGAGCCTATTTCTTCTGTTTTTTTGAAGGGCAGGGTAACTATATACCTTCCCGTGTCGTTTCTACGAGTTGTTTGTTTAAAATTGTGTTCCACAATAGTGTCCTCGTCTGACCTCAAAATCTGTTTTGGGTTTTCCTCCACCTCCCAAAAGCGTGTGAGGATTCGGTCAAGGGACGATGTATTCAATAAAGAAATAGTTGTTCTGGGCTGAGTAGTTTTTGGTGTTGGTCCCCCCACAATCCAGCCAAATACTGTTTTTTGTGCCAAAAGGGATCCAACAGACCGCATCGGTGTGTCCATGCAATAAATCGATGGGCCTACGTCGAGGCCTATTAGCATGTCGATGGGTCTACTTTGATTGAAGTGAGGGTCTGCAAGTTGCAATTTTGCAGCCTCACTGAGCTTTAGCATGTCCAATGTTTGAGGTGGTAAATTAGAGGGAAGGGTCTTGAGAACTGGGGCCCAAATTTCTAACTTAAACGATGTGTCCACCCGTGAGCAAAGGTTAAGCAAACATGCTTTAGTTGAGGTTTCAGAAACTGTTTGACTCAAACCAGAAACGTGAACTATGTTTCTTTTAGTGGGCAAATTTAATCGGTTCTTTAGTTTGTCCGATACAAAAGTTGATTGTGATCCAGGGTCGATGATAGCTCTCGCCTGGTATCTTTGACCTCTAGTTTCTATTTCGACAATGGCAGTGAAAAGCAATGTTTCTTGTTGTGTATGATTTGTCGATATTTGTGTGTTTTCGCGCAGGGTCAGGGAAGTAAAGTTAGGAATATTTGATCTTGAAGTGGACTGTATGTACTGGGCTTGAGCTGCGGCACTTGTACTTGGTTGCACGTCAGCGTCATTTTGTGGCAAGTTTGTAGGCTGGGTCACTGTTGCCTTGTGCAACAAAGTGTTGTGTTTTTGTTTACACAGCCTACAACTGTATTTACTAGGGCACTCCCTGACACTATGATTGATCGACAAACAGTTGTAACATGAATTTGTGACTTTAACAATATGAATTCGATCACTTACATTTTTTTCTAAAAATGTGGGGCATGATCGTAGGGTGTGTGACTCGCTACAATGTTGGCACGTTATGGCGTTAGTATTGGAACTTCTGACGGGTTTACTTTTGTTCTGAAGGTGACTCTCAGAATTAGCAATATTCGTTTGAAATGAATTAATGTTACGTTTATTGTGGGTATTTTTTGCGACTTCAGACTTGGGAGGTATGGATTTGTCCTTTGATGATTTTATATTGCCTACTGATTCGAGGGTCTTAAATTTGTGGGTCAAAAACTTGTCGAATTCTTGCCAATTGGGTACTTCGGCACAATCTTCACGAGAATTTTCAAATTCTTGAACAAGGGCCCTAGGAAGTTTTTGCGAGCAAATATAAATTAAAAACGACTCCCATGTCGAAGTGTCAATGCCTAGGGTGCCTAATGTCTGCCTACAATCGTTTATTGTTCTTTGTAATTTTTTAATTGAGGCTCCAGAGTCTGTAGAGGCATGAGGCAGATCCAAAATAATTTTATATTGCTCATTTACCTGCATCCATTTATTTTCGTACCGGTCAACTAAATTTTTCCAGGCCATGATAAAACCATTGTTTGTTAAAGGGACGTGCGTAATTGCATCTCTGGCCTCTCCTCCGGTTTTTTGAGTCAGATAAAAAAGCCTTTCAACATTGCTAATATTTGGATTTCTAATGTATATTGCTGTGAACAAGTCACGAAAACTGGGCCATAATTTATAATCCCCAAAAAAGGTGTCGGTGTCGCAAGGAGGAAGTCTTATTGATGAAAATTCTTTTTCTAACGGTATATTTGACTGGCGTTCAACTTTTTCTATGGTTGTGTCCGAAAGCGCATGGATTTCAGCATTGACTGACGAAAGACAATTTTTATAAGCCATAAGGGCAGTTTGGTATCGCTGCCGTAATTTGCTTTTGTCAATTGGTTTGTCACCATCCTGATCTAAGTCCCTACATTCTTCATATGACCTTTTTACTTGGGTCCATATGGAGTCTAATTCTACTCGAATAACTTCCAACGCGTGTACATTATCTTCAGCATGCGCTTCTGCTTGAATTTTCTCGAACTCGACTAAATCGTTTGTGCAATTGACGAATTTTTTCAGGGACATTTTTGTAAATTGAAGATTCAGAATAATAATAAAATTTAGTCAACAAAATTGCCTGCTAGCGATAAAACAAATTGTGTCTTAAAAATTTTGAGTCAAATATTGTATTTATTTCCCCGGTTAATTTTTCAAAAATTGACGTAATGGTAACTCGGTTTTTATTTGATGATGACGTCACGGTTATTTATTTTTTAAAAATTGCAGCGGCAAAATTAAAGAGTAACACAAGCAAGAATATTTGTTTCTTGTTGTATTGTATACTTTGACTTACTTGTTGTTGTTGGGTCTTTTTTCTTTTGTGGCACTGCGTTTATTAAACCTTCTGTTGTTGTTGTTGTTGTGTCTGCTAATAATGCTGTTGTTATTGCTGCTACTGCGCCAAGGAATTTGGGTCCCGTTAGATTTTGTTCACTTTTAACTTTATAAATTTGCTTTTTTAAACACAATTTTGATTTAATAAATTTTTTAATAAAAAACTTTATGTTTCGTTGAGAAAATGACCAAATGTTTTGGGGGTTGATTTTATGTGTGTGTTATTTGTTGTTGTCTAAATAAAACACTTTGCTTTTTTTTTGTTGTTTTAAAGTCACACTTTTTAAATTTTAGAGTCACAAAACACAATTTTTTTTGCCAATATTTTTTTTGTAAAAACTTTTATGTAAAATTTTTTGTAAAAAAACTATCCGGTTCGTTAGGACCAAATGTTGAGGGCTGAACTTTTGATTTTGCCTCAAATCTATCACGGTTCACTATATTTTCGATTTTAATAAAAACACTTTTTTTATTTTTATTTTTTGTATTTTTGTTTATTTAACATTAGGGTTTTTAATTAAATGTATTTTGTTTTGTTCACAATTTGTTTTTACTTTATGTATGTAGGTATAAATGTTAGTTTGTTTTGTTGGGTCACAATGTTTTTTCTCTGTTACAATTTGTTTTTGTTGTTTTTCACTTTTGTTATGTTACTTGTTTTTTGTTCAACTGTCGAAACTAGAGTGAATGTTATTGATTTACAAATTATTAAGCAAGCTAGGTTTAGTACAAGAAATATAATGAAATGACAGAATTGAAAGATAAAGTAAATAACAATTAAAGGACCGCTAGGTTTTTACAGGGTGCTGCGTTATAAATGAGTCATCATTAAACACTTTATATTATATTCAACATTTTTCATTTTTCGAATTTATTCTTTGAGCTAAATTTCAGTTATGTATGTTATTAGACACCAGCAGAATGTAATGCATTTTCTGGCCCGCTACGGCCGTCGTCAGCATTCTTTGTGTCTCACTGGATAGTGTTACTTTATAAATTGAATGTATTTAACTCAACTAATTTAACAAATAGAAACTGGGAATTATTTCCTTCCGAAGGTAACTTTATATTATATTCAACATTTTTCATTTTTCGAATTTATTCTATGAGCTAAATTTCAGTTATGTATTTTATAAAGCTTTTTTGTAATAGTTCTATTCCTACAATTTTTCAGAAATGACTTTATACACTACCAGACTATTATATTGTATTTTCTTTTTACATTTTACCTTAGCCTTCCGTTGGAAAGCAATGAGGTATATTGAATGTACAGAAAAATTTACAATTATTAGACACCAGCAGAATGTAATGCATTTTCTGGCCCGCTCAACTATTTTAACAAATAGAAACTGGGAGTAATTTCCTTCCGAAGGTAACTTTATATTATATTCAACATTTTTCATTTTTCGAATTTATTCTATGAGCTAAATTTCAGTTATGTATTTTATAAAGCTTTTTTGTAATAGTTCTATTCCTACAATTTTTCAGAAATGACTTTATACACTACCAGACTATTATATTGTATTTTCTTTTTACATTTTACCTTAGCCTTCCGTTGGAAAGCAATGAGGTATATTGAATGTACAGAAAAATTTACAATTATTAGACACCAGCAGAATGTAATGCATTTTCTGGCCCGCTACGGCCGTCGTCAGCATTCTTTGTGTCTCACTGGATAGTGTTACTTTATAAATTGAATGTATTTAACTCAACTATTTTAACAAATAGAAACTGGGAATTATTTCCTTCCGAAGGTAACTTTATATTATATTCAACATTTTTCATTTTTCGAATTTATTCTATGAGCTAAATTTCAGTTATGTATTTTATAAAGCTTTTTTGTAATAGTTCTATTCCTACAATTTTTCAGAAATGACTTTATACACTACCAGACTATTATATTGTATTTTCTTTTTACATTTTACCTTAGCCTTCCGTTGGAAAGCAATGAGGTATATTGAATGTACAGAAAAATTTACAATTATTAGACACCAGCAGAATGTAATGCATTTTCTGGCCCGCTCAACTATTTTAACAAATAGAAACTGGGAGTTATTTCCTTCCGAAGGTAACTTTATATTATATTCAACATTTTTCATTTTTCGAATTTATTCTATGAGCTAAATTTCAGTTATGTATTTTATAAAGCTTTTTTGTAATAGTTCTATTCCTACAATTTTTCAGAAATGACTTTATACACTACCAGACTATTATATTGTATTTTCTTTTTACATTTTACCTTAGCCTTCCGTTGGAAAGCAATGAGGTATATTGAATGTACAGAAAAATTTACAATTATTAGACACCAGCAGAATGTAATGCATTTTCTGGCCCGCTACGGCCGTCGTCAGCATTCTTTGTGTCTCACTGGATAGTGTTACTTTATAAATTGAATGTATTTAACTCAACTATTTTAACAAATAGAAACTGGGAATTATTTCCTTCCGAAGGTAAGGAAGGAAGGAAGGAAGGCTAAGGTAAAATGTAAAAAGAAAATACAATATAATAGTCTGGTAGTGTATAAAGTCATTTCTGAAAAATTGTAGGAATAGAACTATTACAAAAAAGCTTTATAAAATACATAACTGAAATTTAGCTCTTAGAATAAATTCGAAAAATAAAAAATGTTGAATATAATATAAAGTTACCTTCGGAAGGAAATAATTCCCAGTTTCTATTTGTTAAAATAGTTGAGCTAAATACATTCAATTTATAAAGTAACACTATCCAGTGAGACACAAATAAATTTATAAATTTAAATTTATAAAGTTTTTAACATATGTATGTAAGTCCTATTCCCTCAAAAAAAAAAAGCTTTATAAATTAAATTTTGACTCATAGATATACATTCGAAACAATGTTAAGGCCCAATTTCACCAGTTCAGTTATGATTAACTATCAGTTATAACAGTATTACGTATTTTGACGAAAATGCATCTCTGATCTTATCGAGCCCTAACCACCAAAAAAACTGATTTTAAAGGAACGAGCTTTTTTATTTTATTTCATATAAATTTTGTATAAAATTTGTCGCTTACGATAAAGTTGTTCTTGCTATTAAATCGCAACGGTACCTTATGTGACCATGACACTTTAATGAGATGATGCAATTAAAGTAATATGTAGTTAGTTTTAACCGAACTTGGTGAAATTGGCCGTAAATATAATAAAAATAATTAATGAAAAACAAATAATTCCCACATTCTATATGTTAGAAAATTTACTTTATTATTAAAAAATTTACAAATCTTGGCTTGTTCGAATATAATAATTAAGCTATGTAACTTCAAGAAGACACTAAATTGAAGTCTGTATAGGGAACCAGTTTAACATTCTATCACATAGAATTTTATATCCTACTTATATTATAAATGTGGAATTATGTATGTTTAGATGCTTGTTAGTTTGTGACTCAATCAGATTTAAATAAAGGGTTCTTTTTAAGAGGATAATCGGAGAAAAATTAGTACTTTGGTATGCATATAGATTATAGGGTAAAATGAATAGGATAGAATGGAAAATGAAAGAGGTAAAAACAAAATAAATTTTTAACTGTTTTCTTTTCGATAAATTTGATATAAATACAGATTATAGCCTACATTAACATGCAGTGTTCTTTCTGGGGGTCATTTTGGGCCTCTTTTACCTTTGGTACTTTTTCCCTTTTCGAAAAATGGAATATTGTTTATGATGTAAAAACGAAAAAAATTTGTACTTTTGGTACTTCTTCTCTTTTGGATACGTTTGGCTCCAGAGTATCGAGCGCTCAAAACTTACATGGCAAAAAATAATCAGGTGTGGACTGGAAATCGAAAACGTAAAACGTAAGCATTTTAAAAGTAGTTTTTAATAAGATTTATGTAATAAAAGAATTTTATTACAAATGTTTATCTATTAAACAGAATTTCGTAACAAAAATAAGATTAAATGTGTATTAAAAATAGTTTCAAATTCTTGCGTCTTACGTTTTCGATTTCCAGCAGACCCCTGAAAAATTCCTATAAATTTGTTTATAGAAATATGACCCAGTTTTTAAGAAATAAAAAATGTAAAAAGTGGTACTTTTTATTATTCTGATAAATTTGGTATACAGATTGCATATTGAGTGCCCCGGTAGGCTAGCTGGTAGCGAGCTAGTCGATCAGACAAGTATAGAGCTTTGCGGGATTAGCTTAGGAAATAAAAAAAATATAGTCCAGATTAAAATATATTTCAGTTATTAAGAAATTAAATTGGCACTTTTTAAGGGATAAAAAACGAGATAAAATTGCTTCTTTAACGTGAGCGAAATCACGGATTAAAGCTAGTGGAAAATATTTTTAAAACTAATGGCCAATATCACCAATTTTTTTAAATATCAATTTATGTTAAAAATTGGTTTTTTATGTCAAACAAAAATAAAATTATTTGAAAACTACATTTAAATATGAATTGATATTTAAGTAATTACAATTCACATCAAAGAAAGAGAAATATATATTAAAATTTTTTTTTGTTTTCTTATGTACTTAAGCAATTCGCTTCTACATTGCATGTAGCATAAGAAAGAAAGAGATAAAAACATTTCGTGAAACCTCTGAAAATGTAATTTTAAGAAAAAATACTCTTATACGAAAGATCAATACATAAACCGATGATTCCACCAGCGTGTAAACTTCACCAAACGGTGTATTTTTCTGGAAGAAATGAAGTCTGTTTTGAATTGATGCCATTCCGTATGCGGAAATTTCGTGTATTAACAAGCCCTTAAGCCAAAAATGATCTTCATCGCTAAAAACTATTTTATTCAAGCAAGAAAATTCAAAAATAAATTTCTTGATTTTAACTTGTTTTGTTCGTATTTAACAAAATTTCTGAATTCAAGATGCATTTATTTAATATAAATCCTATTTTATTTTTTTTGTGGAGTTTTAAATTGAATCGAATTTATTGCATCAAGAAACAAATGCTACACTCAAAATATTATAAAGCTAAATTCAAAAGAAAACTCATTTTAAACAACTAAATTTTTTTTAAACGTATCATTTACATTTCATTTAAAATAAATGAATTTTATATTAATTTTTACATTTTTTTTTTATTTATTAAACAGCATATTCCGTAAAATTTAATAGTTGTTACTTGTTACGGGTCAAGTTCGTACCTAACAGTTATCTTTACCTATTTTAACGTTTATTTGGACTACGTGTTTTTACTCTCGGTTTTCTTTTAAATATGAAAGATTTTACACCATAGATTTCTTTCTATACACAGCTAGATTTATTTTTGAAGAAATTACGGGCATTAAAAAAATATATTTTTAAACCAAGGCCAATTCATACAGGTAACCATATTTTTAAATAGAGCTTTGCTATCTATCCCTTTTTTTTTTTTTTTTGAACAATACTATGTATTTTGTATTTGTAAAAAAATACGCATTTATAATAGGTGCGTTTGAGTACTTTTACAGTAAAATGCAGTAAATGAGTAAACGGAAAAATTTGCTCTCACAAAAAGCTGTTGTCCAAAAAAGTACGCGAACGAAAAATTTGTAAAATAAGGGCAACAGCTGACGGCAAATAATTGAAGTGATGAAAAATATTGACACTTTTGACTTCTTAACTCATTTTCTTAGTGGTACTCGATTAAATACTTTTTATAGCACGAACATTTTTGGAAAATACAAACAAAATATTTCATGTAATCTTTCATATTTATTTGTTTTTTATTTTATTTGATTTTACTAATTTGTAGCGGGTTAAATTATTTAAAAGAACATGAATAATTTTTTTGCTATTGATTACTTAAGTACCCAAATACTTTACACTTTTACAACTCTAAGAAATTAACATAACAAAAAAATTTCAAAAGTTTGTATTTAGCCAAATAAATGCGTCACAAACAAGTTTAATTAATTAATATTTATTCACTTTTTGTTTTAGTTTAATTTTTATTTCAACTTTTCTTTTTTTTAACAATTTGTATGCCTTTTATTTGTTACTTTTGTTTGTTTACCTTTTGAAACATATGTTTTTTTGATTTACTAAATTTTACTGGAAAAATTTCTGCAGTAAAAATTTGTAAATACTCAGACAAGAACTGTCACTTTTCGCTCTTAATTTATGTTCTCATTTACTGCATCTTCTGTACTCGAACGCAATTTCGTAAAATGCAGGAAAGTTTAGTAAAAAATAGTAAAAACTTTTGTGTTCTCGAACGCAACTATTTCCTCGTGTTTATATTTTTTATTAACATTTATTATTGTTTTATAAAATTTAAATAAGTCTTATTCCAATTATTTAGATTTTTATTGAATTTTAAATTTTAACAAATTTTTACAGAAATGTAAACAAAGCTTGACATTCAGTATACAAAAAAATGAACAATTAACAGATTACTCGAAAATGTCGCCTGTGTGAATTCGGGAAAACTTTACTTTTGTGAAGTTGGTTATTTGAATAACAAACATAAATGTTAAAAAGAAAGTTATTCGTAATATAACTATATTTTTATTAAATTTTAACAGTACGAAAAACGAATTTAATACAATAAGTTACTGTAATAATTTTATGAGTGTAGAGATGTCTTTAAAATTTTCAGAAAATGCTCAAGAAAACTTGGTTTGATTCAATTAATTTTTATTTGAATCGACATGATAAGCAAATCAATAAAAAGTTTCTTATTTTAATATTTAGTTTACTTGCGTTTTCGAACTTTAACGTTCGCATAGAAAATTTCTATGAAAATCACTCAGTTTTAAAAATATTTTCCATATCAAATTCTGTACTAACGTATCGTTGAACAGGCAGTCCCTAATGCTACACATTTTTACGTAAAAAATCTAACTTTTCTCCGTATTTTGTAAAATATTAAGCAACGAAAACTTGATTTAAGTAACTAAAGAATTAAAATAAATTTTTATGTAGCTGTATTGAAGTAAATTTCAGTTTACTTTATGTCATAACTTTTTGCTTAAACCAAACCACACATATGTTTACAATTAGGAATTTTTGACTTGGACGAGAACCGTGCAAATTTTTTTTGGTTCAAGCCATATTTTCTGGTGATTTAGTAAATAAAAATTTCCATGTATGCTTTTAATTTTTGACTGAGCATTAGAAAATGAAATTAATAATTCTGCTAAATTTGAAAGAAGCAGTATTAGAAAAGACTTAGCTGCCTGCTCTTCGCAATGTAAATACAGTACATGCATCTGTGTACTCGTTTCTTTTCCCCTCGTCCCTCTCGCCTATAAAGTAGCAATCTTATCAATAAGACATGAGCCGTATGAACTCAGACTAATATAAATGGTAAAAATAGCCAAGTTAATCGCCAGTTATATCAGAAATCGCCATAAAAGTCGCCAGTCGCCAAATGGGAAATCCCATCGCCAAACACGTTTCAAAATCGCCACGTTTGGCGAGAAATCGCCATATCTGACAGCCCTGCTTTATAAAATGGACCAGGATTAAGTTGGTGCCTTGTTTAACCATAGGTTTTACAAATAAATTCGTGTTGGAATGATTCAACGACATCTAATGGAGTTCGGGGCGATTTCAAAAATATATTTGACGAGAATCTTTCAAGGCTTCGTCTCATGCTAGTGTAAACTAGATTTTGGGTAGCACTCTGATTACTGCAGTTACAAAAAATATGTATACATTTAAGAAATAAGTTTAAATATAGCAAAAAATTATATTGTATAGCTTTGGATAGGTAGCGGTGTGGTGGATAGCGCGCCGCTGTGTTCGCGTCGGACGCGAACGCAATCTGCCCCCCTCCTCGCGCCGGGTAATATTCTAAATCGACTTACCTCTCGCAAACTCTTTTGAAATTTTTTCTTATGCTACTCGAGGCATTGGCGTCACTCAAAAGAACAGAAGGATTGCTGCATTGTTTTTTAATGTCCTCAACTGCTGTCAACTCTTTGTAAATCTCTTCCTGCTGGAGGTGATTTGTATGTTTTTTTTTGTGATTTAACACACGTTCCATCCTCTAAAATTTCAGCACGTGCCTTACAATTGGATGCATAACATGTATAAAATGTTTTGCCTTTATAAAATGATTTTTTTTTTTTTTTTTGTTTTTTGTATAATTGTTTTTCACTTGTTAAATACATTAATTTGGAATTACACCGCTTTCCACGCACGAACTCAAAACTTTCCGATTGCATTATGTTTAATTTTTGACTAACGACCGCACTCTGTGAAGGCTTAATAATTGTGATTGTTTTGTTTACTGTACTGTTTTTATTATACAGTTTCACTAAAATTAATAGAATTACTTGAAAAAATCATATTTAAAAAAATGTCACAACACCCAAATAAATCTGTCTATTTTTTGAAAAAATTTCGTAACGCTAACAACGCGAAATGTCACAGCATCCAAACTTTTTCATTTGGGCGATATATGTACATAACATAGCATTTGGGCATTTTGCCATTATTATTTTTGGGTTTTGGGCAATACAACAAGATTTAGGCGTTATTACATTTTTGGTTTTGGGCGTTATGACCTTGGGCGTTACAACCTTTGTCGTTCTGACCTAACGCCGATTAGGGCCTTAATGTTTTAAACGTTCGCACTCATATTTACACACATACACGCACATACATACATACAATATATTGCACTTTTTAAACAATAACACAAATATTTATTTAAATAATCTTCCACTGCCAGACCTTGAACTTAATGACATTTTTCATAATTTCATTTCCAGAACTGAACACAATCCAAACAAAATGCAATAGTAACTCTCTCGCCTTTTTGTAGTTTTGTCCGTCTTTCACACAAATATGCAACGAAAACACATGAACTTCTCTTACAGGGGGAATTATTATTTATGTACATTAAGGTGGCCGTTATGTTTTTTTTTTCTTTTTTTGATTTTTTATATTCTCCGCCCCCAAATCGGTTCAGTTTTGTGTAAAAAAAATACAAACAAATTTCGTAGCGATAAGTTGTGTTTAACAACAAAAAAATTATTTTGAAAAGATTAATCAAATAGCTATGTAAGCTACTTAGGACAAATTTTGCTAACACCAATAGGTAATAAGTAACATGGATGAGAAAAAACACCTGTATGGCCAAAAACTTTGACCCCCTCTAACTCAGAAAATTTTTGACCGATCTTGTTGGAAATGTGTTGTGCCATCGATTTAAAAATTAGTTCACTTGACATTAAATCCCCCTTTTATACATATATATATATAAATTGTATATAAAATGTTTGGTATTTTGTTGTTATTTTCTTAATTCTTTTCTAAAATATTAATTTTAGCAAAAAACTTTCTTCAAGGCTAATTTTGTCGATTAGAAGATCTAAAATATTATCATAGGTATATCATATTATTGTAAAATTTTGTTTTTAAGAGATAGTCATATGAAAACAAATTACATTTGATCAAATGGCTTTAAGGAAAACTTTGAGGGGCGGACGCCCCCCCCCCCTTAAACCCAACTTATCGCTACGAAATTTGTTAATATTTTTTTTACATAAAACTGAACCGATTTGTGGGAGAGAATATAACAAATCAAGAAAAAAAATTCTA
Source organism: Pollenia angustigena (assembly GCA_930367215.1). Taxonomy (NCBI): domain Eukaryota; kingdom Metazoa; phylum Arthropoda; class Insecta; order Diptera; family Polleniidae; genus Pollenia; species Pollenia angustigena. The sequence continues at coordinate 5,949,438 of OV884057.1, read as the reverse complement.
TATGTACCTATATAACTTTTGTTTTTTTGTTATTTGTTTATTTAAATAATAATGTTGTATGCAAATATCATAACTTTTTATCAATTAAAAACAATCATCTTTCTTCAAATACAGATGAGAAAACTGGAAGGAGGACGTGATTTCGCCTAAAATCAAAACTGATCGCTCATAAAAAAAAAACATAATTACATGTATCCATCAGTAATCTCTCTATGTAAAAGTTCGCTAAGCAACGACAATTTTCAGTTAAAACTTTAATTATACCATTGGAAAAAACGCATAAATTTATGATTGAAATATTTTTAAAAATATTGGTGAGTAATTGGTTTTAAAAATTCAAATTTATTCGAATCCTATTACGTCGTGACCACCTCCACCAGATCGTTCATACAAACAGGCCAGAAATAAGATTATTTCTTTTTTTTTAAGTAAAAAAAAAAAGATAAACAATTATTTATTTAATTTATTAGAATTTTAAAAAACGTTCGAGTGTTCTACAACATCTTATGGTTTGTCTTCAATTGTTTTTTTATATTTAAATGATGTTTTTTGCAATTTATTTTTGTATTTTAATGAAATACAAACATACATACATATATAAAAATTTATGAATTAATTTTAAATAATTATAAATATAAAAAAATATTTGAAATATTTATATATTTTTTATGTTATTCATATTCCGAAATAGTAATTTAATTACTTAATATTAATTAAAATATTGTATTAAGAAAATATTGACATTTTATACAAACTAAAACCAAATATACTCTTTTTAAAAATGTTGATTTAATTTTTTTGATTATAAAACGGTAAGTTTTTTTTAATTTTAGGGATGTAGGGTGAGTTCCAAAACGGCTTAAACTTGCTTTTTTAAATGCGTTCTACAATACCAACCGTGTAGAATTTTGCAATGTTATCTCGTCGTGCCGAAGTTATCTTGGCGTATATCACAAAAATTTTTTTTTGGGAAATCGAATCTTAAGGTTAAAATTTTTATACACAAAAATGTACGTGAAAAAAGTCGTCCAATATTTTTGTCAGATATTGTGTTTGAAGTTCTTTATCGATTTATGTAAAAATATCCAAAGTCATGGAAAAAAATTTTTAAGTTATAGCCATTATCACGTTTGAAAAAATTTTTCAATTTTGTCGTATACGCCACTTTTTGCGATATATTTTTTAGTTTGTGGGATATAAGTCAAAATAAGGTATTAAAAACCTACATTCAAGTGTTTTACCAATATTGAAAATTAAGTTATAATAATTTTCGAAACGAAAATTTATGCAAGTGACAAATATATTTACGTATAGTTATAGTTTTTATATTATCGAATTTCCTTATGTATGAATAATTTTAAGGTTTATTACTACTTAAGGGTGGTCTAACCATATTGCACGATGAAAACTGTGTGTCACACCGTAACGTCAAATTTTTGTCCAACTTAATTTGACATTTCTTGGTGTCAGTGCCAAATTCAACCATGGAGAGGTGCAGCATTGAGCAGCGCGTTAAGATTGCTGAAGCCTTTTACGAAAATGGGCGTTGAAATCAAAAATACATTTTGTGCACATCTTGAATTTTTTGGTCAACATAATCGATTAAATGTGTCCACAATCGGGATAATTGTGGGCAAATTTTAGCAAACCGGCTCTGTAGAAAATGTGAAAACGCCTGTGCATGCATGCTTGGTGCGGTTTATGGCCAGGCGGTATCATCGGGCCTAACTTCTTCGAAAATGAGGTATGCCAAGCAGTTACTGTGAATGGTGTTCGCTATCGCGAGCTGATAACGGATTTCTTTTTGCCAGAAATTGAGGATATGGACTTGGGCGATAAGTACCTAGTTCCAAAAGAATGTGTCACACGGCCAACGAAACAATGGCTCCTCTGCACGAGAAATTCAATGGCCATGTTAACTCGCCGTCACGATCATATGATTTGACACCGTTGGCCTTCTTTCTTTGGTAATATTTAAAATAAAAAGTGTACGTCAATAAGACAAGAACAATTCAAGAGCTAAAGGATTAGATAATTTGACACATTAAGGACATTGAACATCAATAAGGTCTCAGAGGCATTGCAAATATGGACCATAGGACAAAGGTATGCTACCGAAGCCGCGACGAGCATTTAGCCGATATTTTGTCTCACACCTTGTTATCATAGATCCTTCTATAATAATAAAAAATTCAGATAATTCTTTAAAAACTTTTTGTTTTATTCACAATTAACATTGTGCACTATGGTTGGACCATCCTGAATATTTAACCTTTAACTGCTTAACAATAAAGTGATTTTAGGCAATATTTCATCAATATAAATAGCCGTTGTGTACTTCGTCCGTAAAATATCTTTACATATAAAAAGAAAAATGTTAAAATAACAGTAATATTAACACGATAGTCTCTTTTTGTAACATGCCTAATAGACCGGGTCGACCTCCATACAAAAAAAAAAAGTTGTGCCAGTCACCCCCTAGAATGAAAGATATGTCAATGAAGTTTCTGAAACAGGACAAAAAATTTTGTTTGCCACGCCCCAAAATACAGCACTTTTGGTTTTTTATATATAGCGCTGCCATTTAAAGTCCGAACTCATCTTTTCATAACTTTTCAATCCGACCTGAAATTCTGGGCGCCACTTATGCCATCTCGGCTTCTTCCCCCAAATGTCCAATTTTTTTACGGTCCAAGAAAGTCCTTATAAAACTACGTATGTATAGATTTTAATATGCTCACTTTAATGACACGCCTCCAAATTAAGCCCCTTTTTTCTTTTTCACATACATACTACATTAAACCAAGTAGAAGCCAATACAAACCAAAAAAATTTTCATCAGTCACGCCCTAGAATAAAATAATATAAGTATATAATAAAATAAAAAAAAAAAAAAAAAATTTATGTTTTATATATACAGCATCGTCATTTAAAGTCCAATCTCATCGTATGGTATATCATTGTTATACCATGTTCACACGGACAGCAATATTCGTGTTTCGCTCTCTTATTCCTGTTTCGCGCAAAATTTTGTGAGCGAAACAGGTCGTTTCATTTTGAAACAGGCTGCGAAACAGGAAAAATGTACTATCATCTCCAATTTTGATAACATTTATCGTTAGTTTATCTGAACTAGCTCTCAAAAAAAAGCAAAACAAAGAAAAAAAACAACATAAAAATTGATGTCTAATAAAATAAAGTGATAATTATAACATAATTATATCAATAAAAGTGTTAAATAATATATGTTTAAGTTTTATTTACTTTTTTTTATCTATTTAAAAAAAATCACACTAACAACACAAAAAAATGTCAAAATGAAACAGGAATGAATCGTATGAACAGCATGTTTGGCAAACTAGTTTCAACGAGCGAAACGAGTGGTTTATAACGTCGTATGAACATAGCATTAATGGCTAAAATGTGCCTTTATTTTCGTATTTAATGCTTTTTTAAACTAACTTAAAATTCTAGAGGGCAATTATGATATCTCGGATCCTTCCCCTCTGATGTCTAATATATTCACGTGCTAAGAAAGTCCCTCTAAAACTTAGTATATCAAGCTTTTAATATACTCGCCATGCTCCAATTTGAATCACCTTGAGTCTAGCTAAGATTTATATAAACCGGCTGCTCAATTTATAATTTTTCGCATATTTTTTGAGGCATTCATTTTTATGCTTTTAAATTATTTTGTATTTCTTCATTTTTAGAATTCTGCAGTTTCTTTATATATATAGTTCGGAAACAGTGCCAGAAGAGTTTCACAGTCCAGCAATAAAAAAAGGCACGAAAAATGGCACAAAATATCAAAACTGGAAAAAAAACGCCAGTAGTTCAGATGGAGAAAGCTTGTCAATAAATTCATCCGTCTCACTTTCATTAAAATATGATTAGTCCACTTGTTAAAACACCACTAAGTTAAAAAAACCAAAGGCTAAGAAACAGTTTTTAAAAATTTAAATGCCAAGTCATAGAGAGTGGTTTTCAGGATTATTGAATAATTAACCAAAAATTGCGCGTAACTTACAGAGTTTTGTACGAGATTGATAATGGCTTAGGAAGCCATTAAAAAAAATGGAGGCTTTTACAGAATTTTTATTTTGCTATACAGTGCACTCGCGATATTATGAACTAATTAAAACAAAGCCAGTTCACTTTTGCAAGATTGTTCATATTTGCGAATGGCAAAAGTAAAAGTTTCTAATGTTAAAGTTTTTTTTATTTACTCTTCATTGGATTTAAAAAACTATTGATTTTTAAAAAAGAAAAGCAAACTTAAAGCTTTGCGAAAAAGCCAGTGATTTTCTTTCGTTCAATCAGTTTAAAAACGCCACGCTCTATTAAAAATCTCCTGATATTTGCCGTATCTGCTAACAGTGATCTTTTTGTATCTCATTTTCAAAAAACATTCGGTGCATGCATTTTCCATTTTTTGTATGTAAAACATTTTGATTAACAACTGAAGACAATTTTTAAGCTATAGTTAGGGAAATCCCCAGTTTATTATACAGTTGAATAAAAATTGATTTTTATATAACACTGTGTAGGTAGATAAAAACCGTTTAAAGTACAACTATAAGTTGTTCATATTTTAAAGCGTTTGCACAAGTTCATATTTTAGAATAGTCAATGGAAGAAAATAAGTGTTCATATTTTGAGGTGTTCATATATTAGGGTGTTCATATTATCGCGAGTGCACTGTATGTGTAAAACAAAAAGGGCTGTAATTTAGGGCGTGGCAAACATTTTTTTTTTAAGTTCTTAAAACTGAATAAATACACCTTTTATTCTAGGGCGTGACTGATAAAACATTTTTTTTGGTTTGTATTGGCTTCTACTTGGTTTAATGTAGTATGTATGTGAAAAAGAAAAAAGGGGCTTAACTTGGAGGCGTGTCATAAAAGTGATCATATTAAAATCTATACATACGTAGTTTTATAGGGACTTTCTTGGACTGTCAAAAAAATTGGACATTTGGGGGAATGATCCGAGATGGCATAAGTGGCACCCAGAAATTTAGGTCGGATTGAAAAGTTACCAAAGACAAAAATGAAGCCACTATCAAGCCATGAACAACGATATGCGATATGATGAGATCGGACTTTAAATGGCAGCGCTACATATAAAAAACCAAAAGTGCCGTATTTTGGGGCGTGGCAAAAAAAAAAATTTTCCTGTTTTAGAAACTTCATTGACATATCTTTCATTCTAGGGGGTGACTGGCACAACTTTTTTTCGACCCACCCTAATGCCTAATATACTTTGTTCACATACAACAAGATAACGCAAGATTTTTTTATTGAAAATTTTCATACGTTTTTTGTCGTATATCCACAATTATGCTACATACGATAATATAACGCATTAAATTTTTCGCAAAAGTAGATATACAACAAAATGGCTTCGTAATATCTCATTAACCATAAGAGATAAAGACGTGAGGATTGCGCAGATCGATAGATCTGTTAAATTTACCAAAGGAAACGGTCTTATCTCATTTTTTTCGATTTTGTGATATACGACAAGATAACTCCGGAAGGACGATCTGCAGCGTTACCGTTATGCGACTTAAGTCGCATTTTGCCTCTTTTTTGACTACCTTGGAACTAATATCTTTGCCCCTTTATTTTAAATCCCCTTTTGTATATTTCTGTGCCCTTTTTCTCCTTGTGAACTTCCAGCTTTTTCGGATTTCGAAAACGTAAAACGCAAGAATTTGGAAGTTGTTTTTAATACACTTTGAATCTAATTTCTGGAGGCTTATTCTGAATTGCGATGCGAAAATCAATGCGATGCGAACATACATAAAAACAATTGCTATTCTGTATTGCGATATTCGCAAAGTTTTCTTTTAATCGCATTTCAAATGCGAAAAGGTGGCAAGTCCGTATTCTACATTGCGAAAACAAATGTCAAACACATGGTAATATTATAGAGTAGAACCCCGATAATTCGTAATCGCAAAGGACCGGCCATTTCTTACGAATTATAGGGGTTTTCGATTTAGCGGGGTTTCGAATTTAACTCAATCAACGGACAATATTAACTGCAACTGAAAATCCGTATTAATATGCACTTAGATGTTTGAATAACTGTTAGAATCAGTTAAAAATAAGTCTGTGTTCATACGCCGCGGCTCATGTCTTATTGCCATGATTGCTACTTTACTCCGCGTCTACAACTGACATGGTTTGCTGTTATAACATGATGTTATAAAAGCGTTGTTAAAGCATTTGCATTAACAACCGTGTTATAACATGAGAAAACCTCTAACATGATGAGTCTATACATAAAACTAACATCATTTTAGTGTTAATGTTAAGCATTTCATGTCAGTTATAGACTGTAAGTAATAGGCGAGATGAACAAGGGGAAACATTTCTTAGGGCCAATTTCACCAAGTTAAAACCAACAATTACTTTAACTTCCAGTAAGTAATATGCTTTTGACAATTATAACTGTTAGTTATGCCCTTATTACGTCTTAAAACTGCTAGTAAATAGGTGTAATTTGTTGATGCTTTTATTAACCGCAAGTTTTGTACATACATATAATGGTATTACAATAACAAAGGCATTAATTATAACTGTTCTTGGTGAAATCAGCCGTTAAAATATTTATGTAATTATCTGTCTCATTTGTACAAATTATGGTTAAAATAGTAATAAATAAACAAGTAAGAAAGTATAGTCGGTCAAGCCCGACAATATGATACCCTACACCACAGTATTAAAAAACACATCATGCTTATATTTATTTATTCATGGTAATACAAATAGCCAATTGGCCAATAAAATATATTACAAGTAATTTCATAACTATGAGGTAAGAAATAATTCAATATACATATAAAATAAGTACAACTATGAGATTTCATTATCTAAAATAAACATATACCAACATCATGACAACCCAACCGACTCCCATACATTATAGCGAGTAAATTTAAGCAGGATAAAACAAGAAAAGTGAAAAAAACCCAAAAATTTATCAGTGATTACAAAATTGAGCTATGTGAATTAAGAAACACACAGAGGTTACGCTTAAAGACTGCAAAAGACATGGCGAAAGAACGTAGATTTCTAGGCAAAATATTCCATAACCGTGCCGCACGTACGAAAAAAGATTGTTTATAAACCATGTTATTAATACGTGGTATAACGATTTGAGGATTTCTAACAGAAATGTTAAAAGATATCATTCGCACAACACTCGGAGGACTTTGAGTCTTTATAATATTAAAAAGATAAATTAATAACCGAAACTTTAAATAGTCCTCAAAAAAAAGATTCAGAAAACTTTTTACGTAACCAGACACATGCGCCCTCAGCCTAAAGCCTCGTACAGACGATGGTCAGATCAATGTTGTAATTTTACTGACAATGATGCCATTGTCAGATGCATTAATTTTACACATCTTCCAAATGAAAATGGGCTTACAATGTTCACATAGTTGCAAAACATTTTAAGGCAATTTTAATGACAATATTGTAAGATCTGACCATCGTCTGTACGAAGCTTAAGTTTATAAACAAATCTAACAATACGGTGGACAATATGCTTTATTTTCCTTCCGTTGCTTAAGTTACAACCTGTGTAAACTTCAAAACAATAATTCACTTGAGACATAAGCAATGCATGTGCAATTGACTCTCTAACACTCAAAGGTAGAAACAGATTTAGATGATATAATCTCCGCAAAGTGCAACAAACTCTAGAACAAATATTATCGATATGAGGCCCAAAGGATAATTTATCATCCAAAATTACTCCAAGACACCTTAGTTGGTTTACAAATTCAATCACCGATCCAAGTAATTCTATGTTCAAATCAATTGTGTATGACCTATTTGACTTAAAAATTAAAGCATTAGTTTTCTCAGGATTAACTTTAAGATAATTTAAATCAATCCAATCCATCAGGTTACCTAGGTCATAATTAATTTTAGCCTGCAACGAATCCGTAAATTGATAGTCACCTACCCACAACAGCTGTATATCATCAGCAAAAGCATATGGTCTACAGTAATATAGTTCCTCAAATAAGTCATTGATATACAAAGTGAATAGGATCGGACCAATTACAGAGCCCTGAGGCACACCAGATTTGACAGACTTAATGTCAGAGACCATATCTGCAGGAGCGACAAATTGACTGCGGTTACTTAAATAAGACCAAATAAGCCGGCACACTGAAGTTGAAAATTTATACTTTTGATTCAACTTTGTAATTAACGCAAAATGATTAACCTGATCAAATGCTTTGGATATGTCAATAGAAATCAACACAGCCAACATACCCTCATTTAGTTTACCCCTGATAGTACCAGTGAGCTCAGTCAATAATAGTCCCGTATTCCGACCACTACGAAAACCGAATTGACACTCATTAAGCAAACTCCTAGAAGCAATCCACCTTGTGATTTGTTCCTTAATAATGTTTTCAACAACTTTAGATAACACAGGCAAAATGCTAATGGGCCTCATATTGTCGACTGCCAGAATACAACATATAAATATGGATTTATCATTAAAATCGGTTTGAAAATTTGTGAGAGGCAGAAATTGCCCCCTACTCCGCCTTGTGGTGCTATTTTTGAAAAACTGTATATCTTGTGTCCATATAGATATGGAGCTATCAATGTTTTAAATTTCATTAAAATCGGTTTGAGAGTCATATATTGCCCCTATCTCCCCTCTTGGTCCTATTTTTTAAAAAATGCATCCCTTTTGTGTCATAAAGATATGGTTCTATCTGTTTTAAATTTCATTCAAATCGGTGTGATAGTTTCTGAGAGGAAGAAATTTCCCCCTATCTTCCCTTATGGCCCTACGATTTGACCCATTTTCAATAGGCTTGGTCCTTGTGCCAATAAGAACCTATGTCCCAAATTTTATCAAATTATCTCTAAAATTACGACCTGTACTTTGCGCACAAGGTTACATGGACAGCCAGCCGGACGGACATCGTTAGTTCGTCTCAGAGAGTGATTCTGAGTCGATCGGTATACTTTAAGGTGGGGTAGGACCAATATTTTAAGGCGTTACACACATCAGCACAAATGTATAATACCCCAGTTGGCCATGTCTTCAAGACAACGTCGAGGACGCGTACAAGACCCATAGTAAATCCCTGACGACATGTTGGCGACAGCCCATGCAAATCGTCGACGACTTTTTCGAACAAAGGGCACGTAAGTCGTGAAAGACAATGTGAGCGACATTATTATGCATATTGTCGTTAATGATCATATGGGTAACAATGTGGTTAAAGTTGTCACTGGCGACTATATAAACGACTTTTTTCTCATAAAGTCGTTAATGCCCGATTAGTGACATTACCTTAATAGTTTCGTTGATGACAATATTGTTGAAACTATCTACGATGAAACCGATACTGATATATTGGCGATACTTCAGATTTGCCGATATATCCAGAATAAGGGGAACGGCTAAATGGGTATACCTCGAGGACATACTTATTTACTAAAATCTCTTAGGGCCATTATTATAACTTGGCGTTAGCTGTTATCCGACAGTTAACAGACGCTTTTTGACAGATAACACATTATTATCTGTCATTTTAATCTTTACTTTAGCTAACTTCGAGTTGTAATAATGGCCCTTTGGGTCGTGATGGGCTGTGAATTCCAGGGCCTTGATGGGCTGTGAATTCCAACTAGTGAATTCCAGGGGCCTTGATGGGCTGTGGATTCCAACTAGTGAATTCCAAACTAATGAAATGGCCGATGAGTTTGAGAGACTGGGCTCGAAAATAGTGGATACTGGATATGTGGAGACAGTCAGACCTCCAATAATTTGATTCATAAGGGAATGGGTTCTAAACTTAACATATCGTCGACATAATATGCAAACCTGCTTACTTCCAATAATTTTTAATGGAAACAACAAACTTTTTATATTTCATATGCGTAGCTTGAGAGAAAACCTAAAAATATAGTTGGTTTAACACACTTTAACCCTTAAATGCGCAACGTCTTGTATCCTAATGAAAAAAAAATATATTGAACGTAAATAAGAAAAAAATTAAAAACTGCGTTATTTTTTAAATTTTTTGTTTTGTTTTAGTTTTATTACGGAATAACTGGTTGTATCTTATGAGATACACTGAGCACTCCACACACAATGAGAAACGCATAAACAATGAAAGGATTTTTAAGTGCAGTTTATTTTTAATATGAATAGAATTAAAAATTACTGTGATTGTATTAAATATAATTCAAATTCATTTAGTTAAATTTAAATTAACAAAACTAGGACCACGAGGGGAGTTAGGGGGCAATTTCTGCCTCTCCGAAACTATTCAACAGAATTTAATCAAATTTAAAACATAGATAGATTCCTACTTCTATGTATAACTAAGGTATACATTTTGTAAGAAATAGGATCACGAGGGAGGTAGGGGGAAATATCTGCCTTTCCAAAACTATCTAACAGATTCGAATGAAATTTAAATCAAATATATCCCTATTTAGATAGGCACATAAGCTATGAATGTTTTACAAAATGGGACTACAAGAAAGGGGAACGTAGTAGCAGACGCCGGGTATCCGCTAGTTCTAAATACATCTAATATCTTAAAGATTGTAATAATGCCACTGACCTATCATTATTATTTGACCAACAGTCTCTCGAGTTATGTAGGTTGAAATATCTCATATAATGTAAAATACAAATTATCTTCCGCAATTCTAAAACATTGAAGGAACATCTTTCATAGGAAATCGCAAAGTTTCATCAATTATATAATTTTCCAATCTCTCAGGTAATTAGTAACGACAATCCTGATACGGAGTAACTAATGATTTGATATCATCAGGCAGAGAGCTATCGCCCTTTAACTCTACTTCCTGACTGACGAATTGCATATTACCCTGTTTTTTAAATATTTTTTTCAATTGCAGAAGCTTTTAGATCGAGGAAAACATTTTGAAATTTTGAGGAAAGTAAATCAAATGACTTTGGACTTGATGGTAAGTCCTGTGAGTGAATTGAGCACTGATTAGCTGCCGACTCTTGTAAGCTCGCAGTTGAGGAACTGGATGCAGAAGGATTTGATAATCAACTATTTCTGGAAACGCGGGATAGGACGAAGGTATCCGTTCTCAAATTTGCTACTAGGGTATTTGAGGTACAAAATTGTACGTGGCCAGGATAAAGAAGGGTACTAGCCTTAGCAGGTACTTAACGTGCAGCTACAGGAAAATGTATTGGGCTTGAGAACAGATTATCATCGTTCATAATGCAATAAACGAGTCATGAACTGACTCTAACGATATTTTCCGATCCTTTTTCCGGATCAAAGTCATTATCAATCAGGACAACATTTAAATTTTTAGAGGAAACTATTTTTGGAATTTAAATTTCATCCTCACTATTTTTATCAGTGCAGTCATAAGGAAATTCTGTGCTGTTTCAAGAAATTTTACATATTTTATCATTTGTCATTTTTGATCTACCAAAATGTCTGAACGCATTCATATTCATATCGTTACCTAAAACGCAAAAGGCCCTAACTTACCACAAATTAAGGATCGACTTTTTCATTGATTCTGATGTATTGCATCAACACAAATGTCTACAAAACATTTTAGTATCTTTCGACCAAAATTTGCAATTGTATTACAAATAACAAAAGGCCCTTATTACAAAAGATTATATGGTAAACACAAAAAGGCCTAACTAAGAATTTCCATAATGTTAACATTGTCAATTGTCAAAGCAACTGGTAGGTTTTTCAAGAAAAATAGAAGACAAATAAATTATAAATAGTTTAAGGCAATACTTATCCTGTAAAATTTTCAAAAAGTTAGATAGGGCCTTTTGCATTTAAGATGACGATATTTGTAATTATAATTAGAATAAAAAAAATTTAAGTAGCGAGCGAAAATAACTTATGTCAAATGACTAAACAAGAAGAACACACAATACAAACAGTCTACATAAAACAATAGCAGCCAACATTCCTAATTTGTGTCAAATGCGCAATGTGTCTTTAAATATACAACCACTATATACGATTTTTTGACGAAAGTATAAATCAGATCGCATTGAAAATTTCTGTATGGTTTAAGAACACTATTTTAATCAACATATATTTTTCTGGAGTAAATTCATAAAAAAATAAGGCAAATAAAATTGGGTAAAACTTAGCTTCATTTATAAAAGTACGAATTTTGAAATTTTGAATCTACGGCTCTGTAATTTTCAGAAACGATCCATTTTTGATAAAAAAAATTAATCCAGCATAAAAGAAAAAAGTGTTGTTAGTGGTAATCAGCAAAATTTTTTTAGTTTTTTTAATAATTGTGCAAATAGCAGCAGTTTTATTGGTTGTATCTTTAAAGATACAATGCGCATTTAAGGGTTAAGACTCAATTTGAAGAAACAATTATTTTTTGTGTTTCTTGTCCTATCAATTCACGTATTCCAATTGCCCAATTGAAACACAGCCGCGAATGACGTTACAAGTTACAAAATAATTATATTTTACAGGCAGGATCAAGGCGAATTTATTACAGGTGGTCTTAAAAGCCCTGCTGATATTAGCCAAAATCACTGTTGAATGTCAAAATTTTGTTTATTCTCTTTTATTATCTTTGTTTCTGTTTTGTTTTATTTCTGTTTTTGACATTGTACAATGATTTTACAAAAACAAATTGCTTGTGGTTTTTGTACGAGTTGTACTTGTTTTAGTACCGAGATTACCTGGGATGAATTCGCCTTGGGCAGGATTATTTATTTTTTAATTTTTTTATTATCAAAAATATTGATAATAAAAGCAAAACATGAAGAAATATTAATTTTAAATTAAATACAAATTTAAAGTTTTGATTTGTTATTAGAGGACAACGTAAGCGACCATTGCATGCATTTTGTCGTCAAAGTTGTTCGAAACACGACAAAATGCATGCAATGGTCGCCTAAGTTGTCCTCAATAAAGTTTAATTGAAGACAAGATGAGCGACAATTGCATGCATTTTGTCGTTAGTGTGGTTTGAAACACGACAAATGGTAACTTACGTTGTCCTCAATAAATTATTATTCAAGACAAATTTAAAAAAATGTCTCCAAAAAAGTCGTAAATACGATTTTTAACACGACAATATACACGTTTTCTTACTTAAGTTGTCGCCATCAATGTTATATAAGCGACAAATTCAAAAATGTTCGGAAGACATCGTTGACGACATTTGCGTCTATGACCATTTGGCCAACTGGGACCCTCTCCACTATTGTGGTGTGGGTATATTAAAATACATATATTTCTACTTTCATAAATGAAACTCATATTATCCACAAAATGTTAGACAATTTTTCTATAATTTATTTTAAGGTTAAATAACAATTTATGATTTTTTTTACCCAAAATCCAATCTTTTACACAGTTATTTAGGGGGTAATTTTGTTGTTCACCTCACCTTGCGTTGAGAAAATTTTCATATAAAATTTTTTGAAATTTTTAAAATTCAAAAAATTTTATATGAAAATTTTCTCAACGCAAGGTGAAGTGAACAACAAAATTACCCCCTTAATATATGTAATTAATACAGACAAAAAGTTTCGATTAATTAAAACTGTTAACCAAACCAATGGGCACCCATACAATCTCTTGTCCATTCAGTTTGGCAAACCCAGCACCATTCAAAGCCACAACCAGCTCGGGTGCACACCATGTGCATGCAACCGCCATCTCTTTCAGTAGGAGTACGACATTTAGGGCAGGGTTTGGTAGAAACTTTAATAATGACATTGGTAGCCTCATCCCAGCGGGCTTCGGCAGCGCGCTGAGAACAAAAATTTAAGTTTAAAATATGTACATATTTCATGTTCTAAAAATTTAATATTTTTGTACATATATTATTTTAGTGTAAACTTACATTTGGATCAACCGCATATTCGCAGCTGCTACTAGTGCTGCCAGTACCATTTTCTGGTAAACAATCCCCCAAATGATAGCCATGAAGACAATTGCGGCAGAAAACATACTAGAATGGAAATGAGTTTTTTTGAGGTTATATAGTTGGTTTTAATTGCGTTATATTATAAAGGTTTTTTCTAGTTTTTCTTTACAAACTATTTTATTTTTTTACATAAAACAGAACCGATTTAGGGGAAAGAATATAAGAAATCAAAAAAAAATTATTCATACAACTAACGGCCACGGTAATAATAATGTAAATATTGTATATAGATAAGTAATGTTACACTTACGCCACAACCATTTTGACAAGTAATTTTTTTACAATCAGGCTCTACTAATAGGCCCATGCCACAACCAGGCTGTGGGCACAAAACACCACCCGCTTGTAAAACATATTCCTCTGTGGCGAAATGTTGATATCGTTCATACTCTTCACGTGTTAATAACTTAAAATGATGGATTTCTTCTATAAAGGAATTTTCGCAACCAGCAGGACAGTTCAATGTGTAGCCAATATCTGGATGAGGCATAAATTGGCGTTCCATAAGACGAGAACGACAGTAGTGTAAAAAGCAGTCAATACATGTTACGTGTTTTGATTCACAGGGGAAGACCAAAACAGTGTCACTTAATTCAAAAAAGGAAATATTTCTTTAAATAATTTGTCCAACTAGTAGGTATGAAGAATTTTATTATTACCTTACATCAGTACACGCTAAACAGGGAATATCTTGCATATTTATTTTAATTAAATTAAGAGGAGCAGCAAAATCTTTTTCACCACCCGAAATATGCTCGCCACACTTGAAATAAAACTCAGCAAAAGGAGGATCGCCCATGTCATTGTCAACACAGGCAATTTCCAAAGATTCACAATGACCTCTTATGCGACGTGATTTTAACACATCATCCCAACATTCTGGATCACGATGTACAGTAAATGCACCACCCTTACACAAAGAACAACGCACACGTAACTTGCCTTTACACAATTTATTGCACTGGGAACAATGAACAAAAAAGTGAGCTTTCGAGCGTTCTCGATCTAAATTTATACCCATAATTTAAAAGTTGCATTAAATGAAAAAAAATACGGCTGAGTTTTAAATGCATAATTATATAGTAGTTTCAAAAATTTATTTGTCCAAAAATTTTATCTGCAAAAAAAAATTAGTCGATGCGTACACATTTAGCAAACTGTTCATCGTTAACATTTGACTACAAAGTTTTATTATGATTTGAAACTCAGCCTTATTCATGACTTACTTTCTTCTGGAATATTTGACCGCTCCTCACTTTGTAACTGCAAGTCAACTAATGTTTCACACAAAGGCTTTGAAGGCTGTTCATCGCTTGGCTCCTCTTCGGTTACGGTTGAATATAAACACTTTTTCTGTTGAATTGGTCTTGCCTGTATAGCATGTAATATACTTTGTTGTCCTAAATCACACTCCTGTCGCGGTATACATCAACGTTTTATTTGATTTTTTTTATTTTATTAAAATTTAATCTAACCTCAATTGTTGTCGCATCACTTAACTCTTTACCAGCAAATATTATTTTTACCTCCTCAGGCTGAAGTCCTAATTGTGGTGCTACAATTTCTTTGACATTTTTTATATCCCATTGAGGTTCTAGACTTACCGACAATGTACGTCCGGTGTTTGTTTTAACGTAAATGCTTAACGTATTTGTTATAGTTTTACTACTAAACGACAATAAAGTCAGCATTTTATCGATAAAAGTTCTAATTAAATTAATCAGAAAACTCATTTAACTTAAAAAAAATAACATTTACTAGAGATTTTACTTATCAAAAAGCACGTAATATGTATTAAATTTTGGTCAAAACAGAATCAAAACATTGGTCAGCTGTCAGTTATTTGCCAATATATGGTTGTAAAAATGTGTAGTAAATATTGCTTTCAATTTCACCTTTCCATTTGCTTGGCAATTGTACTTTCAATTTAGCAACTGATTACCACCCCTATCGTAATAACAAGTGGAATTTTTGTTCCCATGAAATTTTCATTTCCCTCGAAGGGAAAAAAGCAATCGTGAATCTCATGTGAAAAATTTTTCACGCTATCAGTTCAAGTGAATGTAAGAAAAAGAAGAAAGATTAAAAAAATTAATAAATCAATGAAATTTTTGTACAAAAATATTCAAGTATATCAGGTATGTGATGAAAATCGATCGATTTCAAAACGACCGTTTTTAAAAGGTGTGATGAATTTCGAACGATCTTAAAATCTATTTCTGAATTAAAGTCTTAAATTTTCCTTCAGAATACACTTCAGTTAACGTATATAATATAAAATTTTAAGGAATAAACACTGAAAATAAAAGGAATATGCATTTAAAATTCATTTTAAAAGATACTGAAAACTATATTTTCGGTTTCAAATCGTATCGTTTTTAAAATCGATTTCCATCACATACCAGTATATTTTAAAGAAAAGTTAAAATAATAAAGCAAAATATTTAGTATTGGAGGGATAGTTTGATTACAACGTTAGTTTTTTGCACTTTTTAAATTTACTGCCTGTTTGTAGAACGCGAGCGCAAAAGTGACTCGTTCAACTTACATTTAAAACAAAATTTCAAAATTTGTTTTTGTTTTAAATGTAAGTGAAGCGAGTCACTTTTGTGCTCGCGTTCTACAAACAGGCAGTTAAAGTAGTAAAAAATATTTTCCAAAATTCTAATCTACCTGTTGCTTTGCATTTTAATGAGCAATATATCGGTTTGTGCCTTTTCAACTTTATTAACCCTTAATATTCGATATATAGGAGGAGCTTCTTACGTACATACATGTTCTGTTCCCTAGCAAAAATAAAGTGAGAAAATCTAAGGGAAATGTGAACAAATTACGAGGGAAAACATTTTTCACGATAAGGGGAATTTTTTCCCGTGAACACTTTTTCACGTTATTATTCTCCTTTGAATTACATTTTTTCATGGGAGTTGTTCATGATCGCAAATATGTGAAAAGGGGAAAAATTACGAGGGAAAAGTTTTTCACGATAGGGGTGTACAAGTTTGTCTTTATAAATTGTTTTCTTGATGACATCTTGAAAGTAAGTGCCGGTTCCCACACGTCAAGTTTTACTCGTCAAGTCTTGATCTTTTAGGAGTGCTGCCACCTTCTAATTATTTCACCATGAAAATAATAGATTGCGTAGTGCTGCCACCTTCTAATTATTTCACCATGGCTCTATTCATCTGGCATAAAATTATATATGTACCCCAAGGTATATTTATAGCAGGTAGTCTCGGAAAGCCAGGTGGTTATTTTTTATTTGCTTGTTTTGCGATACAAACTGTCAAAGTTGTATAGTAAACAAGTAAACAAGTTTTTTGTTTTATCTTTTGTCTCTTTTCAACCCCTTTGCTGTTTGACAGTTCGTATCATAAAACAACAATAAAAAGCCCTGTTGTTTGTTTTATTGTACACTTGTTGTAATCTCGCGGCTACCTGCTATAAATATACCTTGATGTACCCATGGTGGAATAAACTTATTCCACCATGTATGTACCTAGCCTACAAGAATAGTGACGGTCATTTGACCTATCATATGACCGACATTGCTGATACAGATATCGGTCATCGCGTAGAACAAAGTTTCTATAATTTTCTTAAGGCCAACGTGAAAAAAATGACCTAAACTTGTGTGTGCGTGTGATTTTGCATCCTTCTTTAATTTATGAATTTTGTGGTAGATAAAACATATATCTGAGCTGTTTACTCTGTATGTATAAACCGGACACAGCTGACTAGTCAGTACTGATGCATATACCGGCCACAGCTGACTAGTCAGTACTGATGCATATATTCGTCACTGTTGACGTACTTTTTAGCTTAAATAAAACACGATTCATTTTATTCAATTCTCATACATATTTTTGTTTTTTATTTAAAATAAAATTCAATATTTGTTCGTTTTACAAAATAAATTAAATAAATAAATAATTATTTTTTGTCCCAACTTCAATATTTCACTTGGTTTTTGCTTAAGTCAACCTTTGGTTAACATTGATGCTATAGATAAGTACATATTAGGGCGGGTCGATTTAATAATCGCCCATGGCTCAGTGAAAATCGTATTCTAGGGATCAAATAAGAAACTTCGCCGAAGGAACCATACCTCTAAAACGAATTCTACTACCCCCCAAACTGTTGACTTTTGTCCCGTAGGGTTAAGTTTTGAAAAATGCCACTTTGACCCATTTAGAGTGCCCCAATCGAGTCCAAATGTATGACCGACCCCCACTAACTTTGGAGGGCCGATCCACCCCCTGGAACTCCCCTGGGGGTTCCCCATACAAACATTTCAAAAAATCAAAATTTTTGGCACTTTATTTTATTATTTTTTATTTATTTTTATTATTTTATTTTTTTTTTTCTCTTTAGAAATTTATTTAGTCAGAACATATGTAAATGAAAAAATTAATTTAACTTAGTAATAGAAAAGAAAATAAAAAAAATTACTGTTTGAAGTCTTTTTTGCTTTCAAGTCTGGGCAATTTCGCACCGCTCTCTAATGTCGTCGCCATAACACCCTCTACATTTTCCGGTATAACTCGTTTGGAAACGCTAGCTAGCAATTGAACGTGTCGTTCTGTTCCTTGCATGTGTGATGGACTTTTTGGATCATTAAACGGTGGATCATCTTGATTTAAATATTCTATGGTATCGTATGGAATGCTTCGCGTGAATGGTGGTTCAAATACGTCATTTATGTCATTCATATTGATCATTTCCGTGTAACTTGTGCAATAAAAGCTTATATCTGGTTTTTTATAAGCTCTAAGTCCCGTTGGGTCGTCAACATCGGTTCGATAGCGTAGAATTATCTTGATAGCACAGTCGCGCTTTTCTTTGCTATCATCAAACAACATTGATAACAAGATATTTTCCGAAGGCGCATAATATGAATTATCTGTAATTACTTTATTGACAATTTTGCGTGAACGAGGTTCTAGAAATCTTGACCAACTAATGAATTTGAAAAATAATCTACTACCGTACACGACAGAGCTGTAATACTTGATATTGAAGTACATTGGCACATAACATGTAATTATAAATTCAACCAGTATTCTTTAATTTGCATCTGGATTTTCCGTTGTCACATATAATCGTAATAGAGGCCTTGGGGAGCCACCGAGAATGTACAATTTTCCCTGGTTTGATGTTAGCCAGATCCACTGAAACCACGCCGCTGAAATTGCATGGGCCATGTCGTATAAGTACTTGGAATCGGTGGAAAATTCAATTTTTTCTGGAGCAGGGGGCATATTTTTCAACTCAATTTTCTGAAAGCCGTCCACCACCTGAAAATATATAAAAATAAATCAATTAAAGACGGTTGACAATTATAATAAATGAGTGATAGTAATAACTTACCGGAAGAGTTTCACAAGTTTCGATTTGACGGCTAAATTTTCCGGTTGCCGATCTTGGTCCAGTGCTGGTTGATTTATCCAAAGCTTCAAACAAATGCCGAAACGGAAGTTCGTTGAAGTGAAGAAGGCAAACGAACCAATGCAATGGTCTTTTTAACAGCAATTCGAATGGCTCACCGTCAGTGCATATGCCAATTATTGCATCCAGTGATATATTTTTATCGTTAAAAAAATCATTTAATTTGGTTGTTTTGTATTCAGCGGTTTCATGTTCCAGTCTTACGCAACCAATCAATTCAGAAATCGGTTCTCTCAAAATAACAAGATGAGGTTCTTTTACCATCCTAGTATGATACTTCTCATCAGTTGTATCTCTCGTTAAAGTATCATATTTTCTGCCATCGAATGAAAATGCTAACAAATTGGTATCATCTAACTGTTTGCGAAGCACTTCTTGTCTGCACTTCTCTTTTTCTCGGCGAACTTTCGATTTAACAATGATGAGAGGTTTGCCATGAATATCTTTCATTTTAAAATCTTGGAAAAGAGCGGTTTCCATTGCTGATTCTACTCTATCAGGCACACCAAATCTGTCACATACCAAGGCAAAGTTAAAACAATCGTATCTTTGTGTGTATTGTGAACTTGTGCTTATATCCAAATCTTCTTGGCGGTGCGTATGTTGAATCATCGGGATCTTGCTATGTTGGCATTGATGACATAGACGTCACTCCTTGCTCTTCAATTTCCATCGCAAATCCATCCATTGTTAGTCTTCTCGGATTATGTTGATCGTGCATAAAATCTTAAAGGCGTTCGGGAACCAAACCGCATGCACATGGAGCTGCCTTAAAATCGCATTTACGTGTTCCAATGAAAAAAATTGTTTCCAGAGATTTTACATACTCTGTAAATTGTTGGGGTTTGTTTCTTCTCTTGATTTGCTCTTGATATTTGTCAAGCAATCTATGCAATTTATTACATACACTTTTTTCAGCATTATTTCCATACCAAGTTTTCCCCAAATTCCAATCAACTTATCTTGTACTTGAATAGTGAATGGTTTATAGGACAACTTTTTTTGTTCGCTCAAGTAAAAATAATATTTCAAGATATCCAGATGGGTTGGTAAATTAAGACCAGTCAAATCAGTAGACACACCAAAAACAGTAACATCATGCCTGGGTATATGACTTATTGGGTTTTCGATAGTTGTTGATGTTGTTATTGCTTCATCTTGCGGTGTAGAGGATGGTGGATTTATTGTAAACTTTTTGTTTTGGAATGATTTTTTTATAAAATATTTTTTATCTGAAATTAGCACTTCACAGTTCGAGTTCTTCACAACTAAGCTAGCGTTTCCAAACGAGTTATACCGGAAAATGTAGAGGCTGTTATGGCGACGACATTAGAGAGCCATGCGAAATTGCCCTGACTTGAAAGCAAAAAAGACTTCAAACAGTAATTTTTTTTATTTTCTTTTCTATTACTAAGTTAAATTAATTTTTTCATTTACATATGTTCTGACTAATTAAATTTCTAAAGAGAAAAAATAAATAAAATAATAAAAATAAATAAAATAAATAAAAAATAATAAAATAAAGTGCCAGAAATGGTGATTTTTTGAAATGTTTGTATGGGGAACCCCCCAGGGATGTTCCAGGGGGTGTGCCACTGGCATGGGTGGATCGGCCCTCCAAAGTTAGTGGGGGTCGGTCATACATTTGGACTCGATTGGGGCACTCTAAATGGGTCAAAGTGGGATTTTTCAAAACTTGACCCTACGGGACAAAAGTCAACAGTTTGGGGGGTAGTAGAATTCGTTTTAGAGGTATGGTTCCTTCGGCAAAGTTTCTTATTTTGATCCCTAGAATACGATTTTCACTGAGCCATGGGCGATTTTTTTGCCTCCCCACAAATCGACCCGGCCTAGTACATATACTAAGGAATGAGCATATACACTACCAGAATATCTTGTAGTTTCATTAGAATCATTCCTAAGTATATGTTTACATCTATAGCATCAATGTTAACCAAAGGTTGGCTTAAGCAAAAACCAAGTGAAATATTTAAAGAATGGGAATATTGCAAAAAGGCTTAATAAAACAGGGACCGTGACAGTTATTCCTCCTTTCATAAACGTCAGATGATAACAGTTTTTTTATTAAATATTAGACGTTGCTCGTAACCAATAGTTTTATTAAAAAGTTATTGGTTTTTGCAAAAGGTTTGGCTAGATCAAACACCATTTAACTGTTTTTAAATATCATTTTACAATTCTGCTACATATTGTACCCATTCGAAACGTTTGCCGTGTTTAGTTTTTACTAAAAACTTTTTAGACAATTTGTTAAACCATCACCCCGGGTCTCCACGTAGCAATATTTATTGCGGCAAACGTCAAATTTGATTGCTCCATAAAATTTGCGACGTATAGACCGCATATTGCCATGAGTGGCAATCCATTGCGCAATGATTCCTCTTCTTATTGCTTGAGCAATTATTGCTTAGCAATCTGCTGTCAAATCAGTTGTAATTTATCTGACATTTCATTTCTCTGTACTGTTGGTTATTTATTAGTGTGTTTATTTATTAAAAAAGCAAGTGAAAAAATACTTCAACAAAATACAGAAAAAGATTCTATATATTATATTTTTAAATAAACGTCAATATTAACAAAAGCAATCGACGAATTTGTTTTTTTTTTTTTTTTTTTTTTGTATATTTTTATTTTCTCAATAGAACAATACAAGTTGTAGGTTATTTTCATACGCAAATAAACAAAAAAGCAATACAAAACACAGCTACGACAATTACAATTAATTATTTTATTAATTTAATTAATTTATTTAAAAAAGAAAATTTAACAATCACTTCAAAACACAACATAAAACATTTGTTATACATACAGCCACAAAACTTTATACAACTACTCGAGGTGAAAATTGCAAATTTATGGCAAAGCAATAACAAGTAATCTCCAGCAATATAATCAGCAATCATTGCTCCATTGTTCTGCCGACGTTATTGCTTGTACTTAGCAATAAAAATTGCTACGTGGAGACCCTGCGTAAAGAGTGCCTGATTCCCCACAATTGTCGAGAGCACACACTAAAGAGGTCACTGTGCGATCAAGAAGTGCTAGATTTGTGTTTTTCGCTACAATTTGCAAAATACTGTAAAATACAAAAAAAAAAGACTTAATTTTATTTAAAAACTAATTTTTATGATAACATACCTCTGAATATCGTATAACCAACTCTGGCTCCTTACAATGCAACCAAATCAAGTTGACTGCTGTACATATGCGTTTGCACCATTCACTGCAGGTGGAAGAATTTACACGGAAAAATGTTTTCGCCTCTAATCATAATATAACGATTATCCAACTGAACATCGGGATGAGCCTCTTCATTGAGAATACTTTCAGCACCGCCAGCAGGAGCCGAACCAATTAATTCCCAGTAATCTACATGCAATTCGTGTCCACCTGGTGCATAAAACCAATAAATGAGTTTCTACAATATTGTTCACGAAACGAAACTTACCGATTTGCCTTCTGGCACAGATTTTAGTGTACCAAACATTGTAAAAATCCGTAATGTAAATAAAAAATTAAACCTTTGCCTTGACGTCTTAAACGATGTGCCCATCCATAGATTTTATCGTTTCTGTTAATTTTCGACACATTCAAATATGCAAATATGCGGATATGAGTCTTTTTGGCTTAGCTTCCTTCGCGTTTTTCTTTTTCGCATTTTTATAACTTACTTACCCAAATCCTTTGGATTTTCTTTATTTATTTTAATAATTTAAAAATGATTAAAATATTTTGCAGTATTTCATTTAAACAATTCACAAATTTTCACAAATATTAGCCAGTAAAGCGTATGTATGTATAACAAAAATTAAAAAAAATTGGCATTTTTGTGGTGTTTTCAGTTGTTCTACTCTAACATATATGTTAGAGTGGTACAACTAATGTAAACTTTTTGCAAGTGTGTTAGTAAAAATTTTTTTTTTTTTAGTTTCGGTCATCCATTACTTGTAGGGTCCCTGCAAATAAAATTGGACTACCTGATCCATTTTGATAAAATGGACTTCTCCATGGACTGGTCCGATGTAAAGCAAGCATGGACCATGTCATTGTTAAAAAGTGTTTGTAGTGAGACGTCATGTCTTCGTTTTTTAACGACATGTTTTAAAACGACTTCAAGACTAATCCTCTTGAGTATACCTTGGAGTAGTTTTAAAACTACTCCTTAGTAGTCCAAAGGTGGGTTATATGGTCCTGCCCTAGGACATCGTAATGTTAAATGGACCATTTTTCCATACGTTTGGGTTACTTTTGGACTAGTCCTGGTCCATTGTGGGCTACTCTTTACACGCGTGTTTGTACTGGTCCTATTATTTGCAGGGGTATACTCTGCTTTGTATGCATTAGTGTTTTTTGCATTCATTTTTTTGAAATTGTGCATGTATTGGTCAAGGTATATTTATAGCAGGTAGTCTCGGAAAGCCAGCTGGTTATTTTTTATTTGATTGTTTTGCGATACAAACTGTCAAATGTTGTATAGTAAACAAGTAAACAAGGTATTTTGTCTCTTTTCAACCCCTTTGCTGTTTGACAGTTCGTATCACAAAACAACAATAAAAAGCCCTGTTGTTTGTTTTATTGTACAATTGTTGTAATCTCGCGGCTACCTGCTATAAATATACCTTGGAATTGGTTTTTCGCTGCTTGTGCGGGGCAGGGTTGTCAGATGTGGCGATTTTCAATCATGTCTGGCGACCTAATTTTTGATTTGGCGACATGGTGATTTATAAAATTGTTAAAATCGCCAACTGGCTATTTTTGATGACCTATGAATTTGTTTTCAAATTCGTTAAATTCAATACTTAGAAATAATATTATTTTAATTCCCGTATTTTTATGAATGAAATTTCAGGCAATCATATGTATGTTTGGTATTTGAAAGTATGTTCAGTTAATAAAAATTTTCTATAAAAGTGTTTTTTTATAAATAAAATTGCTCTTGAAAAAATCAATAAATAGAATTCCTTAAAACACTAATATATTTTAAGTCTATAAACATTTTCACATTATACTTATATGTATGCGGCAATTTATTATCACAGTAAAATATGTTGTTGTTAGTGATATTTTAAAGATTTTTATGAATCCTATCATACCTTTGGACGTTTATGAAACACAATGGAAAAAATAAGCGTTGGTTAATTGGAAAGATAACTAAATAATTTTAGGCCAACATTTTAAAGCTACAAGGATTCGGCAGGTACGTAAAATTTTAAGGACTTTACTTTGGATGTCCCTTATATGCGGTTATTACAACTAGTAATGCCTGTGTTAATACTATGAACTCCACTAAAACTCGCCTTCGAATTAGAATGCAATACGAACTTCTAGACGCGTTATTAGGAGTTATACAGGCATGTTCTGTAAATCACAAGATTTCAAATCACTTGTGATTTTGAAATCACACTTATGATTAATGGGTGATTTAAAAACCACAAAAGTGTTAACTTAGTTTAAAATGGTGGAAACAAATAAGCAAGTCATTTTAAATTGGCGGCCACTTAGCTGACTGGCTTAAAATCACAATTATGAAAAAGCTTTTTGTCCAGAATACCTTTTTTGTGATTTTAAATCACTTTCACAAAAAGTGATTTTCAGAACATGCCTGATAAGTTATATGAATGGGAATAGTACATGTTGCACTTCTTTTGTACATTCGTTGAATAAATGTTATACCCTCACAATGTATTCCAAATTAGAAGACAAATAGCGTGTCTTGACGGTGAAGCGTTTTAGATATGTAAATAATAAAACTGCAGCTATTGTATATAGTGCAATTCTAATATTTGCTTAGTACTAGCCGAAAAATATCTTTTTTTTGATGCTTTAAGTAGACTACTATAAATTATTTTATAGTAAACATCGTACCTTTTTTGTGTACACTAACTATTTTTATTTCGCTCTAAATAAAAATTAAGCAAAATATATATTATGGCGACTTTTTTTAATTTTTGGCGTATTTAAGCGATACGGAACTAATTATTTATTTAATTATTTATTTATTTATTTATTTATTTATTTAATAAAGTAATACAAAGCCTTCCAGGCCAGGATTTATAAAAAAAGTTTATAACAAATTAAAAAATATGTATTTTATTGTCAAAAACTTGTAAACAAAAGCTTTGGCGATTTTTGACATTGAATTTGGCGAAAAAGGTCAAAATCGATCTGACAGCCCTGGTGCGGGGTTGAAGCTGGTTGAAGAATTATGCCAGCCAAGGTATATTTATAGCAGGTAGCCGCGAGATTACAACAATTGTACAATAAAACAAACAACAGGGCTTTTTATTGTTGTTTTGTGATACGGACTGTCAAACCCCTTTGTTGAAAAGAGACAAAAAAGCTTGTTTACTATACATTTGACAGTTTGTATCACAAAACAAGCAAATAAAAAATAACCAGCTGGCTTTCCGAGACTACCTGCTATAAATAAACCTTGATGCCAGAAAAAAAAATCTATTCGCCTCTCTTGCCAAGAAGCTGTCATCTTTTGCCCATAAAAAAATTTTTATTTTGCTATTAAAAATTTGAAAAGACGGCATGTTTATTATATATGAAGAATTGATTTATAATTTGATTTTTGTAAAACTGTGCCATGCGGCATACCGGAAACCACCCTACGAAATAATGATTTTCTTTCTAAAGCTTCTGGCAACGCTGATTATGTGCAAATAAGCCCGCCTAATCGCTACTGTTTTTGTTATCGTTCCACTGTGATTAATATTTATTTAGACAACAAACAGCAAAAAATTGGCGTCCTTCGCCAAAATTGTGCATTTGTTTTATTGTACGGAAAGTTTAGAGAAAAAAGTCAAAATGCCAAAAGCTAAGAAGCAAGAATCCTCTAGTGATAGTGATTCCGGACCAGACGATGTGAGTTTCTTAAGAAATAAATGACTAATTTGCAATTATAAATGTATCTTATTTTAGAGACATCCTCCAACAAAAAAATCGAAGGAAACTTCTGGCGACAAATTAAAAACTGGTGACAATGATACTAACCATTGGATTTTGGAGAAACAACGCCAAGTTAAGATTAATGAATTTAGGGGACGTAAATTAATTGATATTCGGGAGTATTATGAGAAGGATGGCGCTTCTTTACCCGGCAAAAAAGGCATTTCATTATCAGTCGATCAGTGGAAAAAACTACTTAAATATTCCGATGAAATAAATCGAGCAATTGAGAGGGACTAAATTGTTTTTGTTCCAAATTTTTGTAATAAAGTAAATGTTTTTTTAATAAAAAATATATTTGGTTATTAGCTTATTTGAAATGTTGGAATTTTTCTTTATACCCTCCACGTGTAGGATGATGACATGTATGTAGACTAATGGTGTTTTCTTTTCTACAAAAAATGTGACATTTTATTTAAAAAAAAGGCAATTTTGTGTATATTTCTTAAAAATTTTGCTCCCGAAAAGGGTGGCTTGTTTTATTCTAAAAAACTAATCCTTTTCTGGAGCAAAAGTTTTAAGAAACAGACACCAAATTGCATTTTTTTAAATAAAATGTCACACTTTTTTGTAGAAAAGAAAACACCATAAGCTTGTCCTTGTGAAACTTTTAATATCTATTAATGTATGGCTAAAAGCCTGTTGCATTGTGACAACACATGGCAACATGTTCTTAATGTATATACATATGATTTCTGGGTCCTTAAGTTATTCTCAATATTGCCATGTCCGTCTGAAAACACTTACTTTCGAACAACTCGAAAGAATAGATCAATATTGGTTTAGAATTGTTTCTAATCAGCCAAAGCAGTTATGGAACTAACTTGCATGTTCTGTCAATCGCCAAAAGCATAACATTTGCGATTTTTACTTGAAATCGCATAATAGTTGTTCTGTAATTCATTCGATTGTCAGAACATGGTCATAAATGTGGAACAACCACTAAATATTTGATAATTTTGTTTAAAAAAATTACACAAATGTGGGTGGCATGTACGGATTCATATAAGATTAGCAGGAATTCGTTATATACTACTAGAAATCATATTACTAAATTTTGTGAAGATTGGCCCATAATTTACCATATGCCCCATATAAAGCCAACTCTCAGAAAACACTTTGATCTTGCCTAGTTTTGAAAGACATGTTATGGAGGGCTCAGAGCTGAACCAAACGAAGTCTTAATACCTATATATCAATGACTCTAGAAGTTAATGGCAGTTCACTTACCTTAATAAAATATTTTTTAATTGTCGTTTTTGACTTGGTTCGCTTCAGTTCTGAACCCTCCATATCACACTGTCAAATTTCGTGAAGATCGGTGAAGATATACATATGTATGGACATTGTCGTAAAATTTTGTAAATTTTTTTATAAATATGGTCAATTATGTATATATCCCATGTAGTGCTCACTACTGAAGTATTCTAACTGTCGGTAGAGGGTATAAAAAATTTAGCACATCCGAATATAGCACTTTTTTTAAATTATTTTTTTTATTTTTGCAACGTGCTTCTTTGACTCAAAAGCTTTTTGTAATAGTCATACTCCCAAAATATTGTTAAGCAATGGTTGGCTAAAGCAAACATTTCTTGAATATTGAGGGAAGAGAACTATGTATTAAAAAACTTAAATTGAAATTCGTCTCAAAAAGGCTCACTCGAAAAAATTTATAAATAAGTTTAAATAAATAAACAGAAAAAAAGTTAAGATATCAATATGTACCTATTACACTTTTCAAATATTTTAAGATTTTATAAGAAAAACCATCCATGTAAAGGACCTTTTGTGCAATTTTCAGTATAATGTTTTTTTTATTTCGTGATAAACTAATTAAATACCTACGCAACAAATTTATTTATATTACAATTTATGTATATTAAACTTATAAATACAATCCCAATACAATACAAATGGTTAGTACGAAAAGGAAAGGTAACCAAGTTTTAAGAAAGCCAGCCATTCCAACATAGCGACCACAGAAGAACATCCAGAAAGCCAAAAAAATCATATTCCAGCTGGTTCGATTTTTATAACGCATACCACACAGGGCAGTTGCTACATGGGAATGACAGTTATCACAGAATAGATTATGCATACGAGTTCCGTATAAAACGGAAGCTTTGGAAACATTTTCATCCCACATCAAAGTGTTACCATCAACATATTTGGGGTCTAATCTTAAATATTTGGTTGGTCTGCCAAAGCCCATGCTATCTTCGGAGACAAAATAAGGACCAGCAAAGTCTCGTATAACACCATTTGACATGCAAATACCCATATGACCTATGAAAGGAAAGAACCATGTTAGCATAGGTATGGGAGTCCAAACAATACAAAACGGAAAACGATCATCTTTAAAATTTATATGTGGTAAATAGTCTTTTGTATTTTCCATTTCAATGTATGTTCCAGTTGTTGGTGATGTTTGTGTATCAGTGCTCTCCGTCATAACCTTCCAATTTTTTTCTATTTACGTATGTATGTACAATTGTATACGTTTTGTTTATAATTTTATGTTTACTTTTTGTTCCTTGACAGCTGTTAATAAACGGTAGAGAATATATATACAAAGATACTAGTTTCAGATGAATGTTTGCTTGCGTTGCCATAATATTTAGCCGGATACATATAGCAAAGTTGGCTGCAGTTGCTATGTCATGTAGAAGAAGATTATCAAATGAGTCAGAAATTCAGCAAGACATAGCCCTTTCGCTTGCTTTTACAAATCAGAATCAGCACGTGTAAAAAAAAGTGCCAAACAATTTTAAGAAAATGTTAGTATCAAACAAACAAAAATATTATTAAAAGTAGATTTTTTGAATAGTATTATTAATTCTGCATGTGTTTATATAAAAAACATAAAATAAGTGTTTTGAAAATTGTGTAAATTTAAGGAAAAATATTTTTTTTTCGAGTTTTTTGTCATTCTCGTTAATTAGTGGTTCTTCGGCAACTACATAAAGTCGGTAAAAACGAATGTTTCACGACCTTTACAAATCCAAGAAAAAAATATGGACTGGACAAGAAAAAAATTCCATCTCGTACATTATAAAAAAAAACTATTCTATAAAAAAAATTTTGTTTTTAAACAAGAATTAAAAAGCAACGACCATTTTCCTTATTTAATTTATTTACTTTTTAAACATTTCTGGTAGCTATGAATAATTCTTTTACATTCTCTTTTCAACTTTATTTTTAACGCGCATTCCTGTTTTAATGCCGATGAAACACCACCTTTTTCTCATAGAAATGTGAAAAGAAAACGTACGATTGAGTTAAAAGTATGTGTGCGTGTGTGTATGTATGTGGTGTTCATTGTTTTCGTTGCAAGAGAAAACAGAATTTGCAAATGCGACTGGAATTGTGATTATTTTAACACTGTTTTGTTGGTGTGTTTGTTTGTGTGTAAAAATGCCACTCAACTAAAATGAGTAAATTAAAATGGTGGAAAGTGTATGAGAAAGAAAAAAATAATTATTCACATTTACAAAAAAGAAGTTAAAAAGTGTACACGCGTGTGAAAAATTTAAAATAATTTTAACAAAGTTTGCAAAAAGAAATATATAAATATATATATAGAAAGTACAAAAATATATACATAATTTAAAAAACAATGTAATGATAAAAATAATATAAAGGAAAAAAATATTTGGACGAGACTGAACTTTCATTGTTTTTTTTTTTTTGTGTTTGTTTTTCTCTTAGGGATGATCAAAGTGATGTACATGAAGGACCCACCGGTATGGAACCCGAAGGTGTCATTGAGTCAACTTGGCACGAAGTTTATGACAACTTCGATGACATGAGTTTGCGTGAGGAACTTTTGCGTGGTATCTACGGTTATGGTTTCGAGAAACCTTCCGCTATTCAGCAGCGCGCTATCATTCCTTGCGTCAGAGGCAGAGATGTCATTGCTCAAGCTCAGTCCGGTAAGAAAAAAAATAGAAATGAAAAATAATATATATAGGTACTTAACCGTTTTTTTTTAAGGTACTGGTAAAACAGCAACTTTCTCGATTGCCATTTTACAACAAATCGATACGTCCATTCGTGACTGTCAAGCTTTGATTTTAGCTCCCACTCGTGAATTGGCAACACAAATCCAGCGTGTTGTTATGGCTCTCGGTGAGTACATGAAAGTTCATTCCCACGCCTGCATTGGCGGAACAAATGTCCGTGAGGACGCCCGCAATTTGGAAGCAGGATGCCACGTTGTAGTCGGAACACCCGGTCGTGTTTACGATATGATTAATCGCAAAGTTCTACGCACGAGTAATATCAAATTGTTCGTGTTGGATGAGGCCGATGAAATGTTGTCTCGTGGTTTCAAAGACCAAATTCAAGATGTATTCAAGATGCTTCCTACCGATGTGCAGGTTATTCTTCTTTCGGCCACAATGCCGCCAGATGTGTTGGAAGTAAGTCGTTGTTTTATGCGTGATCCCGTCAGCATTTTAGTTAAGAAAGAGGAACTTACCTTGGAAGGTATCAAGCAATTCTATGTCAATGTAAAACAAGAGAACTGGAAACTTGGTACCTTGTGTGATTTGTATGACACATTATCAATTACTCAGTCAGTTATTTTCTGTAATACCAGACGCAAGGTAAGTGATGATTTTGTTTGATTTGTACGAAATATTTTTTTTTTTTTTCAAGGTCGACCAATTGACTGAAGGTATGACTAACCACAATTTCACCGTCTCAGCCATGCACGGTGATATGGAACAACGTGATCGTGAATTGATTATGAAACAATTCCGTTCTGGCTCTTCTCGTGTTCTTATTACTACTGATTTACTGGCCCGTGGTATTGATGTCCAGCAAGTGTCGTTGGTTATTAACTATGACTTGCCGTCAAATAGAGAAAATTACATTCATAGGTATACACATTTTTTTGTAATCTTATTTTTTTTTTTTAAGGAAATTTTATTTTTATCTTGTTTTTTCGTTCTCCTTTAAGAATTGGTCGTGGAGGACGTTTTGGTCGTAAAGGTGTTGCTATCAATTTTATTACTGAAGAGGATCGCAGAATCCTTAAGGATATTGAACAATTCTATCACACTACTATCGAGGAAATGCCCGCTAATATTGCTGATTTAATTTAAATATATTTATTTTTTTCTTTGTTTGTCCATTCGCACGTCATCAGCAGAAACAGCAGCAGCAAAATAACAACAGCAAAAACTACTAAATTAATTTCAAAAAAATATACATAAAATACCAAGAAATCCAGTCTTCAAAATCTATAAACTGGAACAAAATTGTAAAGAAATAAATACAAAATACAAAAAACAACAAATAATATTAGAATTACTAATATAATTAAAATTTTAATAAATATAGCCTGTGTGAAATATACATATGAACGTTATATGGAACAAAACATTGCTTAAATAAATCTATTTGTTGTAGGTTAAGCCCGAATGAACTGCATTACATTTCTTCAAGTATTACAGTTGAAAGCTTCGGAACAAAGGAGTACACGCATACCCCGGTTTGCATTGAATATTGGGACCGGAAAAACTCGACGCAAACCGAATTGTATTGATTTAATTGGTTCCGAGATTCATAATTTTAGCTAAATAAATAAATTTTGATTTGATAGACTATAACGGATAATTTTATTTTAGATCTTCAAATAAAGTTAAAGCTTTTTTTTTAATAACCTTTTGTTTTAACATAGCGTTTACATTTGCCAGTACTGGCAAGACAGTAGCAATTCATTCAAACTTTTTCACTAATACATAAACACTTTTACAGCTATTTTGTTTTTGCATTGTTTTGCCAACTAATATGTATAATATACATATTATGCTTACTGTCTTGCCAGTACTGGCAAATGTAAACGCTGAGTAAGGGCATTCATCGCTGATTTTAATTTTCAATCCAAGTAGTAAGAAGTGGTTTCT
The DNA here is from genome assembly GCA_930367215.1 of Pollenia angustigena. Lineage (NCBI taxonomy): Eukaryota > Metazoa > Arthropoda > Insecta > Diptera > Polleniidae > Pollenia > Pollenia angustigena. Next base: position 5,917,115 of record OV884057.1, on the reverse strand, counting down.
CATTTTTGTAACCTGGGGGCTACTCTATTGCGATGCAAAAGAAAATTGTACCAAATCTAGCGATTGGTACTCTAATACATTTGCGCATGTGTCTTTCGCATCTCTTAATTTTTTTTCTTTTCGTTAAACATCACTTTATTTTATTGAAATTTTTCAATTTCAAATATTTTTACACACTGGCATTTCATTACTCTAAATCCGGGCCATCTTAAATTTTTATTGTCCATATTGATTAATTTTCAGAAATTTTTTCAGTATTTAGCTTTCGCATCAACAAACGTCTTAATTTTATCAGCGTCACTGGAACAGCAAATAGATTTTTATTGTAGAAGAGGCTAGTTCACGGTTTCTTTCAATATCAATAGCCTTTTTTTCCCCTTGTTTAGATCAGGTCAAAATGTCCAGTCTTTTTTCTAAGCTTATTTGATTTTTTTTTTTTTTTTGTTCGTTGCAATTTAACTTTACTTCAGCAAATGCATTTTTTTGCGTTGTGCAATAAAAATCAAGAATTTTTATTCTTGCCAATATATTGTGCCACCTTTGAATATCACACACATCGGCGATATAGTTGTAGTGAAAATACTAAGACTGCAATGCAAAAAACCCAAGCCGTTTTTGGATTGTTGTAGTTCCGACACCTGTAATTGAATTCGCCTTTGAAGCAACAACATGAAAATGTCGATCCAAGTCGAATTCAACACGGTTAACTCAACTCGTCAGCCGTTCATCAGCTGTCTCCACGGCGAATAAAAAAAATTGGGAAACGTCGAAATATAACTTTGTTTATGTTTTGCGCCAAAATAACCGAAAAAATTCTTAGAAAAACTACGAATAATTAAAGTGAATTTAATAATGTCTTTTATAACCCAAACAAAATTTGTATATTGTTTTTTAATCCATTTTGCCTTGACAGCATTTTTGAGATTGCAGAAAAATACATGGGGCTTTTTGTAGTTGTAGAGTTGCACTTATCTTTTTAATTCGCCTTGTGACGAACAGTGGAAAGGATACACGAAAAGTGTCTAGCCGTGAACTACACACTCTACATCTTCAACCCCTCGCCCACAGACAGAGTATACAGAGGCGTCACGAGACAGAAAATATTGTGTTTTTTTCTGTCTTTTTCTTCGAAAGCTGCCCTTTTTGCGTTTTTTGTTTTGATTATGCAATTTGTGTAGATAGTAGCAGCCTGTTTTTACGCATTGTCACTTCACTAACAAAAAACGTTTTATTTCTCTTTCTTCGAAAGCTGCCCTCGCAAATGATTTAGGCATTTTTCACACGTCACTTTTTTCATCTCTGTATACTTTGTGCCACAGACTTCGTCTGTTTTTACATTGTAAAATGTGTCTGCCAAGGAGAACTTAAAAAGATAGGTGCAACTCAAGGCGAATTTAAAAAGGTAAGTGCAACTCTACAACTAAAAAAGCCCCATGTATTTTGTTTGCAATTTAATAGATAGCTGTCAAAAAATTTTTATTGCAAATTAAAAATTATCACTTTTTTATAAAAGATATTATTAAATTAACTTTAATTATTCGCAGTTTTGAAATTTTATTATAAAAATAATCACCCTTATTGTGTTTGGCGTATTTAAAAAACGCCTACGACTGTTTGGTAATAGATTAAAGAGAACGTAAACTTTTTTCCTTTAATCTATTACCAAATAGTCGTAGGCGTATCTTAAATACGCCAAACACAATAAGGGTGAATATTTTTAGCGCTTTTCAATCAACTTCTCAAAACAAAATTATATTTTGACAATTATGTATTTTGTTTTATTTCGACGTGGAGACAGCTGATGTACGGCTGACGAGTTGAGTTTACCTTTTTAAATTCGCCTTGTGTGGCACTTATTTAAGATGGTAGGTGTCATTCTGTAATGAAGTGTTAGTGTTATCACTTTATGGTGAATACATGGCGGCTATTTTGTCTATCTTGAATAAATGAAATATGAAATAAATTACAAGATAATTTTTAATTTAGTTTCTCAAAAAACTAACATCATTTGTGTTTTGTTATTTTAAACCATGGTGAAAGCACCATGTTTCAAACTCAAAGAAAATACTAAATTGAAAAAAATTTATTTTAAGAAAGAAGAAGCGAAAATATGAATAATCGCCTCATAAAAGGAGAAGAAGCAGTATGTTTATTAATTTTTATTTGATGTCAGTGTTAAAAGAGAAATAGAAAAAATAATACTTAAATAGCTGTTACACGGGTCACGCATTATTTAACCAAGTTAAATTTTTCTCAAAACAATGGGTCAGAAGGTGTCGAGAACTGACTTTGAGTGGGTGTACACAGAAGAACCTCATGCATCTCGTCGCAAAATAATTTTAGAAAAATATCCGCAAATTAAAAAACTTTTCGGACATGATCCCAATTTTAAGTGGGTTGCTGGAGCCATGGTGCTCACACAAATTTTGGCTCTTTTTATTGTGAAAAATTTTTCATGGCCACTGTTGATATTGGCTGCGTATTGCTTTGGCGGCATAATTAATCACTCTCTTATGTTGGCTGTTCATGAGATAGCCCACAATTTGGCCTTTGGTCACAGTCGACCGATGCACAACCGTATACTAGGTTTTATATGTAATTTACCAATTGGATTACCTATGTCTATATCATTTCGAAAATATCACCTGGAGCATCACAGGTAGGCTTGTATTTAAAAACATTAGGCTTTATTAAAATCTGCTTTCTTTTGGAGGGCGTTGTCCTAGTATTCATTGACCAAAAATATATGTACCTGTTCATACATATGTATGTACTGTATAATATTTTGTACGTACATACATATTAAGTAAATGTTAACAGGTACATAGATTATATTTTGGTTAATAGTAAAAAAGTAAGGCAATTCAAATTGTTTTTATGTTATTATAAGGAAATTGCAGTTTTTAGGTTATTCCCTATTTTTATACCCTTCACCAAAGGTAAAAGGGTATACATTACTTTGTCATTCCGTTTGTACTTTATTTAATATTGATCTTAGACCCTATAAAGTGTATATATTCTAGATGCTTATGAGAAGAGAAATTTAAATCCGTCTGTTGAAATGGGTTTTCCGAACCCCCAGATATGATGGGGCCTAGGTTGGTATATATTTATGTCAGTTATGCTTATTTTAATTATGTTATTGAAATTCAGCAAGATCGGTCCAAAAATGGCTGAGATATGAGCAAACAACCACGACAACCTCTGATTTTTCCCAAAAATTTCTTGTTATTGTATTTTTATTATTTTTTTCTGTATATCTGGAGAAAGGCAAGAGCCAAAGTTTGCAAATTAGGTACAAACATTTAGGTTATCAATACACAGCATCCCACAAAATGTAGGCGGAAGTGGAGAAGTAGGCGGGGTACCTTCCGTACATAAAATATAAAAAATTTTATAAAAACCTGAGTTTGGGCTTATGGTTACGCATTATAGGTATATCAAAAAATCGGAAAAAGTAGAAAATATTTTCTGAAAACTCGTAAAAATCGGTTCAGATACGAAAAAGTTGTGACCAAAATATAGATATTTTTTTGGAAAATACATATTTTCGGGAACCATAGATCTTTTCGATCCCAAGTTTTATAACCAAAGTAACTGGCAAATTTTCTTAAACACGTCGGTATATAAATCTTTCAAATCGGTTAAAAAATGGGTAAGTAATGAGTAAAATACTCATAAAATGGTCTAAAAAAACATCAACATTTTTATAAAAAATTTAATTTTAGGGCTATCATATGTCCTATGGATACGCTTTATATATGGGCATTTCCCCAGAATGGTCTACCAGGATGAAAAAATAATATGTTGATTATCATCGTCTTTTATTGTTTATAATTATAAAAAAGTCTTTGTTCTTATTAAAGAATGGTTTCATAGCATATCTCAGCTGTTTTACTTGAGGAAATTGGGCTGGCAACTGGAAAATTTTATATTTTTCTGTATTTTCTACTTCTAAATACATTTTTATATATGTACTTATTTTGCATGCAAGAAATATGTTATGTTTACACTCTTTCTTCATAATCTCTCCATTACAATCAATTGCAAAAGGAGTATTAAGTTTTTTTGTTAAGGACATTTTAAGACATTTATGGGAAAATGCGTGGTGATAATAATAAAAAAAACATATGGAAAAATCGTACGTTCGCGACCGGTAAATAAGCCAATTAAACAAAAACCAAGAGAGATTTTATTTTGTAAATACTGGATGGAGACCTACATTAATACACTTTTAAAATAAATTAATCACTTTTGAATATTCCGTTCCATTACGCAGATTTTTACATTACACTACTGTCAGCCAAAGTTGACTTCTATTTTGCGAACGTTCGTGACCACACGTTTATAACTGTTATTATGAAAACTTTAACTCGATTGATATCTTTCTTTTGCACTAAACATACCCCTACCCAAATGCTATCGAATCGAACAAAAAAAATGCTAGGAAAAGTTTTTGTTTTCTATATTATTTGTACATCAAAGGCGTACAAACGTACGTTCGTGACCCCAGGAAATGCCCATATAAAAAATCAAAAATCTTTAGTAGAAAATATTTTCTGAAAAACTCGGAAAAACCGATTCAGATACAAAAAGTTATGAACAAATTTTTTTTTTTGAAAAATACTAATTTTCGGGACTCGGGAGGTATACCCGAGTCCAAGTTTTATCACCAAAGTAAATGGTAAATTTCTTCTTAAAGACGTCGGTATATTAATCTGTCAAATCGGTTAAGAAATGGCCGAGTTATGACAAAATTCTGAAATTCTATCAAAACTAAACCGAAAATAACTTTGATAAACTTTATATATATTAATTAAACTATGAATATATTTAATAGCACGCAAACATGTGCAAATAATTAAATAAAATTAGGCGATATATTGTATATAAATATACATGTACATATACATATATACATATATTTAGTTATATGTTCTTACCAAACCATGGTGAAGGGTATATTAAATTCGGCATAGCCGAATATAGCACTCAACTGTTTTTTTTTTTTTTTTTTATCAAATTCTTAGCAAATAGTTTATTGATTACGCTTTAGGTAGTATATACTTTGATAGGAAGTTCGTAATCTTATCTGCATATGTAAAAAGAATAAACAAACATATTTATATGTACAAACATACGTATCTTGTTCATTATCTAGGAGCAGTTAAGAGTGTCACGTTAACCAAACGGCCAGAGACTAACAAACATTATTTTGATTTGTGATTTTATTACAATTTTGTTGTTTTTTATAAAAATATTTCAGGATTTATAGGTATAAACATTTAAGACGCCAATTACACACAATAGTGGAGAGGGTATTATGCATTTGTGCTGATGTGTGTAACACCTTAAAGTATACCGTATACTTTCTGAGTCGATCTAACGATGGGCTTAAATCTAGTTTACCGACGCAGCTCCAAATAAAATAAAAAGTAACTAGGGTGAAAGAATATTTAAAAATAAGAAGAAAATATAAAGTGAAAAAAGTGGCGCAAACGCATAGTTTTCGAGTTATGAACCTCTAAAGTTTTCATATAAATGTGCGACTTTCCACTACATTTCTGAACGTATAGTGCCAATATTGGTGTTATTTTAAAGGTCTTGAAATTATCTTTTCTGAATATAAAAAATTTATTTAAAAATTCTTAACCCATTACGAATCGGGTATGAGTTCGGGAAAATACGAGTTTTTAGTAAGCATAATTACTATGGAGAAAAGTTTTAGTTAGCGTGTGTTATACCATAGAGGAGAAGCCCGAATATGCTGATAACCTTTAATAGTTAGCGAAGCCAGTGTTTGTTATATCATAGAGAAGCAAATCGTTCCGCCAAGCCGAAGGTCGGCTATGCAGATAAGCTTTAGTTAGCGATGCCAATGTTTGTTATACCATAGAGGAGAACATTTTTGCGCACGGCCAAAGGCCGTTTAATAAATTTTTTTACACTTTTACTAGAAGAACCTACACAAGTATTAACCTAGTGCACACCCGTAATATTTTGATGTAAAGTTTTGTAAAAACTGTAATTGGAGTTAAACATTTCGAGATTAATTTTATAAATTTAGAAAGATCTATTCAAGAGCTTTAAAATAATACCAATATTGGCCATATAAGTTCATAAATGAAGTGGAAAATCGCATATTTATATGAAAATTTTAAGAGGTCCATAACTCGAAAACTAAGCGTTGGCGCCACTTTTTTCAATTCTGACAATTTGGACTCAGCGGAAAATTTTACATAAAGACTAGGTGTCAAATTCATTTTGTCAAAAAACTGTCACGTAGTGTAATTTGATGAAATTGGGTATTAAGGTTCTAATTGGCACAAGAATCAAGCCTAAAATGGGGCAAATCGTTCCGTAATTTCATATATCCCCCATAACAGCTGCTTTCCGGAATAGGGTCTTTGTGCCCACTGTCAAACCAATTTTAATGAAATTTAAAACATAGATCCGTGTTTATATTGACACATAAGCTATGAATTTTTTTAAAAATAGGTCCATGATGTGAGATAAGGGGCAATTTCTGCTTTAGGATGGGCCTTGTAGCAGAATAATCTGATTGAAAACTTCTTCCAAATGATGTTCCTAAAACAAAACACAAAAAATCGCTGAAAATTAGGAAAACTAAATCTTCAACTTTTTTTTTTAATGCCTATCACAACAAGATATAAATCTTATCATTTACAGTGATTGTTATTTACCTGGCAATTGAACATATCGTCGGCTTAATATGCAGACCTGCTAAATACACTTTTTAAGTAAATTGAGATTTCGATGCCGTTTGATAGAGAAAGATACGATTCCTCGACCAGCATGTAGTTTTTCTTCAATTTGAGTCTTTTAATGTGTAAAACCAACTAGAGTTTTGGTTTTCCTCTCATGCAGAAATATAAAAAGTTTTTTTTTCTCTCCTGTAAAATGTGCTGAAAGAAAGTAAGCAGGTTTGTATATTAAATGTTTAAAAATATAGAAAAAAACTTATTTTTTCTCTCCTGTAAAATGTGCTGAAAGGGAGTTAGCAGGTTTGTATATTAATCCTGCGATGTACAAACTGCACCATTTAATTAAAAACTAAATAGTTATACATTAAAATTAATAAAAAAACTACATATAATTAAATGGATATATTCAGCCCAATTATGAACAAAAATTTCCCGAGAGTTTTTCCCTTTTCCTATTTTTAAAATTAAACTTACATAGGATAAATGGGAAAAGGGAAAAAGGGATGTGTTGCCTAGTTTTAAAAAATGTGATGGTAATTTTTTCCTGAGTTTTATTGTGTATGTAGTTATAAAATTGTCTCGAAGAGATTAGATATATCTATATTTTTGAGAAATTAAATGTTAACCCCGTGGAGATCTGGCAAAAGTAATTCTTCTAAATATATATTCGGCTTCTTTTATACATATATTATTTTATGCATCATGAGGAGGCTTTTGAATTTTTTTAAGTTTTCAAGGCACATGTCGTTAAGCTGAAATGAGTACGACAAAATTGTATCAGTTCTACTACGGTTTAATATATTTCTATTTTCAGTCTCTGTCGGGCAATCGCCGTGCTAAGACGTGTGTTAAATTATCGGCTGTTTTTGCGTTTACAGACTTCGTGCTTGTTTCTCTGCAAAGAACGGGAAAATAACTGTGCATTTTGTGTTTTTATACTTTTGGTATACTTGATTGGTCTATTTTTTTTTGTTTGATTTCCTTTGAAAAAAAAAAAAAAAAACTTATAAACCCTATCGTGTGCAAGCAATATGAACGGGGTTCATCCCCCGGACTATAACCGTTTTCGGGACCTTGCCTGTTCATCTGGAAAGAGCAAAGCTAACAGAAAACGTCCTCGAGCGGAAGACTTTATACCTTTACCTGAAACAACTGAAAATCAACTCAATCTACCACGTTATTTGGTTGCATCAACAGTTTCCAGTGACAAAAATGTTGAGGTTCCTCCATTAGCATCTCATAATGTTTTTCAAGTGGAAAGGGGACTGAACTACATATCACGAGACCGACTTGAAGTTAAGGAAATGAGAAGTGGCGATTTGCTTATTAAAGTACCGAATAACAAAACTGCTGAAAAATTTTTGAAAGCCAATTACATCGACAATATCGCTGTCAAAATATCTATGCACAAAACTCTAAACACTGTACAGGGTAGAATTTTTTCACGAAAGATTAGGGACATCCCCCAAGAGGAACTACAACAACTGCTCCAGGATCAAAAAGTAGTCGAGGTACGCAAAATTACGAAGAAGGAAAATGATAAAATAATTGCAACAGGTGCAGCTATAATCACCTTTGATCTTATCTATCGTCCAGACTTTTTGAAACTTGGATGGGAAAGAGTGCCAGTCTCTGAATACATTCCTAACCCAATCAGATGCATAAATTGCCAAAGACTAGGTCACACCAAAAAGTGGTGCAGAAACGTTCAGCTATGCCGAAATTGTGGTCAAAGTGAAATGCATGAGGTTTGTAATGGAAAATATTGTGTAAACTGCCAAATTGAAAGTCATCCCTCGTATGATCCAGAATGCCCTACATTCTGGAAACATAAATCTGTCAACTATATAAGAATATCCAGAAGATGTACGACACGAGAAGCTTGGAAGTTTTTTAATGAAAATCCCACCCTTAATACGCTTAAACCTGTTTCAAGAATTGGCAAACAAAATCCCACTTACGCACAAATTTTAATCGATGATCCCACATCACTCAAAGAGAATTCTGCACAAAAAATAACCATGCAAAACAAAACAAATCATGCAAAAGAAGTAATGCAATCAACAGACAAAATGGAAAATAATACAGTTACTTCTCATAAAACCATTAACACAAACATAGCAACACAGCCAACACAAATACAAACCACATCAACTGTTAACAAAGCAGAGATTAATAACAATGAAAATACTATGGAAAAACCAACTTTCAGCGCTCACTCAAAAACAATATATACCAACAAATCTACAAATGAAGAAACAACAACGGACAAAACTTACTCAACAGTTTCGGATTCTTACTCTAAAATAAGTTCACTCAATAACAACTCAAACACACAGCACTCTAACACAATAAATGAAACAAACAAAAAAGACTCTCTTGAGGATGATTGGATTTTTAGTGACGACAAAAGTGATATTTACTCTAAACCGGATACCAATGAAGATATTACCGAGGAAATGATTATTCAAGAAATCAATGACGGTTTTGGATTAAATTCCCCAACGGAAAACAATAACATCAACGTCGAAGAAAAAAATACATCGCCATGCTCGCAAATGTAGGAAAGTTTTCCTCAGCTAAATGTACTTATCACTCCTAAAACTCTAAAAAATACAATGAAAAACCCCCCAGGGGTTTATAAAAATAAATGAACTCTATGATGATAAACCTAAACATTTCTATACTTCAGTGGAATCTACAAGGTTTTATAAACAACAAATTTGCCTTGGAGCTCCTGGTCGCACGGCATAAGCCTAATATTATCGCATTACAAGAAACGCATATAGTTAAAAAAAATCTACATTTGTTACATTTTCCGGGCTTTCAAGTTTTTCACCATAACAACTGTGACTATGATTATGCAAAATCTGGCATAGCAATTCTAGTAAAGAATAATTTAAACGTTACACACCATATAAAATCCACTAATAGCTTACTTTTTCAAACAATCGTAATTAGTGCAAACACAGATCTCTATATCACGAATGTATACAAGGAGGGACACATCAACTTATCCAACTTAATCAATTGGCGAAAATGCACATCACATATTATTAGGAGACTTAAACTCGCAGAATGTTTTATGGGGATCTGCCTTTAACTCACCAAATGGCAGTATCTTTGAGGATTTTGCAAACGATAATAACCTGGTCATTTTGAACGATGGTTCTCCTACTATACTAAACACCAGAAATACTTTAACTGCTGTAGATGTCACTATGTCTACCACTAACTTTGCTCCTTATTTGAAATGGACCTGTTTACCCATGCCGGAAGTTGCTGATCATTTCCCTATCAAAGTCACAAATGACGTTGATGTGATCACAAGAAAATTTACACCTCGTTTTATAGAAAAAAGCGCTGACTGGTCTCTTTTTCGAAAGAAAGCTGATCTAGCGTCCACACAATTTGTAAAATCTTCAAACATTAATAGGGAAGCAGCCCAAGTAAAACGCATTTTCAGAAAATCCGCAAACGAATCCATTCCACTTAGCCGTAGACCCAGAGTGAAGAATAGCCCTATTTGGTTTAATTCTGAAATCTCTAAATTAATTAGCCTTAAACATGAGGCATGGAAGATTTTTAAAAGGACACGTAATAATGTAAATATAATTAAATATAAGCAAATTTGTGCAAAAATAAAGAAAGAATGTAGGACCGCAAAAAGAAACACATGGGAAAATTTTCTAAACAACCTGAATCCAACCATGGATGTTCGTATGCTTTGGAGCAAGGTTAATGACTTGAGAGCAAATCGTATTAGAAGCTTCCCAGCTATTAATTTAAATGAAAATAATATTACACATCCATCTAAGATTGCAGATAGTTTTGCTGCATTTTGGTCATCGTTTAGTTCTGATGGAGCCTTCGACTCCGAGATCATAAGAAAGAAAAATATGTTGAATATCGATAACATTCAACAGACTTGCGAAAAGTACACAACAATAATCCAAAAGATCATGGTTTCAGAACTAGATGAAACAATGAAATCTCTGAGAGGATCCACCCCAGCACGGGATAAAATAACTTACAACATGGTTAAAAACGCCCCCAATAGCCTTAAAATTCGACTCTGCGAACTCTACAACAACATTTTGGCCTCTGGTGTATACCCACACGATTGGAAAACCGCAATATTGTCACCGATACCGAAACCGGGGAAAAGCCCGGACAGTTTGGAGGGCTACCGGCCAATTTCACTATTGTCTACATTATCCAAAGTCCTTGAAAAGATTTTGGCAAAACGTTTTTGGAAGTTTACTAGAACAAACTTGTCCAAATTGCAACATGCGTTTATACCTAGACATGGAGTCCACACAATTTGCCACCAACTTGAAGAAAGCTTACGTCTTAATCTCAAAAATGGCAAACACAGTCTCGTCCTTTCAAAGGATATTGAAAAGGCTTATGACAGGGTAATATCAACGTATATAATAATGGAATTAAATAAATGGGGAATCCCGAGACAAATTTTAAAAGTTTTAAAATCATTTCTTCAAAACCGCAGAATAGCAGTAAAAATTGATGGTTATTATTCTACGACGTACGCACTAAACAATGGAGTTCCCCAAGGTTCTCCCCTTTCTGTGGTTCTATATACCGTTTATTCTAATTCCCTGGCAAAAGCAGTTGAAAACTTACTCGGAATCGATTTTATTGGCATTTACGCAGACAACATTGCTGTTGCTTCCGGTAATACAGAAACAGTTAATTCAAATTTAAACTACTTGGACACCAAAATACAGCAATGGGCAGATAGCAGAGGTGCTGTAATACCTGCTCATAAAGCCGAAGTTCTACACGTATGCAGAAAACGGACTTGCTTTTATCATACCAGTCGAATTGGAAATGTGGATCTTGAAACTTTCGACCAGATGAGAATTTTGGGTTTATTTTTTACCAAAAATCTTTTGTGGAACTACCATGTGAAACAATTGTCACATAAATTAAGTAAAATTAACAACATCTTAAAACTTATTTGCTGTCGTAACAAAGGTCCCCATATGGAAACGGCACTAAATATTTGTCGCTCTTTAACAATGGGAACAATCTTACATGGCATTACGATCTACGGCTGGACGTCAAAAAAAATATGATTAAAATTAACACCAACATAAACAACTGCTTTAGAACTGCCTCTGGTCTGCTCCGAACGACGCCGCTTGACAAGTTACGAAGTGAGGCCAAATTTATAGATTTTCAAAAACTATTGGAGAAGACTGCCGTTAATATGGCATCTAGGTCTGTTACTATCTCTTCTGACGGTCTACACGAATCATTCTGGAAAAATATCAACTCTACATCAGTTCTGCCATCGTCGGCTACAAGCAATGTAATTGCAATTCTAAGGAAATTTAATATCCCTATACCACACAAACCAACCGTTCCTATATGGTGTAACACGTTTGTAAATGCAGATGATAGCTTGAGTTGCCTAGCTAAAAACAGCACAGACTCTTCATATTTTAAAAGAATATTCTCTCAAAAGATCTCGGATTTTTCTCCGGATGAAATTTACTACACCGATGGATCTTACCAAAATGGATTGACGTCTTATGCTATAGTCAAACAAGTTTCAAGTACACATTTTGAAACCATACGGGAAGCTAGGATTCCCGACCATTCAGGCATTTTTACAGCAGAAATTACTGCTATAAGAACCACGATTTCACTTGCCATCAAACAGTGTACAAAAACATTAATCTGCACTGATAGCCTGAGTGCAGTTCGGGCTCTAATTAAAAATCACAACGGTGTCTACGATGATATGTTACGGCTGCAAGATGAAACCCAAACATTTTTAATACTATGGATTCCATCTCATATTGGAATCCATGGAAATGAAAGTGCAGACTGCTGTGCCAAAAGGGCCTTAGAGCTACATCAAGTTACGGAAGTTCCATGTTTCCCCAGGGTTATAAGTAACCCATATAAAATGATTCAAAGACAACAAAATCCGGTTAGCAGCAGATTAAATTATAATATAAAATTAACACGAACTCAGTGTATTATGCTGGCCCGCCTAAGAGTGGGAAAATGCTTGTTTAACTCCAAACACTATTTTGAAAAAACTGTTCCGCCAAAATGTACCAATTGTGATGAAACGCTTACTACCACACATATTTTAACCGTCTGCCCTGTTTCCAAAATGGATGGCCCACTGGAGGATATAATTGACTGTACAAGATCTGACAACATACAGAGAATAAGAAGATGTCTACAGCAACACGATATCCAGGATGTTTAGATTTATCATCAATAACTTTATTTTTACAAATTCTTTCTTTTGTTTGTTTAAAACTAACTTTTTATTTCGCGGATAATGAAACTAGTTATGAGTTTTTTGTTTTTTTTTTTATACATATATGTTTGTAACATAGAATGAATTTTTCGCTATTTGTAATGATGATACGAGCGCTTATGGTCTAGTTACCGGCGCCTTTTCTTATATATATTTTATGAATTTATTTGTAAGGTATATTATACATAAATAAATAAATAAATATTTCTATTTTCTAGATACCAAGGAGATGAAGTAATTGATACTGATATACCCACATTGCTGGAGGCAAAGTTGTTTGATTCAACATTTGGTAAATTTCTTTGGGTATGTCTGCAGCCATTCTTCTACATATTCCGTCCTCTTATTATCAATCCAAAGCCACCAACACGTTTAGAAATCGTTAATACCATTATTCAACTAACATTTAATGCTTTGGTTGTTTATTTATTTGGTTGGAAAGCTATGGCATATTTAATTTTAGGTTCGATATTAGCAATGGGTCTGCATCCAGTTGCCGGACATTTTATTTCAGAGCACTACATGTTTGCTAAAGGTTTTGAAACTTACTCCTATTACGGCCCTCTAAACTGGATAACATTTAATGTTGGCTATCACAATGAACATCATGATTTTCCTGCTGTTCCCGGTTCTCGTTTGCCCGACGTAAAAAAGATTGCTCCTGAATTCTATGATACAATGCCTCAACATACCAGCTGGGTGCGTGTATTGTATGATTTTGTTATGGATCCTGCTGTTGGCCCCTATGCCCGTGTTAAGCGTCATCAAAAGGGTTTAAAAACGTGAAGACTATTATTTACATTTTAAAAAAGTATTTCTATAAATTTTTGCGATGGTGTGTGTTCTTTTTTTTTTGCTTTAAAGCAACAAATTTCAACACTATTTTTTATATTGTCAAAAAAATTGTTAATTGCCAAAATAAGCAACTAAATGAGTAAACATATGTATTGTTTAATTTAAAGGGTAAGGGTAAAAATTTATTAGACATGCAAATTTGTTTATAAAAATTTAAATAAAAATGTACCAGACATGCATGTATAAGTAATCGTGCGTTAAATTAATTTAATTACATTAATCTGTTGCTAAAAAAAAATGTAACTACATCCTATATTATTTATTTATTTTATTATTAATTTATAGTTATATAATAAGCTTTTTAAGGCTTGTGTTTAATTTATATAAATTAATATTTTGCTGTTTAATAAAAATAACACTGTACCTCAAAATAATATATATACATATATATATATACTTATTTAATAAAATGTATATATACATAAATCTATGTTGTAATAAAAAAAATAAAAAAATATGCAAGTTTTTTAGTTTTAGAATAAAAATTGCTAGAATTAAATGTTACTTGAAAATGCGAAGTACTATCTAATTGGAAGGCTTGGAATGGGACTGACTGGGAAAAAAGTGTCAAAACTGCCAGTTTTGGCAATCAAAAAAACTTCGAGTTTTTAAAGGCCCCAATTGGCAGGTGTGGCATCGCTAGTCCTGAAACCAGATTGGACGTTATACTTGCGTCTGAGTTGCCCCTGAGGCCGTTAGTCACTGTATGGATCCCACCACCTCTTGAAACTGTGGAGGTCATACTGGAAGTACAGGCAAACCAGAACGCGATTCCCGATAAGAGTCAGTAGAAGTTGATAGCTTCACTGGGTTGTAAAGAGAACCAAGGGAGAGACTTCCGGTTCACATTGGATCAGTGGTTTAAAAAAGCTGGAATCAATGGGAGGGGTTGGGGTGTATCAGCTTTAGGTTTCCTAAAGATGCTAAAAATCAAAAGGATTGTGACTTGTAAAAATATTGTGCCACCTTCGAATATCACATACACATTGGCGATGTAATAGTACAATACGAAAAATTTTACAATTATATTGCAAGTGTATGAACCGCTTAAGGTACGTTTTTCAGGATTTTCTAAAGAGAAATTATTTAAATTAGTTCATAGTGTTACATATGAATAAGTAAATAAATTAAAAATTTAATTTTTGTACAAAAAACTGGTAGACTATTAATATTTTTACAAAGCTACATTATTTAGATTTTTTGATATATCGACCCCTTTGCGCGAAATTATCGTATACGCCAATTTTTTTGAAATTGAGTTTTTGATGCAATCTTGTTCTACATTTAAAGAGACGTCACCTGACAAAATATTGTAGGCGAATTCCACTTCGTTGCTCCAAAATTTGAATGTATATTTTCGTTTTGATATTGAAAGCAAAGCAGAGAAAAGTAGAACAATGGCTGTCATGAACAATTTGATTTTTGTAACATACGATAATTTCGCGCAAAGGGGTCGATATTTAATACTTAAAACTTATGTTTAAAAATAAAGCTTTTAATTCAGTGTTATAAGATAAATCAAATTTACTTAACGTATTATAAGAAAAATTGAAATTTGTTTGTTTTTAATTTTGGCTTTATTTTTACGTAAAATTTGAATATTTTAAAAATGTTTCGTTTAAATGTGCTAAATTCCCATTTCATACTATTGATAAACTAAAATTTATTGTTGATGGGTTAATCAGTTCTAAAATGCTTTATTTCTGGAAGATCCGCTAGTTCACGGAATTGAGAATTTATATTTTCAGTTTTCTTTCTCGTTTGGAAATAACATTTACAATAATGGTATTATGCTATTGGTTTTCCTGGAAACAACCTTTTCCGGAGTGAAGCTATCATTTTAAGGTTTTATTTCAGGGTATCACACGAATAAATTTTTTGGCCAACCAATTTAGGTTATAAAGCCAGGGTATCACACAATTTCCAGAGCCTCAACCACAAGACCTCGTTCGACCTAAACCTTCGTATAGGAAGGCGAGAGCTTCCAGAATCCGCTTCGGAGTATTTTTGAAAAACGTCTGGGTTATATTTGGTTCTCCACCAGCCACGTTGTGTTATTAGTGGTTCTCCACCAGACAAAAACCTTAAAAAACTTAAAAAGATTGCACAAAATCAATGGTGACAGCCGCAAAAACCGTAACTCTGTACAGTTATACGACGCCAAGCCATTAACCAATGCGGGGTGACACCGCAAAACGCACGAAAAGCAGACAAACAAGAACGGCCTGATTGTCCTTTAAACAAAAATGACAACGAGCGCGAGCTGCTTCTCCACTCAGAGCAGTTTTACGATTGAATCGAGTTCCATAAACAATTTTATTTAAACGGGAATGATATTCATTAACATTTTTCACTGACATTATCCAATGGATCCCTTTTTATAAAATTTCTTGCCACTTGTAAGAACTAATATTCAATTCTGGATAGAAAAATATGAATCTTGGCGTCCTCGCTTTGCATTTTAATCCCAACAAACACGAAGTCAAACCTTTGATATGAAATGTCTTTATAATTTGACATCAAACACAATTCTCAAACGTTTTTCAATAGTTTGATTTTAAAATTTAAATTCAAATTGATAATGATTTGAAATTAAATATTTGATATCAAATGTTTTATCAATTTGATTAAATTCAAATCAAAACTAAACTTGGCAATACTAAACCGAAATTAAGCCATTTAGGCCAAAAAATCAATATTACAAGTGATAAATGCTTAATCTAAAATTACAATTCATGATTAAAACTAACAAAATGAAAATGATAAAAAATATGCATACTATCACTTTAGATTAAGTCTCCCCAGCCACATTAAAAATATAGATATCATAATTATCATCCATCAGAAGCTAATCAAGATTATTTAGAAAGTCTAAAATTTTTACCCGGAAAACATTTTTTGAATAGGAAAAAATACGTAACGAAAATGGAAAAAAAGATCCAAAGCCTAGCAATCCGAACAATAAAAGATTTTTCGAAACAGGATGTAGAGATTCTTGGAATACGAATTAAGGGATTCCTAGAAGAACGCATAAACTCAAAGGAGTTTAATAATTCAGGTGGTCTACCATTTTTGATAAGTTTATAAAACAAAATCATGTTCCGATATTTAATAAAGTTTCTAAAAGTACATCCAAGAAAACTGAAAGTAATATCGAAATATGTTCATAACGTCTAACATTATAAACAAAACAAACAATTAGATTGAAAATACGCTTAATCTTCCTCAAACGCATAGAACCAGTACCTGAGTAAACTTCAAGGCCATATAAGATATTCGAAAACATCAATGCATGTACCAAGTTATACTTAATTCGAAGGGGCAAGTATAAATTAGTTGAATTAATTTAAGGTAATATACCACAAATTTTACCATAAACCATATTATTTATTTATTCATTTCTTCGATTACATAACCGAGCCCTTAGGACCTTTTATGGTTAATAAAAACTATATATATGTATATAAATATATATATCAATTATACATACCCAGCAAACACAGAAATACTCCTTATGTATTGCCAAACGCATTGCTTCGAAGAAAAATATTATTGCGGCAATAATCGATTTCGTATTGCGGAAGATACTTTCTTCGGGAAGAAACGTGTCTCGATAGCAATATGTATTGCCAAACGTATTGCCTGGATGAAAGTTATTATTGCGGCAATAATCGATTTCGTATTGCGGAAGATACTTCCTTCGGGAGGAAACGTGTCTCGATAGCAATACTCATAAGCAATACGAAAGCGATTCTTCTAGATGATAGACTAGCAATATTGCCAGATAACCACTTATAAGAAAATAGGAAGATATCGCCAAAATATCTTAAGGATGATACAAAGAAGATTTACCATTTTTATTTACATAAAAGCAAATTTTTTTTTTTTAAGTTGTTTATTATACACATGTAAATTACTGTTACGAATAATACAAATTATAATTAAAATAAAGTAAAATAGCTTAACTAGCAAAAATTCAGAAACAAGAAAGAATCAGAATGTATATTGTTACAGAAACAACAAAATACAAACTACAATGCATATTTCATATAATTTAATTAATAGTAATGAAAGTAAAGTAATATAAATAACGAAAATTCGGAAACAAGAGTTCATAAGAAAGCAATACGTTGTAATAGTTTACTTTAATTGATCCTTTTTGTATTTTAAGCGTTTTTCGATACGATCCTTGGCATGTAGGAAGTGCTTCTGCATTGTTGCATTGATATTTTTTTCAATGCAATCTTTGAACAAGTTGTGCGATAAACCTATTTCAATAAATCTGTTTTAGTGCTTGTTATTAAAAAAATTCATATGTATATTACCTCTAACTGTTTTGATTATAATGCTATTTTGCACTGCAGGCTTCCCTTTCCCAGTCCACGTAAACTTGGTTGCCAAATCATCGGTAAGGATTCTTTTTAAAGCAGCTCTCACAAAGGAGGCCATGTCTTCGCCTCCGACTCTTTTTAAAAATATTTTCTAGGGTATAGTTTTTTTATTGCCAATATATTAAGAATTCGAACATAAATATTTACTTACAAAATGATCCATCATTTCTGAATTTGATTCCAAACATTTTTCATATTGAATCCACTCATCCACGGAATTGAGTGGAAAAGAAGGCAGAGAAAGGTTTTCACTTATCTCTGTTCTACGTTTGGCGATCCTGGATTCATTCTTTAATGTTATCACTTCCTGCGCAAGTTTTCCAATTGCTGTGGTTTGGTTTTCCACCATATTTTTTAAAACGGCCAACTCCTTTAAAATTGAATCCATTATGAGGGTTGAGTAATAACTATAATACATATATAAAAAAGGAAACAGATAAAATTGTTATTCATTTACATATGTGTGTATTTAATTAAAGTATTTACCTTTTGTGGACTGTTTTGAGGATTAATTTTAAAGTTTTAATAATTTGATAAATTTAATTTAAAATTTTTTTTTTGACGTATTAGAAAAAGACGGTAGTAAATGAAAAATTTTATTATGCTTCTATAAGTTATATAATTCGTATGGAATTCTTAAGCAATTTTAGTGTATATACGGTATAAAAAAAAATCTTTCAGAAGATGTATTTAAGCATAGCATTTTAGTTTTGATATCTAAATAGTTAAAAGTTATTTTATCTCCAGTTTCAAATGAATCACTACCGAGTATTGAAAATATTGAAGAGTCTGTTGGTATATTAAAACATGAGCTTAAATTTTTTATTTTTAATCCTTCGAAATACGCGTATCCATTTCTATTCCATATCTTTATAATTTTTATTGTATTGTTGTTCACCATACAAATGTTATCTGGTTCATAAATGGAAACATAAACATCTTGAAACTTCACACTAGTTATGAAACCATTCACCGTTTTTCCGAACAACATTTTACATCTATTTTGCTTTGGTAATAAATTTAGGCTTTTTTCAACTTGGCGATTATACAACTGAACTGCAACCTGATTACACTTTTTCACAGATTTTTTAATTTTTTGTAAGTGATTTTCAAATTTGAAAGCACTTATTGTTTCCAACGATCCATGCAATTTAGCATCTTCATTAATATGTAGAAGGTAGTGAAAATTACATGTTAGTAAGGAAATGCTGTATAAGTTTTGTGTTTCTTCAACAAAACTATGCAATAAGCTTTTAGCACACTCGTTTTTATTTTTGCAATCTTTACTGTTAAGCAATATTCTTGTGGCTAATGACAGTTTTAAAAAATGTATGTATCGGTCTGTCGTTAATATATCCTTTAACACAAAAGGTCCAGTATATAAGAGAAACTGTCGGAATTCGGTGGCCTTCCATCTATCTAGCTCAGTAAGTTGTCTAGGTTTTCTGGCAAATTCTCTTGTTATACACTTTCTTAAGGAGTATAATTTTTCTGATAGGATCTTTATCTTTGGCGTTGATAAAGAAAACGACTGACCTCGTACTTTTATCCAACTTTTAAGTAGAGTTCTCGTGACACCAAGGCATATAATGTGCATGTAATCTAATGCAAATTGATTTACAATGTCAATGTTAAGTCGCTCTATTGTTGTAGGAATTAAAACATTGTGATGTGATGGCTGTGATCTGCACCTAAATGTCTCATTTGTTCTCAGTCGTGAATTCTCACCTGGTGGAAAAACAAGCCTATGGTTTATATGCTCACCTTTTTGTTCACACCTTATGCATGAATAATAGCCAGTGTGTCCTTTTAACCCGAGAATAAATGACCTTGCAGGGGCGTCCATTATGAAACACCTCGTTTGAATATTGTATACTCGATAATTAAACGAAAGACCGTTTTCAATCAAATCTTTTATTTCAGTTATTAAGGGTAGTAAAAACTCATTTGCACATTCTGGCTTTGAGTAGCCTTCAAAAACACCAACCAGTAAAACATCTTCTTTAGTAACAACATTACACAGTATAGGCCACACTTGTTTATTTGAGCTTTTTGATAGAGGAAGGCCATCTACATTAAAATCTAGTTGCACTAAGTCATCATCATAGCCACTATTTACAATAAAATCTGTGAGAGCATCCTTTAAGCCGTAATGTATATATGTACCAGATCCCATTTCAGTTGCACATACATCTCTTGGTGTTTGTTTGAGTGTTCTCACGTCTTTTGGTAATGGGACGTCTATACTTCTTAGCATATCCAACAATTCATTCATAGCATTATTGCTTATGGAATGTTTAATAGACCAACTACTTAGCTTACCTCTAATACGCTCAAACTTTTCCAAAGGTACTTCTAACTCTCCATCGATTTCATCAGAATCACTCAAAAATAATAAATTGTTATGAACTTGATCTTGCTGATAAGTCGAACAAACATTATCTTGATTTACGCCACTTACGACACTTAAGTTAAATATTTCTTCGTTTTGCGTAAAAATTTCGTTCATAAATCTTGAAGCTTGTCTTTTGCTTAGTTCCCTAAGAGCTTTAAAACTCATTATCGTGGAGATTACGTTTTTTTTAAATATTAATATTTTTAATATTTTATAATTTAATAATTAATTAAAATTGTATCTGTCTCACAAAATTTAAAAAGAAAGAAAATACAAAATTACTTTGATTATTTTCTTCTAGATGGCAATTTGGGGATATTGCTAAA
This sequence comes from Pollenia angustigena, assembly GCA_930367215.1. Taxonomy (NCBI): domain Eukaryota; kingdom Metazoa; phylum Arthropoda; class Insecta; order Diptera; family Polleniidae; genus Pollenia; species Pollenia angustigena. The sequence continues at coordinate 5,896,119 of OV884057.1, read as the reverse complement.
CTATTGCCTAAGGGGATATCTTCTATTTGTTTGCAGGGTATATTAATATAATAATAATAATAATATGGGGATGAAAAAAAGTTTGCCATCCAAATACACACCTAGACACTTAATATGGTCAACCAAAGAGATATGAGTACTGCTCAAAACTATATTAATGTCAGGATAAAAACGAGTGGTTTCATTTATGTTTCACATTGTATTATAATCCACATTTAAAAAGCATTTGAGAATTACCAAATAATAGGACCAGTCCAAACACGCGTGTAAAGAGTAGCCCACAAGGGACTAGGACTAGTCCAAAAGTAACCCAAACGTATGGAAAATACATGGTCTATTTAACATTACGATGTCCTAGTCATGTACATCCCTTCAAACATTTTTGAAATTTTTTGGCGATTGCTTGTTTGGCGATGATTCCGCGATCCTTCTCAGGGAATACGAATCGCTAACCATCGCCTATGGCGATGAATATGCGAGCGCACACAAGTAGCGGCAATCATCAGTGTTTTTTTATAACTTTCGAAAGAATTTTTTTTCTCTTGTTGTTTTTTTAAGGTAACGGGAAAATAAATATTTGGTTTCAAGGGCAATTAGCAAAATTGTCATTCCAGTTGAGCAAGTGATTTGTGAAGGGTGTGTTATTTAATATATCTCTGAAAGCAATTTTCATCGCCGAATCATCGCCCGCGAATCGCCGGCAAATTGTCTAACATCGCAGCGATGCATCGCGTGGAAGCTAAGTGCGATCCTCTGGCGAATCGGCAAAACGTTCGCATGTGTCAACCACGTGAATCGCGGTACACGATGTTCACGCGAATCGCGGTACGCGATGTTTACGCGAATCGCGGTACGCGATGTTCAAGCGAATCGCGATACGCGATTCGCGCGGTTGACACATGCGAACGTTTTCGCGATTCGCATTAAGCTTCCACGCGATGCATCGCGGCGATGTTAGACAACTTGCCGGCGATTCGCGGGCGATGATTCGGCGATGGAAATTGTTTGCAGGGATATATAATTATATGTGTGTTTACATGTGTTTGTAAAAATAAATAAATACCCTGCAAATAATAGGACCAGTCCAAACACGCGTGTAAAGAGTAGCCCACAAGGGACTAGGACTCGTCCAAAAGTAACCCAAACGTATGGAAAAAACATGGTCTGTTAAACATTACGGTGTTCTAGGGCAGGACCATATAACCCACTTTTGGACTACAAAGGAGTAGTTTTAAAACTACTCCATGGTATACTCAAGAGGATTAGTTTTGAAGTCGTTTAAAAACGAAAGCACGTCGTTAAAAAACGAAGACATGTCTCACTACAAACACTTTTTAAAAATGACATGGCCCATGCTTGGATTACATCAGACCAGTCCAATATTATTTGCAGGGCAGAAACATAAATTTTGCAACAAACCAGGGATGATAAATAAGAAAACCAAAATCGTACCAACGAACTTTTTCGGCCCTATTAGTTCTAAATCATTGTTTTATAATTTTATTAAAATTCGTTTGTACATGTAAAGTAATCATAGCAAAAAATACATGATCATCAATTATACATAATAAAAGGGTGGGTAAAATTTTTTCGCGTTAAAAGCACATCGCGATTCTTGTTCAATAAGTCATTCCAAGAAACTTTGCCAAATAAATCATAGGTCAAAAATTAACTTCGAGCCACAGATTTTTTAAAATTGTTTTCCAAAATATTCAAGTATAGAGGCAAACAAATTGTATTTGGTATAGCCAGACCTGTATCATGCGGTATTTTAGGGTCGAGAAACCCATTTATTTTTGATTGCCGCCAGAGAGCGTTTTCATACACTTTTTATTCTGTGTACAGACAGAGCAATCTACATCAATGCAATCTCAAAATAACAAAGCATTTTGATGTTAATGCAATCTGGAATGAATGAAAATGAATTTAATTCACTTGATTGCGTAAATGCGTTGCATAGTGTGTACCCAGCATTAGAATTTATCGTCTTTTTTGTGGAAAATTAATGAATATTTCTTAAAATGCAATCTCAAATTTTAAACGAAAATACAATTTTCTAGAAGGCCTCTTTACCCCTTCTTTTGGATGAACAAGGTCTGCTCGCTCCATTCCATACTCATATCTTTTTTTTCGCCAGAGCTTCTTAAAGGCATTCAAATAAATGGCTCTTAGAAGGCTTTCCAGAGAATGAATGTCTAAAGGCCTTAAAAGAAGGTTATCTTGAAGGGTTTTTAAGAAAAGTATGTAGGCGTTAATGGCTCTTAAAAAACCTTTCAGACCATTCTTGTACAAATGTCTTTGATTAAAGGTCATATTGAAGGGTTTTTAATAAAGGTTTATCAAAAAGCCTTCAGCTGCAGGCATTTAAGGAGGCCTGTAGAATAATCCCTGCTTATATGCGATCAAAAACAATTCATCAATAAATACATACATACATAACACTACGTAACAAATTTTGGACCAAATGAATATTCCAAAATAACCGTTATTTGTGTTTTTAAAAAAGATGCTGTGACTGAAATGCAAATATCCAAAAAATAAAATTTCAGCATATTTCAATACGAACATTTTGTGTCCAATAGGATTCGGATCGGTGCAAAAACGACAAAGTTACAGAAGATTAATTGGACTAACCCACAACAAATTAATATACAAATCTAAATTTTTAGTAACAAAAATATTAAAAATTGCTTAAAAGTATTGAATTTCTATGTGGGTTAATTTACTAAATCTTCTGTAGCTTTGTCATTTTTGTACCAATCTATGTCTTGTTGGGCGCAAAATGTTCATACTAAAATAATCTTATGTCGCATGCAATAAAACATTAGGATTTTTATCATTGGTTTAAAAAAAATAACTTGAATAGAGCAAAATTGAACAAAATCATAAAATTTTCAATGAAGCTTGAACTTTTGTCCCCTGTAACTCTGTCATTTCTAGACCAATCTTGACAAGCAATCCATGGTTATTTTAGAAATTTTATAACCTTTCACTAGAAAGAAAGAATTACATACCCCGTTTAAAATTTTTGAAGATATTTGCATTTCAGTCACATCATCTTTTTTAAAAACACAAATAATGGTTATTTTGGAATATCTCAAAAACTGTTCTACTTTTGACAATTCTGACTTCATATTCAGAAAATTTTACATAATGATTAGCTGTCAGATTCATTTGGTCACGACTTTGTTGAAATTTTGTCACGTAGTGTAATTAATACATAATAGATAACATTTTCATTTTCATAACTATTTCTTGTTTTACTTTTTAGCACAAGTAAATTCTTCCTTAATGAACAAAACTCAACTAAAACGATTTACATTTATTGTTTTTATTTTGTATTTTAATATGTACCTACCTACTATGTTACTTTGTTTTAATAACGGGAACTGAATTCTTTCGCTTTGGCGAAAAAACAAAACAAAAAATGTTACTCTTTTTCTTTTCAACTTCAACTAAAATGATTTACATTATTGTTTTCATTTGGAAGTTATTTTATTATGTAGTACATATGTAAGTATGTTACTTTGTTTTTGTAAAGGGATCTGAACTCTTTTGCTTTTGCTGGTGCAAAAAAACAAAACAAAAATGTTACTCCTTCTTTTATCGCCGAGGCCTTCCATGAGGCATTCTTTAGCAGTTACATATGAATAGCAATTAAATCAAAAAATGTTTTAATCAGTCCTTTAAAAAGGCCTGAAGTAAGAAGGTCTTTTGAGTTTTACCGCTGGGGAGTTGCCATTTCCCTGCAAATAAAATTGGACCACCTGACCCATTTTGATAAAATGGACTACTCCATGGACTAGTCCGATGTAATGCAAGCATGGACCATGCCATTGTTAAAAAGTGTTTGTAGTGAGACGACATGTCTTCGTTTTTTAACGACATGCTTTCGTGTTTAAACGACTTCAAAACTAATCCTCTTGAGTATACCATGGAGTAGTTTTAAAACTACTCCTTACTGGTCCAAAGGTGGGTTATATACCATGGAGTAGTTTTAAAACTACTCCTTAGTGGTCCAAAGGTGGGTTATATGGTCATCTCCTAGGACATCGTAATGTTAAATAGACCAGGTTTTTTCCATACGTTTGGGTTACTTGTGGACTAGTCCTGGTCCCTTGTGGACTACTCTTTACACGCGTGTTTGGACTGGTCCTATTATTTGCAGGGTTTATATCAATTATAAATATGTATGTATGTAGGTTCGAAAAATTTGGAAATAGTACCAGATGAGTCATGGGGGTACCAGCGTACTTTTTGTTTTGGACTGTACCAAAAAAGTACAATTGTACCAACACTAAGAAATTTTAACAATTATGTTGGGAACAGTCCAAAACGTAACGATACATTTTTCGAAATACAAAAATAATTGGAAATTACACAAAAAAAAAAAAAAAAAAATTCTTCCCCCATCAAAAACCTTTCATTAGAAGCATTAGTAATTCGAATTCTACAATTATATGTACGCATCGATACTGCAAAAAATATACACTAGAGCCCCGATTTGCGTCGTTTCGATTTGCGACGCTTTTTTAAAATTGGTAAAGGTGCTATCAGACGGGATGTATTTTACATATGTACTGTCACTTTTCTTTCCCATATGTAATTCCGTATGTATGTCAAAACTTCCATTTTACATACGATTCATAATTTTTGCTATCACACCTGCTTATGTTTTTCCTTATGACATAACCTATAAATGTAAACAAAAGCTGACTTTTGTTTACGTTTCAAAACAAACCAGCTGTTTTGTTTATGTTTGCCACAGGAAAATAGAGCGTGTTCTAATCGAAAAATTTACATATGTATTTCCACATGTATTTTACACATGCAAAGTTTCATATGTATCACACGATGTGTAAAACTTTTACAGATGGAAAATTTGACAGTACATATGTAAAATACATCCCGTCTGATAGCACCTTAAGATCTTTGCGTTCTTATAATTCCCAATTTCGTCGCTACGTACGATTGGATTTTTTCACTGAAGTCAAAATCACATGTTTAGACTTTTCCTATTTGCATGTTAAAAGGCGAATTCCCATTTAATTCAGTTAGGAAAGTTATTCCAAGCATAGTTGCGTGTTAAGAAGTAAGAAGTTAGTTCTTAATAAGAAGTTGTATAGAAAAATGAGAAGAAAATGCATTAGTTTGGAACTAAAATTAGACGTATTAAAGCGTTTCAAGTCGAGTAAAAAGGATGTTGATATAGACAGAACCCTTGGTTTAGCACCTTCAACAGTAAAAACAATTTGCAACAGAGATAGCGCTAAAAATTAATCATTTAGAGATAGCTCGAGTTAATAGCAAATGAGATTTTATTTTTTGTTAAATTTTTTTGTGAATATGGATAAATGAAATAAATTAATATTTGTTTTTATGAAAATATATCTGTTCTTATGTATTTCTTTTCAAGTAATAAATATATTTTTACTTATTTTTAATATTATCTAAGCACACTTTCTGAAATAAATATAATAAAACGTAACCTTATCACTTTTTTTTATCATAAATTTCTTGCCAAAAATTTATATTTTTGAACCAATCAATAAAAAATCAGTGCAATAAATTAGCTCTGATTTGTTAAATTTAAATATTTGATGATTTTGTTAAATTTTCCTGACGATTTTGACGAATTTTGTTAAAACTTTTGACGGTTTTTTAAGAAAATGCCATAACAACCCTGTCTATTACCTAAGCAGTGTTGCCAAAACTTTAAGAGGTAAAATCAGCAAAAAAAAACAATTTTGCATCAAAAAATCTGCAAAATCTACGCCTAGATATTTTAAAATCTTTAAAGTATCTTAAGTACATTTTTTTGTGTAGTTTATTAAGCGAAAGATTTAATAACTAATTTCAAAATTTAGGGCCATGTTCTGGAAATTAAAACGATGGAGATTTTCAATTATATTTTTCTTAATTCAAAAGTAGCTATACCTGGGTTAAAATTACGGCATTCGATATCGATCGAAAATACAATTTAAAAGAAAATTTCGATCAATATAAAACGCCGTAATTTGCCACCTGATTTTAAAAAAAGTTCTGGTAAATATAAGCTATTAACCAAAATGCAATCTGGGGCCTGATTCTGGCAGTCGTGATCGAGTACTTTCTCGATTCGAAAAAATTTTATTTCTAATTCTTTCAGTCGATACTGAACGCAGCGAAATTATTTTTTCAGTATTGTGAAACTCAAATTAATTCTTTACAACACTGAAAAAATAATTCCGATTCGTTAAGTATTGACTGAGATTATTAGAAATTAAATTGCTTTCGAATCGAGAAAGTACTCGATCACGACTGCCAGAATCAGGCCCCTGGTTTCCGACCCAAACATAGCTTAGTTCACAATCAAAACAACAATTTCGTTTTTTCTTCTGTCTTTTTTCTTCCCAAAAATGTAACTAACATTTTTTTTAAAATGTAACTAAAGTTGAGTATACTTTAACTTTAGCAACAAAATGTATGAAATTGTTTTTGACGTTTAAAATAATTTTATTTAGTTATGAATGAAAATTTTAACAAACTGTTGAAAAAAATAATAATAAATGCATAATACTGTTGTGGCTAAAATTTTCAAACGGTTTCTTAATCCAAAATGTGTGAGTTTGAAAAAGAAATTGTTGCTCTATTATGGACACCAAATGAAAATGTTTTTTTGATTGTGAACGAAGCTTTATTGAAGTGACGGAGGAAATTCGAGGCTATATAGATAACGGAAAAGTTACCTTGTTGATGCTTTTGGATCACTCCAAAGCATTTGATATGTTTAATCATGCCATGCTTCGTATTAAATTAACTAAGATTTTCCATTTGACCTCTTCTGCGTCAGATCTGATCTCATCTCATCATATCTAAGTAACCGCTATCACTATGTAAGTTCAAACAATAAGCAATCATTGCCGTTGCCTGTGACCAAAGGTGTTCCTCAAGGGTCCATATTAGGTCCTCTAATTTTTACAATATATATAAATGATTTGCCAAAACAATTATCACATTGCAAAATTTATAAGTACGCCGATGATGTTCAGGTTAATATATGTAGATTAAACTTTGAGCTATCAAAAATTGAAGCCTGGGCAGAGGCAAATTGTCTTTGTCTGAATCCCGCTAAATCGAACTGCCTTGTAATTTCCAGGTACAATACACAAATAACTATTGAGCCCAATATAATCTTGAACTCGCAGCAAATAGAAATTGTCAAGAAGACTAAAAACCTTGGCATTATTGTAAATTATTCACTTACTTGGTCAGCAGTTTAAAGATTGAATTAAGCATACATGTTAATATTTTAATACCTGATTAAACTGGCCTAACCAACCAGTGAAATGCGCATAGGAATAGCTTATTCCATCAACAATAAATTTCAGTGTTTTTATCAACAATAAAAATTGGGAATTAAGCACTAATAACAAAATCTTTTAAATTAAAATTTAGTTTAAATTTAAAGATTTTATTAAAAATTTGAACCTAGACCAGATCTACATTTTTGAAATAAATGTGATACGTAAACCTAAATTTGAATTCTAAATTTTTCATTCTGATTCTCAATTTGAATCTGCACGTAAATGCCTAGGCGAAGATTGAACTTCAACATTTAACTGAGTTTGAACATTTAAACCTGGACTAAATTTAAATAATTGGACTTTATTTGCATTTCAACGTAATACTTAATAACCTAAATTGAAAAATGTAAGATTGAACTGCCTAAACCGACTAATCCTCAACTTAATAAATAAATAAAAACATTTAAAATTGGTTGAAGGGTAACAGGTGTATGGCGAAGTGGAAAGTTACGATTGGGGGCATTACTCCGGATGATTTTAATTTTTGGGCAATGAGTATCGCCACGGATGACAGTCAAATGTCATATTGGGTGGGCAGCCTGCCCAGGACATAAACATCTGGTCCTGGGGACTCGAGGCAATCATGTCGAAAATTGCTGATAAGTTTTTCGGTAGCATCAATCAACAATCGGTCTTTGTTCAATGTTTTTTTTTTGTTTTCTGTCGCTACGGTATATCAACAGCTTTCGTTTTTTTGGCACGAATTAAATTGTGTATGTGTGAGTAGATGGACACGAAACCCCCATTTCCGGCAAGCTTCCTGCCCAAACACCAGCGTGCCATTGTCCATCGCGAAGCGAAATTGAGTTCCTTTTCCGCCAATATAAAAAAAAAATTCAAAGTAAAATTTTTATTCAAAAGTGTGAAAAATATTTTAATAATAAAAGAACTATAATTATTAAAGTGAAACTATTAATTCCTTTTATAAAAAAGTGAAAATCTTAATTTTATATAAAAATGCGTTGGTGTTCAGTTTGCTGTTTTTGACACCAAGCAATTAAATTGCAAGAACAAAATACATATGGCTTTCTGTAGTTGTAGAGTTGCACTTACCTTTTTAAATTCGTCTTGGGCAAACGCATTAAATCGTCATCAGACGTAGTAAGCTACCCAAGGTGAATTTATGTTAACGCACACAAAAAATCATCTAGGGTATTTTACCAATGCGTAAATAGGTAAATTATTTTTATATAAAAACAAAAAACTAAGTATAGTTGCCTAAAATAATTGGTAATTTATAAAAAAAGTTTTGCCTAAAATTTTTGTTAATATTACTAATTGGGTTAGGTATCTTCTTCGAATGTTTTAATGTATGTATGTAGGTTTATTTGATTTTTTCTTTCAATTGGAAATTTTTTTGTGAAAAAGTTCAAATTTAAATTTAAAATGTTTGAATTTAAAATAAATTAAAAACTATTCGATAGAGGATACAGACACAACGTAGTTATGTGAGTACATTATAAACATGAGATAAGGATCTCCACTGACCTTTTTACAAATAAGATGTATATAAAAAAACAATAATTATTTATTTATTACTTTTATTGAAGACGTGTAATTTTGACGACGCGAACATTTCCATGCTGGATCATTATGGATTTTAAAGGCAAAATTAGTTATAATCCTAACGTGAAACTGTATTATATTGATATAACAATTGTCGCATCTTATGGCGATTTCTTTTCTGAGAAAAATGTTGCATTAATGTTACATGTTCTATATTTTTGTGTTCGTTTGTAAAAAAATACAACTGTGGGAAAAATTTTCAAGTTCTTTTGTGAATATGTTGATAAAAAACGTGCAAAACATGTTGCATGTTTTACCCTTACTTTTACTTAAGGTGTTATTACTGCCCTGTCTTACAATTTTGGTACTTACTACTTTGTTTGTACAACCAATGTTTTATTTTGTTTGTTATAATTCATACAGCTCATAATTTTGTAAAAAGTTATTTTAAAACAAAATATAAATATATTTACACATTAATGGCGATTTCTTTTCTGAAAACAATATGCTACAGTATATACATGTAACATTTTTTAATGTTACCTATAATCACTGGAAGTGTTACATGTTGTGCAATTTTAATAGAACACAATTAGCTGCTTTTATTTACAACTATTACACTTTCATAATTAATGTACTTCATGAGCGATTTTTAATGCTATTTGAGCGGTTTCTGAACGCAATTATGGCTTGAAAACAAATATTGACATCACTAATGGCTTAGAAAAATTTAAACGATTATAATATAAATAGACTTTTTTTGATTTTAATGTGTAAATATATTTATATTTTCTTTTAAAATAATTTTTTTTACAAAATTATGAGCTGTATGAGTTATGACAAGCAAAATAAAACATTGGTTGTACAAACAAAGTAGTAAATACCAAAGTTGTAAGACAGGGCAGTATGAACACCTTAAGTAAAAGTAAGGGTAAAACATGCAACATGTTTTGCATGTTTTTTATCAACATATTCACAAAAGAACTTGAAAATTTTTCCCACAGTTGTATTTTATGTACAAACGAACACAAAAATGTAGAACATGTAACATTAATGCAACATTTTTCTCAGAAAAGAAATCGCCATAAAATAAAAAAAAAGTCTATTTATATGATAATCATTTAAATTTTTTTAAGCCATTAGTGATGTCAATATTTGTTTCCAAGCCATAATTGCGTGCAGAAACCGCTTAAATAGCTTTAAAAATCGCTCATGAAGTACATTAATGATGAAAGTGTAATAGTTGTAAATAAAAGCAGCTAATTGTGTTCTATTGAAATTGCACAACATGTAACACTTCCAGTGATTATAGGTAACATTAGAAAATGTTACATGTACATACTGTAACATATTTTTTTTAGAAAAGAAATCGCCATTAAACTTACAAGAAGCATTTCGTTATTTAGCACACAAATTCCATTGTGTAAAAAAAGATTTACAAGCGTTAACAGAAGGAAGGTCTAATGAAAATTATGAGTTCCACTGAAACACCACTGGATGCGCTTGTTACAACAAAAATCACAAAATTCAATTTTAAGTGAAAGCACTACTTCGACAATTTAATAAATCAAATTTATCGTTAAATTCCAATAGGTTAAAAAAATATATGTATATTGCTCATTTGCTGCAACGTCGTCATGATTCAAAATAGTATGATATTTTGGAGTTAATGATGCAGAATTGTTCATTTGAAGAAATTGTGTCGTTATTTTTTATAAGTGGGGTAAGCAAATCATTTAGAAATGTATTTAAAGAGTTATTATGACGTTGCAGCAAATGAGAGATATATACTTAGATTTAGAAAGACGTACAAGTAATAAGTTTCAATAGATCAATTAGTTAATTATAATACATTATGAATTCATAAATAAAATATTGCAATGAAATTAAAATTAATTTTATTTAAAGTATGTAACCAAAAAAAATATATAGAGTTTTTTAAATATGCTTACTTTATGGAAAAAAGTAGTAAATTTACCTAAAATCTATGTTCTTGTACAAAATTTAACTTAAATAATTTTCCAAAAATAAAAATATAAAATAACTTTACTATCATTGGTAAATTTTCAAAGTTTTTTAGTAATTTTAACAAAATAATTAGATACTTTTTCGAACATAGAAATTACCTAAGTTAAAAGTTTTATTACCCAAGAAACTAAGATACTGCCATGCTACCCTTGCGCTTAGTTAATTTTATACCATATATTTAGGTAATTTTACCTATGATTTTTTTTGTGTGCGGTGGTGGCGAAACTACAACAAGTACAACACCAAAAACACAACATTGGATTTTATTTGTTGCTTTCAATCCAAATTTTTAATATTTTTTAATTAGGCTTAAGTTCATGAAATTTAATTTTTATTAAATTATTTTTATGAAGAAAGGAATTTTACAACATGAAAATCAATTAAAATTGTTATTGATAATCTTTCATTTTTGACGTGGCTCGGGCTCGAACCCTGGCCGGCAGGTTACCATGACATGTTTCGATCGCAACCACTCGATCTCCTCAGATGGATTTGCCGTCTTACACTCGCAGCCATCGACGACTGCTGACGTCACTAGTCAAACATCAATCCTTAAACCAAATTGTATTTTAACATTTGGTAGATCGAAATTTGCTTTCCTGAATGATTATCCATTTTAATTGATTTTACATGTTTTTTTTTTTTTTTTTTTTTTTTCGTTGACAGATATGCCAAAAACACAAGCAATTTTTGACATTCCTTGCTCGATATACGAAAAAAAAGGTAGCACAGCTGTGCTTTCAACGCCACCTAAAAAATTTTATCGTCTTGAAGCTAGCATGGTGGAATAAGCAGGTGTCATCGTTACGGCAACAAATACAACATAACAACAATAATGGAAATTATATCACCGTTTACGTCAAAAAAAATACTTTAAACAAAAATCAAAGCGTGCCGCTGAACGTGATGATATAAATTAATTTTTAGCCAATTTTTATTCAATTGTGGTCTATATCTTATTTATTTTAATTTAAAATTATAAAAAACTTCAATAAAATACAATAATCACAGCATTTTTTGTAAACATCTTTCGTATATTTACATTAAAAAAAAATATTTTTGTTTTCAATAAATACACTGTATCCATATATATACATATTATGTACGAAAGAAATTATATTTTCCATATCATAGTGGACGGAGTTTTTCTTGTAAACAAATAATATAAAAAAGTAGTTGATTGAAAATGTTTGCTTCATTCTGAACACCAAGTGAAACTTTTGCTGTCATTGTGAATCTGACCTTAACGTTCAAAATTGTTACACTGGCTGAAAACCTGAATGCTATAAACCATATTAATTTAGTAATATGTAGCTATTAAATACATACATATATGTATCAGGAGTGTGCTAGAAATCGTAAACGTAAAACGCCAGAATTTGGAAGTTTTTTTTAATACACTTTGAATCTAATTTTTATAATTGTTGTTATAAAATTTTATTTAATAGAGAAATATTTGTATAAGATTCGTCATAAAAATCTTTTATTACAGAAATCTTATTAAATAACCAATTTTTTAAATTCTTGCGTTCTACGTTTCCGATTTCCAGCACAGCCCTGTATATCTCCACTGTATGTTTTCAATCATATTAAATACTTGTTTTTGAAAAGTGTGTTATTTTGATTGACAGAATTTGTTGTATTTCCGCCATTGCAGTCGTAGCTGCATCCAGTGGCAGTTCTTCTAATTGCATTTCAATAGATTTTGCAAAAGCAGAGAACATAGTTTCCTCTACGTTTGTACTGGAACCTTTAGTTATGATCGAATCAAGAGATTAATTAAATTTGTTGTCTCTGGCCATTCTTGATCGTTTCAAGCCTTTCCATGGCTTATCGATAACCGGTGTTGATGTGGTTAAACTGGAAGATGCATTTAAGGAACTATTAGTTTGGGTGAAATCGGGACTATTTTCAGATCCACCACCTTCAATCGTGTACAGTTCTGGACTCACTTCAATAGGTGCACAAGATTCTTGCTTTAAAACGAAGATACATATAAAAATATCGTTTTTAAAAAATTTAAACAAGAACCCACCTTTATCAAATTACTGGATGTCTGGCGTAACACCACGACTGTGTCTAGGAAACTTAACTCTTCATAGTAAAAAAGATGAGGTCTGTATATATCTTCTGTTCCAGCGCCGGACGATTTTGAACTTGTTGCTTTTTTTTCTCCCCTACATAGGCAGATCTTAAATATTTAATTTTCTTTTTCACTTCTTCAACACTTTTCCCCATTTCTTTTCAATTTCTTCCCAAGCATTTCTTTTGAGGTCTATTCTTTTATAATCCGGGCTTCTGTACTCCCAAAGGCAGGGATATTGGCGGTAAAGGGCAATAATTTTAAAAACTTCCGAAACACCCCACTCCATTACAACTTACATAAAAATTGAGGAAAATACTTTTATATATTAAAAAAAGGATGTAAGCTTACAGTATAGCCTTAAAAAATATATTTTTATTAAAAATTTTATGTTTTTGCCAAAATTATCTTTTTGGCGTCCTTTTTTTTTCTTTGAATTTTGAAATGTCAAACTAAAAGTGACATTTGGTGGCAGAGCGATGTTAGACATAGTTGTGCAAACAATTGTTTTAACAACGCTGTTTAAACAAGAACAAAACAAGAAATTGTTTGTTGTTTTAACATAGCGATGTCTAATATAGACGGCCTGTAAACAAAACTTTGACATAAACCTAGATAATCAATGCAAGAGCAAAAAATCGTCATCTGGCGTAGTGCTGCCACCTATTTATTCCGCCATGGAAGCTACCTGTTTATTTCATTATGAATCAGTTGTCACATTTTTAAAACATGACGGCTCTGTCGTCGTTTATACAGTTGTACTGTCTCTTTTGCACACATGGCGTTTAAGCAAAAATAAAAAGAAAGAAAAATTTAAACAACATTTTCGGCGGTTGACGCTGTTGAAGTTATTTTGTTTTGTCAATTAAAATTTATTCGAGCCTTTGTTAAATTTTAAATTAAGTTTTTTAACAAATTAACAATTTCTATTACGAAAAGATTTTTTAATGTTATTTAATTTATAAAAAGAAATTTGAATTTGTTATTTTTGCTGTAAAACAAGAACTTCTAAAAAGTGCTATACCGCCAAGAGTAAAAAAGATATTTTCCTTTTGCAAGGATTTTTTTTAGGTTTGTGCATAACCTTAAAATCATTTAAAACCCAGAAATACAAAATGAGCAAGGACATTTATTATTCCGACAAATACTACGATGAAAAATATGAATACAGGTAAGAATTTAAGCTTAAATAATTGTACAAGTTTTATTTTTTTCTATTTACTACTATGCAGGCATGTGGTACTTCCTAAGGAGCTAGTAAAATTGGTACCCAAAACACACCTAATGTCTGAAGCTGAATGGCGTTCAATTGGAGTACAACAATCACGCGGTTGGATTCATTACATGATACACAAACCTGAACCGCACATTTTGCTATTTCGGCGGCCAATACAACAGTAAGTTGTTTCCCTTTTTTTGAGATTGGTGCTCTGGAATTCAGAACAGAACTGCTTACATTTAAAAATATCCTCAAAATATATAAAATGTAAATAGCAAACAAACACTACAAATCGATTAAACAAGTCGTTAATTTTATTGTTGCTGGATGAAAAAGTCAAGAGCAGTGCTAGTCATTCCGTAATTTAAAAAAAGTCGCGATCATAAAAAATTCCACTCAACTACATGTCTTTCATTATGTATAATAGGTTTTTAATAATAATTTAACTTTTATTTCATTGTTTTATATTAACTTATTGCAAACACTTTATAAATTTTTAATTTTCAAGCTTATTAGATTTTTCAAAATGAGAAGAATAAAGTAACACGATTGAGTCGTAACATTATTTATTTGCTTGCTCTTGACCCGATACTCTCTAGTAGGATTGATTACCTTTTTATGTTTTACTATTATGGGCCATATTTTAAATTTATTTTTTGTACCGCTAGCAAATACATAATAAAGAATAATACATTTTGCAAAAAAATATTATTATACAAAAACAACTCTTAAAACGGTAATATCTTTTTAACAATTTTTTTCAAAAAAAAAAATAAAATCGTTGACTCATTATTAATCAAAATATAGGTATGTATGCCCTAAGCAGCGTTTAAAAAGTTGCGGCCAACGAAGAAAAACTGACATTTATTTTACTTCTTCATTTGTCGTTGGTAAAAAAAAACTTGCTTTTACTTCATATTCATTAAATGAAACACACTTTTCAAAATCTGGGGGGCTACTCTCTATTGCGACGCGAAAACAATTTCGATGCGAAAGCTAAATGCCAACTTGGTACTCTATCGATTTCGCAAAATGTTTTGAAAATGGCGCTATACTGGCAACAAAAATGAATGATGGCGCATATTGACAGCAATGAAATGTTAAAATATGTAAAAATATGTTAAATTGAAAAATTTTAATAAAAGAAATAGTGATGATTTGAGAAAGGAAAAAAAATTAATAGATGCGAAAGACAAATGCGCAAACGCATTAAAGAGTACCACTCGCTAGATTTGCTACCATTTTCTTTCGCATCGCAATAGAGAGTAGCCCCACTTTTTTTTTTTTGCAAATTATCGTTAACATTACTCTCTTAATAAAAAGATTTCTGTATGACGTGCTAAGTTCCCAATTTTTCATGTTTGATAAATACACTGAGATTTATTGTTGAGGGAAAGCTAGCTTCTATGCGCATTTCACTGGTTGCTTAGGCCAGCTCATCAGGAAACCTTTTCAAAAGATTTTAAAAAAGCCAAAAATATTGAACAAATAAAACCCTAAAGCGACTAAGTCTTGTACCAATATCAAAGCTTTTCTTACATTCCCCTACAATTGGTTGGCTTTTTTCCGACTCGAATTGTAGTTGTAAGTGGGTAAAAAGAAAAAAACAAAGTAGAATAGAGTTTCTATTGGGCCTGGGGTAAATTATGTTCCGATCTTCACGAAATTTCACGGTATCATTTTAGTCCTATAAAACTGTGACGAGCCAAAATTTGTTATAATTGCATTATTTTTTACTGTTTTAGGCGTACTAAACTGTTTTCCGGTAGTAGGGTTTATATGGGGCCTAAGGTAAATTATGGACCGATCGTCACGAAATTTCACAATGTTGTTTCTAGTCCAAAAAACTGTGATGTACCAAATTTTGTTACGCTAGCATTATTTTTTACGGTTTAAGGCGTACTAAACTGTTATCCGGGAGTAGTGTTTTTATGGGGCTTAGGGTAAATTATTGACGGATCTTCACGAAATTTAACAGCGTGATTTCCAGTCAAATAAAACAAATTTTTGCAAAATCTTATCTCATTCCGTACCTTGTTCCAGCATTTATGTTATTTTTTGTAACAAAATTATAAATGGTGGTTCCACATTTTGATTCATAGCTCTGGTCCTACTGATTTTGCTGGATTTCAATCCCAAACTGCTTAGGACAACTACAAGCAATTTGGCACCAAGTTTGTTCATTTCTTTTGAGTTGTTCGAAAGTGAACGTGTTTTCAACAGACGGACAGACAGACGGACATGGCTAAATCGGCTTACAATTACTCAAGGACCCAGAATATATATACTTTATGGGGTCTGAGATGAATAATAAAAAAGTTTCACACGGAATGACAAACTTAATATACCCCCTTCACAACTAATTGTGGTGGAGGGTATAAAAAATTGTTTCATTTTATTGTCTTCGTAAGAAAACAACAAAAAAAAAACCAATTTGCTAGTTCAGTTTTCTGCACGGGAACATGAAAGTATATTATCAAAGTTATTTTTGGGAATACAAAATTTATTATATAAGATTGTTTAAAAATTTATATCACCCAAATTTATGAACCTTAACCTCTTCAAAATGCAATATAGAGTCAGCCAGTGAAAGAACGTTGTAAGTTACTTAAAAAATTATACAATCTAATGGTTTTACAACTTGGAATAACGTTTTAAAAGCCGCTTGCATAGTAGAAAAACGTCATAAATGTCATCGCGATTATGGATATATTACGTTTTTCCATTAAAAAAGTTATAAACTGTAAATTTGCATGTTGTTTTAAATTCAAATTTCTTGATATTTTGCAAACAAGTTTAAAAAAGGTAAACTTGCCTTTTAAAAACGTTTTTTTTTTTGCTCTCCTGAAAAATAATTATCTTGTCACTTTCAACGTTATTCGCGGCTGTTCTTCAAATTTAAACAGTCGCTATCAAACTAACTCAAAAAAGCGAAAAGTTGTAAGCAAGTTTAAGCGTTTTGCGATTCTCAGAACATGCCCGAATATCTGAAGTTTCATTTATTTAAATTTTGTTTCAAATTTATTACTAAATTTATTTAGTTTAAAATAAAATTCTATACTGTTAAGCTGTGTCAACACCTATTAAATATTTGACGTACTACACGTAATCCCTAGTTTTATTTTAAGAAATTGTTTGCTTTTCCAACACGTTTTGCTTGATCAAACATCATTTAACAGTTTCTAAATTATATTTTTATACCCACACCACAATTGTGGAGAGGGTATTATGCATTTGTGCTGATGTGTGTAACGCCTTAAAAAATTGGTCGTACACCCACCTTAAAGTATACCTATCGACTCAGAAAGTGATTCTAACTAACGATGTCCCTCCGGCTGGTTGGCTGTCCTTGTGCGCAAAGCACAGGTCGCAGTTTTGGGGATACATAATTTGATAAAATTTGGTACATAGATTCTTATTGGCACAAGGACGAAGCCTATTGAAAATTGGCCGAATCGTAGGACCACGAGGGAAGATAAGTGGAAATTTCATCCTCTCAAAAACTATCAAACCGATTCTAATAAAATTTAAAACATAGATAGAACCATATCTATATGGACACAAAAGGTATGTATGTATTTGTCAAAAAATAGGACCACGAGGGGAAATAGGGGCATTTTCTGGCTCTCAAGCCTATATTAATGAAATTTAAAACATATATAGATCTATATCTATATGGACACATAAGCTATACAGTTTTTCAAAAATAGGACCACTTTAATGAAGTTTATAAACAGATAAATCCATATTTGTATGGACACATGAGCACAATGTGTTTTTAAATAATGTGGTGCTGGGTATCATATGGTCGGGCTTGACCGACTATACTTGCTTACTTGTTTATTAATGTATTTAATATTTACAAAGGTAAGTAAGTAATAGGCTGTTTTCCTTAACGTGTGTTCACATGTATTCTGTGGTTCACAATGTATCAATACCGTGTTAATGCATTGTGTACCTAAATTTTCACCTTCTTTGCATTGTATATGAATATGGTTTGCATCTACATTATTTTAACTGCTTTATTTGCTTTTCTCTGCGCAGTGACAACTACAAAGTTGCATTTCGGAACTAAATGCATTGTCAAAATTTTTATGGCTGTATTTAAGAACATGTTGCCATGTATTACTACAATGCATATTTGGCTTAACTATAATAGTTGTGAGCCAGATTGGCATTTTAACAGCCATGTTCTGACAATCGCGCGATTTGAAATCGCAAAACGCCAGGGGGGCTACTCTCTATTGCGATGCGAAAGAAAATTGTAGCAAATCTAGCGATTGGTACTCTTTAATACGTTTGCGCATATGTCTTTCTCATCTTTAAATTTTTTTCTTTTCGTAAATCATCACTTTATTATACCCACACCACAATAGTGGAGAGGGTATTATGCATTTCTGCTGATGTATGTAACGCCTTAAAATATTGGACCTAGACCCACCTTAAAGTATACCGATCGTCTTAGAATCACTTTCTGAGTCGAACTAACGATGTCCGTCCGGCTGGCTGGCTGGCTGGCTGTCCATGTAGCCTTGTGCGCAAAGTACAGGTCGCAATTTTGGAGATAATTTGATGAAATTTGGGTCATAGGTTCTAATTGGCACAAGGACCAAGCCTATTGAAAATGGGCCGAATCGTAGGACCACGAGGGAAGTTAGGGGGAAATTTCTTCCTCTTAGAAACTATCAAACCGATTTCAATGAAATTTAAAACATAGATAGAACCATATCTATGTATATGGACACAAAATGTATGCATTTTTTAAAAAATAGGACCACGAGGGGAGATAGGGGCAATTTCTGCCTCTCAAACCGATTTTAATGAAATTTAAAACATAGATAGATCCATATCTATATGGACACATTAGCTATACAGTTTTTCAAAAATAGGACCACAAGGGGAGGTAGGGGGCAATTTCTGCCTCTCACAAACTTTCAAACCGATTTTCATGAAGTTTGTAAACATAGATAAATCTATATTTATATGGACACATAAGCATGATGTGTTTTTAAATACTGTGGTGAAGGGTATCATATGGTCGGGCTTGACCGACTATACTTTCTTACTTGTTTTATTTAAATTTTCCAATTTCAAATATTTTTACACACTTTAGCATTTTATTACTGTAAATCCGCGCCATCTTTAATTTTTATTACCACTATATTACTTCATTTTCAGAAAATTTTGCGAAAATTATAGAGAGTACCAAAATGGAATTTAGCTTTCGCATCGAAATTGTTTTCGCATCGCAATAGAGAGTAGGCCCCCAGATTTATTTTATGGTGTTCTGAAACTGGTTCGTTTTGCTTGCGTCCTGCCAATGGTTTTTTAAAGTTCCTTTGAGCATACTTTTATTTTATTTATTTATTTTATTTTATTTTTACATTACGTATAACCTAGCCTTTAAAGGCCATAATCGGTTACAATTTTGCAATTTGAAGTCACCAAACTTCTTGCGATTGCGATTTACAGCCCACGTATTATGCAATTTCAAGTCAAGATCACAAATGTTTAGCGTTTTGCGATTGTCAGAACATGCCCGTATATAAAAAAGAATAACGATTTAAGCTTCGTTCACAATAGGCAGATACATTTTCACTGGTGTTCATAACACTGGTTTACAGCCAAAAAATACCAAGAACGCCACATGCCTACATAAGTTAATTGGGACCTCCTGAACACGAAAAACGCTGTAATTTTTTTTTCTAAGTACCGTTTTTTAGATAACGGTAATTTTGTGTTTTTCGGTGTATGGTCCCACTCAAACCCTTGTGGAGCCCAACCGAAAAGTCCGAACGAAAGAACATTTTTTGAATTTCCGTCGATATGCTGAAAATTTCTATCTGATAAGAAATGGCTGAGTTATGGCACCTCAAAGTTCAAAATTATCTAAAAACAGTACTTAGGAAAAAAATTACAGCGTTTTTCGTTTTCAGGAGGTCCCAATTAACTTATCTAGGCATGTGGCGTTCTTGGTACTTTTCCAAATTAAAAATTTGTAAAGCAGTGTAATAGAGCAACAATTTTTTTTCTATATTTTGGCCGCCCTTTTGCTTTAATCACGCTTCTGACACGTCTTGGCATTCTTTCGACCAAGTTTTCAATAAGATACCTTGGAATATTTGACCACTCCGTTTGGACTCGGTCCCAAAATTTCATTTATATTTGTTGGCGAGTTATCGTACCGTGAAAGTCGTTTTTCAGTAAAGCCCATTAGTTTTCGATCGGATTGAGATCTGGAGGCTTATTCTGAATTGCGTTGCGAAAATCAATGCGATGCGCATCGCAATTCAGAATAAGCCTCCTGTATTGACCCTGAGCTTCTACCGTTTAGTTTTTTTTAATTTTTTTTTTTAATTTCCTAAGCTAATAAGGAAACCAGAGTCTCCGGCGCTGATAGACTAGCTCGATACCAGGTAGCCTACCGGGGCACTCTATTATTATTCCCCCTAAGTAAGTAACAAGAGAAATTAGTCGCTTTTCTTTCGGACTAAACGTTTTGCCTTTCGAGCATCTCGTTTCACTGATATTTGTTAGGTCTTGTAGAAACATAGGTTCCAATATTTGTTCTTCAGCAATACGGGCAACAACATTAGACTTGAAGAAAGTTTTTTGCTAAAATTAATATTTTAGAAAATTAAGAAAATAACAACAAAAAACCAAAATTTTTATATACGTTTTATATGCATGTATATATAAAAGAGGAATTTAATGTCAAGTGACCCAATTTTGAAATCGATGTCTTCCGATTTGGATGAAATTTGCAAAAAAATATTTTTAAAATGTACATTAGCGTGGCCGTTAGTTGTATGGAGATATTTGTGTCTAAACTACTGTCCAATAGGACCAACCTTGGTGCAAATTTCATCCAAATCGGAAGACATCGAATTAAAAATTGGGTAACTTGACATTAAATTCCCCTTTTATATATATAAAACGTATATAAAAAGTTTGGTATTTTGTTGTTATTTTCTTTATTATTTTCTAAAATATTAATTTTAGCAAAAAACTTTCTTCAAGGCTAATGTTGTTGACTAGAAGAGCTAAAATATTGACATATATCATATTCTTGTAAAATGTTGTTTTTAAAAGATAGTAATATGCAAACAATTACATTTGAATAAATGGCTTGATGGCGAACTTTGAGGGGCGGACGCCCCTCCCCCCCTAAAACACAACTTATCGCTACGAAATTTTTTTGTATTTTTTTTACATAAAACTGAACCGATTTGAGGGGCGAGAATATAAGAAATCCAAAAAAAGTAAATAACGGCAACCCTAATGTACATACATATATTAGGTGTGTTCCACAAGATCTCGGGCAAGTTCGGACTAATGAGAGAAAAATGAAAATTACTCTCTAAATTTGCCGAATTATCCAAAACTGCTAGAACGCAAAAAACCATTTTCGCACTTCTTAAAATACTAACGCTGCTTCCTTTTCAAATTAAGATCTATTTAAGTGATTTTAGACGCTAAAAAGTAATAACATAATAAAACCAAAACATTTGCATCATTGTAATTTTTTATATTTTGTTTTTTTTATATTAAATATTAAGGGAAATATGTATGCAATAACGTTTTAACCACTTTAATTTTTTTGCAAAATCCTTAAATTTGGTTTTTTAATATGTTTTTAATTAAAACTAAACTTTATCTTTTGCTTGTAAATTTCCTTAATTATTTATCAGTTCATATGTAAACACAAACAGCTGATTGTTTTTTATTGTCCGAACTTACCCAAGGAAAAAGTTCGTGCAAATTTGTACAGGAAATGAAAAATATTTCTCTCTCAATTACTCTCTTAATTGCACAAAAATTGTTATGTGGAACGCTTTTGGGAACTCAACTCAGTTGAGTTGTAATTTCTTAATTTTTTTATTATGGTTTACAACTTTGTTAAATTGCGGTGAACAAAAACATAAAAAAAAATTACAACTGATCTCAACCGGTTGTCTTTATTACAACTCAACTGAGTTGAGTTGTAAACCGTAGTAGGGGCCTAAATCTCTCTCAATCATGGGTATGAACTAGAGTTGTCAACCGATTAAGAATAATTCGATTAACCGATCAAACAAAACCAAACTCTTGTTCGAATAATTTTAAAACGACGATTTTCGAATAACGAATAAATCGAATAATTAATTTCGATTAATCGAACAATTTTTTTTTTGTTAAAAAATAAATTGAATAAAAGCTAAGAATTTGATTTATTCTCATACGATTTTAGGGATTTTATACAAAATGTAGGAAAGTTAAAAAATTTTGTTGTCATAGACCTGGGTGTAATAAATCTCAATCTTAAGTAAGCAAAACCCGTGTTGAGTACTCATAGTATTTCAAAAAGGTATTTTATGTTCTTATTAACCCTTCTGCACTCCTTGGGTCAATTTGACCCAATTTTGGTTTTCAAACGCAAAATTTGTCCCTTAAAGTATAAGATATGGGCGTGAAACTTTAATTTATCCATTACAGGGACGAAAATTATAAATTTAAATGAAAATAATAAAATTTAAATTTTTCCTTCCCCCTCCAAAAAACACGATGTACAAACATTTAATATCCTTTGGGTCAATATGACCCAACAAGCGATATTGCAAGTTTAATTCCACTTTAAAATTTTTTTCCTATTGAATTGAGTTCATCTTCATTCAGAATTATCGATCAATAATTTTTTCAGTCAAATAATCAATAGAATCGCTTTTATTTTTTATTATACTTAAATATGAAATGTTGTTTACATTTTATTGTTGGGTCATATTGACCCAAAGGATCATAGGAAGGGCACATATCCAAGGGATGCAGAAGGGTTAAACAATTGAGTAGGTGAGTTGCAAAACTCGTTCGCTACAAAATTAAAAATAGAAGACGACAATTGATTTTAACTGTTCTTTTGGCGCTTAATGTCCATCTTTTTAGCACGGACATGCAATCTGAATATTTCGTCTAATAAAGCGCCAAAAGAACTGTAAGAATCATTAAAAAATTTTCAATTCGGGTGAAAAATTTAGAAATAAACAAAAAGCTTAAAAATATAGAATTGATTTATATAAATCATATATTGAAAGTAGAAAATGTTGTTATTGTATTATAATACAATTTTTTTAAATTATATATGCATATCTTTACCATTTGCGTAAGTGTCAATATTACCATTGAAAACGATGTAGTCTAAGATAATCCTACGACATCAAGAAACGCCGAACTGTTTTATAGAAGAAATTGTATACAGAAGTTTGGCTGAAGATGGTAGGTCTGCCAACGCCTTTCAAAAATCCAGAGTAATATTGGATTATTAAGGAATGAAAGGTTTTATGATGCCTTTAAGTAATACAAATATATGAAGTTAAGATGAAAAATTTTATGCATCAAAAAAAGAAGAAGTCATAGCGGATGGAATGGAAGATTTTCCATAGTAATTTTTTTGTAAAAAAAAAATTTTTATTCGTTATTCTCACCGATTAATCGAATAATTTTTTAGATTTAATCGTTTGTTCGAACGTACAAAAACAATTATTTGAATTATTCGAACAAAGTTGAAAGGCGAATAATTGACAACTCTAGTATGAACTCTTTCTAAAAAAAAATAAAAATTTATTTCACCACCACCAAATTAGAGAACTGAAATAAGTTTCTTTTTAACCGGTAAATGCCCAAGGACACCGATTTTGATATAAAAAATATATGATGTGTAAAATAGTCGACAAAAATCAACTGCGTACCAATTTTGTCTAAAAAATTTTTTTTTTAAAGTTATTTAGAAAATAGTGGTTGTATCTTAGAAGATACACTGGGCACTCCCCCGCAAGTATTATTTGTATGAAAGTACTATTAGAAAGCAAAGAAAACATGAGCTAGCATCTATGAAATTTATTTTAATGAAATTTATTTTAATTAAAAAACAAGTAAGGAAGTATAGTCGGTCAAGCCTGACCATATCATACCCTACACCACATTATTTACATACACATTTTCGAGACTGCACCCTATTCGGGACCCATGAAGAATCATGCTTATGTCTCCATATAATCATGAAAGCATTTATGTTTTAAGGTTCATTAATAACGGTTTGAAACTTTGTGAGAGGCAGAATTTACCCCCTTTCTCCCCTCGTGGTCCTATTTTTAAAAAACTGCATAGCTTATGTGTCCACATAAATATGTTTATGTTTTTAATATCATTAAAATCGGTTTGATAATTTCTGGGAGGCAGAAACTGCCCCAAATCTTGTTTCGTGGTCCTACTATTTGGCTATTCAATAGGCTTGGTCTTTGTGTCAATAAGAGCCTATGCGCCAAATTTTATCCCCAAAATTGCGACCTGTACTTTGCGCACAAGGTTACATAGACAGCCAGCCAGCATGATAGACATCATCTGATCGACTCAGAAAGTGATTCTGAAGCTATCGATATACTTAAAGGTGGACCAGGACTCATATTTTAAGGTGTTACACACTTCATTTTTTCCGCGGTAGAACCTTTACATTCTTTGAACAGAACATTCTTGTTTTTTCAGAGCAATTTGGTAGCTTTCAACTTCCCTCTTTATACATCACAGTCAAATGGTCCATCATATCTAATCTAGTATTCTTCGGCGGCGCTGGTTTATTATAAGCGGACCCAATGTACGCGAATATACTTATAAGAGTATTGTTTTATAAAAATTGTCGAAGCATACGATATAGTTTTTAAATCTGGGTACTTTGTGAACACAATGACACAATATACAAGTTTCAGCTGAGCCACTATATACTTCAAATTTGTTACCATATCCCATTGTATCGCTAAGTACAAAAAGTTTAAAGCCCCATTTTGTTGGCTTACTCAGCAAGTGCTGCTTCAATTAGCTTCCTACTTTACTGGAGTAAATTTGCTCCTCTACACATAGCCTTTTCAACTTTGGAACGGAGGCAAAAGTTGTATTGAGAGTTAGAATAAGAGGTCGTGATAGATAAAGCCTGCCAGTGTTAGGATCATATTGAATAGGCTTTTCAGTTGTATCATTAAAATGAACTACTTCAAGAATTGTATTAAAACCTCTTCCGCTTATTTGTCTTTTTATGATAGAACAGCAGCGATGATTTTTTTTCAAACCAATACTCCCGAGAACTGAGAAGCTTTTAATAACTCATATAGAAAAGAATTCCGATACATTTACGAAAGTCCATTACGCTTAAATTAATTTGATCTATTTCAGAATATTTATTGGATTCTCTAACCATACACAGAAAAAATAATTGCCGAATTATTTTCAAACAAACGCTTGTTTGAAAATTTTTTTAATTTCTATAAATTTTTTTTACTGATTCAAACAATATTTTTGTTTGATTTTTATTTAACCAACAAAAATGTGGACAACTCTTCAAAAATATAATAAACGCGTTATTGGTGTCAAGTTTTCATAATTTAAAGTTAAAAAAAAGTCAAAATAAAACCTATATTTATTTTGGCAATAGATTCAAGTTATAGCTTTTAAGTAGCCCTATAATTGGTGCTATTTTTCATTTTGATAAACTGTTTCGTTTTCAAGAAAATTGCAAAAAACAAGGCATTTGCACGTAACGAAAACAGAAGTGGTTTTTGTGGCCACTTTTTCGAATGCCGATTTCAGCGAAAACGGAGGCAATATTAGCATGCAAAAAATTGTAGAATGTTATGCACTCATATCTCTTAAATATGGCTGTCATTTTAAATAAAAATAATGTTTACTTTTTTTTTTATTTAGCTTTAATCGCTGTCGCACATGATCTGTCGCACATGACATTTTTTCCATCATGATATATATGTTGATTAGACCGGGTCGACTTTTGTCCTAAGTGACTTTTTAATCCGACCTCAAATTCTGGGCGCCACTTATGCTATCTCGGATCCTTCCCCAAGTGTCCATTTTTTTACGTGCCAAGAAAGTCCTTCTAAAACTACGTATGTATAGATTTTAATATGCCCACTTTTATTACACGCCTACAAATTAAGCCCCTTTTTTCTTTTTCACACACATGCTACCTACATTAAAACAGGTAGAAGCCAATACAAGCAATAATATTTTCATCAGTCACGCCCTAAAATAAAAGGTATATTTATTAAGTTTGAAAAACTTTAAAAAAATTGTTTTGCCACGCTAGGGCCCTTTTTGTTTTATATACATTTATAGCATCGTCATTTAAAGTCTAATCTCATCGTATCGTATATCATTGTTAATGGCTAGAATATGGCTTTATTTTTGAATTAAGTGCTTTATTTTTGCTCATCTAGATTTAAATGATTGAAATGTATATATTAATATAAATAAATCATTTACATATATAAAAAGTTATTTTCAAATTATTAATTTTCACACTTACGATGTCGCACGTGAACAACTTTATATAAGTACCAATATCACAAATCTTGCTATTTTACAGAAATTTTTTTTATTTTAATATTATAAAAAATCTCTGTTTGGCCTGGTAATTTGATGAGCTTTCTACTTTTACTTTCGACGCATTGATAGAAAATGATGACATCGAAATATGAGATAATATAAAGAAAAAAATTACAGTTATTTGCAATCGCATAGTTTCTTGTGCATTCTATTTTGACTCTTTGTACCTTCCGAAAGGTTTTAGAGAGAAAAAGTCAATGCATAATGTCTCTCTTAAAGAACTGTTATCATAGCAAAACGTAAAAAGAGCTTAACAAACTGTGATCATTGCAAAAACGACAATCTTTAATGGACATTGCCGTTTTTGCATCAATTCTTAATTTTTGAACATACTTTTTTATGGGATAAAAGTGTTTCTGGTAATGTAATAATCACTAATTAGTAGCATTCATTAAATACAACTAAGAGGTATTATAAGTTACGTTTGTGAAAAAAGTGGACTTTGCAGTCTTTGCTTCTATACCCCTCAAATTTTTTTTTGTTCTAAGCTTATTTGAACTAACTAAAAATTATATATATAAATACATAATTCGTCTTACAAAATTTTGAGAGCGAATTATATTATTTGTAGGTAATTCATTCTGTATTACTGCGCCAATTTCAAACAAATCATTATCACAAATTTTTATCGAAGGCTGTTAAAAAAAAAAAGAAATAACAAAAAACCTAAAATTTTTTAGAATTTGTTTTTTGTGAAATTTTAAACAACAAATAAATAAACATAATAGGATTTGTTAATATAATAGGATATTTTAAATTGTTGCTTGCTTTTGTATTCATTGTATAAGCAAACAATTTTTATATATGTATGTATGTAAAAAAAAAGAGTTGTTGAATGTTGAATATGCATTCGTAATTCAATGAGCGAACAACGTAATTCAAAATGCAGCGTGCAGTTGTTATGCACCCTTTTTATTTTTTAATAAATGAATGAATCATAGATAGATTACGTAGATTATCATTATCTATATTCCCAATTCTTTGTCCGCCAGTATTAAAATTACTCTACGTATTAAATGGTAAAAGTTTTATTTGCTAAAAAGTCTCTAACTTATTTTGTTAGAAATAAAGACATTATAGAAATAGATAATATTGTAAGTTTAATAGACTTACAACAAAAATTACCCATAATCGATAGTGTCGATTATGGGTAATTTTAGGACACATAGCACAAACGTATAACACCCTCTCCACTATTGTGGAGTGGGTATGTATTTACCCAACAAACACGAAGTCAAACCTTTAATGAAATGACTTTATTATTTGACATCACACACAATTCTCCAACGTTTTTCAATTGTTTGATTTTAACATTTAAATTCAAATTGATAATGATTTGAAAATAAACATTTGACTTCAAATTTTGTCTCAATTTGATGTCAAATTGGTATCAAATGTTAAATTCAAATCAAAACTAAATTAAAAATGGCGATTAAAGTTAAATTTTACTTCGTGGTTAAATGTGTTTTACATGTAAACAATTTTTTTCATGTGAAAAATAAAAATTATTTGTGAGTACACAGAAAAAATTATTGCCGAATTAGTTTCAAACAAACGCTTGTTTGAAAATTTTTTTAATTTCTATAAATTTTTTTACTAATTCAAACAATATTTTTGTTTGATTTTTATTTAACCAACAAAAATGTGGACAACTCTTCAAAAATATAATAAACGCGTTATTGGTGTCAAGTTTTCATAATTTTGTAATATTTAACGCTCTTTAATGTTGTCGTCTCTTTGCATTTTTTTATTTGATCGTTAGCAACACTTCTTTATGTGAAATATATGAACAACAACAAAAAACACACACAGTCTATTTTTGGACGCTTTAAAAAAGTGCAACTATAAGAAAAACAATAGCAGAAACAACATTACAAGAAACAAAATCCCGTATTCAATTTTTTCAAACTGTTTGCTTAAATACATCAAATACAACAATAGAATGATGACGAAAAACATATCGAGTCGGTCTGCTGCCGTTTTTGGTTACATTTCTTCTTTAGCAAAGGAAAGGATACAGCAACAGAGATCGATAAAGAAAAAACATTGTGTTGTGTGTATAAATAAGACTTCGTTCAAAAATTATTCCAACAAAAAAAATGTGGCTCAAAGCCAGCCGGCGGCTCTGCTCTGCCGTCATCTTCTCATACAGTGCTTACTTGTGTGCGCGTCATTGCTTGTGCAAAAACTTTTTTTTATTTTGAAATTTAGTATATGAATTTCAGTAAACTTTTTGTTTGATTCAGTTAAAATATTTGTTTGAAAAAATCAGTGTTTTTTTTTCAATAAACAAAATGCAAATAAATTGTTTGAATATGCGAATTTGTTTATAGGACCGATTTCAGACAAAAAATTGTTTGATTCTACAAATTTTTTGTTTAAATTGAAAAAATAATTTTTTCTGTGATATGTTCCTGTAAGTAAATTTGTTATATCTTGGAGATTACCTTTGTTCCAGAAAACTCTACCAAACTCAGAAAATTTGGGATTTACTTTTATCACTCTAAACATAGAAGAGCATGAATTTCAATGTGTGCCAGAAGTTTCTGAAAAAGAAGTGTTAAATGTTGCATAATTTGGCCATAACCTCACTCAGGAGGAAGTTCTTGATCTGCATTTTTCGTGTAGATAAAAAAGTCATGTACGAATGCATCAAGGTCAATTTCATCGTCAGTGCAAGCATCCAAAACATCATTAACAATTAAATGCTTCCTGACTCCCAGTTTTCACTCTAACTGCCTCATGTAACGAATTCTCTATCTGCAAGCTTCAACATAAAACTAAACAAACAGCAGTACATAAGTAAACAAAAACGATTTTTTAATTTGCTGGTGAGTGCACATTGTATCTTTAAAGATACAACCATTGGATAAAGCTTGACGACGTGTCCCCGGAACCTTTTTTTTATTATTGCTAATAGCGTCTGGACATACATTCGAACCACCTTATATTTTTTCTGGACCTCAATTACCGCTCGGATCTGGGATTAAACGTTGCAAATAAACCTTTTAATTTAGATATTTAAAAATATACTTTTTTAAGTTTACGGCTATATAAACACAAAAATCTAAATATTTTTTAATAAAAATAAATTTAAGATAATTTTCTAAAGATTTCTAAACATACTTGTGTTTTTTATTTTTATTAAAAATGAGCCCGTGGGATTTTTATGATGGTTGTATCCTTAAAGATACAGTGGGCATTAAAGGGTTAAATTCTTCAAATGAATAAGCAAAGTGTCTATCAGGATAGGGTAAGATATTATTCCAAATTCTACAAACTCTTACAATTTAAGAACGTTGCATTATTAGCGTATTGAAACGAGGACATATTAGCGGATGTGATCTGGACGAACTTCCGAATTCAAAACGATTTGAAGGATATAGGTAAATTATATTTCAACGCTTTATAAAATAACATCATTATTTTAACTTTCACAAAATTTTCAAATGAGCAACCCAAAAAATCTGTTACATAGGAAGTTACGTGGTCATGTACCCTAAGCTTATAAACAAATCTTATTATTCGGTTGAAATATTTCCGTAATTTATTCAAATTGAAATCCGTTGTGCCGGAATAAATTTCAATTCCATAGATTATTATTGGCATAAGTGTAGCATGAGCCAATTGTTTTTGAATATATAACGGCAGTGAACAATTAATGCAATATAGTTTACGCAATCCAAATGATAATCTTGAAAATATATGGTTTAAATGAAAATCAAATGTCAGGTTTTGATCAATCACAATGCCAAGTGTTTTAAGGAAACAATGGTATTCTATTTCTTCATTATTAACAAGAATCCGTTGCATATTAATTCCACACGTATTGAACGTGATAGCTTTAGACTTCTTTACATTAAGTTCAATATAGTTTTCATTGCATTAGTTTTGTATGATATTTAAATTATGCTTATATTCGACATCAAGGAGCTAATATTATTATGTTGACAAGAGAAAAGAAACTGGAGATCATCCGCATATAAGTGGTTATTACAGTTAGATAAGTTAGTAAATATATCCATATCAGTTCTCCAATTTGTACAATTTAAATAACGTCGAATGAAATATAACCAATTTCCGTCTATTTTTGGAGTTAACAGAACAATTTTGAAATGTGTAGAAAGCTTCAAATTATACATTTTTTGAATTTCCTTTTTTAAACCATTCAAACAGCCTCCACTAGCACGACCAGCTTTATGACTTTTTTTTGCTTCCATCCAATATAAACAGTAATTTTGATAGTATGCTGCAAAGTATACTTGTTTGTCTGATATGACATGTGTCTCAAAAAAGAAGAACATTTCGAATTTATTAATATATTTTACAAAATTTCCAAAAATAAGTACTTTTTGGGTAAAGTTCGATAAAATAAGAATAAACATAAACTTCTCTCACTAAACGAAAAAGATGTAGAAAAGTATGGAAACAATAAAAACCAAATTTCTACCCGAAAAGAAAACGTAACTAAGAAAACGTTCAAATAAATACATAAATAACACATAAGCATGTATAAAAATAAAATTGAAGGATGTACCCTGCAAATAAAAGGACCAGTCCAAACGCGCGTGTAAAGAGTAGCTCACAAGGGTCTAGGACTAGTCCAAAAGTAACCCAAACGTATGGAAAACACATGGTCTATTTAACGGCCCTATGCTCTTAAGAAAAGTAAAAGGAACAAATATATATATTTAACATTACGATGTCCTAAGGGATTACCATATAACCCAGCTTTGGACCACAAAGGAGTAGTTTTAAAACTACTCCATGGTATACTCAAGAGGATTAGTTTTCAAGGTGTTTAAAAACGAAAGCATGTCGTTAAAAAACGAAGGCATGTCTCACTACCACACTTTTTAACAATGACATGGACCATGCTTGCATTACATCGGACCAGTCCATGGAGTAGTCCATTTTATCAAAATGGATCAGGTGGTCCAATATTATTTTGTATTAAAAAGTGTTTGAGAGGATGGAATAAATTTGTCATAGAAAACTGAATTATTTTTAAAGTTTGTATTTATTCTTAGAAGAAGAAAAACTCATACTGCATTATGTTGCAAATTTTGGTTTTAATAACATATACATATGTATACATACATATATTATAGAAACAAGCCTTACTTGTAAGTAGGTACAGAAAACATATTTAAAATTATTTCAGCTAGCTCTTGAAAGGTATCGAACCCCCAGCGTCTTGGTATGACAAAAAAACTTTGGACCGAAAAAAAAATTTTAATTTGTATCAACGTTTACGTTTTAGTTAATGCAAATGAAAATAATGCAGAAATAAATAAAACAAAACAAAACAATATAAACTATTTAACGGCTAAGCCAATTACTCGAACACGTTCCCTATCACCCTCGGTGTTTACAAAAACAGTGGATAGTGACTCATTAAAAAAACTACAACTAGATTTGGTGACAAGTGTTGCCAGGCCAGCAAGTATTGCCGTGACGTCAAAAACAAATTTAGTGGGAAATGATACTATGAACTCAAACACAAATGCAATGGAAAACCCCCCTGTAAAAAGTTGTCAAAAGCCCACAGTACAAGTTGGTATGGACAGGTACATAACAGTGCTTAAACGGGGACGCAGCCCTACCTCTGCAGCAGTTGCTTCGGCCTCAAAAGTACCATCCTTTGATAAAATAAATACTCAAAATCGTTTTGCAATTCTGGAGGATGAATCCTCTGAAGCACCAAACGTCATTAAATCATCCAAGCCTCCCCCGATATATCTTAGGGAGCAAAATTCAAATGAGCTCATAAAGAGTTTGATATCGGTGATAGGTGAAAATTCGTTTTACGTAGCGACTAGCAATCGTGGAAGTATAAACGAGACAAAAATACAAGTCAATCATGAGAATGATTTTCGCAAAATAGTAAACAACTTTGGAACACTTAAAAAAAGCTTTTATACCTACCAACTGAAAAGCAGTAAAGGTCTACAGGTAGTGATTAAGGGTATTGACTCATGTGTAGACCCAGAAAAGGTTAAAACATTCCTAGAAGAAAAAGGCTTCAAGGTAAAACATGTAGTAAATATTTAAAATAGAGAACAAATTCCCCAACCACTTTTTCGAGTGGAGTTTGAACCCGGCGACGTAAAACATAAAAAAAACGAAACACATCCTATTTACAATTTAAAATATATTCTCTACAGAAGAATAACTATAGAAGAGCCGCACAAAAAAAATGGACCTGTTCAGTGCCTAAACTGCCAAGAATTTGGCCATACCAAGGCATACTGCTACTTACCCCCTGTCTGCGTAGTATGTGGTGAACTACACGGTACAGTTTCTTGCGATAAGTCTAACACCGACCCCAACGTAAAAAAATGTAGCAACTGTGGTGGTAATCACACTGCCAATTATAGAGGATGCCCTGTATATAATATCGTCAAGCAGACGGTTGGACCGAAAACAAATACAGGTTGCAAATCAAGTAAACACAAATGCAATTCAAGGCCCCCAGCCTAGTAATAACAGAACCTCTTACGCTAACGTCCTAAAATCAAACCATCAGACAATGCAAGGTGCCTCGCCAAGTAATGATGAAACTCCGGTTTCTAATTTAAGTCGTTTAGAAAAAACCATGGAAACAGTGCAAACAGTAAATAATTTTACGGACACAATGGGTAATATGATGCAGGAAATGCTTAGAATGCAATCGATGTTATTGCAAGCTGTACTTAACAAACCATGAACTGTTTAAAAATTTGTTTTTGGAACGCAAACGGCATCCGCCAACATAAAATACTTTCTTAAAAATAAACAAATTGATGTCATGATGATTTCTGAAACTCATTTGACCTCAAGAAATACGTTTAAAATAAATGGTTATATACCAAGGACCCACGAGATAGAGCTTGTGGAGGTTCTGCCATTTTAAAAAAACCCCAGTCAAACACTACCTAATGTGTGATCATCGTGAAGATTATCTCCAAGCAACGAACATTTGCGTTGAGAAATTAAATAGAAACCTAGAAATTTCATCGTTATACCCCCCGCCTGGATTTTCAATATCGGAGGACCAATATTATAAATATTTTAAATCATTAGGACCGTGTTTTCTAGACGCTGGCGATTATAACGCTAAACATACCTTCTGGGGGTCGCGACTTATAACACCAAAGGGTCGTGTTTTATTTAACACAATTTCTAAAATGGATTTAAATGTGGTAGCGAGCGGACAACCAACATATTGGCCCACTGATCATCAAAAAATACCAGATGTCATCGATTTCGGCGTGGTTAAAAACATTCCCATACACAGAAAAAATTATTGCCGAATTATTTTCAAACAAACGCTTGTTTGAAAATTTTTTTGATTTCTACTAATTTTTTTACTGATTCAATCAATATTTTTGTTTGATTTTTATTTAACCAACAAAAATGTGGACAACTCTTCAAAAATTTAATAAGCGCGCTATTGGTTTGAAGTTTTCATAATTTTGTATGAAATATTTAACGCTCTTTAAGGTTGTCGTCTTTTTGCATTTTTTTTATTGATTGTAAGCAACACTTCTTTATGTGAAATATAAGAACTACAACAAAAAACACATGCAGTCTATTTTTGGACGCTTCAAAAAAGTACAGCAATAAGAAAAATGATAAAATAGCGTGACGAGGTTTGTAGTAAAAAAACAACAAAAACAATAGCAGGTAAAAAAAACATTTCATTTTTTTTAAACAACAGAAAAAACACTTTATAAGAAACAAAATATTTTTGGTTGGTTTCAAAGTTGGTAAAAATAACAAAATCCCGTATTCAATTTTTTCAAATAGTTTGTTTAAATACATCAAATACAAAAATAGAATGATGGCGGAAAACATATCGAGTCGGTCTGCCGCCGTTTTTGGTTACATTACTTCTTCATTAGCAAAGGAAAGGATAAAGCAACAGTGAGTGATGAAGAAAAACACTGTGAGTATAAATATGACTTCGTTCAAAAATTATTCCAACAAAAAAATGTGTCTCAAAGCCAGCCGGCCGCTCTGCTCTGCTTCGTCTTCGCCAACAGTGCTTGCTTGTGTGCGCGTCATTGCTTGTGCCAAAACTTTTTTGTTTGATTCAGCAAAATTATTTGTTTGAAATTTATATGAATTTCAGTAAACTTTTTGTTTGATTCTGTAAAATTATTTGTTTGAAAAAATCGGCGTTTTTTTTTTCAATAAACAAAATGCAAAAAAATTTTTTGAATATGCGAATTTGTTTGTAGGACCGATTTGAGACAAAAAATTCTTTGATTCTACAAATTTTTTGTTTGAATTGGAAAAAAATTTTTTTCTGTGTAGAAACGATTCATGTTGAAGCCTCCTAGAATTATCTTCCGACCACACACCTACAATTGTTACTATAATGAACCCCAATAGAATTGTACCTCCGACTGGTTACATAGCGACGACAGCTACGCAAATTAATTGGTTAAAATATAAAATATATCTCAGTACCCATTGCACAGAAAATATTCCGCTCAGTACACCGGAATATGTAGATCGCTCTATTGACAATTTTGACAGTTTTCTGAAACTAGCTGCTCAACATTCCAGCGATACCCCCAAAAAAATTAAAAATAATAAAATATATTCTTCAGATGTCGAGCGGCTCTTGACTGAAAAAAGGAGAGTTCGAAGAGAGTGGCAACTTTACAGATCCCCGCAACTTAAGATTTTATTAAAAGAGTGCACAAAAAAGCTAAGAAAGTTACTGCAGAATCAGAAAACGGCTTCTCTAGAAAAATATCTTAAGTAACTTGATGCAACTGCACAATCTGACTACTCATTATGGCGTGCAGCTAGAAATCTAAAAAGGCCAGTTATATCTAAGCCACCATTAAGAAACTTGAATGGTAATTGGGCAAGAAACGATATTGAAAAAGGAAATCTGTTTGTTAGTCACTTGAAAAACGTATTTATACCAAATATATTTCACAATATTCGGTCGAGTTACCACCTGTTGCTGCTAGAGCAGCTATTCCCCTCAGATTTGAGTTAAGAGAAATCGAAAAGGCTATTTGGGATTTAAACACTGACAGCCGTATTCATAACAAAAAGTTAGCCACAGTTTGTACACTACGTACAACGAGCTGCTTACTAGAATGCCGATTAAGCTTAGCAGCTTGTTGGCACAGAGTTAATTCATAACGAACTTTTCTCCATCTGCCAACTTTTAGTAAATAAACTCTGAATTTTTATGATGCCATATCGTATTACTCGAAAATGCAACACGTTTTGCATTAATCATCGCTGAATTTGTAATTTTTTCCTTTTTTTTTTTTTTGTTTTTCCCTTTACATACTATGTATAAAAATTTTAAAAAGTTTTTTAAATTAAAATAAATTAATTAAAAGACAGTTAATTAAAAAAACCAACAAAATTGTTTGACATTAAACGGCTGTTTTTCACAAGTTGGCAAACGTTTGGCAGCTCGTTAACAAGAGTTTAGCAAATCGTTAGCCAGAGTTGGGTTGGTGTATTATGAATAAACTTTTTGCTAACTTTATGCCAAATTTTCATTATGAATACGGCTGTGAGAAGGCGCCTGGTATTGATAAAATCAGTAATAAAATGCTTTTGGAGCTACCTCGCATAGCAAAGAAAATTATTCTTTTTATTTTTAATGCTATTTCACGCCTTGAATACTATCCTCAAAAATGGAAGGTTTCCTTAGTTACCATGATACCAAAGCCAGGTAAAGATCATACAAAAGTTGAGTCTTATAGGCCTATTAGCTTATTATCAAATATGTCAAAGCTGTTTGAGAAATTATTAGTTTCAAAATTAACACCGATTTTAAGTGTAAATAGATGTATTCCAAACCATCAGTTCGGATTTAGAAGAAAACACAGCACAATCGAACAGACTCATCGAATAGTAAATGTCATAAGAAAAGCATTTGAAGAAAAGAAATATTGCTCAGCACTCTTCATCGATGTTTCGCAAGCTTTTGATAAGTCTGGCATGAAGGCTTATTACATAAATTGAAGCAAAATTTACCAGCAAACACACACAATCTGCTAGAAAGCTACTTAGTCGGTCGTCAATTTATTATTAAAGAAGGAAATTTCTTAAGTTCACCTCAGCCCTTTGCCGCTGGAGTCCCACAAGGCAGCATCCTGTTGGAGCTTTATTTTATAATTACTTTTAATTATTTAAGCTTGAGGGTGGAATATTTAATAAAACTTTAAATAAAAAAAAATAAAAAATTTTTCCTTTTATAAGCTGTTCGTACTTTTGAAAGTTCTGTCGCAAGTTTAAACCACCAACTTTGGTCGTTTAAACTTGGCAACAAAATGAAATAGTCGACTACCCAAAAACGAATTTCAAAGATTAGTTCTAATTTAATCGCTGATCTTTATGTCAAAAACTGGCTCTAAATCAACATTTTGCTTAAACGCGTTTAAAAACCCAAGTGTGACTTAGCATAATATCGACAAAATTCAAAGGCGCCAAAATAAACTTCTTCGAATAATCACAGCAGCTCCCTGGTATGTTAAAAACTCAAACATTCATAAGGATCTCAATGTGCCATTAGTTAAAACTATGATTACAAAATATGCAATCAAATATTTAAAAAGACTTGAACAACACCCAAATCCACTAGCTCGAAATATTTTAAATCATGGCGGCCACACTCGCTTAAGAAGAAGAGACACTGCAGCACTTACCCAATTAGATGAGTGATAAACACCTATATAAGTGAACAGAACCCGTGATGAAGAAAATTTTGTCTGACACTGGCAGGACATAAAAAAACGCATTAGGTTAAGATTTGATTAATTATTGTTAGTTCATATTTAATATATGAATATTCAATAAAAAATAATGACAAAAAAAAAATAAAAATTTGTATCAACGTCTGGACCAAACCGGCATGGCCATTGCACAAATGGCGTATTTAAATAATATATTAATCTCAAGAACCCCCAGCAAAAAACGTGCTTTTTCCCAAAAAAAAAAAAAAAAAAATCCCCTGGTGATTTTCACGAAATTTGTATCCCCATTTACAAAAAAAAATCACCAATTTGGCGATAAGTCCCCAAAACTGAGAACTCTGATTGGGATCCCGCGGGCTCCCATCGTTGAGTACGGGATCACACCTATTATATGATACTGAATGACAAATACTGGGTTGCTATTGTGAAGATATGACGTCTGTACTTATAGGATTGGCTTGAGTTATGATTCCAGATTTAACAATTAACTCACAGGGGCAATTTGTTTTAGATATAATTGATTTAAAATATTCAGCATCATCATTTCATTAAGCAACAACTTTTCCCATATATCGTTAGCTAAAATGCAATAAGACGTAACTAACAAAAATATAATTTTACGGGAGAAGCAAAAAACTTTGTAAAGTGAAAACTATAAACATGTCAGAAAAACATGCATTGATAAGTCGTCCATGGAATTCTTCAACCAATTTTCAAAGAAAACCATTTCATTATATTTTCTTAGAAAAAAATGTGTAATTACGTCGTTTTGCATACATCAAACAAAAAAACTTGTAGACATGTAGTTTTATAGCATTCATAATAATCAATCAAAAACTCGATTTTGAATTTGTTGTTAGTTACGTCTTTTTGCATTTTATCTAACGATATATATTTTTTTTTCGTTGATAAAATATGAAAATTCACCAAGCCTTTCTTTAAGATTTTCATTGAGACTCGAAATAGCTTTTTAATTTTTCTTAAATTATAATGCACATTTTGTTCCTCCTTAGTGTAATCTTTCTATATATAAACTGAATCTCCTTTTAGGTTAATTTTGGCGGAAATAACATTAATAGTTTGCATGCAACCCTGCAAGAACAGTACGGGTTACATAACGCGTTACATAAAACGTACTCATAACCAAAGTATTAGTTAGAAATTCTAAAACTTTCAGTTATTTTGAACAGGCCTTTGGGAAAAAACTAACCTACTCTCTCCTGTACGTGTGAGCTGATATCTCTTTCTTTCACATTATTACTTAGAACAGAAAACACAATAGTGCTCTCACTCGCACACGTCAGTGCTAACGTGTATATAACTGCCTAGTTAACGGTAGCGATACTGGTAGTATTATATTATAAATAACTTTTTAGTTAACCGATACACATATCCGTTATTGCTACCTAATAGGTAACTTGTTAGTTAACAGCTTTATACATTGATTAGTTAACCGTTATTAATATAGGTTAGTGCTACTGATTAATACCAGTTATTGTATTCCTAGAAATTGCATATTGCTACCGCATTATTAAAAGCCCTTTTTAATGTTTTCAATTTATTTTATTTTAATAAAAAAGTACATAAAATAAAATTAAAAAGAAATATAATAATAATAATAATATAATAACAGTTAATTCATTTAAAGTTTAAACTTTTGGAGGTCACTTTGAGATCATTATTTAAAAAAGTAAAAAGTAGGTATAATAAAAACTAATAAATAATTCATTTAATGGAGTAATAATAATTAAAAATATAGTTAAAACAATAACAATTCATTCAAAGTTGTAATAACAATTAAAACTATGATAAAAACAAAAAACAATTCTTTAAAAAATGAGATAAAAACAAACAACAATTCATTAAAAAAAAAAATTAAATAAAAATATAAAAAAATAAATAAATAAAAAAAATGTATAAAAACAAACAACAATTTAAAGCTTGTTACAAAATCAAAAACTTATAAATGAGGAATTTTACATTCAAATTGTTTTTTTTTTTTAACGAATTTGCGTTGTTTATACCGGTTATGGCTGAGCTCGATGCTTTTTTTAAAATCTTTTTCAAAAGAACTAGATGACCCGTGCGAATATTTCGCACCGTTAGTTGTCATTTTTGTAACATAAAATGAAAATAATTAATAGAAATTTTAGTAACTTCAATACATTTTAAAATATAATTTTTATCAATGAAAATATTAATTTTTCAATTTCTAATTATTTTCGTCATTAGTGTTAGAAATAAGCTTTAAAATGAGATATCATTCATTAAATTTGATGCGGTGGTATGGGAGATATTTGCAACCGACAAAAAAAAGTGCTTTAGAAATATTTTCAAAAGAATTTCGCCCTTCTGCTGCAAAACATCTGAAAACATCAGAAATACTTAAAAGGAAGACTAGATTTTTGTCAGTCAGTTATTGATGAGCGTCAGCTGGATCAACGCTCGCTTCTCTTTTCTCCCATCAAAATTAAAAAGGCTAATAACCCAGCGGGAAAATGGAATTAATAGGAATCGAGAAAGTAATACATATCTTGTATGATATTTGATTCCAGAATTCATTATTCTTAACACAGACCATGTCCTAGGATTGTAATAAATTATTTTAATGTATCCTGCGAATGAATTAAATAATTAATTCTTTGGAATAAATTATATTATTCAAAAGTCTTATAATAAAAGTCTTCTCCAATGCCGTTTGGAATACATTTTTTAATACCTGTTTACTTTAAATAACTTTGACCCACAGACATATAATTTGTGCTTTGACCGTACGCTTTCAAACACAAACTGCGACTAAAATAAAAATTATAAGTAGGCGACATAAAAGCAGCAAAAAAATAACGGATTTTTATTAAGGAAATATGTATGTAAAGCAAAAACACGAATAATTGTTACTAACAGAAACAATACATTCCTTGTTCTGCAAATGTGGGAATATACGTGGTAATCAGTGCTTAAATTTTGTGTCTGATGAAATTACCTTCTCGATTCCAATGAATGCATTATTATTCTTTCGAAAATAATGCATTATTTTTTTAATTATTTATGTAATCAATTCCTCATTTTCCCGCTGGGAAGCTTGTCCCCCATAATTTTTTCGAAACTGTTCATCCACCGTTCCTTTGCCACTTTTGAGCTGGAAGAGATATGACTTCTGTAAATAGCATATAATGTACATTTATTTTTAGTAAATGGCAAATATAGTATGCATTTAATTATACCCTTCACCTCAGGTGGAAAAGGGTATATATAAGATTGTCATAACGTTTGTAATTTCCACAATATTGATTTTAGACCCCATAAAGTATATATATTCTGGGACCTTATGAGGAGAGAACTTGATTTAACCATGTGATGTCCCTCTACCCCCCCCCCCCCCCCTTTTAATTGCTTACATATACTAGCATAATGCCCAATATGATTTTCGTTATCACCCTTCTTTATTATTTCATCTATTTAACGAAAATATTTTTACAAATGGAAACTAGGAATTTTTGTGTTTTTTGCTACTTAAAAACTCGCCAAAAAAGGTAAAAGAAAACAAACAAACACACATACATGGCGCAAACTATTTTGGTGAATATATTTCCCAACTTTGTGGTGAACAAAAACATCAGAAGTAATTGCAACAAAACTTTGTTGAATTTTGTGAAAAGTCAACGTGCCATATTTCATTTTAATGATATTCGATTAACGTTCCTTCATGGTTCAGTTGTCTAGGGGGTTTGTTAGAAACTGAGAGTTCCCGGTTCGATTCTTGGTTTTTTAAAAAGAAATTTTTTTTTTTTAATATTTTTATTTTTTTTATGTTCTAAAAAAGATTTAAAAAAAATATTTACCAGTTTTCGCTTTTTAAATTTTATTTATAACGAAGTTTGAGGTATTGCAAATATGTATGTATATGTAAAAATTATTTAGTTTTTGTCTAGTTGCTCTGTATTCTGCTCGCACAATGGTGAAGGGTATATAAGATTCGGCACAGCCGAATATAGCACTCTTACTTGTTTTAAAATACCATTGCCTCGCGGTATACCGGGTTTTCTAACTTCTCCTCAACGTCTTGTGCAGAATCTATTGATGACAATGGTAATGTTGCCCCAATTTCTGTATACAGCTCATTTTCGTCCTCGCCGGTTAAGCGGATCACAGATTTTTTTATTTTTTCTAAAATCACTTTGCATTCCCTGGTAGTGTGATTTTGTGTCATTAAAACACAATTATCGACAACCTTAAAAAATAAGTTAGATCAATTTTTTCCTGAAGTATCCATAAAAAATAAAAACATATGGTAATATAATTACGTTTTCTTTCATTCCTTTTTCTAAAATTTCCAGTCGTTCCTTTATTTGCTTTTGGCTCTCCAAAATCGTGTTTTGATTTTTTAATATAGTTTGCAGAACATCTTTTGGCGGTTCTGGATTGGAATCTTCTCTTCTCAGAATTTTGCTCTCAATCACATGTACGCTGTTTTTTGGGTCAGTTGGTGGTTTATTGTAATTAGAATTTGTTGAAAATTGTTTTCTTTTAATCCCTCCGAGCTTTTGTTCTATTTATAAGTAAAAAGCTATCTTCTTCTATCTATATATATAAAAATGAAAAATGTTTGTATGTTTGTTTGTTTGTCGCTTTATAGACTCCGAAACGACCCGATTTTCCTGAAATTTTTACAGTAACATCACGTGAGCCCTAAAAATAAAATATGCTACTTATTTTTTCGATAGGGGCAGGGGAATTGGTACCAATTTTGCTGAACTTTTTGTAGTAGGATCTTCTGAGCCCCGAAATTGAAATAAAATAGCAGCGGGGGTATTGGAATCCCCCATAGGATGCCAATATTTAACATCGCATATCTTAAGAACAGGGGTGCCAGATAATTTTGATAAAAAATCGGCATATTTTAAAAAAAAAATCGGCATTATCGGCACTTTAATATAAAAAATCGGCAAAAAATCGGCAAATTAAAAATGCCTATTTTTAAAAACAATAAAACCTATTCTTACTTACAAATAAGAACAATTCAGAATTATCTAATGTTTATAACTTATGAAATTTCAAAAGAATCAATCAAAATATTTAACGTTGTAGTTAAATATAAAGTTTTTTTTAACTTTCTTATAATTAAGTATATTCCATAAACAAATATTTGAGTTTGACATTTTTATTAAATCCGTTTTAATATTTATATCAAAACAGTTTAAATTATCAATTTTTAAATAATCTTTAAAAAACGAAGAACTTGCAAAGATAAATTTTCCAGTGAACATCAAAACTCTGTTACATTAAAAAATTCTTTCCACATTTGCTGAAGAATGTGGAAGGACCAAAAATTGTACCAAATGCTGCCATAAAATGTTCACGTTATTAATCTGAAATTTTTTGCCAAAAATTTTGCAAATTTATTTAATTTTCCTTACATAATAGTTGGCTATTTAATTTATGTACTAAAATCGTCCTCAATTGCTTTAAAAAAAAAATTATTTAATTATCAAAGTAATTATTATTTAAATTATATTCATTGATAGTGAATATAAATTTATCTTACCTTTATTCTTTTGTAAGTATTTATCTATCCATTTCAAACACAAATATAAAGTGTTTTATATTTTCCTAATAGAAAAAGAAATTTTAACTGAATTATTTTAGGTTTAAAAATTATTTCTTTTTTAACTTTGGCCTTTAATTCTTCATAGTGGAATATTTTTCAAATAAAAATGTATTAACTCAACACACATTACAAACACTGCATTTAATATTGAATAAAACTAACCCCTTTTTCTTTAGTAGAAGCGCTGACTTAATAACAGTTGTCTCTTTTCAATGTTACAACTGTTTCAGTATCGCTTAAAGTTGGTGTATTATTAACAAACAAACAAAAAGTAATCGCCTTTTACGTGTTAGTCAAAAAATCGGCATTTTTGGAGGAAAAATCGGCAAATCGGCACTTTGATAATTTAGGGGCAAAAAATCGGCAAAATGGCGATAAATCGGCAAAAATGGCAGGCCTGCTTAAGAACTGTAATAGTGAGAATGTTCAAACTTTCTAGAATTCACTCTTCTGGTATACTACACTTTTGAGAATAAAAATAAAGCGGGTATGCGCAGGGGGGAAATACCTCCCAGAGGATGCATACATTATATATCGCTCAACTGAAGAACTTTTAAAGGGATAGTCTTAAAACGTGGTTAAAGCTACTATTATAGTAAACTATAAATTTCAATATAAAAATGGGCGGGAGAGACAGGGGAGGAGCAGTGCCCCTCATAGATAGAAATATTAATAAGAGCCATTGAACGCATTTTGTTGAACTTTTGGTAGTACGATCTTCTGAGCCCCGAAATTGAAATAAAGTAGCAGCGGGGGAAGTGGTTTTCCCCATAGGACGCCAATGTTTAACATCGCATATATTAAGAACTGTAATAGTGAGAATGTTCAAACTTTCTAGAAGTCACTCTTATGGTATACTATCTTCATCTTCATCTTCATATATTAAATATGAACTAACAATAATTAATCAAATCTTAACCTAATGCTTTATTTTATGTCCTGC
Source organism: Pollenia angustigena (assembly GCA_930367215.1). NCBI lineage: Eukaryota > Metazoa > Arthropoda > Insecta > Diptera > Polleniidae > Pollenia > Pollenia angustigena. The sequence continues at coordinate 5,852,245 of OV884057.1, read as the reverse complement.
CAGTGCCAGACAAAAATTTTCTTCATCACGGGTTCTGTTCACATATGTAGGTGTTTATCGCTCATCTTAACGGGTAAGTGCTGCAGTGTCTCTTCTTCTTAAGCGAGAGTGGCCGCTATCATTTAAAATATTTCGTGCTAGTGGATTTGGGTGCAACTCTAGCCTTTTCAAATATTTTACCGCATACTTCGTAATAATAGTCCTTACCAGTGGCACATTGAGATCCTTGTGGATATTTGAGTTTTTAACATACCAAGGGGCAGCTGTAATTATTCGAAGAAGTTTATTTTGGCGCCTTTGAATTTTTTCGATATTTGAGGCCGAGGCAGTGCCCCATAGTTGAATACCGTAGCACCATATTGGCTTTAAAAAAGCGTTGTAAAGTAGTAGTTTGCAGTCGAGACTAAGGACAGAATTTCTTCCAATAAGCCAGTTAATTTGAATTGCTTTTAGTTTCATTTGGGTTAATTTTGCTTCTATATGGCATTTCCATGTTAAACGCCGATCTAGATGAATACCGAGATATTTGACATGCGTTTGTTGAGGCACTAGTTGATTATTGATTTTAACAGGGGGACATGTTTCCCGACGCAAGGTAAATGTTATATGTACGCATTTTTGCTCATTGACCTTTATTCTCCATTGTTTAAACCACAGTTCTAGTTGAAATATATGATTCTGCAGGTATCGAGATGCTTCACGACTGTTCTCGTGTACGCTTAAAAAAGCTGTATCATCAGCAAAAGTTGAGGTTAGGGTGTGATTGTTTGTTGGCATGTCCGAGGTATATATAAGGTAAAAAAGTGGGCCCAGGATGCTTCCCTGAGGGACTCCAGCTTCAATTGGCTGAGGAGAACTTACAAAATCGCCTTCTTTAATAATAAATTTTCGACCGACCAGGTAGCTTTCTAACAGCTTGTGTGTATTAACCGGTAGGTTTAGCTTCAATTTATGTAACAAGCCTACATGCCAGACTTTGTCAAAAGCTTGAGAAACATCTATGAAAAGAGCGGAGCAATATTTTATTTCTTCAAAGGCTTTTCTTATGGCGTTTACTATCCGATGGGTTTGTTCAATTGTGCTATGCTCTCTTCTGAAGCCGAATTGATGATTGGGTATACACCCATTGTCATTTAAAATTGGGGTTAATTTTGACGCTAAGAGCTTCTCAAACAGCTTTGATATATTAGATAATAAGCTAATAGGCCTATATGACTCAACTTTTGTGTGATCTTTTCCTGGCTTTGGTATCATCGTTATTAAGGAGACCTTCCATTCTTGAGGGTAGTATTCAAGGCGTAAAATAGCATTAAAAATATAAAGAATAATTTTCTTTGCTATGCGAGGTAACTCCAAAAGCATTTTGTTACTGATTTTATCAATACCAGGTGCCTTCTTGGTGTTTAATTCACAAATAGCCCTTTTAATTTCCCTTATCTCAAATCTTAGGGGGATAGCTGCTCTAACATTAACAGGCGGCAACTCGTCCGCTATATCGTCAGGTATATTTTGGGTAAATACGTTTTTCAAATGATTTACAAACAGGTTACCTTTTTCATTATCATTTCTTGCCCAACTTCCATTCAAGTTTCTTAATGGTGGTTTCGAGATAACTGGTCTTTTGAGGTTTCTAGCTGCACGCCATAATGAGTAGCCTGATTGTGGAGTTGCATCCAAGTCCTTAAGATATTTTTCTACGGAAGCCGTTTTCTGAGTCTGCAGTAATTTTCTTAGCCTTTTTGTACACTCTTTTAATTCATTTTTAAGTTGAGGGGATCTTTGCAATTGCCATTCTCTTCGCACTCTCCTTTTTTCATTCAAGAGGCGCTCGACATCTGCAAAATATATTTTGTTATAATTGGTTTTTTTGAGGGTTTTGCTGGAATGTTGAACAGCTAGTTTAAGATAACTGTCAAAATTGACAATAGAGAGATCCACATTTTCCGGTGTGCTGAGCGGAATATTTTCTGTGCAATGGGTACTGAGATATTTTTTATATTTAAACCAATTTATTTGTGTAGCTGTTGTCGCTATGTAACCAGAGGGAGATACGATTCTATTGGTGTTTGTTATAGTAACTATTGTAGGTGTGTGATCAGAGGATAATTCTAACGAAGCTTCAACTAGAATCGTTTCTGTGGGGATGTTTTTAACCACTCCGAAATCGATGACATCTGGAATTTTTTGCGGATCAGCAGGCCAATATGTTGGTTGTCCGCTCGCGACGACATTTAAATTCATTTTAGAGATTATATTATACAAAACACGACCCTTTGGTGTTATTAGTCGTGAACCCCAGAAGGTATGTTTAGCGTTATAATCGCCAGCAGCCAGGAAACAGGGCCCCAATGACTTATAATATTTATAATATTGGCTTTCTGATATTGCAAATCTAGGTGGTGAGTATAAGGATGAGATTACTATGTTTCGATTCAGCTCTTTAACACAAATGTTCGTTGCTTGGAGATAATCTTCACGATGATCACACATCAGGTAGTGTTTGATTCGGGTTTTAATCAAAATGGCAGAACCTCCACAAGCTCTATCTCGAGGGTCCTTGGTATCATATAGTGTATAACCATTGATTTTAAACGTATTTCTTGAGGTCAAATGAGTTTCAGAAACCATCATGACATCAATTTGTTTATTTTTAGAAAGTATTCTAATTCGGCTGTAGGAAATATCGCCCAAAGAAAAATGGCCCAAAAAAAAAATGAAAAATCGCCCAAATGAAGAATCGCCCAAGCGAACATGAAAAATGACCCAAAAAGGTAAATATGAAATTTTGCCCAAAAAAAACGAAAAAGGGCCCAAAAAGAAAATGAAAAATGACCCAAAAAGCAAAAACTAATTTTTTCCCAAAAAAAAAAAAAAAAAAATTACTAAATTTGCAAAAAAGTGTTTATTATTCATATAAATTTAGGTGACATGTCATAACGTAACTTAACTTATAATCAAAAATGTGTACATTTTTTTTTAAAATACCGTTAAAATTTCAAGTGATTTTTTTAAAGATACTTATTTAACCATAATATGGTTGTCGATGACAATGATTTGGTTAAATTAAACATAATATGGATAAAATATTTTTATAGCTTTTACTCCGGGTGTATATATTAAATATATATATCCAAAATAAGGATTTCATTTTCTATGGTATAACAAATACTGGCTTCGCTAACTAAAGCTTCTCTGTATAGCCGGCCTTCGGCCGGGCGCAAGGATTTTCTCCTCTATGGTATAACAAAGACCGGCTTCGCTAACTAAAGCTTCTCTGTATAGCCGGCCTTCGGCCGGGTGCAAGGATTTTCTCTTTTATGGTCTAACAAAAACCGGTTTCGCTAAGTAAAGCTTCGAAAAACTGCCTTGTTTCCGAACAAGGCCGACTACGCAGAGAAGCTTTAGTTAGCGAAGCCGGTGTTTGTTATACCATAGAGGAGAAAATCCTTGCGCCCGGCCGAAGGCCGGCTATACAGAGAAGCTTTAGTTAGCGAAGCCGGTTTTTGTTATACCATAGAGGAGAAAATTCTTGCGCCCGGCCGAAGGCCGGCGATACAGAGAAGCTTTAGTTAGCGAAGCCAGTATTTGTTATACCATAGAAAAGAAAATCCTTATTTTCGATATATATGTATATATTTAATATATACACCCAGAGAAAAAGCTACAAAACCATTTTTAAAAAAATTCTACCGACATTATGTTTAATTTAACCAAATCATTGTCGCCGACAACCATATAATGGTTAAATTAGTTTCTTGAAAAATAGTTTTGTTGTTTGCAACCATAATAAAACATGGTTTTCTCTGCTATGTAAGATTATGGTAGAATTTTAAAAATAGCCCATTTTTTTTGGGCCATTTTTCATACAACATTTTTGGGTGATTTTTCATAATGAAAAATCACCCAAATTTAAAAAACGAAAAATCACCCAACAATAACGATAAATAGCCCAAAAATTTTGGGCCATTTTTCATATGAAATCAGGCCCAATTTTACATGCAATTTTTTTGGGCGATTTTTCACTTTTTTTTTTGGGCGATTTTTCTTTGGGCGATATTTCCTACAGCCTTCTAATTAATTTTTATGTTGGCGGATGCCGTTTGCGTTCCAAAAACAAATTTTTAAACAGTTCATGGTTTGTTAAGTACAGCTTGCAATAACATCGATTGCATTCTAAGGATCTTCTGCATCATATTACCCATTGTGTTTGTAAAATTATTTACTGTTTGCACTAAAGTTTCCATGGTTTTTTCTAGACGACTTAAATTAGAGTCTGGAGTTTCATCATTACTTGGCACATGGTTTGATTTTAGGACGTTAGCATAAGAGGTTCTGTTATTACTAGGCTGCGGAGCCTGAATGTCATTAGTGTTTACTTGATTTGGTACCTGCATTTGAGGGGGATTAGTTTTCGGTCCAGCCGACTGCTTGACGATAGTATATACAGGACATCCTCTATAATTGGCAGTGTGATTGCCGCCACAGTTGCTACATTTTTTTACATTGGGGTCATTTTTAGACTTATCGCACTGGACTGTACCATGTAATTCACCACATACTACGCAAACAGGGGGTAAATAGCAGTAGGCCTTAGTGTGGCCAAATTCTTGGCAGTTGAGACATTGAACGGGACCATTTCTTTTGTGCGGCTCCTCTATAGTTATTCTTCTGTACAGAATATATTTTAAATTGTAAATAGGATGCGTTTCATTTTTTTTAAGCTTAACGTCGCCAGGTTCTAGCTCCACTCGAAATAGTGGTTGGCTATTTTTTTCCCCTATTTTTGATATTTGTAACGTTTTTTATTTTAAAGCCTTTCTCTTCCAAAAAGGTTTTAATTTCTTCAGGGTCCACGCACGAGTCTATGCCCTTGATCACTACCTGAAGGCCTTTGCTGCTCTTCAGCTGATATGTATAAAAGCTTTTTTTAAAGGATTCGAATTGGTTTGTTAGTTGGCGAAAATCATTCCCATGATTAACCTGTATTTTTGTCTCGTTTATATTACCACGCTTGATTGCCGCTACGTAAAAAGAATTTTCACCTATTACCGAGATCACGCTCTTTATTAACTCACTTGAGTTTTGCTCCCTAAGATATATTGGGGGTGGCTTAGAATTCGTCCACAAGAATTGCAAAACGGTTTTGTGAATTTATTCTATCAAAAGATGTTACTTTTGAGACCGAAGCAACTGCTGAAGAGGTAGGGCTGCGACCCCGTTTAAGCACTGTTATATACCTGTCCATACCAACTTGTATTTGAGGCTTTTGACAATTTTTCACTAAAGTGTTCTCCATTGCGTCTGTATTTGAGTTTATGGTATCATTTCTTACTAAGATTGTTTTTTCCGCCGCGGTAATACTTGCGGACGCTACAACACTTGTCCCCAAAGACAGATTAATATTTTTTAATGTATCACTATCCACCGTTTTTGTGAACACCGAGGGTGAAAGGGAACGTGTTCGATTAATAGGCTCAGCCGTTAGATAGTTAATTTTGTTTTGTTTTATTTATTTCAGCCTTATTTTCGTTTGCCTGAACAGTCACATAAACATTTCTTTCATTTTGCCTTAGCGTTGTTTCACTGTTCTTACTCATGCAAAGAGTTGTTTTTGTTTTTCACCGTTTGCTGTGCTTTAAATATTTGTATTATTTATTGTTTTTACAACAAAACAAAAAAAATGTTTTTGTTGAGAGTATGTACATATGCATCAAGGTCTATCCAATAGGTCTGCTTAAGAAGCCAGATGTTTATTTGGTTTTTTCCTCAACGATATAAAGAGTTGTTTACATTTTCCTTATACGTGTATATTTTTGTTTACTGTTTTGGTTTTTTGCCACACATACATGCACACAAAACACATTTTTCCTTTTGTTTTGCCTATGTAGTAGTAAGATTTTGACAACGGCGAGGAATTTTACACAAACAAAATGCCTGTTGTTTTTTGTATTGTTGTAGCAGTAAGCAGACCTATTGGATAGGCCTTGGTATGCATACACATGTATGAACATTCATACGTATGTACATATATATTTTTACTATTTTTCTTTATTTAATTTTATCGTTTAAATTGTTCACTATTATGTTAAATAATTTAAATAACAAAATATATAATTTATTTTTAAGCGTCCATTCGCTGCGTATATTACAAAATCAAATATGATTAATTAATAGTTCAAAACGTATGCGGGGTTAAAAATACACGTCTGTATCACAACAAAGCACAAACCAAAAAAATACTACACTTTTGAAAATAAAAATAAAGCGGGTAGGCGCAGGGGGGGAAATACCTCCCATCAGATGCATACATTAAATATCGCTCAACTGAAGAACTATTAAAGGGAGAGTCTTCAAACGTGGTTAAAGCTACTATTATAGTAAACTATAAATTTCAATATAAAAATGTGCGGGGTAGACAGGGGAGGAGCAGTACCCCTCATAGAAGACATATTAATAAGAGCCGCTGCAAGCAATTTGTTGAACTTTTGGTAGTAGGATCTTCTGAGCCCCACAATTGAAATAAAATAGCAGCGGGGGAAGTGGAATCTCCCATAGGACGCCAATGTTTAACATCGCATATCTTAAGAACTGTAATAGTGAGAATGTTCAAACTTTGTAGAAGTCACTCTTATGGTATACTACACTTTTGAAAATAAAAATAAAGCGGGTAGGCGCAGGGGGCGAAATACCTCCCATAGGATGCATATATTAAATATCGCTCAAGTGAAGAACTATTAAAGGGAGAGTCTTCAAACGTGGTTAAAGCTGCTATTAGGGTAAACTATAAATTTCAATATAAAAATAGGCGGGGTAGACAGAGGAGGAGCAGTATCCCTCACAGATAGAAATATTAATAAGAGCCACTGCACGCATTTTGTTGGACCTTTGGTAGTATGATCTTCTGAGCCTCAAAATTTAAACAAAATAGCAGCGGGGGAAGTGGTATCCACCATAGGACGCCAATGTTTAATATCGCATATCTTAAGAACTGTTGTAGTGAGAATGTTCAAACTTTGTGGAAGTCACTCCAATGGTGTACTACACTTCCAAAGCGGGAAGGCGCAGGGGGAAACACCCGTAGGATGCATATATTAAATATTGCTCAACTGAAGAAATATTAAAGGGACAGTCTTCAAACGTGGTTAAAGCTACTTTTATGGTAAACTATAAATTTCAATATAAAAATGGGCGGGGTAGACAGAGTAGGAGCAGTACCCCTCATATATAGAAATATTAATAAGAGCCGCTGCACGCATTTTGTTGAACTTTTGGTAGTAAGATCTTCTGAGCGCAAAAATTCAAATAATATAGCAGCGGGGGAAGTGGTACCCCCCATAGAACGGCGATGTTTAATATCTCTTATCTTAAGAAGTGTTATACAGTAGTTTTGACTTAACTGCCTTTTGTTTACGTGCACTTTTGACTTAACTGCACAAAATTGATAATTTTTGGAATTATTCTTTATAATTCCATACAAATTCCTTTTTTAAGTGCTCTTTCTATACCCGCACATTTAAGATAAATGCGCAAAATTTTTGGCATTTTAAAATTATTTTCATACAAAAAATCAAAGTTAGCTGCACTTTGACTTAACTGCCCAAAATACATATTTTCTGGAATTATTCTTCAAATTCCTTTTTTACGTGCATTTTGTATACCTGCACATTTTTCATATTTTTGGGCAGCTTTAAAATATTTTCATACAAAACATCAAAGTTAGCTGCACAAATAAAAATATATGGTGGCCACTTTTTTACATAAATATCCAATTTAAGCTGTTTATAAAAATATAAATTGCAATTATTTAGTTTTTTCCATAAATTTGTATGTTCTTTTTGAATTCTCATTGCGATCTCTCATTGTTTCTTGTATATTAAATAAACATACATATATGTATAAAATGATCTGTTATTTCTCAGCTAGCATAGGCTGTTTGTTAGACGATTATGTTTAATATACAACTCCTAAAAGAATCTTCTGATGATTATCTGACGAGTAACAAAATTAAAAACATATAAATCTTTTTTTAATTTATTATTTTTTATTTATTTTTTGATACGCTCGTCTTTAAATCTTGGAATGAACCTTTTGGGACTTTTTGTAAGAGTCGTATAACAATTACCGAGCTACCTAAATAAGACCGTTTTTGAAGTATGAAAATGCTATTGCCAATACAATTTTAATAAAACAAACCGGCCTAAGGATCTGAAAAAAAGGATTTTCCGGCAGGATGGTGTTGATTTCGCGACCTTAAGGTTTGTTTTATAAAAATTGTATACAAATTAGAATTTTTGGCATGAAAAATACGCTTGATGCCGTTATTTTACGGCTCAGTATTTCACGAGTTGTAAAATAATACATACATGAGTCTCACACGACTCTTGGCATGCTTTTGAAAGGCTCGTTAGATAATCTCTGCATACATCATAAACAATTCCCTTTACGATTAATATGACAGAATCTCTCATAGTAACCAGCACGTGTAACAGTTTCTCCCGTGCGAGGAATTGTCTACAATTAAAAAATGAGCTCGTCGACGATCAAAAACACCCTTTGTGAGATTGCCAGACTCCTAAACGATTGAAAATGCTAGCTGGGTTGAAATAAAATATAAATTTATGTATTAATAAAATACTTTTTTCTACTTTTAAGTTAAACACTTTACTTTAGCTGCACTTTTGTGCAGGTAACCACAATTGTGTACCTGCACATTAAGGCAGGTAAATGCATTTAAGATAACTGCTTTTTTGATTTACCTGCACAAAAAATCGTGCAAAGGAGATTGTGCAGCTAAGTCAAAACTACTGTAGTAAGAATGTTCAAACTTTGTAGAAGCCACTCTTATGGTATACTACACTTTTGAAAATAAAAATAAATATCTCTCTACTGAAGAACTATTAAAGGGAGAGTCTTCAGAGTTGGCTAAAGCATTGTAGCAAAGCGCAACGGGTTAAGCTAGTTATTAATATAATTTAGTTGTTGATTGATAGAATGTCCAACCTTGTTGTTTAAAAAAAAATTGCTCAAAATCGTTAATTTTTTCCGTCATTTTCCTTCAAAGATGCAAAGTCGATTCTTAATTGAATGGTTTGAAAATAAAAAAAAAGTTATAACTAAAAAAATACTTAAACGTATTTTAGAATTTTAATTTGAAAAATCGTGAAAAATATTATGAAGGAGTGGAATTAATATATATTTTTTTTATGAGGAATACAGAAATATTTGTAATGTATGTCTGCTCTGCAAATACTCAGAAGTTCGTCATTATTTTGACTTGCCACAAGTATTCCCAACCCCGATAATGATTCAATCGGCTCTTGAAAATAATTTTCTCTGTGGTTAAAACTATACCCAATTACTATTTCATTTCCAGCTTCCTTCCGTATACCTACTGCCTTAAAAGGCCCTACTTTTGAACTAAAGCAAAATTAATCTTTTTCCTTTTGAACATCTAAATTAAATGAACCCTTACCCATTTTTGAACATTTATTTAAAATTATATTTGAATCCTGTCTTTCTTGAAGCCTACAACATAACTGCTCTAAGATTTTGTTAGGTTTCTTTATTAATTTTTTCAAATATTGCATATAATTTTCAAACTTATAGGCAGAAAAATTGTCCAAAGGCCCACACTGCTTTGCACAGTGGGACAAAAAAAAACCATGAACATTGAAGCTTATCAAATGCTCGCCATATAAAAGGCCAAATAAATTAACAAATTCTTGTAACATTTCTTTGGCAACATTTCCTTCGCTCTCAAAAGATTCGTTACAGGACAGAAGTTTTATTCCAGCATGCAAAAGAAGGAAATGATAGTACGAATCTTCATCAAATCTTTTAAAACAAATATTCCTGAATACAGTAAGAATTGTCTATATTCAGTCGATTTCCAGTTAGAAAATTCGTCGAAGCTTCTACAAACGCGCCCAAACTCAGATGGCACAAACTTAGAAAGATCATTTAATTTTTTGTTCATCTCAGTCACACTTCCTTTTTTAAGGATCAAACTTAAAAGCTTTTTTGTCACTCCTAGATCAACTAAATGCATAGGTTCAAGGGGGAATTGCGACACCATTCCGAAATTATTAATTTCAAGAATGTTTTGCTGCTGTCGAAATTGAAAACTATGATGTTCTAAATCCGTCCTATTTTTAAATGAAAAATCAGACCGCAAATCATGAACCTGTTTAGAAAAGCTGACCCTTCTTTGTAGATAAGTCCCTATTTGGCAACACTTTGGACAGATTTTTTTTACCATTATGTGACTGTACACTAGTTACAAAAGCCCTAGCTGGCGAATCACAAATGAAAAAACGAATGTTAAATTTTTTAATTATTTCACCTGGTCCAATTTTAAGCCCAACTTCCCTCAGTAAAGTAACTTCATCACAAAAGTCTTTCAAAAAGTCATTTATATTCCAAGGTTTTTCTTTTCCAGAGAAGCATGCTATAACAAATGGATTTTCTTGAGGATGTCCACACACTGCTCCTAAGATTGGCCACAAGACTCGACAGGAACTCTTAAACAGCTTTAAACCATCTATTCCTACGTCGATCTGAACTTCATCCCTATCTTTTAGATATTCAAAAGAGCCAGCACTAAAATAAGCTTGAATTCCTAAATATAAAAACTCTCCGCATGGAATACGATGAATTGGAATTTTTCGTTTTTGGGTACCAAAAAGACTTTTAGCGCAAAGCGGCAAGTTAGGAACACCCATTCCCTTTAAAGTCTGCAACAAATCTGTCACAGTATTTTGAGACACATTATTACGAATAGCCCATGATTTGAGATGGTTTATATCAGTATTAACTCTTATACATGAGTCACCCCTTTTTATATTTCATAATTATTTCTAGATTTTTCCTGAACCCTCCCGTAAAAACTATTTATTATGTTCTATAACCATTTCTAGAAATGACTGGGAAATTTATATAGGAATTATTTTAAAATAACAGTTGTGTTGAAAATTATACATGACAATTTTAAGTAACATAAAACTATAACTTACAAGATAACTTATAACTAAAACTATAAATAATTCTTAGATAATTTAGCTTTCGTAACAATATGTATATGTTAAAATTTTAAAATCTTTAAGGCCCGTTTTCACAACTTACCGATAGCTAAAGGTAAGATTTTATAGGCCGTATAAAAAGTGTTCCATTATAACAACTTTACTTTAACCTACCAGGTAGCATTAACCTTAATCTACTTTATCGCTCACTTTAGGTTAAAGTAAAGTTTTAATAATGGAACACTTTTTAACGGGGCATTTAAAGTCTACTTTAAGCTATCGGTAAGTTGTGAAAACGGGCCTAAATGTATTAGTGTATCGCTTAGGCAGGTTTTGCAGGGAAGCTTCCAAAGTAAACAAATATGTATGTATGTATTTTTCCTTGGTAGCTTACGAGCTGTCACTACATTAATATTGACAGAAAGAACGTCAGAACATAATTTAAAAAAATCAGTTTTAGCTGCAGATATACATTTTTACAATTATCTTCTTACGAATCAAGCTAAGTAAAACAATAGTGGTATTCACACCGAACTTGTTAATTTGTTACTCGGTAGTTTGTTAATTTGTTAAAGTTACCAACTGTGAACGACCCCCTTTTTAAAACTTTGTTAGTCTGGTAACTTTAGAATAAAAAAATCATTTAATTAATATACTTACTCCCAATGTACACGAAAATTGCCAAAACACAAATATTTTTTTAGAAATGTATCACAAATGACGTTTTTATTATATTTATTTAGAAACTGCAACAGCTGATTGTGATTTACCAACTAACAACTATTTTATCAGGGGTGCCGTGACGTTAATTTGTTAAATGTTAATCCGGTAGCGCGTTAAATATACAAAAACAAAATGCTTGTAAAAAAGTAACGATTAACGACTAAAAAACTAACAAACTAACAAGCTCGGTGTGAATACCACTATTGTGGTGTGGTATAATTATACAAGTACATAAAATTGTTAAAAACCAAAAGGATAATGAAAATAATTAATTGTTTTTTTACTTTGAGCCCACACTGCAATGCATTGTGTTGGTATAAGAAAAATAGGTTATGAGTTAAGTTTGAACTTTTTCAAATTGTAGCCGACTGGGAAGGCTCCTGCGGGTGTTTATTCCACTTACGGCTAGTTCGACCGAAAAACGAATATTCTGTGTAATGCATTATGCGACACACTGGACAGTCGACAATGAACGGATGTGATCTGCTGGAAAGGCGAGCACTACGGCTGGCACCCGCGTCTCAGGGATGAGTTCCACCATCTCAGCTGAACACTTACCATGGTAATAGCGATAGAAAAATTATGCACAACCCACATTCCAACGATGCTAAAATGAGTCAATAGAGCTGTACCCATGTTCTGTATTTTTAGTGAGAACTTCTTGCATCGAAAATATGTGAAACAAAATATTTCATCGTTTCTCGAAAAGTCAGAAAAAAGTGTGTCTGTAACTCATGTCGAAAACTATCAAAAAAGATTACGTCGTTACGTTATAAATGTAATAATATTACACTCAAAGCCGATGTGAAATTGCAGACGTTACGAGCGCCAGTCACACATATCGTTGACGGCGATCAAAATTTACTAAAATTGAAACAATTTTAACGACGGCGTCGAAAATACAACCGTCGGCTATATCAAATAAGTGCGACTTAAATATTTGTTGTTTGCAAATGAGCTTTGAAAAAATTCGTATATTTTATAAAAATGTTAAAAGCAAAATAATTGAACAATAAAAAATGTACCAAGAACAAAATATTATTATTATTATTCTATGCATTATGCATTTTTAATAGTTTTTAGTGTTAAAATTGTTTCTCGCCCCATTTTATTTCGTGAGTTTATTTGACAGTTCAAAGCGGGAACTTTTCTCACAAAAATGTTACACACACTTTTTCTGTAAATTGGCGAGTAATTTCCTTACGTGACAGCTATTACTCGCCAAAAAAGTTACAGACACAGTTTAGTGAGAAAAACAGCTGTTTGTTTCAATATATGGCATTTTTGTTTCATTTCACACATTTCAATCGAAAAGATTCTCGACGCGAGAGTTACAGAACATGGGCACTGAATACCTTACTGTCATTGATGAGCTACAACGCACTCCTTTGCACCCAATCCAGAAGCTTGAAGATAGACCTTGAAGCCATTGTATTCCATTTTTGGTCGGTTATGGGCGGTATAAATAGTAAGGAGATCAGACGGAGCTAAGTAATTCTCGCACAGTTTGAGGAAACCAAAAAACTTGAATTCATCTTTCTACACTTGGAAAGCATGTCGGTTCCACAGAACACTGAAAGAATTTTCTTAACAGATCAAATGGATTTTGACATTTATCTAATGAAAAATTACATTAAAATTCAACATATGTAACCCTTCATTGGATTAATGAAGAATGTTACATTAGCCCTCCGTTAATGAAATGCTTCATAAAATCAATGAAAATTTTGCATTATTTAAATGTTATGCGATTAAAGAAATTTTTTTTATTTTATTTTAATAAAAATGTTTTTATATTTGAATGAAAGTTTTAATTTATTTTATCCATTTTTCAATGGGGGTTTGAGTTGTGATTTTAATTTTTTTTTTATTTTATTTCGTTTACATCATGTTATGTTCTACTTTCATAAGCCATCCTGTAAGTAAATTGTACTTAATTAATTTTCCAGCCCGCGACTTCCTTCATCTGCCTTCTTTCCATTTTTCTAGCTTGTACTACTGCGTAAATTTTGTATATTTAAATTAACAATTAAAGAAAAACGAATGTGAGAATTTGTTGCTCTTGTTTTTTCTTTCGCGTTGTTTGTTTTTGAATGAAGTTTTTTCACTAATGTTATGAAACATAAAAATTTACAATTTTTTTTTCATATATTTTCATGTCTACCGCTAAAAATTGAATTAAAAAACGTTTTTACAACAGTTATGGAAAGAACATTTTTTTAGTTATAAGTATTTTGACTGTTCCGCCTCATAGACGACTGAACCATGAAAGGACTTTGTTTGAATATCATTAAAATGAAATATGGCTAGTTTTACGGTTCACAACTCAACTCAGTTGTGTTGTAATTATTTTGGATATTTTTGTTCACCGCAAAGTTGTAAACCATAATACAAAAATTACAAATGCAAAAAGTTAGTTAGGGCTTTTATATATTAAAGTAACAATATACGGTGGCCATCCATTCTGTATTATACAGAAGAGGGTATCTTACAGCTTTGTTCTGTGTGAATTATTTTCTAACCGAAAACCTTTAATTGTTCTGAATTTAATAAAATGTTCTGTTTTTGTACTGTTTTTAATAAAATAACGAAGTCAAATTACAATTTATATAGCTTTCCCACTTTAATAGTATAATTCCTTCAATATTTTCCAGGAATGTTTTCTATGCACTATCAGAATAGAAAAAAATTCCTGGAATATATTGAAGGAATAAGACTGTTAAAGTATAAAAGCTTTTTAAATTTTAATTTGACTAAGAATACACATTCGTAATAATATAAAAATTTATATAATAAATGTTACTCACCATGAGAAATAAATTCCCAGATTCTAGATCTATCTTACTTTATGCCAAACTTGTTCCAAGGAGCACTGCAAAGTTCAAGTACAAAATTTTTTACACAAAAAAATAATTATTTTTTAATATGCAAGTATTTCGGAATTCTACACATTTTGTGAATTGGTAGTCCCCTCGCGAATGGGTAGTCATCTTGCCGCGATGCGAGGGCTTAAGTACAAGGACGTTTAGAGTCATGCTGGCGGTAGTGACGTCAGTCAAGACCGGTAGGGCCTCCCATGCCAGAAGGGTCTAAACCGAGTACGAACCAAGAACTACCCCCCCTGTCTATTAGCGTCTGTTTTCTCCTAGTTGGAGCGGCTAATGACTATGCGTCCGCTGGCCTTTTACGGTCAACTGTTAGGCCTTCTGAAGGCCGTCGGTCCGCAATAAAATCCATCAGCGTCTGTTCTCAGATTGAGCGGCTGATGGTCTGCGTCAGGTATTCTTTCGCCTGGCAGTTAGGCATAAAATGCAACCCCAATTAACCCCCCCCCCCCCGAAATGTCCGAAAATTCATGCCCTAAGTATCCGATAAAGGGCTTCATAATCCCCGGAGACCCTACTACTACAGCGTCGGTATCAGGCTGTAGTATGTTGAATGCTCCTGAGACCTCGTCTAGCAAGGTGGTTGCGCCAGGCTCTGCTAGACGGTTAGCTACTAGTGCGCAAGTTAGCCGTCAGGCGGTCGTAAACCAAGCTTGGTGCAGGGTTCTTCGAAACCAGGTACCTCTAAGGCTTCCCAGGTCCGGACGGGAGAAAAACCTGTCAAAACCCCTTCCTCGGGTGCTGGCTTGACGGTACAGACTCAGTCTGCCAGAAATCCAGTTTCCCATGTGCCGAAACCTGTGCAAAGAGAGCACACGAAGAATGATTCGATGCTCTCTGATGCACCTCCCTTAGCCTCTACGGCACTTACCAAAAAACCCCAAAGGCACATAAATGCATCTAAACGGGCCTTCACAACCAGGCGCTCCGCCTACAAAATCATTAGCCGACTTGGTGAAAAACCGGTTGGTGAGCTCACTGAGCAGGAGAAAACTTCTCTTCAGTGGGCAAAAACCCATATTGAGGGTTTAAAACGTGGACCTCCCTCTGCAGAGGAAGGCAATCCTGAACGGAACCCAACCGAAGCAGCGCCTAAACGGCAACGGTCAGGGGAGGACACACTTCCTGGGACTAAACGGTCCAAATATACGCCTCAACGGCCGCAAAACAGGTCGTACAAAGATGTGGCTAAAGACCACCTCATTTGGGCGATCATTGACCGCAACGCCAGTGACGGCACCATTTCATCCAAGAACTGAAAGCTGGTTGTCGTTGCACTTAGTAGGGCGTTCCTAAATGTCTTAAGGGGTAACCCTGGACCACCACCACAATGTAAAGGTGCCGGCTGGTATCAAGGTCACATTAAACTGATAGCGTGTGCAGATGAGCGTTCAGCGCTGCTGTACAAGGCTGCCGTGGAGTCCCTGGGGGAAGATTGGCAGGGCGCAATACCTCTGGCTGATGTACCGCAAAGGCCCAGATCTATTGCCAAGATCCCCGCTGAGCCATCCGACCCCAAGGAGATCCTGGAAATTATACAGATCACTAACCCCCAGCTACCCACACAGGACTGGAAAGTAGTGAGGGTTTCTGAATCTGTTGAAGAGTCCAGGAAGGCCACTGTTATAATAAACAGTGACTCTCTGCCGTCACTTCGGAAGACACAGGGGAAGATTTTCTATGGATTTGGAACTATCTTCCTCCGAGTCTACAAAGGTGATGACAAAGGGAAGCCTCAAGCTCCGGTGACTACCACAACAGCAACAGCATCAACGGAGCATATGGAAGACGATTCCGCTACGTCATCGGCCAATGAAGACACTCAATCGGTCAGTGGACTTGTGGGTGACTTCTTTGGCAAGATGGAAGTGGCGGACGATGAGGACATCCTTCTGGAATCGGACGACGACTCAGAGGATGCCAACGTCACAGTCGTCCATAGCGATGAACTATGATAAAGGTTACACAAATCAACCTTCATCACTCTAAAGCGGCGTCAGCTGCCCTTCTCCTCCGATTGGCTTCAGGCACGGAGGAGCTTATATGTATCCAAGAACCATTGTTGTATAGAGACAGGGTTTGCGGACTCAGTTTAGACGGCTATAGTACTCTGTACGCAGCCGATCAAGGTAAGACCAGGGCTTGCGTTATGGTCAAAAACATCCTTAAAGCTTTCATTCTTTCTGATTTTAGCGATAAGGACACCTGCACTGTCGCAGTAGAATGCAGAACCAGAACAGTTTGGTTTATGAGCTGCTACATGGCACACGATCAGGGTGCTAATCCACCAAACTCCACAAGTAGGAAGGCGATGTCGTATGCCAGCAGGCGCAAATTCCCCCTAATAATATGTGCTGATGCTAATGCACATCATACCGTCTGGGGAAGCTCGGATGTCAATCCACGAGGTGAGTCGCTTTTGGACTTCATAGTAGAAAATTAACTAAGAGTAGTTAATAGGGGTAGTGAGCCCACCTTTATTGTAACTAACAGAAGGGAGGTTCTTGATATTACGCTTATTAGTGATAAGTTCGCGGATATGATTAGCGATTGGAACGTGTCAAAGGACTGTTCCTTCTCTGATCACATGTATATTGATTTCAATTTCTCCTTTAAAGTTGAGTCAGCTAAACCCTACACGAATAGAAGAAGGACCAACTGGGGTATCTATGCGAGTGTACTCGAGGACAAGCTGCCTATGCTGGATAAAGGGGATCTCGCTGGAACTGTCTGACAGCGCCAAGTATCTTGGGCTAATATTGGACAGCAGACTGAACTGGAGGATGAACACCATTTCCAGGACTAATAAGTCGGCAACTGCATTATATTGCTGCAAAGGGGCCATTGGCCTAAACTGGGGAATTAACCCGAGAAATGTATATTGGCTATACGAATGTGTCATTAAACCCATTCTATTCTACGGGGCAGCTGTTTGGTGGCCGGCACTCGAGGTGAAGAGTCATCAAATTAGGTTTGAACGTACAATGAGAATGGTGGCGATAGCGGTAACAGGTGCCATTAGAACAACCCCCTCTAAGGCACTGTTTACGATTTTAAACTGGTTACCACCAGACATTTTGGCGAAAAGTTTAGCTGCGAACGCGGCGGTAAGACTAAGGGCCACCGGAGCATGGAGGGATTACAATATCGGACATGCTAATATTCTGAACGAAATTAATTGGAACATGGATGTTGATTATGTCACACCCGAGCCAATCTTTGACCCTGGCTTCACGGTAAGCATTTTGGATAATGTGGTTCATTATGATGACCTACAAATTCCAGCGAACGCGATTCAAATTTTCACGGACGGGTCTAAAACACTGTGTGGTGTCGGTTCTGACATATACTCCGAGCAGCTAAACTGGAGCATTCCTATAAGGCTGCCGGACCACTGCAGTGTCATCCAGGCCGAGATAATGGCCATCTACACAGCCGCGAGACGCATCCGGTACGGTGATATATCTGGAAGGGATAATCACATTATTACCGATAGCAAGGCGGCCATAAGATCCCTGGAGAATGTGTTCATCGAGAATTGTCCGAGAATGCCGGATGTCTCTGGAGGAGATAGCGAGACATTCACTGGTCACCCTTAATTGGGTCCCCGGACACAGGGACATACCGGGGAACTGCATGGCGGATTCGTTGGCGTATGCAGGTACCACCTTGAATCGAGACGGCTCGACATATAATGTAGGTGTTTCACTCACAAGGAGTAAGCAACTCATTGCGCACAAGTTTCATATCATCGCCAGTCAGAGGTGGCTCGTTGAAACTACCTGTGGGGAAACCAGGAAAATCTGGCCCATCATAGATGAAAAAAGGACACGGCGGGCATTACAGCTGTCCAGACAACATCTTAGAAACCTGATTGCGGTTATAACCGGCCATTGGCCCATTGGGAGGCACGCCCAGAGGCTGGGGCTCCCTTACAATGACTTATGTAGAAGTTGCGGCGAGGAGGAGGAGGAAGAGTCAACGGAACATCTTCTCTGTAATTGCCCGGCATTCGGAGATCTAAGACTCAAAATGTTTGGCCGAAGAGCCCTTGGGGAAAAAACTTATCTCTCTGATGTTGATGTAAACAGGATCCACTCCTTTACTGAATCGACCGGATGGCTGCGTGGGAGCACTAGCAGCCAGACAACATAGGACCCATGGGAGACGGTGTGACATGGTAACACAACGGGAACTAATTATTGGACCCACGTGAGCTGTGCTTGATCACGGCTGCCAATGGAACCTAACCAAACTAAATCTAGTTTATCGATCGGCTGTTTTTGTTTATTAATTGTCTGTATATGAGTGCACAATTTTCTGTGTCTTGTCGGTAATTAAGACGAAGCTGTGGAGTAACATCAATAATATGTAGCATCTCTAATGTTAATCTCCTTGAATAATTTCACTCTTCATGTAATATTTTTTACTCCTTTAAAATGTGGTTTGTGATTTTTCAACGTGGGCTGCTAGTGCAGTTTTTTGTTCAATAGGTTTGTCAATAGCTTTACGGCCAGATTTGTGCGAAGATATCCTTTTCTTAAGTTTTGTTTAAGTCGTCCCAAGGTATACTTTATTGCATATATTGAGCCCGTCGCCACTTCAGGGAATTGTATATACCACATTTGACTTGTATTTGGGTATTTTCCTAAAAGCCTGTTGCATTGTAGTAATACATGGCAACATGTTCTTAAATGCAACCATAAACATTTTGACAATGCATTTAGTTCCGAAATGCAACTTTGTAGTTGTCACTGCGCAGAGAAAAGCAAATAAAGCAGTTAAAATAATGTACATTGTGAACACACGTTTAGGAAAACAGCCTTTCTTTTTAATTTTGTTTTTCTAAATAACTGATTCACAGTGTTGTCCGTTCTAAATCCTAGTTCAAATTTTTCTTCGTCATAAATATCGGAGTTTTTCCATCTTTCCGAGTCGTCATAAATATCTGAGTTTTTCCATCTTTCCGAGAGTCCAGAAACATATGATTTGCTTTTATACATTTTAATTCTCTTACCACCTGTTGCCTGTTGTTTTTTGCACGTTTTATAAGATTTTTAATTGTCCTTATTGGGAAGTTATTCAGGGTTAAAATATTATTATTATTTTTGTTATATTGTTTTTATGGAATTCCGTGTCACTTATTTTAAGAACTCGTCGTATGAAATTCGATGTACGTATTTATAATAATTCGATGTATTTATAATAGGGTGACTAGAATGAAAATTTATTAATCGTCCCGAGGCTGTTGGTTTTTGATACCAATTAACTTTTAAATATACATAAATAATTTTAAGTTCCGTAAATTTTTTATTTTTTTTATTTTAGTTTTATTTACTGAAGTTGAGTTGTTTCTCATTTATTGCTAATATAATATTCAAACTATTCGTTTCAAGAAGTTGATTGCAACATATTGTTTTGTATTTTTGATTAAAGTATGTATTTATTAAATTATTACAGTTACAACATTCTCATTATTGCAAACATATATGTATAGTGCATAAATACAGTTTTAGTTAGTATAAATTTTTTGTTTTACATAATTTTTATTAAATTAAATAACCAGATAATTTTAGGCTACAAACATATATTTCTTTGTGTTCGCGCAAATTAAATTATTAAAATTTAAGAATTGAACTTAAAACGCAAATACATTTTAGTATATAATGTTATTCGTTAATTTACGAATACAAAAGAAAAAATCTTTTTTTTTTTTAACTAAATGAAAAACGTACAAATTATACATAATGAATATAATAAATATAAACATAATAAAATATCTTTTTGTTTTTTTTAACAATATAAACGGACAGTCGATACATAAAAAAATCTCATAGCTACAATTTAAGATTTATTAATGGAATAAATTAAGTT
This sequence comes from Pollenia angustigena, assembly GCA_930367215.1. NCBI lineage: Eukaryota > Metazoa > Arthropoda > Insecta > Diptera > Polleniidae > Pollenia > Pollenia angustigena. Next base: position 5,831,745 of record OV884057.1, on the reverse strand, counting down.
TTTTTTTGTTATTTGTTGATTTTTCGCAAATTTATCTGTAATAATTATTAAATACATATACATACATACATCATGTTCGAGGTTTTTGATTTTTGGGTACCACCGTCTAAAGCTTAGTTTACTTTTAAAAGAAAATACGTTACAAATACAAAATTAAAAAAATACATATAAAAGTAAATGTATGTATGTATATGTTTTATATTATATACATACATGAAATTAGAAATTGAGAAAAAAATTCACATTTAACTTTCTTATAAATGTTATGTGTTATAATCATCATGTTGAGAACTGAAATAGCTAACTAGGCCGCTAAATTCACTAGCATGTCCCTCTGGCCTGGGCAGTTGTACTGCTGTTGGCGTATTATCTGAAGGTCCAGGGGCAGAAGAATCATCGTTGACTTCTGCTGATGGATTAGGTGAACTTTGTGATCCAGACGAACCGCATGTCGGTCGCACTTGTGATTTCTTATCAGAGTTTGTGGTGTATGCTTGCAGGGTGGTTAGTTTCTTTCGCGGCTCTGTCATGTTTACTGGTGCAGTAACTGCTTTCCCAGTTTGTGGCGCGACTGGAGTCGGTGATGACAATTTGGGGGAAGTAACTTTAATTGGTAATTCCCGTGCTGCTAAGATGGGCTTAGTGCTTGATATAGGTTCAGTTATTTCAGGTGTAGAAGGAGGTGTAGCTTGCGGTTTAGCCAGAGGTGCATTTAATGATTTTGTAGATGAAGCTGATACAATAACTGAAGCAGGAGGAGGATGTTTTTGATTTGATGCAACTGGAGGAATTTGTGTAGAAGAACGTGGAACAGGACCAGTACGTTGACCAGGTGTTGTTAAAGGAGGTGGCGGTGGATAGAAGCCATAAGGAGGGTATGTGCCTGTAAATTTAATATAATCTACATATTTTTAAAATATTTTTAATATTTTTAATTAGGCTTAAGTTCATCAAATTTAATTTTCATTAAATTATTTTTATGAAAATTATTTCTTCATAAAAATAATTTAATGAAAATTAAATTTGATGAACTTAAGCCTAATTAAAAACATTAAAAATTTGGATTAAAAACCATAAATAGTTCAACAAAATAACCACAATACTAATTATTTTTAAAATATTAAAAATGATATTCGTACACAGAAAAAATTAAAAATTTTCTCTAATCACCAATTTTATACCAAATTCATAGAATCAAGCAACCCATTTGTTGATTTTGCACCTATTACCAAAATGATTATATTGATTACTAAAAATTGTAAAAATTTAATATTTTGAATATTTTTTTTTCAACAAATGATATTTTTAATTTTAATTAAAAAAATTATCAAAAAACTTTGCCGTTTCAAACAATGTGTTGATTGATTTCGACAATTTCCAAAAACAATTTCACAAGTTTAAATTATTTTATTTTAAACGAAATAATTTTTTGTTATTTGATTATTATTTTAATTCAAAATTTATTTCAAAACAACAAAAATGTTAATTAAATCAAAATTAAATTTTTAATTTTCGTTCAACAAAGAAAAATAATTGATTCAATTATCACCAAGCAAACATTAGTGTTGTATTACCAGACGATTTAAGTTGAGCTGTAAACGAAATTTACAGCCTTTAAAATTTTCCTTCCGTAAAAACCTAAATCGGTCAAGCCGTTCTCAAGTTATGCGCTTAATAGAAAAAGTGGGCGTAGAAGTAGGCGTGATACATTTTTCTTTCAATGAAAACGTAAAATGGAATAATACGAACATTTAAAAGAAAAATTAGTCAAATGGAAGGAGCCGTTTTTTGATTTTAGGTAAATCGAAAAAAGTGGGCGGGGCAAAATTTTCTTTCCGTAAAAACCTAAGTTGGACCATGGCAATCATTTTAAAGAAAAAATCGTTTGAATCGGTCAAGCCGTTCTCAACTTATGCGCTTAATAGAAAAAGTGGGCGTAAAAGTAGGCGTGATACATTTTTCTTTCGATGAAAACGTAAAAGGGATTAATACGAACATTTAAAAGAAAAATTAGTCAAATCGATGAAGCCGTTTTTTGATTTTAGGTAAATCGAAAAAAGTGGGCGGGGAAAAATTTTCTTTCCGTAAAAACCTTAGTTGGACCATGGCAATCATTTTAAAGAAAAAATCGTTTGAATCGGTCAAGCCGTTCTCAACTTATGCGCTTAATAGAAAAAGTGGGCGTAAAAGTAGGCGTGGTAAATTTTTCTTTCGATGAAAACTTAAAGTTGATTAATACGAACATTTGAAAGAACAATTATTCAACTCGATGGAGCCGTTTTCTGATTTTAGGTAATTCGAAAAAAGTGGGCGTAACAGTGGGCGGGGCAACATTTTCTTTCCGCAAAACCTAAGTTAGACCATTGCGATCATTTTAAAGAGAAAATCGTCCAAATCGGTCAAGCCGTTCTCAAGTAATGCGCTTAATAGAAAAAGTGGGCGTAAAAGTAGGCGTGATACATTTTTCTTTCGATGAAAACGTAAAAGGGATTAATACAAACATTTAAAAGAAAAATTAGTCAAATCGATGAAGCCGTTTTTTGATTTTAGGTAAATCGAAAAAAGTGGGCGGGGCAAAATTTTCTTTCCGTAAAAACCTAAGTTGGACCATGGCAATCATTTTGAAGAAAAAATCGTTTGAATCGGTCAAGCCGTTCTCAACCTATGCGCTTAATAGAAAAAGTGGGCGTAAAAGTAGGCGTGGTAAATTTTTCTTTCGATGAAAACTTAAAGTTGATTAATACGAACATTTGAAAGAACAATTAGTCAACTCGATGGAGCCGTTTTCTGATTTTAGGTAATTCGAAAAAAGTGGGCGTAACAGTGGGCGGGGCAACATTTTATTTCCGCAAAACCTAAGTTAGACCATGGCGATCATTTTAAAGAAAAAAATCGTCCAAATCGGTCAAGCCGTTCTCCAGTTATGCGCTTAATAGAAAAAGTGGGCGTAAAAGTAGGCGTGGTAAATTTTTCTTTCGATGAAAACTTAAAGTTGATTAAGACGAACATTTGAAGAAAAATTAGTCAACTCGATGGAGCCGTTTTCTGATTTTAGGTAAATCGAAAAAAGTGGGCGTAAAAGTGGGCGGGGCAAAATTTTATTTCCGTAAAAGCCTAAGCTGGACCATGGCGATCATTTTAAAGAAAAAATCGTTCAAATCGGTTAAGCCGTTCTCAAGTTATGGTTTTTGCCACGCCCCTCCGCCCCCAGACCGAAAATCAAAAATCAGACTTCCCTATGTCACCCGCCTGAATATTCTGAAGATTCCCTGAAAATTTCATCAAAATCGGCCCAGCCGTTTTGGAGTCCATACGTTACATACATACATACACACATACATACACACATCCAATTTTATATATATAGATTAACAGCCGTATTCATAAAAAGTTCTTATTTTAAGCTTATAGTATGTAATAACTATCAAACGCTTTTTGTCTTATAAACCTCCTATAAAAATTTGTATTCATAAACGCACAATAACATCTCTTTTACTATTAAGTGTTTGTGGCGATTTTGTGCTATAGTATGGCAACTTTCTTTATATTTTGCTGCCATTTTATTGCTAGTGATGCATGAAAGTTCTATTCGGTTAACATAATATTTTATAATTAATATATTTTTTTATAATTTAAGATCTTAAAAATTATTCTTATAATATAAAAATACATATTATTTTAGTTTCTAAACAACAGTTCACGAAAGGTATTATAAAAATGTTTGTTTGAACTTTTTTTTTAAATAAACGATAAGAAAGTATTCGAATGAAAAGTTTGTTTACCTTTTATTTGCATCACTATTATTTTGATTGGTTATTTTCCTTATTTTTTTAATTTTTGAACAACAATTCGTTCTTTTAAACATTAAAAAAACTAATTGCAATAATTTTAAAAATAATTCAAGCGAATATCTGCATTTGCCTCTGTACGCATTCATTTAAATCATATAACACATTTTTAAAATATTTTACAATATAACTTTAAATTGATTGTCTAAAATAAAAGAATAACAATAATTAAATGTATTAAACATCTCCATATTAATAAATAAAACGTTTTTTTCCATTATTTTAAAACATATTTCACAAAAATAATATCATAAAATGCAAACATTTATCAAAATGTAATTCTATTTTTGGTTTAAAGAAGGGTAAATCCAACAATAAATTTTCTTACTTTATAAATGGTTTATTAAAGGTTCAATATACCATTTTTCGTTTATGAATACAACTTTAGCAATTTTTCCTTATATATGGTTAATTAATCATCAATAAGTTTTTATGAATACGGCTGTAATACTTTAACAATAATTTTTTTAATTGATAAAAAACTACTAATAATTTTTTCTGTGTATATTTTTGATTAAGCTCTAGGTCTGTTTATAAAAACAAAATTTAAATATTTATTTATTTAATAATTTTCAATATTTCGCTAACCGTTGGTTAGCAAAATAAGGAAATTAAACGTTGGAAATTACATATATAATTAACGGCCATATTCATAAAAAGTTCCTATTTTAAGATTTAAGTATTCAATATCAATCAAACGTTTTGCCTATGTCTTATAAACCTCTTATAAAAGTTTGTTTTAATAAACGTATTAACAGCATTTTAACTGTTTGTAGCGATTTTGTGTTTAAGTATTGCAACTTTCTTTACGTTTTGTTATTTTATTGGTAGTGATGCATGAAACTTCTATTCGGTTCACATGATATTCTATAATAAAGGTTTTTTTTTATATAATTTAAGATCTTAAAAACTTTTCTTATAAAATAAAAATACATGTTATTTCAGTTCCTGAACAAAATTCTGCCGAAAGGTATTATGAAAATCTGATTGAACCTTCTCATAAATATACCATAAGAAAGTATTCGAATAAAAAAATTTTTTACTTTTTATCAACATCATTATTATTGTGATTTGTTTGTTTAATTTTTTAACAAAAATCATAAATCATATTAACAATATAACTTTAAATTTGTTGACTAACATAAAACATTTTCAGTAAAATGTATTTAACATGTCCATATTAATAAAAAAACATTTTTTCCATTATTTTTAAATATATGTACAGTGCCTCACATAAATATTGGCACAACCAGCTTCTTTCATTTCACGGTTATTTAAGCAGCATTCTAAATATCATTTTGTTGGAAAAATATTTAATATTAATAAGTTCATATTTTTATTTAAACATTCAAAAAAATGTCATCCAAAAATCTGCATAAAATAAATTTTTGGAACCAATTTACCAAAAAGAAATGCACAATTTTGCAGTACAAAACTATTGGCACACTGAAACTATTGTTTGATTTATTTTTTTTTTGTTTATGGTTTGGCAACTTAGTTAAGAAAATACCTGTTTAATTTAGCCAGTAACCATAATCTAGCAGCTTTTGCAGTTTATGTGACAGTTTGCTAAGAACATTTTAAAAATTAGTATACAAAACGATAAAATGAGTCCAAAACAAAAAGAAACTAGCACATCTCAGCGCAAAATAATACTGCACCTGCACAATCAAGGCAAATCGTACGCTGAGATTGGTAAAATAATGGACAGAAGCCGTTACACCATTCGAAGTATTGTAAATCGTTTAAAAGGGCAGTCAAATGTTAAAGAACAGGCCGTCCCAGAATATTAAGTGATCGCGAGCGTAACCAAATAGTGCGGAAAATTAAAATAAACCCCAAAAAACATCGACAGAGATTGCCGCTGAAGTTAAGGAAGACTTTGGGAAAGACATTCACCCCATGACGGTCAGAAGAGTGCTGTACGAGGCAAATTACAATGCTCGAGTTGCTAGACGTTTTGATATTAACCAAAAGAAGCGTTTAGCCTACGCAAAACGGTACATAAGCAAGCCTACCAGCTACATGAATCAAGTGCTCTTCCCGGAGGAGAGTAAATTTAATATTTTCCGCTTTGATGGACGAACAACCGTATGGAGAAAACCTAATACGGCATATTAAGAATTCAAATCTTGCGCCAACTGTAAAACATGGTGGGGGAGGAGTTATGGTGTGGGGCTGCATGTCTATTTCGGGTGTTGGAAAATTTGTTTTCATAGATGGCATTATGGACAAAACGGTTTATTAAAATATTTTAAATCTCCAGACCTCAATGTGATAGAGCATCTGTGGGAAGAACTCGATAGACGTGTGAAAAAGAGGCCAATTTCTAATAAATCTGACCTAAAGAAGGCATTGGGGGGTGTGCTGGAAATCGCAAACGCAAAACGCAAGAACTTGGAGGCTGTTTAACTTTTTATCAAATTTTTATAATTTTTGTTATAAAATTCAGTTTAATAGAGAAATGTTTGTATAATAATTGTCATAAAATTCTTTTATTACAGAAATCTTACTAAAAAACGACTTTTAAAATTCTTGCGTTTTGCGTTTGCGATTTCCAGCACACCCCTGATTGATAGAAGAATGGAGAAAATTTGGCGAGGAAACAACGAAAAAGTTGGTGCATTCCATGCCAAAACGTTTAGATGCAGTTATAAAGCAAAAAGGTTTGCCAACAAAGTATTAAATGTGGTATACTATATGATAATTTTTTCGTTTTGCGTGGTATAGAATAAGGTGTGCCAATAGTTTTGTGCAGTAGAATTGCTATTATTTTTTGTTAAATGTGTTGCAAATACTTAATAAAATTAAATTTTTATTAAAGAAATAATTGCATTACTTAATAAACTGAAAAATTATTATGGAAACCCATTTTTTCACTTGTATAATGTTCCAATTCGCCGTGCAGCTAGCATAAACATAAAAATTCTTGTTGTGCCAATATTTATGTGAGGCACTGTATGTATGTATTTCACAAAAGTAATATCATAAAATACAAACATTTTTAAAAATGTCATTTTATATTTGGTTTAAAGAAGGGTAAATCCAACAATAAATTTTCTTACTTTATGAATGGTTTATTTCAGGTTTAATAGACTATTTTTCATTTATGAATACAACTTTAACAATTTTTGCTTAACTACTGTTAATAAATCATAAATAAGTTTTTATGAATACTGCAGTAAATTTTTAATTAAATTTTTTATTAATTTCCTGATGATGCTAACCAACGGTTAGCGTAATACTGAAAATAATTTAAAATAAATAAATATTTAAATTTGTTTTTTATAAAAATTACCTAGATCTTAATCAAAAATATACGAATATTATATTAAAAAAAAAAAATTAATACGTACGTACTAAAGACCTGCACAGATACATCTGTTTATATCTGTTTCTGTGTTTTTTCTAAAGTTGATGCGTATGGATGAGTGCTCTTGTGTTTCTGATATAAGTTGATCTTGATATGATTTGTAAAAGAGTGTATGTAAGTTGATACAAAAGCGAAATAGAGTATCATATCTGCTAATATCTGTTTCGAAGCAGATCCTAGTGGATGCTGATGGAATACAATAAGTTACTTATTGTACGATACCGTTATTTTCAATTATTTTTCAACGCAAAAGAGCCGACCCTTTGGCTGGCTAAAAAATAATTTTTTACAAAAACAAAATATGTACACATGAACAGTTATTTTGTTCAATCATTTTTGCGTGATGTGGTTCGAGCACAAAAAAAACTTTACAAGAACAAAATGTGTTGCTTGTTTTTTTGGAAGGCAAACATTTTTGAAAATTTCGGTACCGATCAGGGTTGTCAGACTAATTACGACCTTTTTCGCCAAATTCAATGTCAAAAATCGCCAAAATCGCCAAAGCCTTTGTTTACAAGTTTTTGACAATAAAATACATATTTTTTTAAATTATTAAAAATATTTTTTATAAATCCTAAAAAATAAATTAGTTCCGTATCGCTAAAATACGTTAAAAATTCAAAAAAGTCGCCATAATATATATTTTGTTTAATTTTGATTTAGAGCGAAATAAAAATAGTTAGTGCACACAAAAAAGGTACGATGTTTACTATAAAATAATTTATAGTAGTCCACTTAAAGCAACAAAAAAATAATTTTTGCGGTTGGTACTAAACAAATAATAGAAATGCACTATATACAATAGTTGCAGTTTCATTATATATCTATAACGCTTCACCGGCAAGACTCGCTATTTGTCTTCTTATTTGGAATACATTGTGAGGGTCTTACATTTATTCAACGAAAATACAAAAGAAGTGCAACATGTACTATTCGCATTCATATAACTTATAACTCCTAATCTCGTCTAGAAGTTCGTATTGCATTCTAATTCGAAGGCGAGTTTTAGTGGAGTTCATAGTTTCAACACAGGCATTACTAGTTGTAATTACCGCATATAAACGACTGCCAAAGTAAAGTGCTTGAAATTGTACGTACCTACCGTATACTTTTAGCCTTAAAATGTTGGCCTAAGCTTATTTTGTTATCTTTCCAATTAACCAACGCTAATTTTTTTCATTGTGCTTCATAAACGTCCAAAGGTATGAAAGGATTCATAAAAATCTTTAAAATATCACTAACAATAACGTATTTTATCTGTGATAATAAATTGCCACAAATATAATGTGAAAATGTTTACATATAGACTTAAAACATATAAATGTTTTAAAGAATTCTATTTATTGATTTTTTCAAGAGCAATTTTAAATATAAAAAACACTTTTCTAGAAGATTTTCATTAACTTCATCAGCCATTTGAACATACCTTCAAATACCTATCATACATATGATTGCCTGAAATTTGATTCATAAAAATACGGGAATTAAAATAATATTATTATTTTAAAGTATTGAATTTAACGTATTTCCAAACAAATTCATAGGTCATCAAAAATAGCCAGTTGGCGATTTTAACTATTTTATAAATCGCCAAAAAATCGCCATGTCGCCAAATCAAAAATTAGGTCGCCAAACATGTTTGAAAATCGCCACGTTTGGCGAGAAATCGCCACATCTGACAACCCTGGTACCGATATGTATTTTGTTTGTATAAAAAATTCTTTCATGAAATTGAAAGGTTGCGTTTTCTTCGCTCAAGTGCCAAGTAGACAAAAATTATTGAAAAAAAAAAAATTCTGAAAGAACTGAACACGCAGTGATGTTAACTTTTATTTTTTCATTACCGTACGTACGGCCCTCTAAAAATTACCGTTTTTGAGAAGAAATTGCCGTACGCAAAGGTTTTTTAATTTAAACATTCACAGCACTATTCAAAAACAATTTATTTAAATTTTAAATGTGTTTTATGAAAAATTTTAATGAAAATCTTTGATTTAAATACATTTTAACCAAAAGTTATTATATTTTTTATCAATACGAAAGTAAAATTATCATATAAATAAAATTGTAACGTAACTGACAGACTGATTCATCATCGCACAGCCTAAACGACTGAAACTAAGAAGTTTAAATTTGGACCGGAGTTGGTATCGTTCAATTAAGACAGAATATTTTAAAATTCGAATATCGCAAGAAAATATTAACTCAAACTGTTTTATTTTTTACGTTTTGAAAAAAATTTACACGCAGTATTCATATCTGCCCACTGTAAAATATAGTGCTATTTTATCATCTTCTTATGATAAAACGATTGCCTTTGATACAAAATTATTACATAATAGTTTTGCTTCTACTGAAAAGTTTGAATATATTACTATAGTTAAACAATCAAAAAGTTTAAAATAAAATTAATAATATACAGTGAGTTATTTAATTTTTCATATTTTACACTTATCACTTATACCTAAGCATTTGCAGAAACATAATGTTCTTAATTTTTTGTATAACACTCATCTATTTTTGAAACTGCCGTTGGAAATCACCCTCAGAAGTTAAAATCATAGAGCCTTCATATGTAAGTATCATCATATATATTATTTCTAAAGCACTTTTTTTTGTCGGTTGCAAATATCTCCCATACCACCGCATCAAATTTAATGAATGATATCTCATTTTAAAGCTTATTTCTAACACTAATGACGAAAAATAATTAGAAATTGAAAAATTAATATTTTCATTGATAAAAATTACGGTGCGAAATATTCGCACGGGTCATCTAGTGTATAAGAATATCAAAAACCCAAATCTTGATATTACCGTTTTTTAAATGAAATTACCTTGATACCTTTTGGGGCCCAAAATTACCGTAAAAAAGGGTAATTACCGTACGGTTAACATCACTGTGAACACGTGTACATACATACTTTGTGTTTGTAAAAAATAAAAACTAGCAGGAAGCGTTGTAATCAGGCCTACCATATTTACCGTTAAATCTGCATTTTGACGATTTTTTTCCTCTAAATTATCAAAGTGCCTATTTTTTGATAAACACTTACAGCACGGTAATTTTTGGTTTGTTTTATACAAATTATTAATTTTGGGTAACTTGTTACACAAAGAGACAACTTTTATTAATTTAGCGCTTATACTTAAGGAAAAAATGGTTATACATATTTATTTTATATATGCAGTGTTTGTATTGCGTCTAACCCAACAAACACATTTTGAACAAGTAAGATTGCTATATTCGGCTGTGCCGAATCTTATATACCCTTCACCATTGTGCGAGCAGAATACAGAGCAACTAGACAAAAACTAAATAATTTTTACATACCTATACATACATATTTACAATACTTAAAACTTCATTATAAATAATTTAAAAAGCGAAAACTGGTAAATATTTTTTTTAAATCGTTTTTAGAACATAAAAAAAAATTAAAATATTAAAAAAAAAATTTTTCTTTTAAAAAACCAAGACATTGCATGGTTAAATCAAGTTCTCTATTTATAAGGACCCAGAATGTATATACTTTATAGGGTCTTAGATCAATATTGCAGAAATTACAAACGGAATGACAAACTTATATATACCCTTTTCCACCTGAGGTGAAGGGTATAAAAAGAGTAATTTTTGGGATTTCAGTATTTTGATTATAACTCAGCCATTTTTTAACAGATTTGGCAGATTTATATACCGACGTGTTGAAGAAGAAATTTACCATTTACTTTAGTTATAAAGCTTGGACTCGGGGAGATCTATGGTTCCCGAAAGTTGGGTATTTAAAAAAAAAAATTTAATTTTGGTCATAACTTTTTTGTATCTGAACCGATTTTCCCGAGTTTTTTATAAAATATGTTCTACTAAAAGTTTCCGATATTTTGATATATAAGTCATATCCATAGGACATATGGCAGCCCTTAAATTTAGGTTTTTATAAAATTTTTAATTTTTTTTGTACGGGAGGTACCACGCCCACTTCTCCAATCCCGCCCACATTTTGTAGGATAGTGTGTATTGGCAACCTTAATGTGTGTACCTAATTTGGAAACTTTGGCTCTTGCCGTTCTCAAGATATACAAAAATAAAAAAAATACAACAACAACAAGGGATTTTTGGAAAAATTTAGAGGTAGTCGTGGTTTTTTGCTCATATCTCCGTCATTTTTGGACCGATCTGGCTGAATTTCAATAGCAAACTTAAACGGAGTATATGTGACATAAATAAACATCAACCTAGTCCACATCATTTCTAGGGTTTTCGGAAAACCCATTTCAACATACACACGGACAGACGGACAACCGGATTTGAACTTCGCTTTTCATAAGGACCCAGAATATATATACTTTATAGGGTGTAGGATCAATATTGTGGAACATACAAAAGGAATGACAAAGTTATATATACCCTCTTACCTTCGGTGAAGGGTATAAAAATATACAACTTCATATAAGAAGCTTACAGAAATGTGGTACATATGTTTTACTTAACCTAAGAATTGTAACCAGAAAAATAAATAATTTTTTCCAATAGATATTTGTAAACAAAAAATTACTTAGGTTATTAAAAACCAAAAATAAATAAATTTTACTTTAATTGGTTACCACAACCAAAAAAAAAATATATATAACGATAATGGTTAAAGGCTCCCAATTGAAAATAAAGGAATTTTTTCTCGTAACCTTTACAAAAAATAATAAAAGTAATTATTTTTAGTCCCTGAGTTATTTTTGAAATAAAAACAAAAAAGTCCATATAAAACAGCTATTTTTCAACGCAAACATAAAAGGTCGAATTTAACTCTTAAAAAAAGAGTTTTATTAAGCCGTCATAAATTAAAACTCATTTCAGGAGTTTGATTTTAACCGACATTTAATTAAATTCATATTTTGTACTTGGACACCTAAAGCTTGTAGCTGGTCAGATCACTACAATTTGTAAAGCAATGTTATCTAATCAGCTTGCACTGCAATTAAACTAATTGTCATTATTTTATGACTGCGAAATAAAACTCTCTTTTTAAGAGTTCATCCATACCTACTTTTATTTTTTCGTTGAAAAATTATTTTAAACTGTGGAGTTAAGATCGTTTATTCTAGATCACCATAGGTTCTTAATGAGACGAACCTTGGTATAAGACAGTATAGGTCTCCGCTGACTCTAATATGGAGAGTTTTCAAGCTAACATTATATGGATCACTCTTATTAACGGTCCCTGCAATTTACCTTTAAGTAAAATCTATTCATATAAAGGGTGTCTGGTGGCAAAATTATATTTTTAAATGCGATTATTTCAAATAGTAATAAACGGTGCGGAGGAAGGTTGGAAAGATTTGTGAGTCACAGTTCGCTGAGGAGACATTTTTTATGGGTAATGATTCTTACGTAATTGCTCGTCGACAATTTTGTTCAAAGTTCATTTTCACTTAAATAGCCACGTCAACAAACAAATCTACCGTTACTGGTCTCCAAGAACTTAAAACCTTTGATTGAAACATCAAATACCTTTACATTGCCCCATGGTAAATGTTTGGTGTGCCTTATCCACGCATGAGAAAATTGGGTCATTTATTTTTTTAAATTCTCGAAAAACAAGGCTCCGTTTTGAACAGTGTGTTCAAGTCGACACAAGACATGTGGATGACATACTCTTTAAAAAATAAAACCCGCATTTCCATCTACCGTTCAATGCTTTTAATAAAACTTTGTGTCAATTATTAAAATTTTTATTTAAGTTTGAAAATATTAATCTGCTATCAAATACCCCGTATTTTTTTAATTAAATAAAATTTATTTATAAAACATTTATTTTTATTTATTTTTTTTAAAGCATTATGTAATGGTTAATGGTTTTGCTTTGTTGTTTTTGTCATTAAAAATATGTTTTATGTGTTTAAAACAGTAATTTTAATTTGCCGTTTTTTCATAATTTGATTTCCGATTTGTTTTTGAAAATATGCCGATTTTTTACTAAAACCATCTGGCACCCCCCCTGGTTGAGATCTTATACAAATTTTTACAAACTCTCTTATTTTCATCAACTCACCAACAATATTAAAAAATACAACAGATTACCACAGATATTGTAGAAATACTTATGGTGACAACCAGGGTTGATAAAGTTGGTACAATTGTACTTTTTTTTGGTACGCTGGTACCCCCGTGACTCATTTGGTACTATTTCCAAATTTATCAAACCTACATATTTATAATTGATAAAAAATGGCAACTTTAATTTGCTGCCCAATGAATATAAGCGGCGTTTAGTGTTTGGTGCAAATAGTTTTGTTGAAGCTTTTTTTTTATCAAATCTAAGGGAAACTCTATTTTTTGTTGTTGGATTTAACAAAACAGCTATGATATTTTGCATTACACTTTTGCAAGACCAGTTGCACCAAACACTGAACTCCGCTACTGTGAATAGATTTTTGCACTTGTTCATTGAACGATTGCTTATGCCACATTCTAAATTTAGTATCAGCGGCAGCATATATCGTGCATTTTCTTATGATATTGACAAGTTTATAAAAGATATAGGAAACCACTTCTGCAAAAGTTCTACTAGAAGAGACGACTTCCTCTCATTTCAAGATTATTTTGGAACGGACTCATAATATTTTCAAATATTCGTCAACAATATGGTTTTCACGTTAAGAAGTAATCAACAGAATTTTGAAACAGTGGGAGACCATTCTTATTTTACTTCGAATTATTTTGAAGGAGATTTTACAAGCGCTTACTTAAATTTTATTATATTCGGACTTTCTACTCCTTTCCTGTTTCTGCAATACATATTGAAAATTTTAAACACAATAAATTTGGAAATGCAATCCGAAGATGTTCGTATGCACAAATTTTTAAAACGCTTAAAATTTTCGTAAATTTTCCACAAAAAAAGGCGATAAATTCTAAAAAGTGTATGAAAACGCTCTCTGGCGGTAATCAAAAATAAAAATTAAAATGATACAAGTCTGGCTAGATAAAATACAATTTCTGCAATATTTTGGAAAACTATTTTGAAAAATCTGGCGCTCTAAATTAATTTTTGACCCATGGTTTCTTTAGCAAAGTTTCTTGGGATGACTTAGGCCCAAAACAGACGGTGAAACGCAACTGCAACGAAACTGAAACTTCTAGTTATTTTCGAGTTTCATTTGAGTTTATGCCATAGACTCCTTTGAGGGACCACACATGACGCGATCATTTTGAGACCGATTTGAAATGCATTGGAAATCAGTTGCATTGAAACCGGCGTGCCGGAAACTCGTGTTTGCGTTTCATCTGTTCTCAAAGAAAGTCGAAATGATTGTGATAGTTTCATTACATTCTGGTAATATTTAGGTTGCAGGGTGTGTGGAAAACGATTGAAACTGGGTTCAAAACAATAATTTCTATAGGGTTTCGTTGTATTTGCATTTTACCGTCTGTTCTGGGCCTTATAGAACAAGAATCGCGTTGTGCTTTTTACGCGAAAAAATTGTACCCACCCTATTATTATGTATAATTAATGAACACATGAATTTGAAGTACCTTTTGTTTTTGTTTTTAAAAATGCAATAAAAAAAATTTATTAAAAAAATGATTGGGGCCGATTTTAAAAGTTCGTTGGTACGATATTGGATTTCTCATTTATCATCCCTGGTGACAACAGATATTTGTAACCAAAAAAAAAAAAGGTTATGACACACTCAATCCAAAACCATAAGCATCTGTTTTTGTTTTTAAGATATGGTGAGTGGGCAAAAGCAAAACCATACAATATCAGTTACACTCATTCTCTCATTGATATCAGTAGTAACAGATATATATCTGGTGTATCTGTTTCAACAATACTTACTGATACACTCGTGCAGGTCTTTAGTACGTACATGGCCCAATTAGTAGGTCTGCGCGAAACGCCTGCTGATTTTGTGCAGAGTTGTGTTTTTTACGTGCAATTGTTTTTGTAGCAATTGTTTTTGACATTTTTTACACAACACAATGTTTTTGTTCTTGACATTTTTATCATTTTTTTACACAAACATTTTTGAAGTTGCGCGCAGACCTACTAATTGAGCCATGGTACATATCGCACTTGATCAACAAAAGAGTATTAACTCAAAATGTTTATTTTTTCTCTTTTTGGTAAAAATCGACGCGTTATATTCATATCTACCCACTGTAAAAATATCGTGCTTTATTATAATGAAACGGTTGGTTTAAAAATTGTTTTCCATATGCCTTTAATATAAAATTAAAAATTGTTTTGTTTCTACTGAAATTTTTTAAATTTTGAGTTAATACCCTCTTGTTGATTAAGTGCGATATGTACAAATACTTAATTTTTTTTTAAAAGAAACTTTTTTTATTTATTTTGAAATACATTTGAGCTCTACGTGTGTATTCTGTATTGCGATGCGAAAGTCAATGCGACTCGAAAATATATAAATGTGAACAATTGCTATTCTGTGTAACGATGGTCGCAAAGCACGTTTTTATTCGGATTTTAAATGCGAAAAAGTGACGAGACGGTATTCTGTTATACGAGAGCAAATGTCAAAGTAGCAAACGACGGCAAAACTGCATTTGTAAAGCACAAAAATGTAAGTGAAAAAAAAAAACATTTTTTTATTTATTCATCTACATATCTGTAGCATTTTGACAAAACATCTTAAGTCAAATTTAAAAAGTTGAAAAAGTTGTTAATCATACGAATTTTTATAAAAAAAAATTTTGTTTACGTTTTTAAAATTCTGTATTATTGACGAAATTTTTCTTTAATTTTGGTTTATTTTATTCGGGTATGTTCTACAATTTGAAATGAAGTGGATTTTAAATCGAACGAGATTTTGATTTCAATTATTAACAAAATGACTATAGTTTTTCCTGTTTTTAAAAGTTGTTCTTGTAAAAATTATTGGTAGTCAAAGTATGGAGTTTATAAAAAGGAATATTTTATTGAACTTTCTTTTTAGGCTCATTTTCAAAATTTGTTCGATTTTAAATCCACTTCATTTCGATTTACAGAACATACCCGATTATTTGATAAAAAATGCAACAGATATTTATTATTAAGATTATACAATTACATATTCATGGGTGTGCTGGAAATCGCAAACGCAAAACGCAAGAATTTAAAAAGTCGTTTTTTGTAAGATTCCTGTAATAAAATAATTTTATGACAACTATTATACAAACATTTCTCTATTAAACAGAATTTTATAACAAAAATTATAAAAATTTGATTAAAAGTGTATCATATACAGCCTCCAAATTCTTGCGTTTTGCGTTTGCGATTTCCAGTACACCCCCCATTACTTAATTACAATTATTTAAAGTGGATTTATAAAATAATGGTCTCATAGCACATCTGAGCTGTTTAACTTGAGGAAATTGCGCTGGAAACTGGAAAATTTTATATTTTCTACTTTTAAAGACATTTTTATATACCTATTTTACATGCAAAAAATATGTTATGTTTGCACTCTTTCTTCACAATCTCTCCATTAAAATTAATTTTAAAAGGAGTACTAAGTTTTTTTGTTAAGGAAATTTTAAGATATTTATGGGAAAATGTATGGTGATAACAATAGTTCTGTTTCTTTACTCTACTTTCGGATCCCAATTTGCACGAAAAGCGTTCCCGTACTTTCAATTTGTGTAAATGAGAGCGGATTTGAGAGAATAAAATTCTCCTTCTTCTTGCACGAAACAGCCCAGACTTTTTCTTCGTGTAAATTGTCAAACAGTTGTAAAACATAAACAAAACAATGAAATGCAAAGAAAAAAATCATGAACCAAATTTTGGGAAAAGTGTTGTGGAGTAAAATAATGTACTTAAATATAAAGTTTTATGTTGAAATATTAGGAAAACATAATGTAAGTTATTGCAAAAGTGTTTGTTTGGTTAAAGTTTTGGTAAAATTAGTTTATTTCTACAGACAATATACAATTTCTCAAAAGTGGCATCTAAACAATTTAATAAAAAACTGCGTTTAAAAAAAATCGCAACTGAAATACTACAATTTTTATTAAGTTTTTTCCTTCTCCTGTAAAGTAAGGAAAATGTTAGTTAGGGCTTTTCTATATATAAGTTACATATGGAAATATAAGTTATATATATAACTTATACTCTCGCTTACTTTTTGTTGAAGTTTCTACTTTTTAGGTTTATAATAAGAGTTTAATGAATTAATTTGTAAATTAAAATTTTCGGTCCCACCTGTATCAATAAAAGTTGAAAAAGTTTAATAAAATTGTTACTTTACATAAAAAATGCATACTTTCCAACAATAACAAAGTAAGTGCAATTAATAACAAAATTAAGGTAATTCACGTCACAAGTTGCACCTTTTCGAAAAAACAAAAGTGCAAAAATAAAACAACAACCACATTGCCACTATTGTGTACAACTAGTTATCTATGTGGTTGTCATGTTTTTGCACTTTTGCTTTTTCGAAAAGGTGCAATGTGTTTTTTTTTTTCTTTAATTTTTCGAGTTTTCTTACTAGGGCACACTCGCGCACTAAAAATGTAAGCAAGTTTTGAAACTATCGAAATGAACAGCTGATCACTTGCATGTACTTGGTATAAATATACTTTGTACCATACTTTACGCTTATAGCCACATCCTTAATTGGCAGACAAAACGTGAACTATATCGCTAATGTGACTATAAGGCTAATTCACATATATATATGCCACTATGAGGCATATAACCGAATTCGAATACAATATAATCAAGTTATGTGAATATAGAAAAAAAAAATTCATATACATTACGCGACATCAAGCTTATAGTTTTCCAACAGAGTTGGTAAAATTGTTAAAATAATAACAATATATTTCATAACTAATACCAAAGCCAAAAAATAATTTTTTAATAGTAAAAATTAAACGATTTAATTCATTCTTTCTTTGGATGGATTGTGGTTTCGAGAACTAAAAAGAACTGAGTAAATATTGCTAATGTGCCTCTAACGCCATTAATTTGCTTTACTTTTCCCTTTGATGACTGTTGATAGATGGCATATATGGCAAATGTTATACTAAAAAAATAAAATGGACTATATCGCTAATGTGACTATAAGCGGTAGTGACTATAAACGAAAATGTAATACAATCCGAAAACTTTGAACGATTAACTGCACTAAAGTCTTTGTACGCGATCTGCGGATGTTACAGAATTTATTCTTAAAGTCATAATTCTCTAAAAACTAAGATTTGCCACAGCCTTCTGATGGCCATTTTGAGCAGATATCCTGTTCCTTCAATGTGTACCTGTTATTTAAAGTTTTAAAGCTTAACATTCTTGTGAATCACATCCTTTTTTTAAATGATCAATAAATTTTATATTTTTGAATTATATAAAAATATGAGTATCGTGGGCACACCCGTCACTATGGAATTGCCCATTAATCACATGCTTTAAAAAAAATGCATTACAAATAAGATTTTGTTAAATTTAGTTTGTTTTGATCATGCAATTTGTATGTATATATACATATATAACGCTGGGTCGATTTACAAATCGATATTGTGCCATCGATTTTTGGATAGCCTTTGGCATGAGGCAAAAAGTTCCACTAGGACATATCATAAAAATAATTTTCGAGACGCCTAAATTTCAATTTTTTACCTTTCCCAACTTTTATTTTAAACGTTTTTTTTTAACCTTTTCTCAACTTTTATTTTTAAGGTTTTTTTTACCTTTTCTCAACTTTTATTTTTATGTTTTTTTTTTTGACATTTTCTCAACTTTTATTTTTAAGTTTTTTTTAGTAGGTAATACAAAAAATCGGCTGATTTAACTTTTTTAAATATTACCTTTCTAAGGTGAAATTGTACGCCTAAAACGATGGCGATAGCAATTTTTGCCAAAAAACATGATTTTCTTGAGGTTTTAGACGAGTTTTTGTCAAAAAATTTATCTTTTTTATGCATTAATTTTTAAGGTTTTTTTAATGATTGAATGAAATTGACACAAGCTTAGCTAAAAAGCACCTTTATCAAGTGTGTTTTTAAGGATACGTTCTGAAATATGGTTTTTTAAATACTTACGAGAACCTGTTGAAAACTCTGGTGCGTGCATATTAGGAGGTCTTAAATTTACACGAGGTCCAAAATTAGGATTGCCGTACATCGGGGGCCTACTAAAAGTAATCAAACAACAAAAAAACAGTAAATACAATAATCACATTTCAGCATACCTGTACATATTTAGATGTGGGGATGCATGACGTGCATTTGGTGGCATACTCAAATAGGGTGGTGGTACGTGGTG
Source organism: Pollenia angustigena (assembly GCA_930367215.1). NCBI lineage: Eukaryota > Metazoa > Arthropoda > Insecta > Diptera > Polleniidae > Pollenia > Pollenia angustigena. Next base: position 5,812,261 of record OV884057.1, on the reverse strand, counting down.
TAGAGGATTTCTTACAGATCCTGATGAATTTGATGGTGAAGAAACAGGAGGCCCTGAATTAGACCCTTTTAGAGGTGGAGGAGGGCCGTAAGTAGATCTATTGGCAGGATGTGGTGGTAGCAGACTTGGTGGCATTTGTGGAGGTCCCCGATGACGTTGGATACTTGACTGATGTACACGATTTCCCGGAGCATCGTAAAATCTTGGACCTTTATTAGAATATATGTAAAAGTTTAATTAATCATAGCATCATTTTGCGTTATTAATACTTACCATCTGACCTCACATAGGTACCACTTATTGAAGGTATTGTTATTCCAGGTCTGCTGGTAGCTGAATGCGTTGTCGGTGGCATACTAGTTATAACGCTAGCTTGCATTTGTAGTTTTGCCGTTGAACTACTTTTAATTACACTCGATAGAAGAGAGGTACACACAGATTGTTCATTGTTCTTGACTATAGACGATGCTAAAGCGGAACTTGTTGCAGTTGCCGCAGTCACGGCCGCAGCTGTTTGCTGCTTTTGTAGGGTGTCTCTTAGTGGTGTTATCTTTTTTCTTCGACCTCGTGGTTTATTTTCTGGAACAGTTTGAGGAATTGTTGGTTTCTCCTGCGCTGGTTGATTAAGTAAAGGGGATGCTTTAGTAACAATGGAGGATGCTAGATGAAGTTGGGAAGGCCTTGTTGTACTTAAGACATGTGGTACTGTTGGTTGCAAAGGTATACTGTGAGCCATTCTGTTTATAAGGGAATGATGAGACGCCGAAAGGGGTGTTGGCGGATAGTTTCGGTCTAATGGTTGGCTTAATGGCGCAGAAAGAGCATTTTGCAAAAGATGAGAAGTAGGAGGTGGACCTCCGTGACGTTGCAGCAAATTATGAGGGTTGGAAATTGAGTCATGCATTATAAATTGATGTCGAAGTAATGGAGGATGCATTGTAGGCATTGGTAGCCTCCTTCTTACTGGTTCCTGTAGACCTGAGGTTAGAGTAGATGTTGGTAATGTTACTGGTTGTACTTGCGGACTATTAGGTAGAAATGTAGAAGGCATGGTTGGGGGTAACAAGGGCTTTTCCGCTTCCTTAGTTTTAGTAGGCTTAGAAGTATTAATTGTACGTAGCACTTCATCTGGTGCTGGCAGTTCTCTTGCAGCGGCTCCACCAAATTCTTCTTCTTCCTCTACCATACGAGCAATAGCATCTTCATCCATATCTTCTGGCAAATCATCAGGTAGATCCGCATCATCAAATTCATCGTCAACTTCACCGACATCATTTGTTAAATCATCCAGATTCTCACCACGTCGTTGTAAATAGTCAATGTCAAGGACTTTGGCTTGCCGTATAACCGACAAGGGCACCGTTGAAAGTGAATCACCTGCTTTAGCAGGAGATCTTTTGTCTTTTTCGCCGTCAGTTTTGATGGGAGTTAGGCGTGGTGTTGCAACAAGTTTAGCGCCTTCGGCATTCTTTTCGGCTAACATTCTTTTAATTTCCTCTTGGCGTTTTATAAATTTCTCTCGCTCTTCCGGCGGTGTGTCAGGTCGCTGTACTCCAGGTTTTATGCCTCCATCCGAACTATCGTCATCGAAATCTTCAATGTATGCATAACGTCGGCCTCTAGTGCGCCGCGTACTATCTTCACTATCTTCCGACTTACTTACTTCATCTTCGGATAAATGTTTTTTCTTTTTTGTTTTTACTGGAGGCTTTTCTTTGCCTTTGCCTTTTATTTTTGTTGAACTGGAAGTAGTTTTTAAGGGCTGAGAACGAGGTTGCTTCCCCATGCCCTTACCAGAAACACCACCTTCATTATCATCGTCGTCTTCATCTTCTTCAGAATCGCTGACATCATCATCAGAGTATTCGACTTTTTTAGGCTTTTTGGTTTTAGAATTTTTGGACTTGGGAGATTTTTGCATAAATGATGTATTAGATTTCTTAGTCTTCTTCCTTTTGTTTGGCCTCCAGGCACCGTCAGATTCATCGGTTGTGGTATCATCACACAAATCGGCACTGTCTATGTTTTCCGATAGTTCAGATATATCATCATCTGCTTCACTTTCTGTGTAATCGGAATCATCTTTTCGTTTCTTTTTTGACTTGGGACGTTGTACTTCTTCGTCGTCGCTATCGTCAACGAGAAATCTCCTATCTTTGCGGCGTTCGCGAAAAGCCTTTCGTGCAGCTTTACGACGTTTCTTCTTTGACTTACTATGTCGCTTGTAAATTTCAAGACTCGAGTCACTATTCGATGCAGAAATTGAAGTGTCTTCTTCCTCGTCATCTAACGATGAGCCTTTAAAATCCTCATCGGATCCGTGATCATCTTCGGAGCTTATGTCCAGAGTAGTAAGTTTGCGTGGTTTCTTTTTCTGCGATTGCTTAATATCGAGTTTACGTATAATAGGTTCGACATCACTGTCCTTCTCTTCATCTTCTCCGATGCATTCTTTTTTCTCTTCTGTAGTTTTTGTTTCTTTGAGTTCAGTCTTTAACCCATCTTGCATTGTTTCTTTCGGAATTTCTTTAACTATACTTACTTCAATTTCACCATCTTCTATTTGCTTTTGTCTAGCCTTTTCTTCCTTATCAGCTTCTATTATTGTGGATATGTCTTTACCACGTCCCAAATTTCCTGCCCCTGCCGCCTCGTCCATTTCTTTTTTAAGAGCAGAATTGATAAGATCGTCATACTCGTTAAGGCGATAGCTAACATTTATTTGTCTTCGCTTGCGTAATTTGTAGATTGGTTCATTATCACTCTCAGAGTAAGTTGATGACGATGATGAACTACTTTTTGACTCGCTGTTAGATTTACTTAACTGTTCGGAATCACTGTCAGAGTCACTGCTCTGTTTCCGATTTCTACGGCCGCGAGTAGCGATTTTTCGGCGTTCTCGGTGATTGCGTTTTTCAGAGTTTTTAGAATTTCTTGAACGGTTGCTATTTTTATTATTCTTTATGGTTTTTTTCTTGGTCTCGCTGTGCTCACTCTCATCGGAACTTGTACTTTGCTCTTCATCACCTCCTTCTTGTGAATGTTCATTACCACTGGAATTGTCATTAGTGTTTCTGTTTGCATTTGTTCTTTTGCCTTTCTTAAATGTATGTTTTTTCGATTCTTCTTCCCTTTCTTTGCGTAACTTTTCTTCTTCTGCGATGCGTTTTTCATGCTCTTCTGCTTTCTTTTTATTTTCTACCAAATCATCAAACTCTTTTAGTTGATTCTCTAAGGCTCTGATTAGTTGCTCTTGCTGACAAGGCGGACAATACCAATCTCCCTCAGGAATGTAAAACAGAACTGGTGATAGGCATGAACAATGGTAGCCTTTGTCACAGTTATCACATAGTAAAATCCATTCGGGATGATCCGATTTATTACACTTCTGACATGCTTCCTCTTCCTCGTCTGCTGCGGTAGCATCGTCATCCGCATCTTCTTTACGCACCGTTCGAGCTCTTTTCATTGGAACAACTTGGGATTCATCTTCTATATCTGACTCAGGGGAGAATTCATGATCCGATTTAAAAAGCGGTGAACCTGGGTCTGTTTCATAATGCGGAGGTTCTTCATCTTCATCGTCAGGCTCTTCTTGTTCCTCGGAACCGGACGACCAATTACCGTTTTTACCCGGCCATTTTTTCTTTTGTACCTTTTTTTTGGTCTCAACATCACTTTCTTCGGAGTCAGATGATGGTTCAGTAGGGGGTACAACTGTGGGATCAGACTGCTTTTCGGCTTTTTTCTTTTTCTTTAGTTCTTGTTTCATAGATCTCAAGGCAATTTCTTCAAGTTTACGACGCTCTGCTTCCTCCCGTATTTTTTGTTGGGCTATACGTCTTGACTGACGTACAGGGGTTTCACTATCAATATCAATAATATTAATTGCATCGACCTCCCGTTTTTTGCGAGTTCCCTTTGGCGATGTTTTTATTGATGGAATTGTTTTCGATTTGGAAATATCAAACTTTGGTGAGGTCTCCATTGCATTTGTTGTCCTTTTTGAAATTACTTCTGCACTATCAGTTTCTTTAGGCAATAAGCTTGATTTGCCATCTGCTGATTTATCTCCCTCGCTTTTCTAAATTAGGAAATTCATATAAAAGAATCTTATAAAGCTGTGATTTTAGATGACTTATAACAAGGGTTTTTAATATCACGGATTTTATAATTTCTTTTTAGAATCAAATAAAATTTCAGGCCAAAATTTTTTTTATTTACCTAATTCTCCAATGAAACTGATACTTCTTACTGGCTAGTATGCCTTAAATAATTAGATCTGGTATCTATTATATAACAAAAACTTAAGATAAAAGCTATTTTTAGATATTAAAGTTGTTATTTTTGATGCCAATAGGTTCATAGAAATCAATTACGTATAAACTTTGTCAAATGCAACAGAAAACAGAAAACATCCTTTAGTAATTCTATGTCAATTTAGCTTAGCCATTTTGGTTTCAAATTGTTTCTAGTTGTTCAAGGATGATTGCGATTTAACTCCAGCAGAATCGCAACAGTATGAAAACAGTTATAAACCAAAGTGTGGAACTACCTCTCTAAAAACTTGACAAAAACTAACATAAATTTGCGTCGGAATGCACCGATTGTCATTTAATTTTAACAAATTCCTTGTAAAGGCCCTATGTAAACCACACACGGAAATCATGTAAGTATGGCTAAAGGCGTAACGAAAAATTACTTGTTCTAAATATACATACATATTTATGTGTGGCTTGGATTAAGCAAAATTTTCTTTATTTAAAAAATTTTACTAAATACGGCATTGAGGAACTAGCAGTTAGAACAAAATATACCCGGAAATTCGCGGTAATTTTTCTCAAATAGAAACCATTCTTATAACTCACTATTTTTTTATACAAAATAACTTACCTCATTATCTTGTTTCTTGTTCTTATTTTTGTTATCCTTTCTTGGACTCTTAGTTTCAATGGTTTCCACTTTATTACTTTCAGTTAAATCTTCCGTTTTTGTGGAATTCTTTGCATAACATCGATTTTTTTGGGACTGCAAAGAATCCACATAAATCGGTGCTACTCCACTTCTTCGACCTGACCTTCTACCAGAAACTGGTATTAAACACTCCATTTTAATTTCAATATCTTTTGCGCCCTCTTTCTCTTCCTCCTTAATAGATTGCGAGGTCTCCTTGAATTTTAAAGAAACTTCATTTTCTTTGATAACCGAAACTTCTTTTTTAGCTTCCGGTTCTTCAGGATTATCAATTTGAACAGTCTCTTCACTGCTACGTCGTTTTCTTTGCCGTTCGGGTTTAGGTCTTGGTTTTTCAACATCAGTTTTGGAAATAGTGGTTTCCCCCACGTTTTTTGTGGAAGTCTTAACTGGTTTAATATCCTTTAAAGTTGCATCTAACTCTTGACTATTTGTACACTTACGAGGAATCGCATGTGCATCACTTTCCTCTTGCATTATTTGGGTTAATAAATTTTTTTTTAAAGGCTTTGTAATGGGACTTTTATTTATAGATGAGAATAGAGTTTGTACAACATTACCATCAACATCGGATTTATCATTTTGAAATTTTTCTGAAGTCTTTTTAAGTTTCTTTTCAATTATTTCTGCTAAAGTTGGTTTAACTTTAGTGGGTGTAAATTGTGTTGCTTTTTTAATTGCTACACCCTCTTTCTTATTTTCAAAATTCTTAAATATTTCTTCAGTTTTTATTAAAGGACTAGTTGCAGTTTGTTTAGATAATATTATCTTTTTTCGTCGTCTTAACTCCTCTTCGCCCCCGCTGGACGAAGTAGTTTCATCATTTGCTGCAACTTTTTGAGCTTCTATTTTCTTCCTGAGTTCTGTATTTGATTGTTTAGGTCTAATTTTTAGTCTCTTACCGCCCACATCTAAATCACCATCATCTTCGATCTCAGGATCCTGTTCATTATGTAAATCTTCTGCATTTTCGGAATTCAAGTCTACCTCACTCTCAGAATTTGCTGGTTTTGCAACTGTTACTTGCAGCTGATCAGTAAGACGTCTTTTACGATTATAAATTGATGTACTTAAGTTACTTCTTTCACTTGTGGTAGGCAATTTTTTTTCCAATAGTTTTTGTTTTGATTCTCTAAGTTCTTTTTTTAAAGATTCTAAAGCAGACATTTTGGTAGCATGTGTCTTCTGAGTTAAAACATCTATGGTCGTAGTTTCTGTGTTGGATGATGTTAAATTTTTACATGTTATTTGATTATCTGCTTTGGAGGATACTTCTGTTAACTTTTCATGCTGTGTATTTTTAGATTCGCTTGATAATAGTTCATTAGTTGTTTTTGGATCTGTGTATTTTTCATTTATAGTTTTATTTTCTCCATTAATCTGACTTATTTCTTTCTTAGGATTTTCTTCCTTATCGTTTTCACTAAGATTTTCAGCTAGCTTCTCAGAGTGTAAATCAAGTTTTTCTTTTTTTTCTGTTAAATCCCCTATTGCATTATTAGTATTCTTATTTGTGGCAGATTGTTTTGATAAACGTTCATTTTCTTTTTGAGTTAAGGAAATTAAATCAGTTTTAGATTTTGTATCAACGTTTGTTTTTGTAACTTCTGCAATACTTTTAACGGTGTTATCATCGTCATCTTCTTCGTCGTTTTTATTATTTCCCACTAAACAATCTAGGCCACTCCCTCCTCCTTGAACATAGAAAACATCCTCGACTATCACTTCGCTCAATATATTTAAATTTTCAAAATCTAAATCAGAATCTATAAAACACAAATAATTTCCAACATCACAACCTTTTCCAGAACCTTCTCCTTTCACATGAACAACGGGATCGGAAATTTCTACTCCCACTTCTGGCTCTTCTTCGTCATAATCATCATAGTCCACAAAAAGCTTTTCCTCATTTTCATCTTCTTCTGCTGCTACCGAATCAATGTCTTCTTCCTCAATTTCTTCTTCTACATCAGAATCTTCGTCTTCCGATTCCTCATAATCCTCTTCACTCTGTTCTTTGTTATCATCATATTTATTACTAGTTTTCGCCCGTTTGGAATCTAATAAAGATGGTCTTAATTTTTGAAGAGCGTTTGCGGATTGAATTACATTACGAGGAGGAGAATTGCTATCTACTTGATCCAAACCTCGCTTTTTAGCAGAATAACACGATGCTACAGCAGTTTTAGAGCTAAATACTTTATTCTGTGATATTAACAAGGGCTGTTCAATACAAAAAAGTTAAAAAAAAATATTTTTAATTTTAAATTTGTTTTACCTTGACTTTTTTATTATCTTCTTTTGTTTTTGTGTCCGGTTCATGTTCTGTGACGTTTTTCATTTTGTAAAGTTTAATTTCATCATCACTTTCAATTTCACTACCACTTTCATCATCGTACTCCTCTTCGATTTCTTCAAATTCTTCCTCACCACTTTCAACTGCCTCTGAACCAATTGACTTTCTTAATAGCTTTGCATCTTCTTCGGCAGCTAATTCTTCTTCGCCCTTACCCACATCTTTATGGTTGTTCAATTCATTAAAACTTTTTCCCTGTACAAGTTTTATGCTCAGTTTTGGTACTTTTTGTTCATCCTCTTGAGAGTCGTCTTTCTCTTCGGGTGGAGCAGATTTATGAGCGGAATATGAATCTATTCGACTTATGCTGCTTGTTGTATCTTCATCTATTATACTAATATCTTTGCAGGGCACTACAACTTCACTTCCCCTAAGAAGCTTAATTAGATTGACAAATTCATCACGATTTGTAGCTACCACCTGCCATATTTCTTCATCCAAATGCTCTTGATATATGCGTATGTTACAATCATTATCTTGAGTCAGCCAGTATGCATGACCCTGACGATCACGTCCTATAGGCTTTGACCTCAATGAATCAGCACTAAGAGTTAAAATTTTAGCACGAAATTTTGTATTACGTTCAAATTGACTTTCAAGTAGTTCCTTTGTGTGTTAAAAAATAATAACTATTTGGATTCTTGTTAATACTATATTTTAATACTATATTTACCTTTAAAATACGTAATTTTACTTTAACGCTCGAATTTTTGTAACCGAACCGTTCGATTTCCCAACCATCTTGCGCCGAATAAGTGAAACAAAATTTACTTAATGCAGATTCCCAGCTTTTCTCATGTACAGTTTTACGAGTTTTTCTTAAAAGTTTTATTTGCATTTCTCTTAGCTGTGATGAAACTAAATACGAGGAACACAAATTAAAGAAATGTAAAAAATAATATGCTTTTTAACAATTATGGAGAGCGTTTTCATAAATTGTTTTCAAAACTGTCATATTTAAATAAAATTTTAATTTAATCTTTGAATAACGTTATAATGGTGTGATTTTCCTACAAACACATAAGAAAAGCTTGATGCTATGACTACGCCGATGCTGGTGTCAGTAGGCATCAACTTACAAATTTTATACGGAAGATGTGGACTATTCTAATTCCATATTAAAATTTCTCTTACAATAATATACTTTCTATTTTAATAAAAATGATACAAATATTGATAGGTACGGAACATTTGTTCTTATTTATTTGATTTTATTTAGAGTCGAAGTTGGCATAATTATTTTCTACATATTAAGGAGTAAACTTTGTTCTTTTTTTTTATCCTATGTATTAAAAAATGATTTTAACAAAATATTAATAAAAGTTTCACACTTTTTTTTCCGTTGTACATACTGTATATACAACTACGTCAGTATGCATGTGTGTTCCCCTTTGTTAGACGTTTTTCGCAGTACTCACCTTCATCTGTTTTGGTCAGCCATTGTAATAATAACTTAAAATTGGGCAAATCTAGACCCAAATCTTTTGAAAACTTCTGTAAGAAATCACATATGATTGCAAAATCCGGATCATTGGCACAAGCATGCAAAGCACAATTTAAAGCTTCATCCACATCAGCCTCGGTTGAGGCTAAAGCTGATACATCTGCTGTTAGCATTGAAGACGCCATCTCTGCATATTTTTACGAAAATTAATGCAATTATCTTTCACAAAGTTATTAAAATTTCTTAAGAAATAAACTTATTACGATATATATTGTTGTTTTGTTTAGCTTAATATGTATTTTTTTTCAAATGTCGACTTTTCTCGTATTTTTGTATCTGTGAAAATTTTTCATTGCACTTTTTTCTTGTTCACGATAGGTTGGGCTAGTTTAGAAAAACTCAGTAAATATCTTACAATTTACGTTGAAAAACATCAATTATTAAAATTTACACCAACAGACGACACATATTTATACAATTTCGTTTTAAAATCAGAAAAATTATTAATTTTTTGCAAAAAAAACTGGACAAAATACAACAAACTATAATTTTGTTCAGAAGTATTTGTTAGAGATCTCAAAGTATTGAATAATCGATAACTTAAAGCAACTACTCTCTGTTGGTAGAGTTGTATTTTTAAGTATTAAAATAAAATCAATGTAATGAAAAAAAAATACAACACTGAATAATAATTGCTCGGAAAATAAACGTTTGGTTTAATTTTTTGCTCTAAAAATAAAAGTAATATTTAAATATTTTGCTTCCACTTGTTCAAATTTTTCTTGATAGTCTTTTACATATCGTCGGTTGATTATTTAAATGTCGTATGTAATTTGTATCAACATACGACAATTAAATAATCAACCGAGGATATGTATACTGCTTTTGAAATATCCGAAAATTGAAAGGTGTTATGGCCCCTTTCACACTCGGCAAGTTACTTGCTCAAATCGCTTGCGCAACTCTTGGTTTGTAGTCGTCAGCGGTAAGTTCGGGGTTACATAGCGTTTACATTTGCCAGTACTGGCAAGACAGTAGCAATTCATTCAAACTTTTTCACTAATACATAAACACTTTTACAGCTATTTTGTTTTTGCATTGTTTTGCCAACTAATATGTATATGCTTACTGTCTTGCCAGTACTGGAAAATGTAAACGCTGTGTAAGGAAAACAAATGTTGTACAGACTTTGTTGTTGTTTGCTCAAGTAACTTGCCGAGTGTGAAAGGGCTCTATGTAGGATACACGCAATTTTTATGTAATTTACTTTTGAGATGTCATCAAAAAAACAATTTATAACATAGGGTCTCCACCTAACAATTTTTTGTCATACAAAACGTCAAAGTCTATAAAAAAAACTATAATATTTTTGTCGGCTTTTTATTTATATGAAGTTTGACGTTTATTATGACAAAAAATTGTCAGGTGAAGAGCCCAAGTAAAGATAAATGAGAAATTTGCCCACATAACTTGTAATCAGCTGTACTGGTACTTTTTTGAAATTCAAGCCTTTTGGAAATTAAACGGGTATAACCTGGGGACTGATTCTGGCAGTCGTGATCGAGTACTTTCTCAATTTTCATTGATAGTGAATATAAATTAAGCTTATAGGACCCTTACACAATACCATAAAAAAGTCGTAATGAATGACGACAACATTTTCTAGCATTGGTTTTTTAATCCACATTTGCAGTATTCCGTACTTTTAACTTTCCATAGGCAAGGCATTGTTTTATAAAGTTCGAGAATTTTTCCCCAAACATTTTTTTGGCATTCATATTTAAAATGTTGTATTTTTTGATGCTTATGCCTTGACGATTTAACTTTTATGAGCTAGCTTTACAACACATGATTCTATCATGCTGGTGCAATCAAAAAATATCAAACTATTTCTGATAAAGCACCAGCAACTGGTACAATCACACCACAAGCTCATACACGGTCAATCTGCTGTATGAGCTTGGTTCCATGTATTTTTTATTCATATATCGTCAGATGATTATTGTTTTAGCCTAAACGCCACTTTTGAAAAAAATTAGTTAGGAATGGATTATATATGGCTTCAATGTTCTCTTTCATATTCCAAAATCCATTTTTTGATATCTCATATAGGATCTGAGATATTTAGTATCGACTTTGGTCTACATCCACATTTTTTAGGTTTATTGAATATTATATTGCTACATATTAAAATTTTTTGCATATGGAGCAAATTTTGCATACAAGCATAACAAAATTATACTTTACTATTGCTTTGCGCCATTCGAATAATGAACAACGTAGGTCAAAATAAAACGTCACAATAGTTAAAATTTATTGGACACAATGTGAAACTTGAGGTGAATATGGAGCCCACAACAAAACTAATTGTTGAATATTGATTTGCGCTATCTAACATATATTTTCTTTCCATATTATGTTGGATCTGTAGTTCGGGGCTTATAGGAATGAGTTAAGCAATTATCACCATTCTAAAACATACCGGCCTTTCCTTGTAAATCTCTATTAACTATCAAATTCATTGTTTTTGCCATTAACTTACTTTGCTCCACGTCAAAGAAAACGTCATAATACGAAATAAAATTTGATATGGAGCACCAAACGACAAAATGTTATTTTAGAAAAACCATTAAAACTTTGGATTTATTGCATGTTAATTCATGAAAATGTAAAGTTTTGTTAAAAACATACGTAGCAATCAATTAGGAGATTTAAAAAAAATCTATGGGTAGTTTTTGAGAAAACTTACTGTAAACCTATTTTATCGTTTTTCTCAAAACCGACTTGATGGCTAATAGGCTAAAACAATAATCACCTGACGATATGCATGTGCTTATGCATTATATTTTATTTATTGATTTCAACTAAAATATTATCATCACAATAACAATACAAACTTAAATCTAATTCAAATTCACTCTTGTACGTGTGCTAGATGTATGTTAATTTTCATATCCAAATGTTTGGATTTTCCATCCAGCATCGTCAGTGTCACACATAGAAACACATTTTCACTAGTACTTCCACAATGCTTGATGAGTGTATTTGGCCCTTCAGAAAGCTGACGGAATGTTTTTATACTTCAACTTTTGTATTTCAAACTGTCAAGCACCACACTTAAAAATTCCCTATAGGTATATTGTTGTTGAGCTTATGTTACATTCTATGATTTTATTAAAGTAATTTGGAGGCCACACGATCAAGTTTTGCCTTTAAATTTGCAATAAATTCTCACTTCTTTTCTAACACGATCACACTTTTTAAATTGACCACGAAATTGCTTTGAATCTTACCTTTCCATTTGTTTGGCAATTTTGCGTTCAATTTATCAGCTGCTTAGTGCCGGTTCACACACATCAAGTTTGACTCGTCAAGTCTTGAGTTTTTAGGAGAGAGGGAAAAAGAAATGACATTCTCTTTTCCCTTCTATTCTAAAAGCTCAAGACTTGGCGAGTTAAGCTTGACGTGTGCGACCGGCCCTTAGAAGTTTAAAGAGAAAATTAATCGTTCGTTTTTATGCGTACCATACACGATTCAATTCAATTGTCAACTGATGGTGTTTTCTTTTCTGACAATAATGTTCCATATATGCTACCATTCGTGCGGGTTTTTGTTCCATTCTAAAAATATATGCAAAAATGTGAGAAGTTGTCGTTTTCCTTTCTAAACATGTTGCAACAATAAATGGCAAATTTGTTCCATTTCTTACCAGCAGTTATAACTGAGTGTGAGATAATACCCTTTTTTGCAAGTATTTTTTTTTTGTGTTTGCGGACAATTTGCGTTATATTGTGATTTGTAGTTCTATTGTGATCAAGGCGAATTCATAAAGGTGACATTTTCCAGTCATCTGTTTATTGTTTATTTTTTGTGTGTATACTGAATGTCAAGCTTTGTTTACATTTTGTGATCAAATTAAATTAATTTAAAATTCAATAAAAATTTAAATAGTGGAAAAAAAAACTTATTTAAATTGTATAAAGCAAAAAAAAAGTGAAAAAATATAAACAAAAGAAATTAAAAATGCGTAAAGAATAAGTGGAGCCACAATTAATTTGCAATTGAGGAGTTTCTTAAGCAATTGTGTATATTTTATTAAAAAAAATTTCTTTTTTTGTATTTTCAACAAATATTTTTGACATTCACTCTAACTTTTACAAAAACAAAATACATAGTATTTTTCAATAAAAAGAGATAGCTAGCACAACTCTATCTCATGATGCGGTCACCTTTCTAAATTCGCCTTGATTGTGATGGACATAAAAACTTTTTGTTTTTCGTTTGTTTTACTTTTATTATATTTTTTTGTAGCAAAATTTTTAACAACAGCTGACATTAATTATTAAAAATCAGTGCTGTTAACGCTTATTGGAATTGTAAGAAAATTTAATGTTGAAAATTGCTACAAGCGTGGTGAATATCGCTTTTAGTACAAACTTTGCATTCAATATTTAACACGCTAAATACACATTAGTGTTGAGTGCAAAACGTAGCTATTATTTTGTATCACTTTGTAAGGGTTCGTGTAACCTAATAAATATATTACACAACTATAATGCATCATTATTTTTTAGAAAAGAAAACACCATGAGTCTTTCAACTGAATTGATGCTTGGCCACACACTTCATCAACTGAATTGAAAGATTTTAAATTAATTTTAAAATTAAATTAAATAATGAAATAAAAGTCAATTTTTAAAATACTTAACTTTTTTTGCAAAAGAAAACAATAAACATTAATTTTGACAGCTGATTAAGAGACTCGAACACACACAGTACAATCGAATTCAAAGATTTATTAGTTAACTTGAAAATATCTATATGTGCCGGTTCACACATGTCAAGTTTGACTCGTCAAGTCTTGAGTTTTTAGGAGAGAGGGGAAAAGAAATGGCATTCTCTTTTCCCTTCTCTCCCAAAAGATCAAGACTTGAAGAGTCAAACTTGACTTGTGTGAACCAGCACTATCTTTTCATTTTTCTCATCAGTTGACAATTGAATTGAATCGTGTATGGGCTGCTTTATACATTATTTTCTTGGTGTCATCTTGAAAGTAACACCTAATTTTCACGATGATTTAAAAGATATGTCTTTTTTGTAGTTCTTTTTTAAAGAAACTTCCAAAAACATGTAAAATTTTCACAATGTTTCTTTTTTTGTTTGATTTTTTCTGTTTTCCTTATTTATGTATGTATGTATTGAATTTTTTTTAAATAAAATTTGTTTATTTTTTTATATTTTAAAAAGCAATTGTCATTTTGAAATAAAAATACAACATAAATAAAAAAAACAAAATTAAGTGCAAAGAGGAATGTCAAAAAAATCACAGAAAATACGATTTATGTCTTTTTTTCTACCCTGCTTACTTCACTCCCCCGCTCGCTATCAAACTAAAAAAGACATGTTTCAAAAATAGGGGAAAAAATCATCATGAAAATTGGGTGTAAGTTACTTAAAAATTGCGTGCAGCCTACGTCATAGCTTATAATTTATGTAAAATTTGACAAACGTATATTTAAAAGACTATGTCCCCTTATACAATGTGGCAAGTGGCAGGCAGACAGACGAAGTTTGTTAGTGAGGGGTTGTAGAGGTAGAGTGTGTAGTACATGACTATCTGTACTGGACATTTGTAGAAATTTTTTTGCTTATCTTTTACATTTTTCGGCATTTTCATGTTGTTGCTTCATATCATTTTTCTCACAACAATGTTATTGTAGTATCAATGCCTGTTAAATGTTCATCTCCGTCAACAGCGAAAAAGAACGAAAAGAGGAAAACAATAATTTCTGTCTGCCTATTAATTTCGCGATTGTGAAAGGTTTAGGCAAGTTCAAAAGAGAATAAGAAAAATGTCTGCCTTTCAATTTCAACGTTGTAAATTGGGACTATTCAAGAAAAACTTGATCGGGTGGCTATGGTGTGGTAAAAGTAACACATTAGACAGTGTCAAGTTAACAAACATATATCTAATTAGTACAAGTGTTGAAACTTTTAATTTTTTCTATTTGAAAAATATATTATTTTTAATACTGAAACGATTGTACCAATGTAATAGCGGTATTAAGGGAAACGGCATATGTATATCGGTGTTTTATGCAAAAAAATAAAAAAATTAAGTTCGGTATCGGTATCAATATAGGTATTCAATTAAAACGGTATTGGTATCGGTATCGGTTGCCAATCTTGGTTTAAGGTTAAAAAATTATTTCTTCTTTTAGCTTTAGTGTTTTATTTATCATTTTTCAAATTTAAATACTGCATATAATATTGAATAAACCTTACACCTTTTTGTCTCTTTTCAGTTTTATAATCAGTGTAATAAGTATTTCAAAGTCGCGCAAAAATTCTACATTTGGAGCACAAATCGGAAAGCCGGTACTTTGATAACCTAAAGGAAAAAAAACTAGATTAATTATGCTGGCGTAAATGGCAATTTGTTGCCAAACGAGGTGAAGAGAGTTGTTTTTCGTTGGCGTAAAGTTTCAACCGGCTTCAACCTTCGTACAAGCAGCACAAAATCAATACATGCACATTTTTAAAACATCTCTGCAGACAAAGTAACTAGTATTCAAGGTACATTTACCTTGCTAGTATTTAGCTAGAAATATACTGGTTAGTTTTGACCAAGGTATATTTATAGCAGGTAGCCGCGAGATTACAACAATTGTACAATAAAACAAACAACAGGGCTTTTTATTGTTGTTTTATGATACGAACTGTCAAACAGCAAAGGGGTTGAAAAGAGACAAAAGATAAAAACAAAAAACTTGTTTACTTGTTTACTATACAACTTTGACAGTTTGTATCGCAAAACAAGCAAATAAAAAATAACCAGCTGGCTTTCCAAGACTACCTGCTATAAATATACCTTGGTTTTGACTCTAGACTAGTTGCACTTTTGATTTTGTTTCATATATCAAACTATCGTATTTAACATTGCGTTGCCATAGGAGGCCAACTAGTTAATTTTATGCATTTTTATAATTGTTTAAGTCTTGTTGCTTTATTTACATTATAAGGACTAATAAAAGCAAAATTAACATGAAAATTCACCTCAATATTTTTTTCTAACTTAATTATTGTTTTAAAGTGTGTATTTATTTTAAAATAATACTAAGCACCAGCGTTACCGTTCAAAATTTTCAAAAAGGGGCACAAAAAAGGGATTTTCAAAATAAAAGTGGCACAAAAAGGGGAATTCTGAGAAAAAAAGGGGCAACTTTAAAAATAAGACCATTTTCATTTTTATTAAGTTATTTTCACGGAAAACATAAACGCTACAAAAAATAAGCCTCTTCTTATGTATAAATAAAAGGCCTTACTCCACTTTTCGAAAATTTCTCAATTTTGTTATATTACTATCTAATTATATCTGAACTCTTTGAAAATGATTTGGTTCTTTTATGTTTCTTTAAAAAATATGAAAAATTAGTATAGGGTTTTAATCTTATATGATTTTTTCCGAAGCTACCAGCCAGATAAAAGGAAAATATACATGACAAAATAAGGCCATTATATATTGCTTAAATATGAATTGCTAAGCTGCGCGTGTTTGGCAAATTTCTATTTGTAGCATTTTAAATTTTGAAAATCCATTTTTCAAACAATACTAATTTTCTCTAGTCTTTATTTTGTGGAGTAAGGCCTTTTAGCATTTGACACATCCATATATAGTCGAACTTCCCTATATTATACAGAACTAACATTTTTTTTACTATTGTTTATAAAAATTGGTATTTTAGTTCGATTATCTATTAACATTTGCTTTAATAATATCCATATAAGGAACAGTTTGAAGACTTTTGCGTTAAGTGTTTAATTGCTTGTAAGAAATAAAGTGCTGGAAAATATTCTGCTAGGCTACAAAACCTTTTGTGCTGCTTATTTAACTTTTAATGATCAAATTTATTTTAAAAGAAATGCTGCTACATTTTTGTCCACTAAAACGAGCGACTGTTGTTAAAATCGTTATCAAGAAACTAAGATACTGCCATGCTACCTTTGCGCTTAGTTAATTGTATACCATATTTTTAGGAAATTTTACCTATGATTTTTTTTTTGTGTGTAAGGAGATCAAATTATAATAATTTTTAAATTTGTTCATTATATAGAAAGCTTCATTTTATAGAACTTCACTATAGAGATGTTCGAATGTATATATACACAGTGAAAAAACACGTCTTGTTTGCAAGTTAACGTGTATGAACTGTTGCATATAATTTTACCCTTCACCACAGCTGGAAATATATAAGTTCGTTATTATATAAGTTTGTCGTTCCATTTTTAATTTAACAAAATCGGTTACTAATTGACTTAGTAATAGACTTCTAACCACGTTAATATTCCCAAAATAAGGGCTTTGGCACAATAGCGCCTTTATTATGAGTGATAGGTGGACCAAATTTTGTTCTGATATTTCTTATTAGGAGAAGTTAGTACTGGTACGATTTTTATTAATGCATTACAGTGCTATGCTGTTTCTTTAGTTGTTATATAAGTATCTAATTTCCGAAAATATGCATCTATATATATTTATTAATAAGTTCAACATGGACTGCCGGGTATCAACTTTCAGTCTATTGGACCACTTATTGTTTTATAATGCTAATTTAAAAAAAAAAAATCCGTTTAGCGGATGCACTTCTATGCGGTAAAGTAAAAACATACAATCATATAAAAGCTGGAAGTTCAAAAAGGGGCAAAAGGGGCACAAAAACATACAAAATGATACAAAAGGGGATTTAAAATAAAGGGGCAAAGAAAGTGGCACGGCATTAAAAAAGGGGCAAAAATGCGACTTTAGTCGCATAACGGTAACGCTGCTAAGCCCATACCCCTGGAACCAGAGAGACAGAATATTGTATTATTTACTTTCCTGTTACACCATCTTTAAATTTTGTTGAATTGCTCTTTGTTATATTACAAGAAACTAGCAGAATGCCCCAATATAAAATAATTTTTTTATATATTTATTGTTTTAAGACTTTTTATGATTAATAAATATTTTATTGTTATTATACCCTTCACCGAAGGTAAAAGGGTATATATAACTTTGTCATTCCGTTTGTAATTTCTACAATATTGATCCTACACCCTATAAAGTAGATATATTCTGGGTCCTTATGAAAAGCGAAGTTCAAATCCGGTTGTCCGTCTGTCCGTCTGTCTGTTGAAATGGGTTTTCCGAAGCCCCCAGATATGATGGGAGCTTCGTTGGGGTATCTTTCTGTCAGGTATTCTTATTATAATTTTGCTATTGAAATTCAGCCAGATCGGTCCACAAATGGCTGAGATATGAGCAAAAAACCACGACTACCTCTAATTTTTAGTAGTATGTTTAGAGCGGTTCCAAATATGATTTTCCATACAAAAGTTGGGTGCATGATGTAAGTGTTGCCATGTTTTTATTATATTGGCCATTTTAGTGCTTTTTTTTTTAAATAAAAAAAAACGCTTAAAATATTTATAATAGGAATTTAAAAACCGGGAAACCAAAATACCAACAAAATGGGTATTTTGACGGGATTTTAGCGTCGACTTGAATATTAATTTAGGATTTTTAGTTGTTATATATATATATATATATATATATATATATATATATAATAGGCAAATGGTTTGAAGGTTATCTATTTTGATTACGCTGCATCGGCTTTCTAGCTACTTTTTCCATACAAAAGTGAGAAGAATAGTGACAGAATTGCCAAGTTTTTATTATTGCATTTTAGCGCTTTTTTTCAGTACTATTATTATGGAAAAATAAAAAAACGCTACAAATTTTTAAAAATACTGTTTAGATGCAAATACGAATATGAGTGTAAAAGGGAAATGACGTGTAAAGAAAGTTGTTTAGGAGGTGTGATATTTTTGTTAATTGTATAATTTCTTCGTGTACGTGTCAGTCTTGAAGATTTTAAAAATTTTGTGAGGGATGATAATTTTACTTGTGCATAAGAATTTGTGGGAAAAATTTTTTTTATTTATTTAGTAGCAGGTGTTAAATTTCTTCGTGAACGTGTCTTGAAGATTTTAAAATTTTGTGAGGGATGATAATTTTACTTGTGCGTTGAATAATTATTTTTAGTTTTTCAGTTATTGTGTGTGTGTTTAGAATAGTTAATGACTTTGTTGCATAGGTTTTCTAGTGACTTTTTGCTTTGAATGCCTCGGTAGGCTTGTGGGATCAACCACTTTTTTTATATCAACAGCCACCAGCTGCACATTAGCTATGTTTACATAAATAATCAGAATTATATTACAAAAAGTAGAAAGTAACTTCTTGGTTTTACTTATAGATCCTTAATAATTTTCGTTATCGTACTCTACTACTCCTTATATATAACAGCAACAAAAACATTAGCAACTTAGAATATACATGAATAGAGCTGACGCAGCTGTAACAAGTCTAACAAACAGAAAACAAATCCAAAAAAAAAAATGTTTTGTTTTCTGAAATTCTTTAATTATACTAAAATAAGCCCCGCCCCTTATTTATAAATTTGTTAACTAATGAAATATGACGGGACTGTACCAAAAATATGATTAATTGTGAAATTAAAACTGTTGATTGAGCATGCTTAATCATGTTTATAATTATTAAATATCACAAATACATTAATAAGACTAACCTAACAATATCAAAACCAAACATGATTGAACTTGAATATTATTTTTGTCAAGCTAATAGGGCCTAAATTTCTTCAATGTAAATAAAATTCAATTTTTATTTCAATATTTTGTTTAAAAGTAAAATTTTTATCTATAATAAAGAGATATAAATATTAAATGAAATAGAAAAAATTTTGTTCTTGTACGTGTCTTGAAGATTTTAAATTTTGTGAGGGATGATAATTTTACTTGTGCGTATTCATATTGATGATTTACAAGTTGTTTATTTTAGTGGAAGGTGTGAAATTTCTTCGTGTACGTGTCTTGAAGATCTTAAAATTTTGTGAAGGATGATAATTTTACTTGTGCGTTTTCGTATTAAAGATAAAACTGATCGTAGAATAAGTATTTTTTTAGTTTTTTTTCAGTTATTGTGTACATATGTGTTTAGAATAGTTAATGACTTTGTTGCATAGGTTTTCTAATGACTTTTTGCATTGAATGCCTCGGTAGGCTTGTGGGATCAACCACTTTTTTTATATCAACAGCAACCGACATCACTTTTAATTACATTTAACAAATAGAAGGAGTTGTAATTTTTGGGTTTTGTTAATCTTAAATAGAATTATATATATATATATTTTTTTTTTGCGCAGATTTAATTATCACAAGAGACTCTGGTCTGTTTCACTACAACGGACTAAAGGTCAAAGTAACTATTAATCGGTTAATTAAGTTAGCATATAATTTTTGTTGATAACACTTAATAAGCATTTTCTAAAAACATTTGCAGATAGTTTCACTATTACTCAATGTTTATAACCTTTTATTTATTTTTTTTCTAGTTTGATACTCTATAATATAAGTTTAATGAAGAATTTTTCTATGGTTTGATACTCTACAATGACAGTATAGTTAAGAATTTAGTTCAATCCATGGATACACTGCATACAGTTAATAATTATACATTATACATATAAATACAATAAAATTTCCATTTTATTAACCATAGTACATGATTTATTAATTGTTTTGATAATATTTAGTAAAAGTTTATATATAGTATAAACTTGAAGTCGACTATACCAATAGAATATTAAATGTTACTGAAAAAAGGAAATCATATTACAAAATCAATTAAGATGATCTAAAAAAGAGGTCTACATAGGAGTTTTGAATATTTAATAAGGAAATATCTATTATATGTGCTTATAATTATCAGTTAGGAATTTAAAGATAACAAATTTGTTTTATAATTAGTACAGCTTTATATGTTTTTTTTTTCTAGTTTATAAACCATACATTATCATACCATACCATTATAATCCATAGAATATAAAACAATTTAAAATAGTTAAATCCGCAAAAGAAAATCACAAACTTTATTTATTTATGTAAAACCGTACTCCATTAATCATTTATTTATACTTATATTTAGTATATATACTAATACCATGAAATGAATAGTTCAATAACCATATTATATGGTTTATTTAATGTTTTTGTATACCGTTTTGTAATTCCTATAATTTGTTTTCCTATTATTTCCCTTCTATATTTAATATTTATACACTTCCATACATCCTTAAATATACATTCTGTTTTAAGCATTTCTACTATACATATATAAAAATTTTTTTCTTATACTAACATTCTATATTTAATCTTAGTATTATGATCTTACTCTTGATTTTAATCTTAGTCTTAGTGTTGATCTTAGTAGTAGTCTTTTGATCTTGGTTTTATAGTTTCGGATTTCGATCTTGTTTTTTTTTGTTTATAGACTTGCAACATTACTCTTGTATTACTCTTGCGTGCTGCTTTGTTTACGTTTTCTTAGACTGAATACATATATAGAAATTTAAAATTTCTTTACTTACATATAAAATATCTATCTACTGTTATACGAATGCGTTGAACTTAGTGTTTTCAATTGAAATATTAAACTTCGATTTTAAACAGACATATGCATCTTTTATTTTATATAGGAAATTAATACTCGGTACTAGCGACAACCTCGAAGCTTGCACCGACCTTAGTTTTCATAACGTGCAAGAATCGAGTTTCTACTATACTTCATTCTCATCAAACTAATCACACAAGGCGATTTTAAGAAAATCCATACTAATCCTTTCAATTTTATCAACTCTACCCATTATATTATTATTTTAATTTTAACAAATCTTATAAATTCTATTCAGTTCTCACATAATTTTATTCATTGTATATACAACCTTAACCAGTAACTCATATTTATATATACAGTTTTTTCAAACCACTTTTAAAAACATAGTTTGATTTTTACTTGTCTACTATATTAAAAAATAATCCATAAACTTAAATGAAAATTTAGGTTTATATTAAGTAATTTGATTATACGCTGAGATACGCTGATAGTTTTTCTACCTTAAATTTATATATTGAATAGAAAGTTACATCTGAATGTAGTGTTTCGGTAAGAATGTCTCTATATTACTTTAAATCAGGTTTCTTATAATACAGAGTTTTTAAATGAAATGTTAACAATCCTAATGTTAATTTCAATATAATTTCATTTAAATCATATATATATATATATATATATATATATATATATATATATATATATATATATTAATTTGTTAGAATCAAACCATCAATTACCATCATGATCTTATTAATGCCATATATTTTTTTTTATTATTTTTATTATTCGTTAAAAACTTTATATTCTTATATGTAGAAGATACATATGATTTAGGATTTCTCCTTCATTTTAAACTTGTTTGATTTTACAATTTTCATATTAGTTATTTCAGCCTCTTCATTATCATTATGATCATTATCATAATCATCATAATTAAGATTAGTTATATTCTTTGCTCCTTAAAAACAACAATTCTATTATCTTATGTTTTTTTTTTTCTAGTTTGCTTTTCTATAATATTAGTTTAATAAAGAGTTTTTCTATAGCACGAAATGAATAGTTTAATAACCATATTATATGGTTTATTTAATGTTTTTGCATATAGTTTTGTAATTGCTATAATTTGTTTTCCTTTTATTTCCCCTTCTATACTTAATATTTATATACCTCCATACATCCTTAAATATACATTATGTTTTAAGCATTTCTTTACTATACATATATATAAATTTTTTCCTTTACTAACATTCCTATATTTAGTCTTAATCTTATGATCTTAGTCTTGATTTTAATTAATCTTAATCTTAGTGTTAATCTTGATAGTAGCCTTTTAGTCTTGGTTTTATAGTTTCGGATCTCAATCTTAGTTTTTGTATAGACATCTCATTTACAAACCTATAACTTCAATCTAATCAAACCTATCACACAAGACGATTGTCTTCTGTTTTTCAAGAAAATCCATACTAATCCTTTCAATTTTATCAACTCTATCCATTATATTATTATTTTAATTTTAACAAATCTTATAAATTCTATTCAGTTCTCACATAATTTTATTCATTGTATATACAATCCTTAACCATTATCTCATATTTATAGATACAGTTTTTCAATCCACTTTTAAAAACATAGTTTGATTTTTACTTGTCTACTATATTAAAAAATAATCCATAAACTTAAATGAAAATTTAGGTTTATATTAAGTAATTTGATTAAACACTGAGATACGCTGATAGTTTTTCTACCTTAAATTTATATATTGAATAGAAAGTTACATCTGAATGTAGTGTTTCGGTAAGAATGTCTCTATATTACTTTAAATCAGGTTTCTTATAATACAGAGTTTTTAAATGAAATATTAACAATCCTAATGTTAATTTCAATCTAATTTCATTTAAATCATATATATATATATTAATTTGTTAGAATCAAACCATCAATTACCATCATGATCTTATTAATGCCATATATTTTTTTTTTATTATTTTTATTACTCGTTAAAAACTTTATATTCTTATATGTAGGAGATACATATGATTTAGGATTTCTCCTTCATTTTAAACTTGTTTGATTTGAAAATTTTCATATTAGGTATTTCAACCTTTTCATTATTATTATACTCATTATCATAATCATCATAATTGAGATTAGTTATATTCTTTTCTCATTAAAACCAACAATTCTATTATCATAATCATCAAAATTGGGTTTAAATATATTTTGTTTTTATTTTTTCGTTGAAACCAACAAATCATAATCATTATTATCAAAATCAGGTTTATATATGTTTTTTTTTTTTTTTTTTTTTAGTCAAGATACTTTAACATCATCATAATCAGAAATATTATTTTTACAAATGTTGATATTGTGATTTTAATTAAACTGGTTATAATCACCTAAGGTTGAAATGATAGAAATGTTATCCGTTTAATTCTGTTGACTAATTCACATTTATTAAGACATATAGATAATAACAGAATTGATCGAGGATTCATAATTGAATAACTTTGAATAAGAATTGAGCTTATAGTTGGATGTAAGTACGATTTAAACAATAATAACCGACATCGAATGAGTGATTCATCATTTTATTTAATTGAAAACATACCACTTTACATCAAGATACCTTATTTTTAATCTGGTAGCATAAAGCAGTTACCTATTTTTGATCTGGTAACGTATAAACAGAGAGAATTAATATCAGATTTAAATAACAAACCAAATATAAGATACATTATATAATCCAACAACAACAACAACAATATATTCAACATGAATTGATTCGAAATAAAATACACACAATTCTTAAATACATTCAATTAGTTTGTCTTATGATTATACTTTAGCTGAAAGAGATTCATACCACATACATATTTACACGTTATGCACTTACAACATAAAATTCAAAGTTTATTAACCATAATATATGGTTTTATATAATGTTTTAACAGCAATCATTAAAAATTTATATATAATATAAACTTATAGTTGACTGTACCATCAGAATATTGACTGATAATATCACAATAGAATCATATTACACAAACAATATATTGAATATTATAAAGAGAAAGGTATAAACTCATATGTCTATAGGTAACAGTTAAGAATTTTACAATATATTGGTTTAAGATATGTTATTTCTAATTAAGAGTTTAGTTTAATGGTTCTTGGAAGTTTATTTTCAATATAAATACATACATATATATTTGCTGATTTATTCCTATTTGATAATTTTTGATTTGATTGTTTTTTTATTTTTACCTACAACACATTAATGAAATGGATATACATTAATGATGATGTTTTTTAACACTTTTAAATATTTGTTAAATATAGCTACATCAACTTCTTAATACATCGAATCAACTTACTGAGAATTAATTTTTAAATTAATATTTTGATATCCGTATACCCAGCTGATAGGCTGGTTGTGTATAGGTTTACATGATAATCACAAATTTCTTTAAAATAATAAAATTTCATTAAATTAACTCTCAAATTGCAACCA
The DNA here is from genome assembly GCA_930367215.1 of Pollenia angustigena. Lineage (NCBI taxonomy): Eukaryota > Metazoa > Arthropoda > Insecta > Diptera > Polleniidae > Pollenia > Pollenia angustigena. The sequence goes on along the minus strand of OV884057.1, from coordinate 5,787,459 downwards.
TACCCATAAAGTATAGATAGTACATCCCATATAAATTTATACTTTTACATTAAATTATTTAGTTTCACTATGTTCTCATCATGATTAATATAGAAAATCATATTTTCATATACCCACACCACAAAAGTGAAGAGTATATTAGATATACGTTAATACTAATCCTAGTTACCTTTTAATATACTTAATCAACTTATTTACTTAGAATTACTTTTTAAAACAATTTAAACATGAACCAATCCGACTGGTTGGTGGGCTGTTCATATAAAACTAAAAATAAAATTTGATTTTTAGGTTTACATGCACAGCTAGCTGTCTATTGTGTGATTTATAGAACACAAACGCAAAACTCATCAGTTCAACTTTCATTTAAAACAAAATTTGTTTCAGTTTTAAATGTAAGTTGAACTGATGAGTTTTGCGTTTGTGTTCTATAAATCACACAATAGACAGCTAGCTGTGCATGTAAACCTAAAAATCAAATTTTATTTTTAGTTTTATATGAACAGCCCACCAACCAGTCGGATTGGTTCATGTTTAAATTGTTTTAAAAAGTAATTCTAAGTAAATAAGTTGATTAAGTATATTAAAAGGTAACTAGGATTAGTATTAACGTATATCTAATATACTCTTCACTTTTGTGGTGTGGGTATATGAAAATATGATTTTCTATATTAATCATGATGAGAACATAGTGAAACTAAATAATTTAATGTAAAAGTATAAATTTATATGGGATGTACTATCTATACTTTATGGGTATGGTTGCAATTTGAGAGTTAATTTAATGAAATTTTATTATTTTAAAGAAATTTGTGATTATCATGTAAACCTATACACAACCAGCCTATCAGCTGGGTATACGGATATCAAAATATTAATTTAAAAATTAATTCTCAGTAAGTTGATTCGATGTATTAAGAAGTTGATGTAGCTATATTTAACAAATATTTAAAAGTGTTAAAAAACATCATCATTAATGTATATCCATTTCATTAATGTGTTGTAGGTAAAAAGAAAAAAACAATCAAATCAAAAATTATCAAATAGGAATAAATCAGCAAATATATATGTATGTATTTATATTGAAAATAAACTTCCAAGAACCATTAAACTAAACTCTTAATTAGAAATAACATATCTTAAACCAATATATTGTAAAACTCTTAACTGTTACCTATAGACATATGAGTTTATACCTTTCTCTTTATAATATTCTATATATTGTTTGTGTAATATGATTCTATTGTGATATTATCAGTCAATATTCTGATGGTACAGTCAACTATAAGTTTATATTATATATAAATTTTTAATGATTGCTGTTAAAACATTATATAAAACCATATATTATGGTTAATAAACTTTGAATTTTATGTTGTAAGTGCATAACGTGTAAATATGTATGTGGTATGAATCTCTTTCAGCTAAAGTATAATCATAAGACAAACTAATTGAATGTATTTAAGAATTGTGTGTATTTTATTTCGAATCAATTCATGTTGAATATATTGTTGTTGTTGTTGTTGGATTATATAATGTATCTTATATTTGGTTTGTTATTTAAATCTGATATTAATTCTCTCTGTTTATACGTTACCAGATCAAAAATAGGTAACTGCTTTATGCTACCAGATTAAAAATAAGGTATCTTGATGTAAAGTGGTATGTTTTCAATTAAATAAAATGATGAATCACTCATTCGATGTCGGTTATTATTGTTTAAATCGTACTTACATCCAACTATAAGCTCAATTCTTATTCAAAGTTATTCAATTATGAATCCTCGATCAATTCTGTTATTATCTATATGTCTTAATAAATGTGAATTAGTCAACAGAATTAAACGGATAACATTTCTATCATTTCAACCTTAGGTGATTATAACCAGTTTAATTAAAATCACAATATCAACATTTGTAAAAATAATATTTCTGATTATGATGATGTTAAAGTATCTTGACTAAAAAAAAAAAAAAAAAAAACATATATAAACCTGATTTTGATAATAATGATTATGATTTGTTGGTTTCAACGAAAAAATAAAAACAAAATATATTTAAACCCAATTTTGATGATTATGATAATAGAATTGTTGGTTTTAATGAGAAAAGAATATAACTAATCTCAATTATGATGATTATGATAATGAGTATAATAATAATGAAAAGGTTGAAATACCTAATATGAAAATTTTCAAATCAAACAAGTTTAAAATGAAGGAGAAATCCTAAATCATATGTATCTCCTACATATAAGAATATAAAGTTTTTAACGAGTAATAAAAATAATAAAAAAAAAATATATGGCATTAATAAGATCATGATGGTAATTGATGGTTTGATTCTAACAAATTAATATATATATATATGATTTAAATGAAATTAGATTGAAATTAACATTAGGATTGTTAATATTTCATTTAAAAACTCTGTATTATAAGAAACCTGATTTAAAGTAATATAGAGACATTCTTACCGAAACACTACATTCAGATGTAACTTTCTATTCAATATATAAATTTAAGGTAGAAAAACTATCAGCGTATCTCAGTGTTTAATCAAATTACTTAATATAAACCTAAATTTTCATTTAAGTTTATGGATTATTTTTTAATATAGTAGACAAGTAAAAATCAAACTATGTTTTTAAAAGTGGATTGAAAAACTGTATCTATAAATATGAGATAATGGTTAAGGATTGTATATACAATGAATAAAATTATGTGAGAACTGAATAGAATTTATAAGATTTGTTAAAATTAAAATAATAATATAATGGATTGAGTTGATAAAATTGAAAGGATTAGTATGGATTTTCTTGAAAAACAGAAGACAATCGTCTTGTGTGATAGGTTTGATTAGATTGAAGTTATAGGTTTGTAAATGAGATGTCTATACAAAAACTAAGATTGAGATCCGAAACTATAAAACCAAGACTAAAAGGCTACTATCAAGATTAACACTAAGATTAAGATTAATTAAAATCAAGACTAAGATCATAAGATTAAGACTAAATATAGGAATGTTAGTAAAGGAAAAAATTTATATATATGTATAGTAAAGAAATGCTTAAAACATAATGTATATTTAAGGATGTATGGAGGTATATAAATATTAAGTATAGAAGGGGAAATAAAAGGAAAACAAATTATAGCAATTACAAAACTATATGCAAAAACATTAAATAAACCATATAATATGGTTATTAAACTATTCATTTCGTGCTATAGAAAAACTCTTCATTAAACTAATATTATAGAAAAGCAAACTAGAAAAAAAAAAACATAAGATAATAGAATTGTTGTTTTTAAGGAGCAAAGAATATAACTAATCTTAATTATGATGATTATGATAATGATCATAATGATAATGAAGAGGCTGAAATAACTAATATGAAAATTGTAAAATCAAACAAGTTTAAAATGAAGGAGAAATCCTAAATCATATGTATCTTCTACATATAAGAATATAAAGTTTTTAACGAATAATAAAAATAATAAAAAAAAATATATGGCATTAATAAGATCATGATGGTAATTGATGGTTTGATTCTAACAAATTAATATATATATATATATATATATATATATATATATGATTTAAATGAAATTATATTGAAATTAACATTAGGATTGTTAACATTTCATTTAAAAACTCTGTATTATAAGAAACCTGATTTAAAGTAATATAGAGACATTCTTACCGAAACACTACATTCAGATGTAACTTTCTATTCAATATATAAATTTAAGGTAGAAAAACTATCAGCGTATCTCAGCGTATAATCAAATTACTTAATATAAACCTAAATTTTCATTTAAGTTTATGGATTATTTTTTAATATAGTAGACAAGTAAAAATCAAACTATGTTTTTAAAAGTGGTTTGAAAAAACTGTATATATAAATATGAGTTACTGGTTAAGGTTGTATATACAATGAATAAAATTATGTGAGAACTGAATAGAATTTATAAGATTTGTTAAAATTAAAATAATAATATAATGGGTAGAGTTGATAAAATTGAAAGGATTAGTATGGATTTTCTTAAAATCGCCTTGTGTGATTAGTTTGATGAGAATGAAGTATAGTAGAAACTCGATTCTTGCACGTTATGAAAACTAAGGTTGGTGCAAGCTTCGAGGTTGTCGCTAGTACCGAGTATTAATTTCCTATATAAAATAAAAGATGCATATGTCTGTTTAAAATCGAAGTTTAATATTTCAATTGAAAACACTAAGTTCAACGCATTCGTATAACAGTAGATAGATATTTTATATGTAAGTAAAGAAATTTTAAATTTCTATATATGTATTCAGTCTAAGAAAACGTAAACAAAGCAGCACGCAAGAGTAATACAAGAGTAATGTTGCAAGTCTATAAACAAAAAAAAAACAAGATCGAAATCCGAAACTATAAAACCAAGATCAAAAGACTACTACTAAGATCAACACTAAGACTAAGATTAAAATCAAGAGTAAGATCATAATACTAAGATTAAATATAGAATGTTAGTATAAGAAAAAAATTTTTATATATGTATAGTAGAAATGCTTAAAACAGAATGTATATTTAAGGATGTATGGAAGTGTATAAATAATAAATATAGAAGGGAAATAATAGGAAAACAAATTATAGGAATTACAAAACGGTATACAAAAACATTAAATAAACCATATAATATGGTTATTGAACTATTCATTTCATGGTATTAGTATATATACTAAATATAAGTATAAATAAATGATTAATGGAGTACGGTTTTACATAAATAAATAAAGTTTGTGATTTCCTTTTGCGGATTTAACTATTTTAAATTGTTTTATATTCTATGGATTATAATGGTATGGTATGATAATGTATGGTTAATAAACTAGAAAAAAAAAACATATAAAGCTGTACTAATTATAAAACAAATTTGTTATCTTTAAATTCCTAACTGATAATTATAAGCACATATAATAGATATTTTTATTAAATATTCAAAACTCCTATGTAGTACTCTTTTTTAGATAATCTTAATTGATTTTGTAATATGATTTCCTTTTTTCAGTAACATTTAATATTCTATTGGTATAGTCGACTTCAAGTTTATACTATATATAAACTTTTACTAAATATTATCAAAACAATTAATAAATCATGTACTATGGTTAATAAAATGGAAATTTTATTGTATTTATATGTATAATGTATAATTATTAACTGTATGCAGTGTATCCATGGATTGAACTAAATTCTTAACTATACTGTCATTGAAGAGTATCAAACCATAGAAAAATTCTTCATTAAACTTATATTATAGAGTATCAAACTAGAAAAAAAATAAATAAAAGGTTATAAACATTGAGTAATAGTGAAACTATCTGCAAATGTTTTTAGAAAATGCTTATTAAGTGTTATCAACAAAAATTATATGCTAACTTAATTAACCGATTAATAGTTACTTTGACCTTTAGTCCGTTGTAGTGAAACAGACCAGAGTCTCTTGTGATAATTAAATCTGCGCAAAAAAAAAAATATATATATATATAATTCTATTTAAGATTAACAAAACCCAAAAATTACAACTCCTTCTATTTGTTAAATGTAATTAAAAGTGATGTCGGTTGCTGTTGATATAAAAAAAGTGGTTGATCCCACAAGCCTACCGAGGCATTCAATGCAAAAAGTCATTAGAAAACCTATGCAACAAAGTCATTAACTATTCTAAACACATATGTACACAATAACTGAAAAAAAACTAAAAAAATACTTATTCTACGATCAGTTTTATCTTTAATACGAAAACGCACAAGTAAAATTATCATCCTTTACAAAATTTTAAGATCTTCAAGACACGTACACGAAGAAATTTCACACCTTCCACTAAAATAAACAACTTGTAAATCATCAATATGAATACGCACAAGTAAAATTATCATCCCTCACAAAATTTAAAATCTTCAAGACACGTACAAGAACAAAATTTTTTCTATTTCATTTAATATTTATATCTCTTTATTATAGATAAAAATTTTACTTTTAAACAAAATATTGAAATAAAAATTGAATTTTATTTACATTGAAGAAATTTAGGCCCTATTAGCTTGACAAAAATAATATTCAAGTTCAATCATGTTTGGTTTTGATATTGTTAGGTTAGTCTTATTAATGTATTTGTGATATTTAATAATTATAAACATGATTAAGCATGCTCAATCAACAGTTTTAATTTCACAATTAATCATATTTTTGGTACAGTCCCGTCATATTTCATTAGTTAACAAATTTATAAATAAGGGGCGGGGCTTATTTTAGTATAATTAAAGAATTTCAGAAAACAAAACATTTTTTTTTTTGGATTTGTTTTCTGTTTGTTAGACTTGTTACAGCTGCGTCAGCTCTATTCATGTATATTCTAAGTTGCTAATGTTTTTGTTGCTGTTATATATAAGGAGTAGTAGAGTACGATAACGAAAATTATTAAGGATCTATAAGTAAAACCAAGAAGTTACTTTCTACTTTTTGTAATATAATTCTGATTATTTATGTAAACATAGCTAATGTGCAGCTGGTGGCTGTTGATATAAAAAAAGTGGTTGATCCCACAAGCCTACCGAGGCATTCAAAAAAAAGTCACTAGAAAACCTATGCAACAAAGTCATTAACTATTCTAAACACACACACAATAACTGAAAAACTAAAAATAATTATTCAACGATCAGTTTTATCGTTAATACGAAAACGCACAAGTAAAATTATCATCCCTCACAAAATTTTAAAATCTTCAAGACACGTTCACGAAGAAATTTAACACCTGCTACTAAATAAATAAAAAAAATTTTTCCCACAAATTCTTATGCACAAGTAAAATTATCATCCCTCACAAAATTTTTAAAATCTTCAAGACTGACACGTACACGAAGAAATTATACAATTAACAAAAATATCACACCTCCTAAACAACTTTCTTTGCATCTAAACAGTATTTTTAAAAATTTGTAGCGTTTTTTTATTTTTCCATAATAATAGTACTGAAAAAAAGCGCTAAAATGCAATAATAAAAACTTGGCAATTCTGTCACTATTCTTCTCACTTTTGTATGGAAAAAGTAGCTAGAAAGCCGATGCAGCGTAATCAAAATAGATAACCTTCAAACCATTTGCCTATTATATATATATATATATATATATATATATATAACAACTAAAAATCCTAAATTAATATTCAAGTCGACGCTAAAATCCCGTCAAAATACCCATTTTGTTGGTATTTTGGTTTCCCGGTTTTTAAATTCCTATTATAAATATTTTAAGCGTTTTTTTTTATTTAAAAAAAAAAGCACTAAAATGGCCAATATAATAAAAACATGGCAACACTTACATCATGCACCCAACTTTTGTATGGAAAATCATATTTGGAACCGCTCTAAACATACTACTATCCAAAAATCCCTTGTGGTTGTTGTATTTTTATTACTTTTTGCTGTATATCTGGTGAACGGAAAAAGCCAAATCTTCCAAACTAGGTACACAAAATTAGGTTGCCAATACACACCATCCTACAAAATGTGGGCGGGATTGGAGAAGTGGGCGTGGTACCTCCCGTACAAAAAAAATTAAAAATTTTATAAAAACCTAAATTTTAAGGCTACCATATGTCCTATGGATATGACCAAAGAATATAAATCATATAGAATGCGCATCTCAAGGAAAACTAAAATATTTTTGAAAAAAAATGCATGATGCGGGCGGGAAGACAAAAGGGAAAGAAGCAAAAACAAAGAGCGTAACAATGCATCGTTCTCTCGTTGTTTATGAGAACTTTTAATTCTCATTTATCAGCGTATATGTATGTGCGTGCACGAGTGTGTATGTATGTACATTGCCAAGTCAAAAAAAAAACACATTAAGTAAAAAATAAAACAAAAACCTAACAAAAGAATTTTTGTTTCTTGCAATTTTTGTACAAATAACCTTCGTAAAAGCAAATGTGACCGATTGTGTAATTGTAGGGTAAGAGTATGTGTTTTATTGTTGTACAGATAAAACTATATCGGTTCGCACCGAAATTCAGATGCAGTTTTTCTGTAAAATTAAAGATTTATAGGAATATAAAAATATGTAAAAACATAAACTGCCTTGTTCATAAAAAATATTTTATGTTTATTAAAGCGGCATGGTCACACAATGCTTTTGGGGTCTTTTGTCAAACCATGTTATATATTTATTTCATAGCTGTGCAGTTTTAATATTCTTATTAAAGATATTTAAAAATAGATTAAAATAAAACATATTATTATTCCTTCTTAAGGAATTTTGTTTGGTTTTTATTTAATCATGTTGCTTGGAAATTAAAAAAAATTTAGTTCTCATATAGGTATTCGGAATAAATTTAATTTATTTCTAACTTTATGTCTATTCACAAATGTAAAAAAATGATATTTACAAAAATAAAATTATTTCCAATTAAATTTTCAATCAACCAAAGCGATACAAATACATACATATTTAAAAAGAATTTAATGAGGATATCAACCACCCTAATATTTTAATAAATTAAATCATTCGTTTGATAAAACTTGTATTTTTCTTTCCTTGGAACTTCCTTTTTCTAAAGACCAAGAGCAATGTTTTCGGAGGAGTACTAATTTAATAAATGTTCACAAACTGAGCAATATGAAATTTATTTAACAAACAATCAAGGAGAAATACCTATTTATAATTATGCCACTCCTTTATTTATAAATTCCATTAATATCCTACATACACACATGGTAAGTACATAATTAAATAATCTAAAAAATGGAATTATAATTCGGTGCAAATCGATATAGTTTAGTTTTTACAAAAATAAAACACATACTGTTGCCCTACAACTACGCAATTGGTCGCATTCGCTCTTACGTAGGTTATTTGCACATAAATTGTTTTAAAACAAAACGAAATCAATTAAAAAAATACCAAAAACCGGTTTCAACGAAAAAAAACACAAACACACACACACTTTGGCTGGCAAAAACAGCAAACATGTGTATGTGTTAATGCTGCACATTTTGGATGCTCTCTTCAGTTCTCTAAGTGAAAACACAAACCAACCACAAATTGCCTTTGCAAAATTTGTGAGCGAAATTATATGAGACCGGGGCGTAATGATAAACCCCGCCATAAGAAATTTTGCTTCTACATGATGCGCATTCTATAAGATTTATATTCTTTGATATGACTTACATACCAAAATATTGGAAATTTTTAGTAGAACATATTTTACACAAGACTCGGGAAAATCGGTTCAGACACAAAAAAGTTATGGCCAAAATAAAATGTTTTTTATTAAAATATCCATTTTTGGGAATCATAGATCTTCCCGAGTCCAAACTTTTTAAGTCAAGTAAATGGTAAATTTCTTCCTAAGCACGTCGGTATTTAAATCTTTCAAATCGGTTTAAAAATGGCTAAGTTATGATCAAAATACTGCAATCCCAAAAATTATTTTTTTTATACCCTTCACCGAAGGTAAAAGGGTATATATAACTTTGTCATTCCGTTTGTAATTTCTACAATATTGATCCTACACCCTATAAAGTAGATATATTCTGGGTCCTTATGAAAAGCGAAGTTCAAATCCGGTTGTCCGTCTGTCCGTCTGTCTGTTGAAATGGGTTTTCCAAAGCCCCCAGATATGATGGGAGCTTCGTTGGGGTATCTTTCTGTCAGGTATTCTTATTATAATTTTGCTATTGAAATTCAGCCAGATCGGTCCACAAATGGCTGAGATATGAGCAAAAAACCACGACTACCTCTAATTTTTCCCAAAAATCCCTTGTGGTTGTTGTATTTTTATTACTTTTTGCTGTATATCTGGTGAACGGAAAAAGCCAAATCTTCCAAACTAGGTACACAAAATTAGGTTGCCAATACACACCATCCTACAAAATGTGGGCGGGATCGGAGAAGTGGGCGTGGTACCTCCCGTACAAAAAAAATTAAAAATTGTATAAAAACCTAAATTTTAAGGCTACCATATGTCCTATGGATATGACTTACATACCAAAATATTGGAAATTTTTAGTAGAACATATTTTACACAAGACTCGGGAAAATCGGTTCAGACACAAAAAAGTTATGGCCAAAATAAAATGTTTTTTATTAAAATATCCATTTTTGGGAATCATAGATCTTCCCGAGTCCAAACTTTTTAAGTCAAGTAAATGGTAAATTTCTTCCTAAGCACGTCGGTATTTAAATCTTTCAAATCGGTTTAAAAATGGCTAAGTTATGATCAAAATACTGCAATCCCAAAAATTATTTCCTTCATAGTTTAGTTGTCTAGGGGGTTAAGTTAGAAACTGTGAGTTCTCTGGTTCGAATCTGGTTTTTTTAAAAGAAATTTTTTTTTTAATTTTTATTTTTTTATGTTCTAAAAACGATTTAAAAAAATTTTTACCAGTTTTCGCTTTTTAAATTTAATTTATAATGGAGTTTAAAGTATTATAATTATGTATGTATACATATGTAAAAATTATTTAGTTTTTGTCTAGTTGCTCTGTATTATGCTCCCACAATGGTGAAGGGTATATAAGATTCGGCACAGCCGAATATAGCGCTCTTACTTGTTTTTTAATCAGTTTGTTCTCTTGATATGGTGCAAGTTTATAGGGAAGAATTATATAAAATAAATCATGTAAAAAGATATCTTAACTAAAATAACAAAAAAACAAGTAAGAAAGTATAGTCGGTCAAGCCCGACCATATGATACCGTACACCACAGTATTTAAAAACACATCATGCTTATGTGTCCATATAAATATAGATTTATCTATGTTTATAAAATTCATGAAAATCGGTTTGAAAGTTTGTGAGAGGCAGAAATTTCCCCCTACCTCCGCTTGTGGTCCTATTTTTGAAAAACTGTATAGCTAATGTGTCCATATAGTAGATATGGATCTATCTATGGTTTAAATTTCATTAAAATCGGTTTGAGAGGCAGAAATTGTCCATATCTCCCCTCGCGGTCCGATTTTTTCTTAAATTTATAAATTTTGTGTCCATATAGATATGGATCTAGTATCTATGTTTTAAATTTCATTGAAATCGGTTTGATAGTTTCTGAGAGGAAGAAATTTCCCCCTATCTTCCCTTGTGGTCCTACGATTCAGCTCATTTTCAATAGGCTTGGTCCTTGTGCCAATAAGAATCGATGACCCAAATTTCATCAAATTATCTCCAAAATTGCGACCTGTACTTTGCGCACAAGGTTACATGGACAGCCTGCCAGCCAGCCGGACGGACATCGTTAGTTCGACTCAGAAAGTGATTCTAGGGCGATCGGTATACTTTAAAGAGGGGGGTAGGACAGTGATGTCAATTGTGGTTGTATTGATTTATATTAGTATTAGTGAATAAAGAGACAAGTACTCTTAATAAAAATAAAAAAATACGTAAGCATTCGCCGTATGTGCACTCATCGCTGGATAATCGACGACTGAATTGTGTACTCTCGTGCACTAAATGAAAGAGCGTAAGAATGCGTGTGAAGAATGTGTGTGAATTAATTTCCACAATTGTGTATGACGCTGACATCAGCGATGCCAGAAGTGCAGATTTATCTGCATTTTGCATATTTTATTCCCAAAATTATCAATATGCAGATTTGAAGATTTTTTGTTTAAAATTGCAGATTTTTTTAGATCGGTAAAAACTTGTTTACATTCAGGTCTGTTCTGAAAATCAAGTGTTTTCAAATCACATGTGCTTTTGAAACACACGTGTGATTTTGTGGTGTTCTGTAAATCACACCGTTTTTGTGTTTTTCGGTGTGATTTTCAATTGTCGAAAATCCAAACAAACACAAAAAGTTTTTTCTACAAAATAAGAGCAATTTTTTTTAACGCTTTTTACGTTATTTTTTTAACCAATTTAGCGATCTAAATAGTTTGGAACTTTTTGCGAATTTAAGCCATGTTCGCGATTTGTTCCTTTAATCACAACACCAGTTACAAAAGCGAATATCATTTTTGTAGTGTCGTCGAATTTTCTTAATTTTAAAAGATTTGTTGTAAATAAAATAGTTTATTGCATAAAAAATTAATAAACAACACATTGAATACTTTATTTAAGTAATTTATTATGACGGCCACCTTACAATAGTCGCAAAATAAAAAAGGGAATTAAAAAGGTGTTTACGAAGCTGAACGTTTGGAAATCACAAAATAATATGCCCAGAACACGGTTCTTGTGATTTCAAATCACTTTCATAAAATGTGATTTTAGGAACAGGACTGATTAGTTGGAATTTTATTCAGAAAAGATTACTTAAAAAAGTATATATTCATATGCATAAATATTTTTAATAGTTCCAATATTTGATCTCTTGTACATTTTCAATAAGACCCTTGATAGTTTAAATACCATGTCAAGCAATTAACTTTTAATTCGTTTTTTAAAATAACAAAGGTGTGATAAGCCCCAACTCAGCCTGAGAAGTTAAATTTGAAAAGATATTTTTAATGTAAAAATATCCAAAACTATCAGGCATGTATTGAAAATTGCATTCGAGTGAAATTAAAATAAAACAAATGTTTAAATCTTTTCTAAGTTGAAAGTTTAATCAAATACTTCGAGGACCACTTATAGATAATTACCATCGATTTAAAATCCCTGAGCATGGCCGTATATTTTGAAATCAATGGTTATATTGTTTTCTAAATAAACTACATACAAAATGTAATAAATGTGCTTTGAAGATTTATTGAAGATTTTTAAAATCTAGACGCAGATTTTGCAGATTTTTTTATGAAAATGTATGGTCTTTTGCTGATTTTCCCTCTTAAAGTTCTGGCAACACTGGCTGACATCCCTGGTCTAGGGCCAGAGGTGCCAGATAATTTTGATAAAAAATCGCCATATTTAAAAAAAAAAATCGGCATTATTGGCACTTTAATATAAAAAAATCGGCAAAAAATCGGCAAATTAAAAATACCTATTTTTAAAACAATAAAACCTATTCTTACTTACAAATAAGAACAATTCCGAATTATCTAATGTTTATAACTTATGATATTTCAAAAGAATCAATCAAAATAAACGTTTTACAAAGAAATTGTAGTTAAATATAAAGTTTTTTTTAACTTTCTTATAATTAAGTATATTCCATATACAAATATTTGAGTTTGACATTTTTATTAAATCCGTTTTAATATTAATATCAAAACAGTTTAAATTATTAATTTTTAAATAATCTTTAAAAAACGAATAACTTGCAAAGATAAATTTTCCAGTAAACATCAAAACTCTGTTACATTAAAAAATTCTTTCCACATTTGCGGAAGAATGTGGAAGACCAAAAATTTTACCAAATGCTGCCATAAAATGTTCACGTTATAAATCAAACATTTTTGGCCAAAAATTTTGCAAATTTATTTAATTTTCCTTACATAAGATTTGGCTATTTAATTAATGTACTAACATCGTCCTCAATTGCGTTAAAATCTTACAAAAAAAATTATTTAATTATCAAAGTAATTATTATTTAAATTATATTCACTGATAGTGAATATAAATTTATCTTACCTTTATTCTTTTGTAAGTATTTATCTATCCATTTCAAACACAAATATAAAGTGTTTTATATTTTCCTAATAGAAAAAGAAATTTTAACTGAATTATTTTAGGTTTAAAAATTATTTCTTTTTTTAACTTTGGCTTTAATTCTTCAAAGTGGAATATTTTTCAAATAACAATGTATTAACCCAACACACATTACAAACACTGCATTTAATATTGAATACAACTAACCCCTTTTTCTTTAGTAGAAGCACTGACTTAATAACAGTTGTCTCTTTTCAATGTTACAACTGTTTCAGTATCGCTTAAAGATAGTGTATTATTATAATCATTTTTGGAGCAAAAATCGGCAAATCGGCAAATCGGCACTTTGATAATTTAGGGGCAAAAAATCGGCAAAATGCCGATAAATCGGCAAAAATGGGAGGCCTGTCTAGGGCCAATATTTAAAGGCGTTACACACATCAGCACAAATGCATAATACCCTCTCCACTATTGTGGTGTGGGTATAATAAAACAATTTAAATTTAAAATTTAAGCATAACTGCCCGTATACAACTGACATGATTTGCTGTTATAACTTGAAGTTATAAAAGCGTTGTTAAAACATTTGCATTAACAACCGTGTTATAACATGAGACAACTTCTAACATGATGAGTCTATACCTAAGTCCCAATTTACACTAGGGACATTTCTTGCCGGACATTTTTTTAATTCTCTTTTAATCTTACCCGAAGCGTTTACATATGAAACATTAGAAGTCAGACAGAAATTAATACTTGTATGTAAACTACGAAAAGTATGAAAGAGAAATGAAAAAATGTCCAGTACAGATAGTCATGTACTACACACTCTACCTTTTCAACCCCTCGCCATCAAACTTCGTCTGTCCGGCAAGAAATGTCCCTAGTGTAAATTGGGACTAACACTAACATCATATTAGTGTTAAAGTTAAGAATTTCATGTCATTGTAGACTGCATGTTATGTTTTGGCAAATTAGGATTTTTTTTAACATCATTTTAAAACCGATTTTTTATATAAATATACCTTGGATTTAGCTGTAAAATATTTTTGGATATTTTTTTTTTCATTATTTATTTATTGAATCTTCATATATTAAATATGAACTAACAATAATTAATCAAATCTTAACCTAATATTATTTTTTGTCCTGCCAATGCCAGACAAAAATTTTGTTCATCGCGGGTTCTGTTCACTTTTTTGGATATGGCCACACTGATCAAGTTGAAAAGTTTAGGGATGGGAATTCAAAACATATATCGATATATATCATATCGATATTATTTAGAAGTATCGAATTTATTAAATAAAAATATCGAACGTATTAAACTGAAATTATTACCAAATTTATTATACTCATTTACACACATATTTATGAACGAACATAAAACAGGTAATTCTATTGTAACTTTTTATTGTTTTTTAATATTTCAAACTTAAATCTAAAATAAAAACAAAAAATCAATAAAAACCAAAAATAAGGGAAGTATACATGAACAAGTTCCAGAATTCCCTAGACCGCATTTTACTTATTCGCCATATTAAATCTAAAAAAATGAAATTACGGAAACAACTTACCTTACATTTTTAATTGCACCACAAAAAGTAGCAATGTTTTAGTCAATCCCGTACTCATAAGATATGGACATTAGGACCACTCTCTGTTTTATGTGTTCTCCTATTAATCTACTTTTATCCGGCACTGCGAAATCTACAGCTGAAGCAACTCTCTCAGCCGATGCTAAGAAACCAGGCAGATCAAATATTTTAAAGCAATTTTTGAAAAAAAAAACTGTCGTGAATGTCAACGATTCGCACAAAACTTTACAAGATTTGATTTTCTTTCTAAAAATTTTGTATGTTCTTGTACATAAATTGTAGGAAGGTCTTCGACATTTGCTTTTTATTGAAAAACTTCCACAAGGAAGACATTATTCTTTAAACAAACCAACTATTGTTTTAACAAAACTACATAAAAGAAATTTTTGTGAAAATGTACAATGGCAAATCCCATTTTATTCTTACTATTAGATAAAAAAAACTAATGCATTGTACTGTTGAATTTCCATATAGAGTTCTTAAAATTATTTATTTTTTCTATATCGATATTTTGATAAATCGATACTTTTCTGCCCAATCCTAGAAAAGTGTCTTCTCTAAAAATTTAAATTAACATTACTATTGAAGCGCTACGCCATTAAAATTTGAATGCATCTGAAGCTTCATCTTGGATTAAAATAAATTTTTTCATTTCTAAAACGAAAATGGGAGCGAAACAAACTAAAATTGAAGGTTGCTATCTTTCAAACACACCTGTTGCACAAAATGTTCCTGCACAATCGATGAATATGAATACTAATGCCGAAAACAATTCTATTGATCCAAGATCTCCAGATGGGTGCCGTACACCAATTTATGTAAGTTGTTAAACAATGTATTAGTATGTTTGAAGATGACCCAAAATAAGGTATTTTAATTTGTCTGTACAGCTACAAAATAAGCGCATCGATACAAATGTACAATTGTTTTCCGCTGGTTCGCTAGAGCGTGACTTAAATAACGATAATAGTTTAGATGTTTTGCGCAAATGCTTTAGGGGCTATACATATAATCTAAATGATCCCAGGTCACCCAGTTTAAATTTCAATCGTACTCCCCTAGTTCTCGAGGACACACTTGAAAAATCTCTTAGTCTTGATGATACATTCGCCGATCTTTTTGTAGAACCTCGTTTGCCCGAAACATTAAATAATGGAAAACAAACAGGGACAAATATCGATAAAAAGTGTGATCAAAATAATGATATTGAAATGCCAGAAGAAAAAGTGATTTTAGACTTGGAAGAGCTAATGGAGCCACCACACACTCCCGTTGCTTTGCAACAAGATATTGATCCCCGTTCTCCTTCTATAAGTGTAGAAAGAACCCCTATTATTTTTACTGATGATGACGTAGATGAATCTAGTGAAGATGTTATGCTTGAGAGCATTTTGGCCACATTATCCCTTAATTTTAATTCAAGCGGCAACAGCAGTATGGCATCAGTGTCTGCACAAAACGCAAATGTCAGTTTCAATAATAAACACGATCGCCAAGTTGTAAATAAGCCAACAAACAAACACTTGGATCGTGTAAGAGCTAACAAAAAAAGTTATCCAAAATCTGCGAACCGAAAACTAAAACGCCGACAGTCACGTCAGCAAATATACGAAGATCTTGAAAATCAAATGCCCATGACACCAAAATTAAAAAGCACTCAAATCGATAAAAATGATTCCGTAAAAGGAAAACGTACACCTTTGAGTTGTGTACGTAATCGTAATGCCACTCATACCCGTTCACGCTCCGTAGAATCCTCCGCCAAATCAATTAAAACACGTCTAGCACTAACTAGCTTCGATGACGCACTTAATTCTACGGCAAATAATAAGGTGCCCAATTTATGTATTTTGCAGCCGGGATCACAGGATTCGCTGGAAGTTTAGATTTTATTTTTATACCTATATTCCGATCTATTTTTTTATTTGCCATTCTTTTGGTTCTAATTCATTTTTAATTTCCATACACAAATTATTTTTAAAACATTTCTCATCATATTTATATTTATATTTCAACGAGATTACATTTAAAGTCTCGTCTTGTTCTTTCTCATTATGCTTGATATTGAAAACAATAACATATTGTTTTCCTTTTCCATATGTATATTAAATAAAAAAATTATGCACTTGAAAAAAAATAGAAATTGATTTTGTAACGATTTTCAAGCTTGCAATGATGGGGGTTTCAAATTAAAAGTTAATTTGATATCAAAATTCTCTTAAAAAGTGTTTAAACAAAAATTATTTATTTAACAGTTAAAGCCCAACTATTACTACGTTTATACGTAGCCTATTCGCGAATAAAAATTATTTGCGGATAACTAACTAACTGTTTATATATCAATTTTCTTAATGAAAGTTCTTATTTTTAAGTGATGCCTGACGGAAAATTTATTCATTTAGTAGCACTGTATATGTATATATAAACTTTAAAACAGAGTTTATATAATTGCAGATAATTTGTGGCTCAAAGAAGTTTCAGTGGTGGAATACACCCCACAGTGAAGAAGATATATAAACTTTTTGTTTTTTAAATGAAAAATATCAACAATTATTGTTTATTTTTAACTATATTTGCACATTTTTTATTTAATTTTACTTTTGTTGTCATATGAATGTGCCACATCGAAATAAAAAAGTAAAACGGTTAAAAGTGTGGCAATGCCTAAAATCTTATTTGCAAATAGTGTTAATCAGGAATTGTTTTCATGAGTTAGCTATTCGCAAATAAAAATTTAATTCACTGTTTATGCGGCAATATTCTCAAGTTGCAATATCTTTATTTGCGAATAAGTGGTGCGTATAAACGTAGTATATAATAGCTCTGTTTCTTTACTTTTTGGGTAAAGTTCGTGAAAATGAGAGCAAGCATAAATTTCTCTCATAAAGAGACAAAATTACACAAAAGTACGGGAACAGAAAAAACCAAATTTTAAGCACAAAATAAAAAGTCATTGTTTTGATAGTTTTTACAAAACAATAAAAGTTTATGCCACTTTTGAAAAATTGTATATTTCCTGCAGAAATAAACTAATTTTACCAAAAATTAAACCAAAGAAACACTTTTACAATAACTAACATTATGTTTTCCTAATATTTCAACATTAAACTTTATATTTAAGTACATTATTTCACTCCACAACACTTTTTCCAAAATTTGGTTCATGATTTTTTTCCTTTGCATTTCATTGTTTTGTTTATGTTTTACAGCTGTTTGACAATTTACACAATTTGCACGAAGAAAAATTCTGGGCTGTTTCGTGCAAGAAGAAGAAGAATTTTATTCTCTCAAATCCGCTCTCATTTACACAAATTAAAAGTACGGGAACGCTTTTCGTGCAAATTGGGATCCCGAGGGATCCCAAAGTAGAGTAAAGAAACAGAGCTAATATGCATAAAATTGCTTAACCCATTCCCAACCATTGTACTCGCTTGGGTACAGAAAAAGGCAATATTTAAGTACGCACATTTTTTTTAACAAAAGAAATTAGACGATTTTTGTGCTTGTACTCGCTTGGGTACAGAAAAAGGCAATATTTAAGTACGCACATTTTTTTTAACAAAAGAAATTAGACGATTTTTGTGCTTTTGCATTCAACACATTGTGCTTTATGCGTACCATACACGTTTCAATTCAATTGTCAACTGAGCCTTTCAACTGAATTGATACTTGGCCACACACTTCATCAACTGAATTGAAAGATTTTAAATTAATTTTAAAATTTAATGAAATAAAAGACAATTTTTTTTAACCTTTTTTTTAGCAAAAGAAAACTACAAACATTAATTTTGACAGCTGATCAAGAGACTCGAGCACACACAGTACAATCGAATTGAAAGACTCATTAGTCAACATGAAAAAGTCAAAATCTTTTAATTTTTCTTCAACCAACTCAACAACCGTCAAACTAATCAAATGACAAAGCCATACACGCTTTGATTTGGACAACAACCGACTCATCTGACAATTGCATTGAATCGTGTATGGGCTGCTTTAAAGACACACATAAAAAAAATTAGAGAAAAATTGACCGTTATATTGTATTTTCTTTTGTTTTTGTGATACTCTATCATTTTTGTGATTTTTAGCTAGGCCAGTAACAATTGAACTGCGTAGAGTAAATTACTATTTTGTTGAAACAAAATTTTCTTATAGATTTCTGAAGAAGTGTGATTTTGAGTACATATAAAAAAAAGTAACAAGAAAAATTTTTGTTTTCGACAACGTTATGGGAGTATCGCTGTACCCAATTGAGTACAATGGCTTGATATGTATGTATAATTTTTTTTTTAAATTTTCTTGGACCAAAATGGAATTTCAAGCAGTCAAGTTTTTAAGGTAAAGCTTTTACAAATTTAAACAGCTAGATGAAGATGATCACAAAAATTTCGATATAGATATTCACCCTTATTCTATTTGGCGTCGGCAATAACAACGGCAGTTTTAAGGCAACGGCAATTCTTATCAAAGACAACATCAATTCTATGTTAAATTGGTATTTTGTAAGAGTATTATGACGCCGTTGACTATTTATCGATAATGTTAATAAAATACAGCACACATCTCTAATATTAAAATCATCTGATTCATTTTGTTTACTTTTTTTTATAAGAAAAAAAAAATTCTGTGCTGTTTATGCAAAATTTTAAGTTAAATAAAAATTAGTTTGTAAAAAAAAATAATGTTTAAATAAAAATTTTTTTTTTATTATATTTAATCACCCTTATTCTATTTGGCGTCGGCAATAACAATGTCAATTTTAAGGCAACAGCAACTCTTATCAAAGACAACATCAATTCTATGTTAAATTGGTATTTTGTAAGAGTATTATGACGCCGTTGACTATTTATCGATAATGTTAATAAAATACAGCACACATCTCTAATGTTAAATCAGCTGATTCATTTTGTTTACTGTTTTTTTATAAGAAAAAAAAATTCTGTGCTGTTTGTGGAAATTTTAAGTTAAATAAAAATTTGTTTGTAAAAAAATAATGTTAAAATGAAAATTTTTTTTATTATATTAAATTTTCCCAAGTGCCTAATGGATTTTTTTAATCTTTTTAAGATCTGAAAGTTATTTTCGGCTGTATAAACTTTCTTTTAAACATGTGTTGGAAATAATAGAGCCTCATTTAAAAAAGGGAACGTTTGTTCCAAACACAATATATTTGCAGCAACATTGCGTTTTTTGACCCAGGGATCGTACCATTTTAGTGTTGGAAACTATTTCCACTTTTGACTGTCCCAGCCACAAGTTTAAAAATTTTGTCTGAGATTCTGGAAGTTATGAAGAGAGAACTTTGTCCACAATGCATAAATTAAAGTTGCATTTCTTTGAAAAGCAGCATTTCCAGGTGTAATTGGCTGTGTGGACGGAACCCACATCAAAATTTAAGCTCCAAAAAAAACAAGACCACCATCTCTTCTTTAATCGCAAGGGATATTTAATTTGTTAGGAAAAGAGACCCTGCCTAATCCTCTGGCTAGTAATGGATTTTTTACAAGCTCTTCCACTAGCTTCTCGAACTGGCACTTAGTTGTTGTTTTAATTTTTTCAAATATATCCACAAAAAATATATCAAAACACAACACAAATGAAGAAAAATATCAAAACCGCCGTAAAAATCAAAATTGCAGCCAACCATAACGTAAAATTTTTAAAACAGGACACAAAGCAGCATAAGACAACACTAAAAATGCCGACGACAAAATCAAGGGCAATTTAAGGCAACAGCAACGCCAATTTTTCTTAGAGAATACCAAACATACGTTAACAGTCATCGAAATATGGCAATATTGCCAACGGGAATACGAAATTGAAACAAAACATAAAAAACGGCGTTGTTTACTGTTGACGACGCCAAATAGAAAAAGGGTGAATATTCCCAAGTGCCTAATGGATTTTTTTTAACCTTTTTAAGATTTGAAAGTTATTTCCGGCTGAATAAACTTTCTTTTAAACATGTGTTGGAAATAGTAGAGCCTCATTTAAAAAAGAGAACGTTTGTTCCAAACACAATATATTTGCAGCAACATTGCGTTTTTTGGCACAGGGATCGTACCAGCTCAGCGTTGGAAATTATTTCAACTTTTGACTGTCCCAGCCACAAGTTTAAAAATTTTGTCTGAGACTCTGGAAGTCATGAAGAGAGAACTTTATCCACAATGGATAAATTAAAGTGGCATTTCTTTGAAAAGCAGCATTTCCAGGTGTAATTGGCTGTGTGGACGGAACCCACATCAAAATTTTAGCTCCAAAAAAAAAAAAAAAAAAAAACAAGACCACCATCTCTTCTTTAATCGCAAGGGATATATAATTTATTAGGAAAACAGACCCTGCATAATTCTCTGACTAGTAATGGATTTTTTACAAGCTCTTCCACTAGCTTCTCGAACTGGCACTTAGTTGTTATTTGAATTTTTTCAATTATATCCACAAAAAATATATCAAAACACAAATGAAGAAAAATATCAAAACCGCCGTAGAAATCAAAATTGCAGCCAACCATAACGTAATTTTTTTAAAACACGACACAAAGCAGCATAATACAACACTTAAAATGCCGACGACAAAATCAAGGGCAATTTAAGGCAACAGCAACGCCAATTTTTCTTAGAAAATACCAAACATATGTTAACAGTCATCGAAATATGGCAATATTGCCAACGTGAATACGAAATTGAAACAAGTTAGAGTGCTATATTCGGCTGTGCCGAATCTTTGATACCCTCCACCGACAGTTCGAATGTTTAAGGAGTAATATCTGTATGATGTTATTATTATCTTAAACTGAGACGATTTGTTATTAATTATGGTTTTAGGCGACTAAACTGTTTTCCGGTAGTAGGGTTTCTATGGGGCCTAGGGTAAATGATGTAACGATCTTCACGAAATTTCACAGTGTTATTTCTAGTCCTAAAAAACTGTGACGTACCAAATTTTGTTACGCTAGCGTTATTTTTTACGGTTTTAGGCGTACTAAACTGTTTTACGGGAGTATTGTTTATATAGGGCTTAGGGTAAATTGTGGAGGGATCATCACGAAATTTAGCAGCGTGATTTCCAGTCAAATAACACAAATTTTTGCAAAATCTTATCTCATTCCGTGCCTTGTTCCAGCATTTATGGTTTTTTTTTTGTAACAAAATTATCAATTTTTTTAGGTGGTGGTTCCACATTTTTATTCATAGCTCTGGACCTACTGAACCGATTTTGCTGGATTTCAATCCCAAACTGCTTAGGATAACTACAAGCAATTTGGCACCATGTTTGTTCATTTCTTTTGAGTTGTTCGAAAGTGAGCGTGTTTTCAACAGACGGACAGACAGACGGACGGACATGGCTAAATCGACTTAGAATTACTCAAGGACCCAGAATATATATACTTTATGGGGTCTGAGATGAATAACAAAAGAGTTTCACACGGAATGACAAACTTAATATACCCTCTTCACAACTAATTGTGGTGGAGGGTATAAAAAAGAGTAATTTTTGGGATTTCAGTATTTTGGTCATAACTCTGCTATTTCTTAACCGATTTGACAGATTTATATACCGACGTGTTAAAGAAGAAATTTGCCAGTTATTTTGGCTATAAAACGTGGGCTCGGGAAGATCTATGGTTCCTGAAAATGGGTATTTTTCAAAAAAAAATAACTTTTTCGTATCTGAACCAATTTTCCCAAGTTTTTCAGAAAATATTTTCTATTAAAAATTTCCGATCTTCTGATATATAAGGCGTAACCATAGGTCATATTACAGTCAAAAAATTCAGGTTTTTATACAATTTTAATACTTTTTGTATGAGAGGTACCACGCCTACTTCTCCAATACCGCCCACATTTTGTAGGATGGTGTATATTTATAACCTAAATGTTTGTACCTAATTTTAAAGCTTTGGCTCTTGCCCTTCTCCAGATATACAAAAAAAGTAATACAAATACAACAAACACAAGGGATTTTTTGGAAAAATTAGAGGCAGTCGTGGTTTTTTGGTCATATCTCAGCCATTGTTAGAGCGATCTGGCTGAATTTCAATAGCAAGAAATGGTGGACTATATGTGACATAAATGTAAAACAACGTAGCCGCTATAATGTCTGGAGTCTCCGGAAAACACATATCAAACGTAAGACGGACAGACGGATGGACGGACGGACGGACGGATATCGTTAAATCAACTTCTCTCCTCATAAGGACCCAGAATATATATACTTTATAGGGTCTAAGATCAATATTGTAGAAATTACAAACGGAATGACAAACTTATATATACCCTTTTCCACCTGTGGTTAAGGGTATAACAAAACATAAAAAACGGCGTTGTCAACTGTTGACGACGCCAAATAGAATAAGGGTGATTATTCCACCAGATCCGGACTATAACACAGATGAAGAGGAGGGGAATGCTGAGGATTTTCTTTTTGATCGCATGCCAAATGATGTACCAGGTGAAGTCGAAATATTTTCGGCAGTGATAGCGAAGATTTTATCCCAATTGAGCAGTTCAACCAGTGGTAAAAAAAAATGGGTTAAAAAATAGGATACACGAGCAGCTCCTGCTATTTATACCAATTCGATATCTACTGTGGGGCCAAAAGTATAAGTGTAGAATGATGAAAACTCCCTCTTGGATCCCGAATCGTGCTTGATTTTTTGCACAACGTTCCTAACCCTTCAGATCTCAAATGGACTTGCTTGAGTTTCAACGCAATATTGCTTGATTTTATTTGCGAACATATACCAAGAAAGTGAATGTTTAAAAGCGGTCACTGGCTGCTGGTGTTGCAACTAGCGGTGAAAACCTCTTTCCTAAAAGGATACAAAATCATTTACGATGTCGTGAGTGTAATAAAAGAATAATATGGGTATTTGAGCAATGCAATGTTGCTCTATGTGTTGAAAAAGTATGCTTTAAAAATTTTCATACTTAAAAAAAATAGCATACTCATGACGCCATTGTACTTGTCCGAGTACAGCCCTAAAAACACACTTCCAGGATTTTTTTTTATTTTTTCTATATTTAAGTATAAAAAAATAAATGAATTTCAATCTTTTTTTTTTTTTTTAATGGTCTTGGCGTTTAATGGGTTAAGCTTCTGTCAAAAATTCACAAAAAGCCTCTCAAATGCAATAAAAACGACAAAACAAAATCAAAAAATATTTAATTCCAAACGGAAAGAGGGATCAGTTTCGCCTTGGGCAAGGCGAATTCATTTTTCAGGTGGCGTTGAAAACCAGTGCTGTCAGATATGGCGATTTCTCGCCAAACGTGGCGATTTTGAAACGTGTTTGGCGATAGGATTTCCCATTTGGCGACTGGCGACTTTTGTGGCGATTTCTGATATAACTGGCGATTAACTTGGCTATTTTTACCATTTGTATTATTTCGGAGATTTTGTTTAACAGCATTTTTTTTTTGTTATCATTCCTAATATAAAAAAAACTTGGCAACTTTTTTCCACATGATTTTTGTTTTGTTAATAGTTTAAGTGAATTTTATATTCACTCACTATATCTAATAGTATGTATGCAGGTCAAAACTCCAGTAATGAAATCAGTGAGGCTGAAGTGTACGATCTTATAGACTTGTGTACTTAATTTAAGCTTTTTTTTAACTGAATACTTATACGATCTCCATTTTATGTTATTATGTATGTATTTTTTCTCAGTTTTTGGCGATTTTCACATATTATACTAGCGTTTTTTGTATGCAAAATTTAATTTAAAAAAAAAAAAAAAATACAAAAACTGAACCAAATTGACGTTTGGCGATTTCGGACATCCGGTTTGGGGATAGAGCTCAAAAAAATCTGACAACCCTGTTGAAAACACAGCTGTGCTCCTTTTTTTTCTTAATTAGAGAGAGAAATGTCAAAAGTTGCTTGTGTTTTTGACATATCGATCAACGAAAGCAACAAAAAAATGCATTGTTGTGTTTTTGGTGTTGTTACTTGTTGTAGTATCGACACCACCGCAAGGCGAATTAACTCCAGGTTAGCTCAACTCGTCAGCCGTTCATCAGCTGTATCCACGGTGAATTAAAAAAATGGTGAAACGTCAAAATATGGTTTTGTTTCTATACTGAAATTTGACAAGTCAGAAAATTGCAAAAACAAAATAGATGGAGTTAATTCGCCTTGTTTTGTAGTTGTAGAGTTGCACAAAAATCGAGTACCGATAAGAAAACGAGTTAAAGCCGCCCGTACACGACATGTATTTGTCATCTGACATGTCAAATTTTCAAGTCACATGTAATTGTTCAATGTGTGTGAAGTTAAATTTTAAAATTTATAACCCTAGACACATTCTGTTATGTTAACAGAACAATGTTAACTACTTAACAGACCTAATGTTAATGCTGTAATCATGGATAAGTCCAGATTTCTGGAAAAGGAGTCAACGTGGGCGAAAAAAAATGATTAGGATTTGTGGACAATACTATTCTCCATCGTTTTCCATCCCCAGAATTTTTAACAGAGCGAGTTGGACCGACTTATGGCCAATTTACTCTTTTGAATTCTCTAGGGGATGAACCCAGATATCTGGAAAAGGAGTCAACGTGGGCGAAAAAAAATTATAAGGATTTGTGGACAATACTATTCTCCATCGTTCTCCATCCCCAGAATTTTTAACAGAGCGAGTTGGACCGACTTATGGCCAATTTACTCTTTTGAATTCTCTAGGGGATGAACCCAGATTTCTGGAAAAGGAGTCAACGTGGGCGAAAAAAAATGATTAGGATTTGTGGACAATACTATTCTCCATCGTTTTCCATCCCCAGAATTTTTAACAGAGCGAGTTGGACCGACTTATGGCCAATTTACTCTTTTGAATTCTCTAGGGGATGAACCCAGATTTCTGGAAAAGGAGTCAACGTGGGCGAAAAAAAATGATTAGGATTTGTGGACAATACTATTCTCCATCGTTTTCCATCCCCAGAATTTTTAACAGAGCGAGTTGGACCGACTTATGGCCAATTTACTCTTTTGAATTCTCTAGGGGATGAACCCAGATTTCTGGAAAAGAAGTCAACGTGGGCGAAAAAAAATGATTAGGATTTGTGGACAATACTATTCTCCATCGTTTTCCATCCCCAGAATTTTTAACAGAGCGAGTTGGACCGACTTATGGCCAATTTACTCTTTTGAATTCTCTAGGGGATGAACCCAGATTTCTGGAAAAGGAGTCAACGTGGGCGAAAAAAAATGATTAGGATTTGTGGACAATACTATTCTCCATCGTTTTCCATCCCCAGAATTTTTAACAGAGCGAGTTGGACCGACTAATGGCCAATTTACTCTTTTGAATTCTCTAGGGGATGAACCCAGATTTCTGGAAAAGGAGTCAACGTGGGCGAAAAAAAATTATAAGGATTTGTGGACAATACTATTCTCCATCGTTCTCCATCCCCAGAATTTTTAACAGAGCGAGTTGGACCGACTTATGGCCAATTTACTCTTTTGAATTCTCTAGGGGATGAACCCAGATTTCTGGAAAAGGAGTCAACGTGGGCGAAAAAAAATTATAAGGATTTGTGGACAATACTATTCTCCATCGTTCTCCATCCCCAGAATTTTTAACAGAGCGAGTTGGACCGACTTATGGCCAATTTACTCTTTTGAATTCTCTAGGGGATGAACCCAGATTTCTGGAAAAGGAGTCAACGTGGGCGAAAAAAAATGATTAGGATTTGTGGACAATACTATTCTCCATCGTTCTCCATCCCCAGAATTTTTAACAGAGCGAGTTGGACCGACTTATGGCTAATTTACTCTTTTGAATTCTCTAGGGGATGAACCCAGATTTCTGGAAAAGGAGTCAACGTGGGCGAAAAAAATGATTAGGATTTGTGGAAAATACCATCTCCATCGTTTTCCATCCCCAGAATTTTTAACAGAGCGAGTTGGACCGACTTATGGCCAATTTACTCTTTTGAATTCTCTAGGGGATGAACCCAGATTTCTGGAAAAGGAGTCAACGTGGGCGAAAAAAAATGATTAGGATTTGTGGACAATACTATTCTCCATCGTTTTCCATCCCCAGAATTTTTAACAGCACGTTGACTCCTTTTCCAGAAATCTGGGTTCATCCCCTAGAGAATTCAAAAGAGTAAATTTTCCATAAGTCGGTCCAACTCGCTCTGTTAAAAATTCTGGGGATGGAAAACGATGGAGATGGTATTGTCCACAAATCCTAATCATTTTTTTTCGCCCACGTTGACTCCTTTTCCAGAAATCTGGGTTCATCCCCTAGAGAATTCAAAAGAGTAAATTGGCCATAAGTCGGTCCAACTCGCTCTGTTAAAAATTCTGGGGATGGAAAACGATGGAGAATAGTATTGTCCACAAATCCTAATCATTTTTTTTCGCCCACGTTGACTCCTTTTCCAGAAATCTGGGTTCATCCCCTAGAGAATTCAAAAGAGTAAATTGGCCATAAGTCGGTCCAACTCGCTCTGTTAAAAATTCTGGGGATGGAAAACGATGGAGAATAGTATTGTCCACAAATCCTAATCATTTTTTTCGCCCACGTTGACACCTTTTCCAGAAATCTGGACTTATCCATGATTACAGCATTAACATTAGGTCTGTTAAGTAGTTAAAATTGTTCTGTTAACATAACAGAATGTGTCTAGGGTTATAAATTTTAAAATTTAACTTCACACACATTATTTTAAAGATACCAATTTAGAATTTTATAATGAAACGGTTTTTATGTATATATTTACATAAATTCTATTCAATGGTGAGATGAGCATGCATATCTTGGTATTGTAAAATATTAACTTCAGCCGGCTAATGATTCCGTCAATAGTTGACGCCGCTGCCAGTTTCTTCCCGGCATAGATTTCTGATGTCAGATGGTTTGTCAGAAGAAAATAGAGCACGCTCTAATTGAAATTTTGTCAGATGACTTTGCGTCTGACTTTTACAGAAGCAAAGTTAAAAAGGTAACACACGACATGTATGTGTTTTGCAGTGGGAAATTTGACATGTCAGATGACATGTCGTCTATATGCACCTTAAGTAGTCAAAAGTGTCAATATTTTTCAACACTTCAATTATTTGCCATCAGCTGTAGCCTTTATTTTACGAATTTTTAAAAATTAAGCATTCGCGTACTTTTTTGCACAACAGCTTTTTGTGAGAGAAAATTTTTTTGTTTAGTCTGGGATCACACTATGAAAGTTTTCTTTCAGAAAGTCTGAGTTTATTGGTGAGAGGGGAAGAGAACATGCTTTTCTTTTCTCCTCTCTCACCTATAAACTCAAACTTTCTGAAAGAAAAATTTCATATTGTGAACCCAGACTTACTCATTTATTGCATATTACTGTAAAAGTACTCAAACGCACCTAACAATAATTATATTTTTTTTATTTATTTATTTATATAGTCTATAGATTAACTCCTTTCAGACAAAAACTACAAAATATTACAAAATTTTACACGCAAATTTAACATCATATATTTAAATATAAAATTAAATTCTGTTTAATAGTATTTATATTCAAAGTTATATCAATAATACTGTACATATCATTAAAATTTACACATATTCCACGAAAAGGGACGGCATTTGCATAATTTTGTTGAAAGTATTCTATTGATAACGGCTGATAATGACGTGTTGGGCTTTGGGGAACATTAAAAAATAAACTATTTAACAGGAACTCGGAGCAAATATTGCCTTTGATCAGATAGATAACAAATATCACATTCAGAATTGCTCGAATAACCTGGTTCTATATGGAGGAAGATATATAGAAGGATTTGGGTAAGTGCTCCGTAATATGAATAGCAGAAATTGTTTTTGGACAGACTCAATACGATCAATATGTACGTTGAAATATGGGTCCCAAATTACTGAGCAGGGTTGTCAGATTTTTTTGAGCTCCATCGCCAAACCGGATGTCAGGAATCGCCAAAAATCGCCAAACGTCGATTTTGTTCAGTTTTTGTAAAATTTTCTTTTTTTAATTTAAATTTTGCATACAAAAAACCTAGTATAATTTTTAAGTCAAAAATCGCAAAAAAAAAAAAAACAGAAAAAAATACAAAAAAGTCGCCGAAGTAAATTTTGTTTTATTTCTTTAATTTTTTTTTAAATAACATAAACTGGAGATCATATATGTATTCAGTTAAAAACTTAAATTAAGTAGACAAGTCAATAAGATCGCACACTTCAGCCTCACCGATTTCATTACTGTAGTTTTGACCTTCATACTATTAGAATTACATACATACTATTAGAATTAAATAGTGACTGAATATAAAATTCACTTAATATGTTTTTTTATATTAGTAATGATAACGAAAAATAATAAGAACATTTAAAAAAATTTTTTTAAGAAGCGTTTTTCTTAAAAAAGAACATTTGAAAAAAATTTTGCCCGCCCGTCTAGATTTTATCCTGTATTCGGGTACTGTCATCGGGAATATGTATGCCTGCAAAGTTTCATCCATTTGCATTGAGTAAAAGGCGGTCCAAAAAGCATTTTACCATTTTGACCCCCCCCTAGATTTTATCCTGGCTACGCCCATGTATTCGTGTATTGTCTTCGGGAATATGTATGCCTGCAAAGTTTCATCCATTTGCATTGAGTATAAGGCGGTAAAATTAACGTTACAAGATTTGATTTTCCGAAGTGAAGCTATAGAAAAGGTTTTTATGACAAGTTGTTAAACAAAATCGCCGAAATAATATAAATGGTAAAAATAGCCAAGTTAATCGCCAGTTATATCAGAAATCGCCATAAAAGTCGCCGGTCGCCAAATGGGAAATCCCATCGCCAAACACGTTTCAAAATTGCCACGTTTGGCGAGAAATCGCCATATCTGACAGCCCAGTTACTGAGCCATATTCGATTATAGGTCTAACAAGTGCTATGTACAATAGGGGTACAACCAAAATAAGGCCCTATCACCACGCTGTAGCCGATGTTGTGCTGAAATCGAAAAATGTTTCCTCAGGTCATTTCGGAACAAAAACGTTCCGCGTCGAAGCCGATTTCTGAAACCCCTTTAAAAATTTTTTTTTTTATTTTTTCAAAATTTTTTATTTTATAATTATTTAACTATTTACATTTCTGTAATGTAATTATATGATTATAATCAAAATTACAATCTAAAAACTTTCTTTGTTAAGTGAAATTAACTTAAGATTAAGAGTTCGTGTTGATTTGCATTGGGGGAAAATATCTTGTACGACTTTGATGGCGCGTTCCGCACAAATGTTGCTGCGTTGTGTTTTTGGAATTCATGATTCATCTTTCACCCAATGTCTTAGAAAGCATATCTGAGCATTACTAAAGCCCGATAATGATTTGTTTCAGGCTTCGAAGTCAATTTTATTGTAACAATGATCTGAAAACCAAATGTTGTACCAAGGGCCACATATAAAATTTTGAAAAAACAGAGTTGCATTAGCAAAATCGGTTGTTTGTAACTAGTTTATCTCAAAAGCTAGTTACAAACCTGTTTATGGTTTGTATGGATAAATAAGTCTCACAAACTAGTTTATTACCATAAACAACTTATACGGGTGTGTTCTAGAATCCGAATCCACTCGAAAGTGGATTACTTCAGCATTTTTGGTGTTCTGCATTTCACATCCACATGTTTTTATTCGTTTTCAATTAGAGTACTAATGGGTTGGTGAAAGTAAAACGAATTGACTTTTATTCTTATATCTGATAACATTTTTAACAAAAAAATAAATTTTGTTTTTAGCTTAAAATCTTCTTTATCCAATTAAATCAAAAAGTTATCGTTATTGAAAACGCAAAAGGCCCTAACTAACCATATTTTTTTTTTTTTTTTATTCGCATTTCTTTAATATTATTTTGTTTACATTTTAACTTATTTTATTTTAAAGAGGTTAGCAAGATATATTCCTTTTCTACTTTAACATTTTGTGTTGTGGTAATATTTATAATATTCTTTTTTTTTTAAGTAACTTAGTTTTGAAGGAAAATTTAATAAAAAACCTTCTGAAATATCTCCCTATAAACTAAATACTTAAACCATGTTAAAACTGTAAAAATTTATAAAGAGGTAAGCTCGTTTATGTGTTGGAATATTGAGAGTTCGCATCTTCTGTTGAAGTTTTCTGTTAAATAGTTTAATTTAACATTGACAGTAGGAAAACCATCGAGTGTGTGAAGTCGTCGCGTTGAATAGTGCCAAGGAAGTTTAAAAATAAGCTTCGGAATCTTGTTTTGGGCCACTTGGAGCTTTTTTCTGTGGCAATTTGCTGACGTATACCATACTGGAGTACAGTTAAACATTATTGGGTGAAAAATAGATTTAATTAAAATTTTTTTGTTCTCAATTGAGAGATCCAATTTCCTGTTAATTACCGGGTATATAATTTGTGTGACCCTGTTTATTTTGTCCACAATGTATGGAATGTGATGTTTGAAATTTAGTTTCGCATCTAGTATAACACCCAGATATTTAACATTTTCTTCCCAATTTATGTCGTGGTTCTCGAACTGCAATGGACCTTGAGGCGTGAAGCAAGACTTACGCTTTCTCGTAAAATATATGGCTTTTGTTTTTTCTGGATTTATTAGAATTTTCCATTTGTTAAAATATTGTTTTAGTTCAACCAATGCTGATTTCAAGTTATTTATTATATTAACAGAATATAAATCAGAGCTTAGGATAGAGGTTTCATCTGCAAAAATTGTTTTTGTTCAATTTGAAAATGTAGGAATATCAGCAGTGTAAATATTATACAATATTGGTGATAAACAGGAACCCTGTGGGCATCCTGCATTTACATGTACTTCGCGTGATTTTGTTTTCCCAATGTCTGAAAACTTCTATCACTTAGAAAACTTAACATAATTTTTATTATTTCCTCTGGAAAGTTAAGAGTTTTTAACTTGTAGATAATTTGATTTCATGTCGAAAAGAACCATTCCCGTTGAGTTTCCATTTTTAAATTCATTTTTAACTATTTTTTTAATTTTGAGCAACGGTTGAGTTGTATTGTGTTCTCTTCTAAAACCAAATTGGTTGGTAGGAAAAACTTCATGTAAATAAACAAAATTTAGTATTTTTTCCTTAATAATCTTTTCCAATATTTTACAATTGATGGTAAGAGACTAATAGGTCTATAAGACTCCGCAGACTCAGCTGGTTTTTTTGGTTTTGGTATTGCTATCGTTTTTGACCTTTTCCATTTATCTGGGAAATAACATAACTTTAAGCATGCATTAAATAAATTTGTTATATATTTGATTCCTTTCTTTGGAAGCTTTTTTAAACGTTGTTGTTAATTTCATCAATACCAGGTGATTTTTTATTTTTGATCATCCTAATGAGATTTGATGTATTTTCGACAGATATGTAATAACTCTGTGATATGTTATTTATTTCAGTACGTTCTATGCTTATTACGACATTATTTACATCTAATATTGTTTCGTTATCACTTAGGTGATTTGAAACATTGTTGTTTAAATAAAAAGTGTCTGCTAAAACATTGCATTTTTCTTCTAGTGTACTGTATATTGTATTATTATCTTTAAGTAGTGGTATGTTTTTGTGTTTTCTTTTTAATACTTTTGCTAGGTTCCAAAACGGAGAAGAATGTTTATCTAACGTAGATAACATGTTATTGTACGATTTGTTTTTATATTTAACTAGTTCATTAATGATTTTCTTGTTAAGCCGCGTCATTTGCTGGTGATCCTCTATGTCCCTGTACCTTTTCCAATTTCTTCTATAAATGTTCCTAAATTGGATTAAAATTTTTATGTCATTTGGCAATTTCGTATCGGCTTCAATTTGTTTTTTTTTTTTGATATACTATATTCTATTGATTCTGTAATGGTATTGTTAAAGGAAAGGATGAAATCATCAACTTCCGTAAAGTTTGGTTTTAAAGGGAGATTTCTATTTATGTATCGAACATATTTAGTCCAATTTGCTTTGGCAAAGTTATATGACTTATTTTCGATCAAGTCTAAGCTCACATTTATATTTCCAACTACTGGGAGATGGTCCGAGCTTTAGTCATTTACGGCCTTTATTGGACAGATTATTTGTGGGCTATTTGTTATAAATAAGTCTAACGTTGACGGTCGCCTTCTTGGGTCAGCTGGTATATACGTACATTCGAAGGGAAAGACGATTTCAAGATGATTTGGTTGAATTTTTTCATACAGAATGTTTCTCCAGCAATTATTTTTATGGCAGCCCCAATAACGGTTTCTGCAATTAAAATCGCCCCCTAAAATGTATTTGCTATTTGAGTTTGTAAGCATACGCAGATCAGAAATAAACATTTGTTTACTGTTTGAGTTTGCACTTAAACCACCCGGGAAGTAACATGAATATAAATGTATAAATTCATTTCCAATCGTGATCTTAACCCCTATGTGCTCGATTAGTTTAGTGTTTTTAAGTGGCAATAACTCATGTGATATATTTCTCCTTATTAACAAAGCTACACCGCCACCTCTACCTTGTTTACGGTCATATCTGTAACAGATGAAGTCTAATAGAAATTTTTTCATTTAGCCAAGTTTCACTAAGAAGGCAGACATCAATTTTGTTTATGAACTCAAAAAGTTCATATTTTTTAAAGCGAACACCTCGAGCATTCCATTGAGCCATTTTTAATACGTTGTTATTCATCGTGAGTGGAATTTAAATGCAAGACTGGTTAATACCTGAAATTGGTCAGCACGGGATTTGCATTTGCTCAGATTATTTATGAGCTCAACAGTTAGGGTTTTTAGCTCTTCAAGAGAAAAGAGATTTTCATTATTATTATGAGTTGACGGTAGGGTATTTCCCCACGAATTTGCATTTGTCGTTACATTTTGATTTAACGCATTTGGAAATTGAATAGTATATTCTGAGTTAGTATTGTTTAAGTGGTTTACCACAGGTCTGGTAACTCTTCTTGGCTGAGAACGCTGTTTAACTTCCAGATATGTTGCTCTGTTTGGACATTGTGGTGACATGGCCTTATGAGGACCTTTACTGTTTGCACACTTTACGACATTTGATGTGCATTCTGTAGTTTTGTGACTACCAGCACAATTAGCACAGTAGGTTTTGACGTTGCATCTGCTAGCACCATGGCCAAACATTTGACAGTTGTAACACTGGGTGGGCTTAGATCGGTTTGGTTTCTGATACTCCCATCTGACCTTAATAAAATTAATTGCGGAGTAATTTTGTCTCAGTTCTTTTAGCGAGATAGATTTCCTCTCAAAATATACTATAAAAATTACTAGTTCACCTCTATTTTCTATTTCCCTGGTGACAATTTTGACATCAATGCATTTTAATCCTTTAGCCAAAAGATCTTTTTTAATTACTACCGGGTCGCATTTGTCCAATCCCAGAAGTACTGCTTTGAACGGTTTCTCATTTTTCGTAGAATATGTGAAATATTCAAAATCATAGTTTTTTTTTAAAGTTTCACAAACAGCATCGTAATCATTTTTCTTTGAGCAGAACACTTTTAAGCCAATAGCAATTTTTCGAATTGAATACTCGGTTATTTTTAGTATTCTCATAATTTCATGTACTTGCTCTGTTTTACACTTCAGTATCGTCAGCGGTGGTACCATGGTGGAATAAACGGTGGTACTTTTATTTTAGCAACGTCATCAATAATAATTTCGTCATCATCATTATCAATTGTTTGCAAGGGAGCAAAATAATTTTGCTTTCCAACTCTCTGAGAAGAGGTTGGTTTGTTAGCAGGGTTGCCGTTTAAAAATTTTTTATCCGACAAAAATTGACTACAAAACCTACCAAAATCCTTTGAAACCGACCAATTTTTTTTATATATTTAAAAACCAATATGTGCACTTCCACAGAAGCGTCTCGTTGCGCCAATAAATAATTAAGTTTGTATTTTAGACCATGTTGTTCAAATTTGTTCTCTCTTTCATTAAATCATCATCAGTACCTCAATTCTGAAACTTTTTGAATTTAACTACCGATATCGTTAATTAACGAGAAATCTCGGTTACTTTAACGAATTTGTTATTCTTTATTTTAAATAAACAAATATTTTTGTTTAGAAATATTGACGACAAATATCGGTAAAAATATAAGAACGTCAAAGTAAAAAATTTTTAAAATTAATAAAAAATAAAAAATAAATTTGCTTTATTGCATTTATTTTAACAAAACATGAATGAAAACGTGTAAATATTGATTATATTTCTAAACAAATATGTTGGTGTTAAATCTTTTTATACATAGGGAAAAATTTCCAGGTGACTGAGCCACTGTAGCACAACATTCTGCTCTTACTTTTTATACATACACTACTGTATGTGAAGAGGATATTACATATGTATGTGTTTGTACGAATGTGTGCAACATATTTAAATAAAGGTTCTGGGCCTGCCTTTTAGTATATCGATTAACTCAGAAACAATGTCAGAATCCATTTAACGAAGCCCGTCCTTCTATCAGGATGGCTGGTTGTCTGTACAAGATAATCTTGTGCGCAAATTACAGGTCGCAATTTTAAAAATAATTTTATAAAATTTGGCACATATGCGTTTATTGTCACAAGGTCGAAGCCTTTTTAAAATGGTGAGAAGCATTTATTTAATTTTTAGCCCACATGAAAACTTTTTTCCGGAATAGGGTTTTGTGCCTATTAATAGCCATCTTGTTTTATAGACATTTGAGTTGAATAAGATCCAAAAATATTTTGTCGTAACCTACATAAATCACCAGAACAAATTTTTTTAGAATCGGTCCATATTTGACCACAGCTCCCATACGAATACACTAATAATGGTAGTAGTTACTTAGATAATATTAACCTCACAACATGCTCTTTTTGGCGGAAACATGATCGCCCAAATACTGCAATGTAGAGTCGGACTTGATCGGCTATACTTTCTTACTTTTTTTGTGTTAAAAATTGGCTACTTTCTCTATATTTTTAATCTGTTAACAGTACATTTATTGTCGTTATTATTTAACAAGAACTTTTTTTGTGTCGTTAGCTACCGACATTTTTTGCCGATAAAAATTGTTAAGATTTCATTACAGAATAGCTCTTAACGACAACTTTCGTTAGCTAACGAATTTTGACTACTTTAAGACAATTTTTTGTCGTTAAAAAGTTATAGAATTTCAGTACAGGGACAGTACAAAAAATTCCTATAAGCTAGTGTGTTGCTGTTACCGTCGTCGTTATTATCAAGATACCGTCGTCATTATTATCAAGATAATGACGACGGTAACAGCAACACACTAGCTTATAGGAATTTTTTGTACTGTCCCTGATGATGTTATTCAAAGAATAACGAAATATTGGAGTAAATGAAACAAAAAACATTTTATACAAAAAAGGACCTCGAGTTTGAAGATTTATTTGTTATTAATATTAATAAAAAGGTCGAAAAACAACTTCATACCTATATTGATTTCAAATTAATTATAGTGCTTGTTTAAAAGTTGCAATTTTGGCCATATTCGCGATAGAAGCGATTTTTCCTGTGATTCTTTACAGCTTTCACGCTTTTTAAAAAATATTAGATATTTCTATCATGCTGAGGTTAGCAAAGTAGCGATCTTAAGTTCAACAAAAGTGTTTTCTAACATAAACTTCGAGTACACAAAAACATGTGGATTTGAGAACACCAATTTATGAATTATGTATGTGGATTTAAAAATTTTTCGTTTTCAATTCGACTCGAAACCTAGAACATACCTGATAAACTGTTAATGGTGTAGGTGTAAATGAATTATTACTGATCCCAAACTTAATTGCATTTGACGCGGAACCTTATTTAACGATATCGAAAATCTAAAGATGCAGTTCTTATTGTTTTTTTATGCACTACATGGTATGAATAGGGCCATTTTGATATTTTCAAAATTGTAAAAAGGTGTATCCCAAATGTACAACTGTTTTGTTATAGTTGAGTCAGAGAATTCCTTTGACCATCGTTTAATAAAACCAAATACACCACGAGCTTTATTAGTACACATATTTATATGTTCTATAAAAGATAACTGCGCCAAATAATACACCGAGATCCAAGAAAACATTCACTGCTTCCAATTTGTAGTCACCAATAAAATAGACCAATTGGTCTAGTTTTTCTGGAAAAACTAACATGTTTGCATTTTTTTAGATTTATATCCAATAAATTTACTTGGCACCAATTAAAGAATGAATTTAGATCCTGTTGTAAATCGGCAAAAAAGATGCAAAGAAATGAGTATTGTATATCAAAAATATCTTAAAATTAAATTAACATTAAGTTAAGATAAACCCACTGCTGTTTATTGTTGATGTGTTTTGTTCAAGCTTTGATATTGTTACAAGTAGAACTGTTGCTATAATTCTTATACGTTTAACAGTTTTATTTGGTTTAATATCTTTAGTTTGTCTAAAATCTTTATGGATGAAGTTTCCTGATGATCTGGCCTAAGCAACCAGTGAAATGCATAGGAATAGCTTATCCCATCAACAATAAATTTCAAGTGTTTTTGTCAAGAATAAAAACTGGGAATTAAGCACGAATAGCAAAATCTTTTGAAATTAAAATTTTGTATTCCCAAAAATTGAAATTACTTTTTGATAATAAACAGGCAAGTGCACGGCCTAAAAAACACTTAATTGACAACATCTTTTGTAAGTTGTTGTTGTTTTTATTTTGTTTTTCTTAACCTACTTACAACTACAATTAATGTTGAGAGAATTTCAACTAATTGTAG
This sequence comes from Pollenia angustigena, assembly GCA_930367215.1. NCBI lineage: Eukaryota > Metazoa > Arthropoda > Insecta > Diptera > Polleniidae > Pollenia > Pollenia angustigena. The sequence goes on along the minus strand of OV884057.1, from coordinate 5,749,567 downwards.
TGGGGAATGTAAGATAAGATAAACCCACTGCTGTTTATTGTTGATGTGTTTTGTTCAAGCTTTGATATTGTTACAAGTAGAACTGTTGCTATAATTCTTATACGTTTAACAGTTTTATTTGGTTTAATATCTTTAGTTTGTCTAAAATCTTTATGGATGAAGTTTCCTGATGATCTGGCCTAAGCAACCAGTGAAATGCATAGGAATAGCTTATCCCATCAACAATAAATTTCAAGTGTTTTTGTCAAGAATAAAAACTGGGAATTAAGCACAAATAGCAAAATCTTTTGAAATTAAATTAACATTTAGAAATTGGGAATTATTTCCTTGTGAAGGTTACTTTATATTATTATAAACATTTTTTTTCATTTTTCGAATTTATTCTATGAGTTAAATTTCAGTTATGTATTTTGTAAAGCTTTTTTGTAATAGTTCTATTCCTTTAATTTTTCAGAAATGACTATAAATAGTCTGGTAGTGTATAAAGTCATTTCTGAAAAATTAAAGGAATAGAACTACAGTTAAACCTCTATTATCCGGCTCCCGTGGGACCGGCACCAGCACGGATAATCGAAATACACGGCTAATAGAGGTTATATTAATATATACAGAAATTTATTTTTTTTTATTTTTTTTTATTTCAACATTAAATTTATGGAACTTCAGATTCAAATATACCACATATTTTTATAAAAAACATACAAATTCCCATAGACAATGCAAAATCAAATATTTACTGATTGTACATTTTACGACGTTTTATGCTTTTTTGTTTTAGCATTTCTTCTTACGAAATGTTCAAATTTCACTTACTAAATTAATACAAACGCAAATATGTTCTTATGTGTGGGCACATTAACTTAAAAAGGGGAAACACCGGATTTAGATTAACATAACAAAAACATATGAATGCTGCACGGATAATACATGTAAAGCACGGTTAATAAAGGTATAAATCTAAAGCACGGATAATAGAGGTGAAGCACGGATAATAGAGGTAAAAAATAAAAAGAACCGCATGCCGGTTAATAGATGTAACCGATTAATAGAGGCCCGGTTAATCGAGGTTTAACTGTATTACAAAAAAGCTTTACAAAATACATAACTGAAATTTAACTCATAGAATAAATTCGAAAAATGAAAAAAAAAAAAATGTTTAAATTAAAATTTTTTAATAATTTAAACGCATCTATAGCAATTGTGACATAGATAGGGTTTGAGACAGTATATTAGAGTGTAAAAAACTCGTAATTCGAGGGGCAAATAATTCCACATCCTAGCGACTTACTATAAAAGATCTTAAATAAAGAGTTATAAATTCTTAGAATCAAAATCTGAGGGTTCATAGTTGAATGTGAAAAGAGAAATTATAATTTTTTAACCATTTTATAGAATAATAATCACTGAAGTTCAACCAAATTGGCTTAATTCACAACAAGAATTTTTTTTATTCATTTCAATAACCTAGCCTTTTGGCCTTAGCCGGTTACAAACTTCTACTCAAAAAAAATTCTATAATAAAAATGTAATATATATACATATTAAAAATATAATAACAATATATAAACCAAATTAATAAAAATAAATTCATCTTATATAACATACATATAACTGTTTTTTTTTTTTTTTAAATTCTCATTACCAAAAGGTAAACAAAATAGCACGATATTTTAAAAGTGGGTAGATGTGAATATTACCTGTCGATATTTTCCAAAAAGGGAAAAAATAAAAATTTGAGTATGTAATATTGTCCTATATTCGTGATTTTATAACTCTAGAACCACTCAACCGATTTTCAAACAAGTACATGCGTTGGAAAGGACTACTTTAACTGATGGTTTATAAAAAAAATCCCGATAGGTAGCGCTGTTGTCGTGATATTAAAATTTTTATATTGATGGTAGATAGCGCTAGGGTCAAGTTATTAACAAGATTCTCCCGTATTTCATTTTTTATTTTTATTTAGAAAATTCCGAGCAGCGTCGGGACCAAACAGCTATTAGTTATAAAAAAACCCAACAAAAAAATTTTCAATTAACAACTACTTGTTATATCAAATAATTGTTTGATCATAAAGAGAATATTAATTCGAAATTTATTTTCACTTTTTGGAAAATAATATTCATATCTACCCGCTGTAAAAATATAGTGTTATTCTGTCTACTTTTTGGTAATGAAACGGTTGGCTTAAATATTATTTTACATATTCCTTATATTCAATTAATAAAAAAACTGGCCGTCTGAGTTAAACTGTTGCTCGCTGGCAACTCTAGTTGGTGATGCTGACAGATATTATATTGCTACCGCTTTAAAGTTGTTAAATGGTTTTGTTTTCCAATACTAAAATTTATTAGGGCTTCGTGGACTTAAGGACTCATTTACATAAACACGTAATTTATTTTGAAGAATATTTCCATTATTTTCTTCCACTTCAATGTAAGGAATTGAGTCGTGCTTTTTCCATATAGAAGCTTTAATTTATTTTCTATTTTTCTTTCTGATATTGCTAGCAGTTTACCTGTTTAAGAAACAATATAATTTCCACAGTCAAATCTGGAAAAATGTTTGTAGTTTATTCTTTTTGCATGCTTTTGTAACATTTGCATATATGTAATGGTATTAAAAAGTTTTGCCTTCTGCAAAATTCGGACAAATTAATATCGAACACCGATTATTGGCTGATTAGCCATTTTCGGCCGATACCGAGCCGATTAATCGGTTGGACGCTAATAATCTCCCTTATTCTGCATTTTGATTAAGTTCCTGCATTCAGTTACGCATCAATCGAAAAAAGTTATTCTTCCTATAAAAACGGGCAAAAAAGGCTGAATATAACGTAAATAAATGAAAAAATAAATAAAATTACGGCATTCGATATCGATCGAGATTTTAAAACTATTAAAAAGGAAATTTTGATCAATATCGATTGCCGTAATTTGGACCCTGAGCCGAAAGAAAAGAAGATTTGCAGTTTGAAACGGAACAGAAAAACAATTTTGTAAACATTTTAATAAAAAGTTAAATTTATTGCAAAAAAAAAACTGATTACTGAAATTGTGTATATTTGTTAAAGGCCGCAAAATAAGGCAAGAAATTACTCGATCACGACTGCCAGAATTAGGCCCCTGGTTTTATGAGCAACCCACATCAAACAAAACAAAAGCAAAACTGTATTTTTGACTTACTGTAACAAAACATTGGATGCAAAAAAACCTGTGGGTTGAAACAACATACCCACACAGAGTAAGAAAAAAAAAAAAATGAAGCGAACCCGTTGCAAATAAATCACACCATTAGGCAAGTCAAAAAACGAAAAAAAAAAAAAAAAATGGTATCGGCTGTCTTTTAAGACAAAAACTATAGTTCACCCTGCCAAATTTCGTGAAATACCTTAGGCTCCATATAAAGCAAATTCTTGAAAAACACTTTAATACGAGTAAAACCCTAACAAATCGAGCCCATTTTGCGATTATACCGTAAGCGACACCGTTATTACTTTCGTAAACGACAGATATTAAGACCAATTGAATCTCAGCATGCTCTTCAAAAATATTGAATGCGCTTTTATTATAGATGAAACCAAATAAAGTGCTGCACTACTAAAGAAAAAACTGATAAATAATACTTTCCTGTCCATATAGAGCACACTCCTCAAATGTTTTTACTCTCGGTGGAAGATTCGGCACAGAAGAATATATTGTTTTTAACTAAATAAAAGTCTATTTTCAAAAATTAAATACATATGTGAGTAACAAATATCGCAAACCTAGTTCAAAAGTGACTCAACCCATAAAAAAACTGTTTTTGAACTAAAAAAAATAGCTTAAAACAAATCTTTGGACCATAATATTTAAACACTAGGTAATGAACAATTTTTAGTTGTGTCATTTTTGATGATGTATTATATTCACAAGTTACCGAATTATTTTAAGTTATGTAACTTTTGATGAATTATTTTCAAGTTTTGACACTTTTGCCAAATTCTAAACTGACACAAGTCTAATAAATATAACTCCGAATAAGATATATTTTATCAAAAGTGTCAAAGTTCGAATTAAGACTATTTAGCACTTAGCAGTAGGGATCTACTACTATTATATTTTCTGACACAACTTATAAAGAAAGACATAACTGTTTTTAGCAACAGCTAACAACAACAAAATACACTGTTGCTTAATTCTGGCAGTCGTGATCGAGTACTTTCTCGATTCGAAAGAAATTTTATTTCTAATTCTTTAAGTCGATACTGAACGAATCGAAATTATTTTTCGGTATTGTGAAACTCAAATGTATGCTTTATTTACAACACTGAAAAAATAATTCCGATTCGTTCAGTATTGACTGAACTAATTAGATATTAAATTTCTTTCGAATCGAGTAAGTACTCGATCACGACTGCCAGAATTAGGTACCTGATATTTTTTATAAACAAGTGTATTGTGCATTGTTTAAGTATGTATATAAGCCAGAGAAATTAAAATTTTGAGTTGTGTCACTTTTGAGCTAGGTGTGCGATATACACCACATGAAATGTTTTTTATGCACCATTTTAATCATTTATTTATTTAATACAATATAGTTATATAATTAAATCATAATCGACATACATACATAAATAACAAAATAATAATTTTTATATAGTCATTATTTTAATAAAATTTACATAAACTATACACATAAATAACATTTTTATTTGTTCTTTTTCTATATATATTTTTTTCATTTCATTTCAGTTAACAACTGCCTTCTTCATTGTTTGGTTGTAGTATGCATACAAATGGATATAAATATATATTTTTATATACATAGATAAATATATATGTATGAAGTAAGTACATACTTCTACTCTTCATATAATTTTTTGCTAAAAATTGTTTGGTTATTTTTTTTTAAATTTAGTATTTTTTCCTTTTCGAATTTAGTTACTGTTTACTTTGCTATATAAATTATATTTGATTTAAATATTTTTTTTCTAGAGAGGAGTTAGTTTTAAAAAGATCTGGTCATTTTTGTAATATGTAATTAAAAAGAAAATTCTAAGGCAGAGAGTTGTAGCATTAATTTAAAAAAAAAAAAAATTATCTTATGCATGAAAAATGTGTTTGAATAATTAAACCCTTTATTTTCTCACTTAAAAATATTTTAATATAAAATGTATCTTATTTGAAAAATTTCTGACCGCAAGGTGAAGTGAATCACAATATGAGACCCTAATCCTGCAGCCTCGCGTGCAATAAATCACTTTTAAGTTGTTTACACAAACTGTTTGGCAAAACTCGTTTGAATTGACAGCCGTGGCATTTAAAAATGACCAGCTAAAACGCCCTGGAGACTATCAAATAAAAACATGAATCACATATGCTAGAAACACAACTGGGACGAACGATGAATTATTCGCAACGAATATTCGTCACCAGAAATAGAAGACATTGGTGTATATGAAAGTATACACAATCATTGCGTATACCGAAATTCGGCGTGCGATACGAACTCTGCGATAGGTTTATTTCTATTTATTACGCAGACGAACGACGAATAAATTGGGAAAGGGACAGCGCAGCATGATAGTAAAGTCCAATATTTATTAAAAATCGTGAAATCTGTGAAGAGCTTCTGGGACAATTCGCTTGTATTGCGAACTTGGCTAAAATTCGCGAAAAAAAACTGCAAACTTTTAAACAAATACTAAAATTTTTTAAAAATCTCTAAATGAGTGATAAAAACCAAATGTCGGAAAATAAGAAAAGAAAAAATTTGCAAAAATTTGCAAAAAAAAAAAAAAATTAAAATTTCAAAAATTTATGGCTTTTTTATTAAAAGTCCCTAAAACTAAAAGCAATGGCAAACATTCGGTAAAAATTGCAAAATTCGCGGAAGTTCGAAAAAATTTGCTAGCAGCGGAATGATAGTAAAGTCCTACTATTTATTATAAATCGTTAAAGCTGTAAAGAATCAGAAAACTTACAGGAATAAATCGCGAACATGGCTTAAAATTGCGAAAAATTGCAAACTTTGCGAACTTGGCTAAAATTCGCGAAAAATTGCAAACTTTTAAACAAACACTAAAATTTATTTAAAATCGCAAATTGGTAAAAAAAAACTTGCAAAAACAGCGAAAAATTTTAATATTTCAAACAAGCCATAAAATTGATTAGAAGTCTCTAAAACCATAAGGAATGGCAAAAATTCGGTAAAAATTGCTTAATTAGCGGAAATTCGCAAAAATTTGCTAACAGCGGCATGATAGCAAAGTCTACTATTTATTATAAATTGTGAAAGCTGTAAAGAATCACAGAGACAAATTTTTTATATTGCGAACTTTACTAAAATTCGCTAAAATTTGCTAATTCTTAAACAAACACTAAAATTTATTTGAAATCGCTAAATGGGTGAAAAAAACAAAATGTTGAAAAATAACAAAAAAATTTCCAAAAATTCACATTAATACCTGGAGTTTACGCACTTATTGTGTCTCATATGACGAACTTACGCATCGAATTCTTGCCGACGAAATCGTCGTACTATGCGAAGTTCGTCGTTCGTCCCAGTTGTGTTTATACAAATAGTTGTGTGCGTGCAGTCGTGCTGTTTCGGTTACACATACACGTTGTCGGCAATGCTTGATAAAAATCAAAAACTTTTGATTTTTTTATTTGATGGCTGATTTTTTGATAGTCTCCTGTTTTTTTGAATCTGTACTGATTTACTATTGACACAGTCACCAGTACTAGTGACTTATTATACCACAGGCAATGTTATTTAAAATAGACATTTAACATGTGCGTGTCATTAGAAATCTACACTCACAATATTATTACAGTAACGGACTGTAGTTTATTTAAGAAATATTCCGTTCAGTCATTTTTAAATAAATAAACATTTAAAATTCCAAGCAAATTTATTTTAAACTGATTCTAACAGTTATTCAAAAAACCAAGTGCATATTAATACGGATTTTCAGTTGCAGTTAATATTGTCCGTTCATTGAGTTAAATTCTTCTTTATGTTAAATGAAATATAAATGTAATTTAAAGCAACGAAAAGTTCATTTAATTTTTAATGTCAAAAATTCAACCGCGAATTCCGTAAAAACAATTGAATATTCAGTTATCTTATATAAATTAATTGTCAAAAAATTAACTACATATTCCGTAAAAACAAATAAATATGCAGTTATTTTATAAAATTTTACTGTCAAAAATTCAACACCATATTGAGTAAAAACAACTAAATATTCAGTTATTTTATAAAATTTGGTACTACTAACTAGGTGGTAGTTCCTTTGGGAACATATGTAGACATTGGAACCAGAGAATCGGAAGTACATTTTAGTAAAAGTAGTGTACACTTTTTGTAAGAATACGAAATCATAACAATCTTTTTTTTATTATTTCTTCAACTTTTATAGGAATTGTACTTCTCAGTTCTCATTGATAACAAATTTTTCGTACTAAGACTAGACACTTCGTTGACAATGTCATCAATATAGTCGACAAAACTGGTGAATTAACAAACAAATTTTATTTGCTTTGTGTTTGTTGGCATGAACGGATGAAAAACATTTTATATTTATATGGGCAACTTCAAATTTTTTGAGCACCTGCTGAAACCGACATACTATGGCTGTTATTTCGTTAAGTTTTATGAATTGAAAAAAACGTTGTACAGGGTTTGGATGACTATACTTGAAGGATATGACGTGCAAAGTTTTACGTTGAAAAGTCCTCACCTTAAGAATTGGTGGTCATCTAAAATTCGAAAAATTAAAAAAACGACTTGAAACTTCCAACAGTTTTTTCATTCATTCCGTTTTCTTTGTAATAGTTTTAAGCTTTTAGATCCAAACCCATACAAAATATAGTCACTAGACTTGGAGGATATGTCCACTAAAAAAAAAATTTTGATATCGCTGCTGCGTGAAAAGTTGCATGGTGTTTTAAAGTGAAACCAAAATTTTCCGAATTTTGAAATTTTTGAAGATTTTGCATAGAGTTTTTGCGCCGTTTAATAAAAATGAGTTTTAAGCGCAGAATTAAAAAAACTGCGTAATTTTATAAAGTTTGAGGTGTATCAAGTTGGTGTCAGCGCACCAATAACGTATCACGGACATCACAAACTTAAAAGAAATTAGCGTAAATTTTTTAAAAATGTATCTTTTTTGCGTCTGACAATCTGAATTGCCTTTTAAGTTGGCTAGTGTATTGCGTGATGTGAGTAACTTCGTAAAGGGCACCTCCGAGGCGAAAACGCACTTTAAAATTTTTAAACGCAAAAATTTTATGAACTTTTGAAAATTTTTGCAAAAAAACAATTTATTTTTAAGCTTTTTTTTATATCAAAACATGTCATGGGCACATGTTAAGGTATATAAATAGATTCTTCGCGACGGACTAAACTGATAAAGTGCAAAAAAAATAATTTTTTTCAACCCTGGCGCGTGCAGCGGCAGTTTTTTCCAAACACATTTCGCTTTGTGACAACTGAAGCGCTGTATCAATTCCGCTCAAACGTACATCGAATAGAAGACTTTACTGAGCTTGATACTAAAATTGAAAACGCACCAAAAAATTTTAAGGATTTAAAATTTTATGGAGAAACAAAATGTTTCTAACCTCAAAAAGCATCCTTGTATGAAATATTTGATTTGGTTTCAGAATATACATTTTAAAATTTCTAAAATTCGTTAAAAAAAAAACTGAGAAGCGAAACAAATTATGATCATAGTAGCTCTTGCTGAGTGCTTCTAAGAATAAATATTTGAGTATTACTGATCTAAATATATAATTTGGTAAAAAAATCATGAGTGGTAAAGTTTAAATGGTTATATCTCTTAAGCCATTAGCGATAGCCAAATAGTTTTTTTCCCAAAATATTGCAAATTATGTCTTATACTAGCCGTAATTTTGTAAAATGTTTAACAATTTTAAATAAATTTTTATATGCATACACGATCAAAAAATATTTTTTTATATTTTTTTTCCAGTGTATTTTAAAAAGTATTCAAGCTTTTACAAATATTTTAGTGTGCTAAGAAAGCCCTTAAGGGGTATTATCCACTCGCGTTATCCTTTTTCAATTTTAACAAAAACTGTAATTTTTATATTTTTTTTTAATTTTTAACTTTAAACCGCAGTAAAATTTGCGCCGTGTAATAAAAATGATTAACGCGAACGGATTTCACATGCTCAAATATCGGTTTATACACACGCAAATCAACATTGATATCAGACAAAAAAAAAAAAAAATTAAAAAAAAAATGTCTAGGTGTCGTAAATTTTTGAAGTTGCTCATATGTATTTATAAATTGAAAATAAATATAAATTTAGTTTTTTCTTAAGTTTTTGATTAACATAAAAAACTACAAATGTTGATGGACGTGTTTTTTGTACGTCTCCGAAAAAGCCTAAAATAACCGACACTAACATATGCACTAATAGATGGGGCTATTTGATAGTCTCCACGGCCATTAAGAAACAACTCAAAATGGTAGCTTTTATGTCGTCCGTGTTTTGAAAATCAGATTTGGGTGATTACGAAATTAGCAAATTGTCACCTTAAATGCAATTACACACATACGTTTGATTTTTGATTTTTTCGCTTTGTATTTTAAACAACGATTTAATGAGTTTTTTAATAAGTTTTTACAACAAATATTTTTTTTCGAAGTTAATAAGGCTTAACAGCGTATAAGGTTTTTACTTAACTTTAGTGCTCGTACTTTTCTTGGAAAAGTGAAACGACAGATGTTGCATAGAGGAAGAACCCAACACACTAGTATTGACAATTTAATATTAGAATCGCAAAAAACTAATTTTTCTGCACATGTTTAATTATCGTATTTGGAAGAAATCTTACTTAAAGCCGCAATATTTTTTATTTTATTAAGTTTTTTTATCCTTTCCGTAAATTTATGAAAAGTGATAATTGGCCCTTCCCTTTTGCACTTCATGTGACGATATGATCCTTTTAATGTTAAAGACAGCACGAAGTTTTAAATCACTAAAATTTATTTTGAACAAAATTGAGACAAAAAAACTTGGTAGGTTTCTAAAGTTGATTTTATATTTTTTGTTTAACATGCCTGTTCACAGAAAACGTCTTCATGAGATCAAAATTTTTAAGACTGTGTGCTCGGGCTCAAGTGAAGACACCTATATTAAGTATTAACATATTACTTAATCGCTTTAAATGAAACGCAATGTTTGGTTAGAAATTATGACATCGAACTTGATCATAAAGAGGGTATTTACTCAAAATTTTAAAGTTTTCAGTTTAAAAATATTTTTTAAACCAACCGTAGACAAAGTAGAAATAAACGGTTACTCCGATTTTATTTCATGTGTGAGTGTTTATACCAGTGTTCGAAAATAAACAGTACATTATTTAACGTTCGGCTCACACACCCAGGAACGATATCTATTTTTTTAGTGATTGTGTAGACATACACAACCCTTAATACCGTTCGTAACTATTTTCAAGAAAGAACCGAACATTATATAATGTTCGGTTCTTCGTTAAAAAACAGAACAATTGTAGTGATACTGTAGACAAACATTATATTTTAATGTTCTAAATTGTTTTTTTCGTGTGTGTATTTTGTTTTTGTAAAAATGTTTTTTTTACCAGCCAAAAGGGACGAACATTAACTAGCCGAACAGTGATGTTAACCGTACGGTAATTACCCTTTTTTAGGGTAATTTTGGGCCGCAAAAGATAGCAAGGTAATTTAATTTAAAATACGTTAATTTAAAGAAATTTGAATTCTTGAAGGTTTTATAATTTTAACTTTTGAAAGACGATTTTCGATTTAAAAATGGATAAATGTTATAACAAAAATTTAAGAACATTAAGTTTCTCCAAAGGTTTTCGTATCACCTATAAGTGCAAAATAAGAAAAATTAAATTACTCTTGTATATTATTAATTTTATATTTAACTTTTTGTTTATTTTAAAATCAACAATTCATAAACATAAAATAGCCGCAATGTTATACATTTAACTATAGTTTTCGGATTATTTTAAGTACGGCTTAAATGTGGCTAAAGTTAAGTACAGATGGATTGATTTTATTGAAAATTATTTTACTTTTTATTCATAAAAAAATACAATAATTTTTGTTAAAAATGTATTTTAAGACAAAAATTTTCTTAAAACACATTTTAAATTTAAATATGTAAATGGTTTATGAATACTACTCTTATGTGGAATTTCCAAATGACTGAGTGCTTTTCATACAAATTTTACTACACAATCAATCGCCAGTCATTTGGAAACAGCACAGTAATGTTTTGATTAAAAACCTTTGCGTACGGTAATTTCTTCTCAAAAACTGTAATTTTTAGAGGACCGTAAGGTAATGAAAAAATATAAGTTAACATCACTGTAGCCGAACCGAACCGAACACATTGAAGTTTGTGGGTTTTCAAAAAAAAAACCTAACGGAATTAAATGCTCACATCTTTTGTTGAGTTTGCTAAAAACAGTTATATTTTTGTGTTCGAAAGATGACTTACAGGGAAACGTTATTTTTTTTAATGATTTTCTACGTAAACACTATTAGCGTTTGTGTTTTCCACAAATCTACCGAACCGAACATTAAAAAACGATATTTAGTGTTTATTTTTGAACACTGGTTTATACTTTGTGTAATGGTGTGAACACAAACTGTCATGTTAAATTAGATTTTTTGACAGTCGCAACAAAAATCATTAGTTTTATATCTCACAAAGTATTAAGGAATACGTAAGACTTGTGTGATAGAGCAAACAAGCCTTTAACTTTAACCCTTTTTACATTTGTAAAACAAAATTTTTTATTTTAAGTGACAGCTGATAGAAAATATGTACTACTGTGAATAAACTTATGGTGTTTTCTTTTCTGACAATAATGTTCCATATATGCTACCATTCGTGCGGGTTTTTGTTCCATTCTAAAAATATATGCAAAAATGTGAGAAGTTGTCGTTTTCCTTTCTAAACATGTTGCAACAATAAATGGCAAATTTGTTCCATTTCTTACCCGCAGTTATAACTGACACTCAGTTTAGATGAGGGCTTTTACGACGTCGCTTTGTCGACGTCTCTTTTGGTTTGTTGGTGAGCGGTGTAGAAAAGAAAGAGGGGTTAACAAAATGTCTCGTTTTGTATTTTGCATGTCGTTTTTTACATTTCTCTTTTAACTTTTTCTGTTTACGTTTTATTCTTTTTCTTACTTTGAAGTGTGTGGTTGAAAATACAGTGAGACCTCGATTATCGATAATAGACGGGATCGGCAGAATTCTTGATTATTTATTTTTTTTGGTGTGTTTCTTATTTTATGTAAATATATAACGTTTTATTATGTAAACATGAGGAAAAAAGTAAATTTGGCAGAACATGCTTCCACACCGTTAAGATATTCTCTTTCTTCGTTTATTTAAATTTCTTTTGATTGTTCAAAATTTAACGAAAAAAAGATAATTTGTTTATAATTTCGGATAATAGAGGCAATTTAAATCAGTGCAAAAAAATGTTTGTTTTCCATTTTATTGAAGCTGCCGGTTAATCGAATGACGGGTAATCAAGGCCATACTGTAAATAAAAAAAAGACATGCAACCAAAAATCATCGTATGAACGCAAAGAGATTTTGGAAGTTGCTTTAAAAGGGAATCAAGATAAAACGACGTCGTAAAAGCCCTCATGTGAATTGAGTGTGAGTGTGAGATAATACCCTTTTTTGCAGCTCCGTAAAATACTTTTTTATGCAAGCAAGTATTTTTTTTTCTTATGTTTGCGGACAATTTGCGTTATATTGTGATTTTTAGTTATGTATATTGTGATGGATATAAAAACTTTTTGTTTTTCGTTTGTTTTACTTTTATTATATTTTTTTGTCGCAAAATTTTTAACAACAGCTGACATTAATTATTGAAAATCAGTGCTGTTAACGCTTATTGGAATTGTAAGAAAATTTGATGTTGAAAATTGATACAAGCGTGGTGAATATCGCTTTTAGTACAAACCTTGCATTCAATATTTAACACGCTAAATACACATTAGTGTTGAGTGTAAAACGTAGCTATTATCTTGTTCCATTGTAATTTAGAAAAATGTATCACTTTGTAAGGGTTCGTGTAACCTAATAAATATATTACACAACTATAATGCATCATTATTTTTTAGAAAAGAAAACACCATTAGTCACAATTGTACTTTTTTTTATCGAATTTGCCCCGTAATACCGAAAGAAAATTCGTTCGATCAGCTAATTCGACTGCTGTCGAAAATCGAATTTAGTTCATAGATCCTTACCTATATGTACACATTAGTTATACATTAAAAAAAAGATCACAAAGGAACTGTTTAAAACGGATTTCACATTTTTAGTTAGTTACTTGGTGGCCACACGATCAAGTTTTGCCTTTCAATTCCATTCAATTTGCAATACACTCTCACTTTTTTACTAACACACTCACACTTTTTAAATTGACCACGAGATGGCTTTCAATTTCACCTTTCCATTCGTTTGGCAATTTTAGTTTCAATTTAACAGCTGATTACATGTTCGTCTTTATAAATTGTTTTCTTGATGACATCTTGAAAGTAAATTGCTTACAAATTGAGTGCAGCCTACGTCACAGCTTTCAATTTATGTAAGTTTTGACAATCAGTATATGTAAAATACTATCAAGAATAACTTGATCGTGTGGCCGCAGGGTTACAAGATTTGCATTTCAGCTAACGATATATAGGTACTTATATTACTTATACTTTTTTTTTTAAAAGATTACTTCATGTATAATATTGCTATCCAAATTTGAATCAACGGCATACTATTTCCAAAAAACGAATGTACGGTGTTCACAACACAAGTGATTGAACGTGTAGTAAAATTTACATATAAAGCACTCAGTTTTTTGACACATAAAATCTTATTTTTGGGGATTTTCGGGAGTTTTTTTTTGGAATTGTGGGACTCGTTTTGAAAGTTTAAAAAAAATTTTAGTTGATTCGTTTTAAGCAATAAAAAATCTATTAACTCGGAATTTCATTAAAAAAATATTAGTTAATAAAGGTTTTATTGCATAAATAAACAATTTTATTATTCACAAAAACTCAAAAACACATATTGTGCATTTTATTCGCCAATGTCTTTAATAAATTTTATATAATTTTTAATAATTATTTTGGTTTTTGAAGTCTAGACATAATTCCCTACACTTACGGCCATTTTCACCAAGTTCGGTTATAATTAACTATCGGCTATAGCTGTCAAAACATATTGGTAACCGGAACTTTAATTGAAAGTTAGTTTTAACCGAACTTGGTGAAAATGGCGGTTAATGTATAAGTTCACCAATAAAGATTTTTTTTACCAAAATTTCCCACTGTACAGAGGGTAGATATTAATAATATTAATTATTATTAATTTAATATTACGTGTCGATTGTTTCCATTAAGTGAAAAAATAAAAATTTTTAGTCTAAATCCTCTTTATCAATTCAACAATTTTCAACTGATTTTAAAGATTTTTTTTTACCAAAATTACCCACTGTACAGAGGGTAGATATTAATAATATTAATTATTATTAATTTAATATTACGTGTCGATTGTTTCCATAAGGTGAAAAATAAAAATTTTTAGTCTAAATAATCTTTATCAATTCAACAATTTTCAACAGATTTTCATGATTTATGCTTGTAATGTACATAATAAAAAAAATTCTTTTATGAGTTTTTGAAAACAAAAAATAGTGCATATCGTCACCTTAAAGACAAAATAACCTATATGCAGTTTTAAAAAGTTTATAGGAGAGGGGAAAAACGTTACAAAATTGGAACTATTTACAATATTGAAACGAAAATAAGACATTTTGATTAAAATGTAACCAGAAATATATGTATATCGGTTGCAGTGTTCCCAATTTTGGGAATTTATCCTCAAATTAGGGATTTTTTTTAATCGTGAAAATCCCCAGGGTATTTTTTTGGGGAAAAGAACTTTTTTCGCTGGGGATTTTTGGGGATAATATATTATTATAAATTCCTTTTTTGCAATGGCAAGACCGATTTGGTCAACATGTTGGTACAAATTTTAGTATTTTTGGCGGTTAAAAAATTTTTCAAGAACTTGTTGAATTAGTTTTAAATATGTTTTCTGTACCAACAAGCGTTACTTCTGTTGAACTAGTCCTTTTTTTGTAATGAATACAACCAAAATCAATAATTGCAACAGAATGCAACATAAGTTATTAGAATAAATACGCACTTTAAAATAATGAAGCTTGCTGTGACAAAATTATTCAATCATCTCAAATGCACTTTTTAAAGAAACAACATGTAAAATAAGGCGACCAGATTTTTAAAATAAAAATAGAGGACAAATTTTTTTGGCTTCAAGATTTTTTACTTAAGTATGGGTGAGTTCCAAAACATCAGTTGCAAAGCAACTCGCTTTTTTAAGTGCTTTCTACAAAGCAACCGTGAAAAATTTTACAATGTTATCTGTACCAAAGTTCACTAAAAACAATATCGATGCGTACACAATAATCAAACTAGATATAGTTAAACTCTATGATACTTTTTTGACTTTGACTGCAAAGTATTATGATGTTTAGGAACTCAGCCTATATTACAGACAAATTTACATTCCTATATTTATATACGTATAGCAAATTAAAAAAAATAACATATTGTCGGCTTAACATGCAGTCAATTGAGATTTTGATGCCGTTGGGTAAAGGAAGATATGCCTCGTGGACCAGCAATTTGAGTCTTGAAGTGTGTTAAATCAATTATATTTTTTGTTTTCCTCTCAAGCAGCAAATAGGAAAAATAAAAAGGTTTTTCTGTAAAATTTGTTGAAAGGGAGTTAGCAGCAGGTTTGCATATTAAGCCAACGGTATATAAATATTTACATTTACTTAAGTAAAATTAGTTAAAAAAATAACGAAAATTAAAAAATTTTTTACTGCAAGTGAGAGTTCAGTAGAAATATAAAAAGAGCAAGCATGGCACGACAATTTCCACACGATTTGACAGAAATGACCAGTGATCGCCGTGAAATAAAATTTCTTTTAATTTATAAAAGAAAAGCAAACTAGATGACCCGTGCGAATATTTCGCACCGTTAGTTGTCTTTTTTAACATAAAATGAAAATAATTAATAGAAATTTTAGTAACTTCAATACATTTTATTAAAAGTATAAAAATATTAGAAATCATTATATATGTATATCATACATATTTACATACATACATATGTTTAAATGCTTTTATAATACTTCTTTGAATACAATGTTAGGTAATGACATAATCATCGTTAACTTTTTGCCCGTACGAATCCTTTATCAATGAAAATATTAATTTTTCAATTTCTAATTATTTTTCGTCATTAGTGTTAGAAATAAGCTTTAAAATGAGATATCATTCATTAAATTAGATGCGGTGGTATGGGAGATATTTGCAACCGACAAAAAAAAGTGCTTTAGAAATAATAAAAGCAAATATTGGTCATGCTTATGAAAAAAGAGGACACAAATTTTATAGAGGACAGCCAGTTAAAATAGATGATTGTCCTCTAAAAAGAGGACGTATGGTACCCTTATGTAAAACAAAATTGCATTGAGTGATGAATCAGAAGATTTCGATTCCATAGTTTTTGAAATGATAAATATTGACGCATAATTATTTTTGTTTTGCATTTTTATGTTACCCTTGTTACATAATATACATGTGTAGATACGTAGAACTAAAAGAAAAAAATATCATTAGTTTTAATAAAACATACCTATATTAAACAAATGAATTTATTTAAATAAATCAATGTATACATTTTTTTCCATTGACCTAATAGATATAAAATGTATTTTATTTTTAGGAAAATGTGGGGATTTTTGGGGATTAGAAAATAGCTATTTTGGGGATTTTTGTGGATGAAATATCGCAAATTGGGGATACGGATTAAAAACAAAACTGGGAACCTTGATCGGTTGAGAAGATTTGGTTTTTCTAAAAACAGCGTATGTTATTTAACTTAGGTTATTTGTAATTGTAAAAATCTGAAACCAACTAACCTATTAGCAGTACTAATAAGTATGAATAAATAACAATTTCTTATACGTTTGAATATTATATAGGTACATTAAATAATAACAGTTAGTTTCTTATACTGGTTTAACCAAAAAAAAGTACTTATTGTTTGTTTAAATTACACTATGCAACAAAATTAAACTTTAATCGTGATTTTTGCTGATTAATTTTTATCTTTTTTTTTGCGTAACGGTCCTCTAGGTACAAAAACTTTGTCATTTGTAATATTACATGTTCAAAATTTTGAACACATATGCGTTATGATATAGGGAATTTTGAAATTTTTGCAGATAGGTCATTAGGTCTTTATGATGGCGATATGTACTTATTTTACATAAAAAAAAGTTATCGCCAAAACTGAAAATATAGTTGATTAAGCTCATGAAACTCTGTATAGTCCACATATTTTTAAATAAAGGCTTTAATTTTTTTTCTAATAATATTGAAAAAGTCTTTTTGCACATTTAAGTTATGTATGTATGTATGTATATGAATTATGTCAGGGTCCAATGCAATCAAGTTAAAAGTAAAGCACGATTTATTTCAGATTTATTTTTTTTTTTGTTTGGTTTTTTCTTCCTTTATTATATACTTATTTTAAAAAAAGACAGTCACACATAGTTATGATCGTCTACTTATCCAGTCATCGTTTTAACAATTCAATAAAAATCCAATTTATTTTATGAATTGGTATTTTAAGGCTTTAGTCACAATTTATATGTTGTGACTGTTTTTTAGTCATTTTAATTTCTGTAAATAGGCATGTTGTTATCGCTTTATATGTATGTATTTCCAATTATTAATATAGTTGTAAGCAATTTTAAAAGCTTTTTTACGCAAATCTTTAATTTATATTGGACACTCCTTTTATATTCCCTTTCCCTCTTTGTATACTTAAGTAAGAGAACTTGTTTTGTATAAGTTGCTTAAAGGAACTTTAGGTCCTTAGAAGGAAACCGAAATCAACCTTCTAATGTTTACCGATCCATATTATTCTTTCTGTGAAATAACCTTCTTAAATATAAAACACTCAAAATTACTTTTATTTGTACATAGTTGTCTCTGTTATGACCAGACCTTTAAACTTCCCAGCGGGAAAATGTAATCAATAGGAACCGAGAAAGTAATACATATTCGGTGTAATATTTGATTCCAGAACTCATTATTCTTAACATAGGACATGTTCTAGGATTGTAATAAGATATTTTAATGTATTTATCAAGTTAATGATTTTAATAATTTATCCTTGGTAAAAATGATAGACGACTTAAAAACAGCAAGAAATAACGGATTTTAATTAAGAAAATATGTATGTAATAGAAAAACACGAATCATACTCACGAACAGAAACAAATCATTCTTTGCTCTGCAAACGTTGGTAATCAATTCATATCTATTTTGTCTAATTAAATTACCGTCTAGATTCCAATGAATGCATTATTATTCTTTCGAAAATAATACATTATTTTTTTTATTATTTATGTAATCATCATTTTCCCGCTGGGTTACATGTGTAGTGTAAAATAAATAAAAAAATAAATCATTATTGCCTGTATTCACAAAAACTTTTTAAATTTAATGAGGGTTTAAAGAACAAATTTACTATGAAAATTTGTTAAATTTAATTATCGTTTATGAATACGGGGCTATATGTTTAATAAAATGATGGTTGTGGTTACACATTTTCTTTAGTAACTATCCTCTGTCTAAAACACTGATAATACTTATAGCAAATAACAAAATTTTTCAAAGTATACTATGTACTTGGGTCATGGCTTTTGTGACTATTTACATGACATACATAGATAATTGGCAGAGTTTTTGCGGTGGATTGAATAATAAGGAATTGCGTTAAGTGTAAAACTAACTTATACAGCCATATCACAGAGAACAATTTCGTTCGGAAACGGAATTCATTCCGTAATTTGGTGCTTCAGATAATGACAAAACATTTTTCGGAATGAAACCATTTTTGTTTTCATGAACAGAATGGAAGTTTTCTATATCTGAAATGCCAAAAAACTATAAAAATAAATTTTCTATTCATAAACAAATATGTTTTCTTCAATTCCGAACGAAATCATTCCGAACGGAATTGTACTCTGTGACATGGCCCATAGAAAGCAATACTTCTTGCGCAATGAGTTTATAAAAAGGGAGAGAGAGATAGAGAGAGAAAGAGAAATGTAAAACGAGAAAAGTTCTAGACCAGACAGTGTTCCCACTTTTGGGGATTTATTTTTGTAATTGGGGATTAACATTTCGTGAAAATCCCCAGGGGTTTTTTTGGGGAATAGCACTTTTTGCACTGGGAATTTTTGGCCATAATATATCATTATAAATTCCTTTTTTGCAATAGAAATACCGATTTGGTCAAGATGTGGGTACAAATTGCAGTCTTTTTTGCGGATTAAAACTTTTTCAAGAACTTGTTGCAATAGTTTTAAATATGCTTTTTGTACCAACAAGCGTTACTTCTGTTGAACTAGTCCTTTTTTGTAATGAATACAACCAAAATCAGTAATTGCAACAGAATGCAACATAAGTTATTATAATTAATAAGAATAAATACACACTTTAAAATAATGAAACTTGCTGTTGCAAATTTATTCAATCATCTTATAAGCATTTTTTAAAGAAACAACTTTTAAAACAAAATTGCATTGGCTGATGAATCAAAAGATTTTGATTCCCTAGTTTTTGAAATGATAAATATTAACGCATAATTATTTTTCTTTTGCGTTTTTACGTTACCCTTGTTACATAATATACATGTCGGTTGATTATTTAATTGTCGTATGTGGATACAAATTACATACGACAATTAAATAATCAACCGACGATGTGTAGATACGTAGAACTAAAAGAAAAAATATCATTAGTTTTTATAATATTACACAAATGAATTTATTTAAATAAATCAATGTATGCATATTTTTGCATTGACCTAATAGATATTATGTATTTTATTTTTAAGTAAATGTGGGGATTTTGGGGATTAGAATATAACTATTTTGGGGATTTTTGGGGATGAAATATCGCAAATTGGGGATACGGCTTAAAATAAAACTGGGAACCCTGAGACCAGTGACTAATTGTCATACTCCTATACTCGCGATGTCGACACACTTTATTGTGTAAGGCGTTGTCGTTAGGGCCTAAGTCGTTTTTTGTAATAGATTATAGTGCACAGCTTATGTATTACTTTTGCCTTTTACAAAAAACGACTCAGGCGTTAACGACAACATTCGGCAGTTTTGTTTACATTTCAACAAATCAAATTAGTCCCAAATTACAACATTGAAATTGAAAGGCGCACATTTTCCTTATTCTCTTTTGAACTTGCCTAAAGCTAAAACTAAATCGCGAAGTTAATAGACAGACAGAAATTATTGTTTTCCTTTTTTGGTTCTTTTCGCTGTTGACGGAGATGCACAATTTAACAGGCATTGATACTAAAATTACATTGGTGTGAGAAAAATTACATGAAGCAACACAATGAAAATGGCGAAAAATGTAAAAGATAAGCAAAAAAAAAAAAAATGTCCAGTACAGATAGTCATGTACTACACACTCTACCTCTACAACCGCTCGCCACCAAACTTCGTCTGTCTGCCTTTCACTTGCCACATTGTAAATGGGGACTTAGTTTCCATTTAGATCAGTAATGCCAACTCTTGAAATACTTAACGCATGAAGCGTTGAAAAAAGGTTTTAGTACATTTTAATGCCATATTTTTCAAAAAAAACTGCTAAATTATATTTTTTGTTAAGTTAACACCAAAAATTTTATACATAAAAATTTATTGGAAATAGTATTGAGTTTTGGATCATTTTACATTCAATTCAATCAATGGTACGAGTACATACCACTAAAGATTTAAGTAGCATTTACAACATTTTAAAATTGGTTATTGTTGTTACCGTTTTTGTGTCTATATGAGCTTTGATACTTTGTAGCTTGAATAACAACGATTATCTCGTTTAATGCTATATTCACATTTATATTTGTAAACGCGTTTAAGCAAATAATGATTAAGAACAAATTTATTTTTCTTTAAATTATTAAAAATGGATACAAATACCTTAATAAAGTCATCAGAAGAATTTTTTAAACACATTAAAGGTGAAATCGTGAAAATTGATGGATTATTTAAGGGAGAAATAAAAGCATAGTGAAGAAATCGTAGTCGGTAGTACATGTTTATTGTGGCCGGTGCTACATCATTCTCAGTTTAAGGTATGTTCAGAGCAGGGATCGTAACAGTTATTCCTTTTTTCATAAAAGTCAGATTAAAACAGTTATTTTTTAATTTTTATTTTTTTGAACAAAAATAACAGTTATTTTTTGATTTTTATGTTTTTTAACTAAATTAACAGTTAAACATACATATATGGATTTTTATTTTTTCGAGCAAAAATAAAAGTTATTCTCTAAAGAAATGTACGTGTTTTAATAATTTAGTCGAATTAATAATTATTTTAATGTGCATAAGAAATTCCAATGATAATTACACATTAAAATAAAAATTTAAAGTCAACTAAATTATTCAATCACGTCCATTTCTTTAGAGAATAACTTTTATTTTTGCTCAAAAAAAAAAATCCATATATGTATCAGAGAACGGCTTTGTGCAATTGCAAAAAAATCGCATTAAATGAACAGCAACAAATACACTCACTTGCGGTCATACAATCAAACTTGCGCAACAGCAAACATTCGCTGCTGGTTTGCAGTCATTCAAATAATGCACATCGTGCTTTGTTATTTATACCATCGTTAGCTTCGTTTTTTAATAGAGATGTTTGTGTGTTCGGTGCGACAATGATTGTTTTGGTAAAGAACAAAAAATACAAACAAAAAAGCCAGAAATCAAGCAATTATTACTCATGAAGACATTCAGCAGTAACTATGTATGTAGTACAAGAAAAACAAATTGAAATGAAGCTAAACGCACATATGTAGGTACAAACAATTTCCATAGAAACAGACTTTTTTTCATCTTAAAAAGTACAGTAGTTATGTATGTAGGAACAATGTATTCTTGTTATTGTTGTTTTTATTGTTGTTAATTTTAACAAAGCGTCTCATCAAGTGGTTTATTGTTGTAATTGTTGTTAATGTTAACAAAGCGTCTCTTCGTGTGGACAATGACTTGAATGCAAAAGTATAAGAATGTGTTCCTTTTGAATTTACACAGTTGTGTTATATTGCGTGCGCAACAAAAATGCAAATAAAGCACTTTCAATAAAAAACGAATACATGTAAAAATCAAATGTGTACGAAACGATGTAAAAATTACCAACGTTGAACTTTGTTTTGGAAGCAAAGAGTGAATGTAAATTTGAGCGAATTAATAAATCAAGAAAAATAATGATTTTGAAGTTCTCTGATATGTATGAATAACTGTTAATTTTGTTCAAAAAAACAAAAATCTAAAAATAATTGTTATTTTTAATCGAAAAAATAAAAATCCAAAAATAACAGTTATTTTTGTTCAAAAAAATCAAAAAAACAACTGTTAAGTTTGATCGAAAATATAAAAATCAATATATTTCATCATTGACAAGTGCATAAGGAACAATATGGTATACTTGAATCAGTTAATCGACATTTATTTCTATATGCTTTTTTTGTTTTAAAATTCCAATATAACTGTTATTTTCGGTCCCTGGTTCAGAGGATTATATGTGATTAACGAAATGATTAGGTTTAATTATGTCAATTTGAATCATGCCAAATTAAGAGCTTAATTACTTTTGAGATGCTTAAACGCGTTTAAACCCCTAAGTGTGAACATGCATAAGACACAAAAAGTCCTTTTAACTTCAGAGAATATTTAGGGATATATGAATAGCAACACTATTAAGTTTATTAAAATTATTGTAACAACCATAGCGGAGCAAAAGAAAAAACGGGGTTGACTAAAATCACACAAGGGGCAAAAAATTCGGGTTTTTAGTTTAGGGCTAAACATTTTTTTATCGCTTTTTAGCCCGAAAAGAGCTAAGCTGGCATCACTGATTCTGATATCGTTGAAAAGATCGCGCAACTTAACTTTTTTAAATTATTCGAAATAAAAGTTTCGTGTTTTGCTGCTTCTAGACAATCAGTTTGTCCAACAATCTTGAAACATTTTACACTCTACTACATATTTTTACTAACGTAGCAAAACTATTAAGTTTATTAAACATATTGTTACAACCATAGCGGAGCAAAAGTAAAAACGGGGTTAACTAAAATCACAAAAGGGGCAAAAAATTCGTGTTTTTAGTTTAGGGCTAAACATTTTTTATCGCGTTTTAGCCCAAAATAAGCTAAGCTGGCATCACTGATTCTTATATCGTTGAAGAAAGATCTCGCAACTTAATTTTTTTAAATTATTCGAAATAAAAGTTTCGTGTTTTGCTGATTCTAGACAATCAGTTTGTCCAAAAATTTTAAAACATTTTACACTCTACTACATATTTTTACTAACGTCTTTGACATCGTTTTCCTTTGGAAAGAATTGCAAATTATTGCTGCTTAGACGTTATATTTATAAATTTAAGTTTGAAACGAAATTCAAACTATTCAAATTCTGAATTGTTAAAATAAATACATATTTATAATTTTTAACATATCTTAGATTTTTAAAACTTTTTCTTATAGTTTTGGATTTTTTGATGTTTGTAAATCATACAAGTACTGGTCCTAGAAGTAAACCGATCGATAGATCGATAAATTTTGCGGCAGTATACCCTAGGTCTCATTTAAGTCTCATCTCGAAAATCATTCTGCAGCTTCTGTTTTATAATAAGTTATCTTTCAAATTTATTGGACTTTTTATCAACCACCCCAAGATACTCCGCTAAACATCTTTGGCTATAACCCTTTTTTATATATAAGTGTAATTTTTATTGTTTTTTATATGCATATTCCTATCAGATCAGTACTTATAGAAATAAATTATTACATAGTACATGAATGTAAATACACAAAACCATACGTACTATATTAGTATGTATGTATATGTACGCATTGTATGTTAATGACAGTTTTTATCCTTAATACATTAGTAAACCATTCGTTCATTGACCAAGCTTAGCTGGACTAAGCAAAAGTTCCGGCTCATATTTACTACCAGTAGTGGGTAGTGTGATTGGCTTGGTAAATGATGTCGAGCCTATTAGACTGCCCGGCGAAAGCGTCGACGAACTACCGGAATATGTGGAAGATAACATTGACGTTGTAGGGAATTTCAAAGTTGTGCTACTATACTTTGCTTCACTATTAGTTGCTATTGAATTTGGCACAGTCGTAGGAGTATAACCCATAAAGGGTAGTTCCTGTACAACTTGACCTGGTATAGTTTGTTGATTGGTTATGGCTTCGCTTGTTGTTGCGCTTAGTAAAGAAGGTGCCGTTGATGGTGCTGGAAGTGGTGTGGAGGTTGATGTCTTTACCAGACAAACACTGGGAGCTGAAGATGGTAAGGCGTAAGTGGATGAGGAGGCAGCCAGTACATGCATTGGCATACCCAAGGGCCCACGTATTAGGCCTTCTGATCTTTCAGTATTAACACGGGAAGAAATGGCCGCTGCCAAAGCAGCTGCATAAGTGCTAGCAGTGTTTGTATTACTGCTGACGGCTGTTAGAACATTTCCTGTAGTCTGCGGCCTTGCAGCCAATAAAGTAGTTTTTGCCATACTACTAGGTCCATGTATGGGGGGTATGAGACTATTATCTCTTGGTGAGAAACTAACGGTTGAAGTTAATGCTTCGGGTGTTGATGTTGTCGTTGTTGTTGTGGGTGTTGGCAAAGGTTGTGTTGAAAGCATTTCGCTGGTTATTTTAGGATTTCTGACAAATATTAACGATGTTTCCATTTGCTGTAGTTGGCTATTATTATTTTGGGTCAGCAAATGTACTGAAGGATTTTGTTGGTGAATTGAAATACGTTGACGAGACAGTTTACTATTGCTGAAACCACTACTTGCATTTAAAGAGCAGTCTTTTACCTCCTCCTCCTCCTCCTCCACCTTTTCCATTTCAGCCTGTTTTGAAGGTACTTTAAAAACGGCAGTATTATTAGTTGTGGTTAATTCAGTATCAGTAGCTGCTTTCGAGCTTGAAGTAGTAGCATTTTGAACATTGGATATTTGCATGGTGGACACTGTATCTTTTGTTTTCTTATTGTCGTTGGAGGCATCGTTTGCATCGGCTTGTTGGTTGGGAAATTAAAAAAAAAATTAAAAATTAGTATTTGAAATCAGCATACACATTTGTTTCTCCATTATTACAAAATAAATATGAGGGGCTTAAAGCACAAGGGGTTTAAGTCCCTTTTTCTAAAATTGAGCTTACATATGGAATTATAGGTGAAGTTCGGAGAAGTTGTTCAGAGCACAAGAGGTGAATGTAGGATTCTCATCCGGACGCTAGATATTGTTAAAATTCAAGCACTTGACATTAAAATACCTGCTTCGCTTGGAGCACAAGCGAAACAACTTCTTTTGTCTCATTATTTAACATAAGTATTAACGCTTATGTGCTTTAAGCCCCTCATATGTATTTAAAAAAAATTGTCTTTAAATCGCTCGAATTAAAAAAAAACCAAAAAACAAATTTACCATTAACATTTTCAGGCTCTTTTATAATGGGAACAATACGATTTGAAATTGGTTTCTGTTCATTTTGCATAAACAATGAGGTTGTGGCAATTTGTCTTAAAGCTTCCATGCCTTCATTAAGCATTTTACTATTCGATCTTTTATGCGTAATGGGATATCGAGGCTATAATACAAATTAGAGAAAAATTAATTCCAATTTGTATACGTTTAATATAGAAAATATATCACATACCTGTTGACCCGGTCCTCGTGCTATTGATACTCGTTTACTTTCGCCTCTAAGCAGTGATGTGGTGTGATCGGCATCGATCTTGTTGCCATTTTTTTTACGCGCGTTTTTCTTTGATGATATACAATGAGATGGACATATGCAAAATAAAATTCTTAACATACAGCATATGAATCCAAGGCCTGATCGCAAGAAAATCAACAACAATATAGTTTTCGTTTTAATATTTAGACATTAACCTTGAGCATAAGAAATAGATCAAAGTGTGTTTTTTTATTTTGTTACCTATAAGTGACGGCCCAATTAGACGCAATTCCACGGTTTTGAAGCCTTTCTCACCAGTACCTACGAATGCTATAACTAAACCAAGAGCTATTGTTCCCAGACCAACATATAAAAATGCGTTAGCAAAGGTGCTTGGACCGCGCAGAACTCCCAAAAAGTCTTCATCATCGGAAGAGCCGCCCAAAGAGGCATCTTGTATCTGTTAAATATTTTAAGGAATAATTTCTTGGTTTTCAAATAAACTTAAACAGAAGTTTAAACATTAGAAGCCTTAAAAATGGGTGAAAGAAAAATTTGGTCTTATTTTTCCTAAATATCAAAGCTTTTAAATTCGAAAAATTTTTTTGCTTGGCAAACTAGTTTGAACTTAGAAAGTGAAAATTTTCGGGGTCTTTCATATTTCTCTCAATTAATAACTTCACACTTACTCTATTTCTTTTTACCCAACGCCGGTGACAAGCCGCTGCTTGTTGTTGACTTTCTTGGACACTGCAACGACGTCCTCTTTCCAACCAAGCAGCTCTTCCCTGGGCACACTAATACCACGCGAATGACAAAATACAAGAATTTTGTTATTATTTTAATAATAAATTGGTTAATTGGTATTAATATAATGGGTTATTTTTGTATTTTAACATCCAATAAATTACACAAACGAAAAAAATTCAAAGAAACATTAAGAAAAATATCTTCTATTGTACACGTAAATATATATGTATATTTAGTTATTATATTAATAAACATTTAATTGAAATTAACCAAGTTTTTAAATAAAAAACAATCAAATTATATCTAAAAACGAAAAACACATACATACATACATAAGGATTTTGTTTTAGTAGATTTTAAAATTTACAGAAAATTTCATAGTTGTAGTGTCTGGAAACGATTGGTAAAAGCTCGGTGAAGATTTGTAAGTGTTATTCGTGCAGAATTTTATTGTATATAATTGCTACATTTATAAGTAATTATTATTGGCCTAAGCTCTTATTGGAGACTTTCACATTAAATCTTTGGATATCGGCTTAAGTTCATATAAATATTATGTGTGATTTTATTATAAATACGGTGAACATCCGCTCTGCATTATACAGAACCGTATACTATTTTATAGCTTTGTTTTGGGTAAATTATTTTTTACAAAATAATCTAAAATCGTTCTCTATTTTATTTAAAGTTCTGTATTTGTACTATATTTTATAAAAAAAGCTTAAACAAACAAAGACATACATTTCCAATTTATCTGACTTGTCTTGTTTTAAGACAGTGTTCAAAAGGGATATCCATTTTTTAGTGTTTGTGTATTAATACACAACCCTTAATACCGTTCAAAAATTTTTTCAAGAAAGTAACGAAGATTATATTGTGTTCTGTTCTTCGTTATAAAACATAAAAATTGTAGTGGTTCTGTAGACATACATTATATTGTAATGTTCTATAGTGTTTTTTTGCGTTGATAAAGACTAAAAAAACAAAAACTTTAGCAACGACCACACCACGAATAGCTTGTGTATTGTGTTCATGTTTTGTTTGCTGGCTTTTTGTTTCTCTTTCGTATTTCTATTTTGTTTTAGTAAAAAATTTATTCCTTCCTCTCTCAGCCAAAAGGACGTTAAGCACAACATAAACAAATTAACATTAATGTGCTGAACCAAACACATAGAAGTGTGTGGTAAAAAAACGGAACGCAATAAAATGTTCTAATCTTTTTGTTGAGTTGGATAAGTACAGTAATATTTTTGTGTTCGACGATCACAAACAGAGAAACGTTTTTATTTAATATTTTCCTACACAAACAGTATTAGCGTTTGTTTTTTCCCCATGTCTATCAAAAATTTCTATGAAGTTTTAATACTACGTTCCATTCAAAATTCTATACGATCGCTTACGTTCAAAATTGTGTAACAGGCAGTTATCTTTAAAATTTCGATTTCCAAGAAAGTTATAAAGATAATTTCGAAATGTTGGGTTTTAATTTTCAAGCATTTGTCTTAAAGGTCGTTAATATTCCAAATCCAGTTCTAATTCTCTTAACTTCATATCATTGTTTACTTGCTTAAAATCCGAGATCTTTGAAAAAAATTGGATTGCCAATGGCAAAAGCTTTAAATTATAATTTCAATTATAAAACGAACTAAATATAACAGGGACCGAAAATAACAGTTATATTGGAATTTAAAAACAAAAAAAGCACATAGAAGTAAATGTCAAAAAACTGATTCAAGTATACCATATCGAGCTCTAATAGCAAAAATGATGTCACCAACAAAAATAAAATTTTACAGGAGAGTGTTTTTTTATTTTATTTCATATAAATTTTGTATGAATTTTGTCGGTTACCTCAAAATTGTTCTTGCTTTAAAATCGTAACGGAGCCTTATGTGACCACGACATTTTAGTAGATGATGCAAGTGTTGCCAATAAAGTCATTTGTTAAAAAAAACTAAAATTGAAAATGATGTCGGTTACATCATTTTTGCTATTAGGGCTTGATATTGATTTTAAAATTTTTATTTTTTTTAATCAAAAATAACACTTATTTTTTGATTTTTATTTTTTCGATCAAAAATAACACTTATTTTTTGATTTTTATTATTTCGAGCAAAAATAAAAGTTATTCTCTAAAGAAATGTATGTGATTTAATAATTTAGTTGACTTTAAATTTTTATTTTAATGTGTAATTATCATTGGAATTTCTTATGCACATTAAAATAATTATTAAAAGTCATCTAAATTATAAAAACACGTACATTTCTTTAAAAAATAACTTTTATTTTTGCTCGAAAAAATAAAAATCAAAAAATAAGTGTTATTTTTGATCGAAAAAATAAAAATCAACAAATAACTGTTATTTTTGACGAAAAAATAAAAATCAAAAAATAACAGTTATTTTTGATCGAAAAAATTAAAATAAAAAAAAAAAAAAAAATGTTTCATCTGACTTTTATGAAAAAAGGAATAACTGTTACGGACCCTGAAATATAAAGATAAAACTTGTCTTATCACGGCAAAAATGTATAATGTACTTATGTATGTTTATCAATTTGTACACCGCAAAATTTATACTTTTTAAAAAAATCCATAATATCGATCAAAGCTACTTGATTTTATCCTGCTCCCAAGTTGCAAGTTCCCATTCCTAGCAGTTTTATTTGAGTTCCCAAAAAAGATTTTGAAGATTAAATAATATTTTCAATAAATTTTCACAAATATTAAAACTATTAAAGCATGTTAAAATGAGTTTAGATTTTATACAATTGGAATAAATTTAATAGATTAATAGTTACAAATGAATTTGTATGACTTTTATTATGACGGTGTCCCGTTTTGGAAATTTGAAAAGGTGGCAAGTCTAATTGTAACTCCTGTTCTGTATTTTATGGTCACCTTAATTATAAAGTGCTAATGTTTAAAGTTTTTCGCTTCCATAAAGCATAAACATAAAACATACATGGGATTTATTATTATCAATTGTCTTCATAAAAATTGTGTGTGCAAGAGAATTACGCAACTAAATTGCAGAGTCTGAAAGGAGCCAAACTAGTGTAGCATAACTTTAGTTGATATAAATTTTTTTCTTCTGAACTGTATACAAACTTCTCAATCTTCAGTTTATCTTCTGTTAAAGTTTAAAAATATGTAAATTAAATTGGTAGATATTAAACAAACTGCGTTTAGGTTTCTCATATACATATGTAGGTATGTATGCGTTTTTTCATAAAATTTAATTGAAATATCAAAATTAAATAAGATTTGTACCAATCCTTTATTTTAACTTAATTAAACATAAAAACTAATTGAAAAGAAAACAAAATAACAAAAACTATTTTAAGTAAATATTTAGGTATAAATTATATACATATTGTATATGTTTTAAAAAATATTATGTATAGTATATAGAATAAGTATATATAGTAGTTATAAATTACATATATGTATAATAAAATTGAATATTTATTTACAAACATACTCATAATTAAAATAAGCTTGTGTTTAAAAGTGATTTGTAATTACAAATGCAATTTACCATTACGCCGAAAAATATAAAATAAAATCATGCTTTTTTAAAAAAAGTTTCATGCCAAAAGCATATACATACGCATGTATGTACATATACATACAAATATGAATATGTATATTTTTTATGTATACATACATACATATACATATTATTATGTACATAGTATGTAAATGAAAGTATGTTACATGTAATTATGTTTTTAGGTTTTTTGTTAATACATATTAACATGAATTTTATACCTATGAAATTAAGGAAAATAAAGAATTATGATAAAAGAATAAAAGTTTATAGGTATATAAATAAAAAGTACTTCTTAAAAAGATTCTTTGCATTTTTTAACTACATATAGTTAATCTTAAAAATCTTATCATTAAAAAGGGCTGCCAGCAAAATCGCTCAAAGCAATATATGAAAAATCGCCCAAATATTTTCCATACAAATTCGGGTTATTTTGCATAAAAATTTGGTAATAATTCATTTTTAACATTGTTGAGAAACATTTTTGGGTGATTTTTTTTTTTTTTGATTTTGACTGACTCAATAAAATAGTTAAAATTTACGGTTGCATGGTCTAGTAAAACAACTTTTATTTTTAGTATTTGATATAATATTATTTATTTAAAATTCGGAATTCGAAAATCCCGAATCGCTAACTAAAGCTTTTCTGCATAGCCTGCCTTTAGCCGGGCGCAAAAATTTTCTACTTTGTGGCATAACAAACACCCGCTTCGCTAATTAAAGTTTTTCCGCATAGTCGTTAAGCTTCCAAATTCACCATTGCGCCCGGCCGAAGGTCGGCTACGCAGAGTAGCTTAAGTTAGCGAAGCCGATTTTTGTTGCACGATACAGAAGAAAATCCTTGCGCCCTGCCGGAGGTCGATGAGTCCGGATTTTAAGTTTCGGGCATATGACCCCAACCTAAATAAGTATGTATGTAAGAATTATTAAATAAAAATTGGATGATTTTTCATTGTTTTTGGGGCATTTTTTTTACCATTTTTGTTTATAATTTCCATTTTATTTTTATTATTTGGGCCATTTTTTATTTAAGTTGGGTCATTTTTCGTTTGAGTACTTTTAACCTATTTCTTTGAGCGAATTTGTTTTAGTTCATTTTGCTGACAGTCATTAAATAGTCCATTTCAGGTACGACTCTTTAGAAAAAACTTTTTCATAAAAGTAATCTTTTTAAATGAGTACTAATTTTTTTAAAAATTAAACCTTTCAAAGGTAATTAGCTTTATTACAAATAAAAAACTACCTTTTGTAACAAGTGGCATTTTTAAAAGTACATTTTCGGAAAAAAGATATTGATTAAGAAAAATATTTGTAATGTGGCTTTCTGAAAAGTACCTTTCGGAAAAAATATGTTTTGTTAAGTACCAAAAAGTAATTGATTTTTAAAGTTGGAAACAATCGTAGCGTATCTTCAAACATTTGCTTTAAACCAGCGTTTAAAAAAAACTGCAGTCAATGTAGAAAAACTGCCATTTCTTCCACTTCTTCATTTATCATTGACCAAAAAAAATGTTTCTTTTACTTCAGATGCATTAAATGTAAACAATCGCTGCCAAACCAACTTAAAAAGTGAAAAGTTTTACATAAATTTTCGTTTTTTGTTCGCCAGTTTTTGTTTTCGACTGCAGTTGGGCGATTCTATTCTAGACAACTTTTAACATCAATTTTCAAATCACACTATTTGATACTTTTTTGATGCCAATTTAAAGTAAAATATCTATATTTTATAATAATATAATTTTTTTAGACGTAAGCTTAAATATAAATTTGTTGTGCACTTCGAAGCATTTAGATTCATAGATTTGGCGCGAACAGAAAATTCATTGCATGTTGCACCCGTCATGGCTTAAAGAGCAAATTTCTTATTATTGATTTGATAATCATCGTCTGATATCTAATCTTTCACAATAAAAAAGAATAATACAATAAAAGTTTAAAAATTAACAGAGTTTTGTGTTTTTGTGGTATGATCTTATGAAAGTTGGCCAATTTGGTTGCACCCGTCATGCACTTTGAAGCTCTCTCGTGGCTATTTGATCGCTTCATATAAATTCTAGTAAATAGATAACAATAGTATATAAAAAAGTGTTACCCCTTCTAGAAATAACTTAATTGCAAATGTGTTTCTTTATATTAGTAAAAGACGTTTAAAGCGTCTAAATGTTGCACCCGTCAGAATAGAATCGCCCAGTTTTTTAAACCCTGCTTTGAACTGTGACGTATGGTTAATATAAAATAGAATTAACTCTATCTGAATTTACGCCAATTAAAAATATTAAAATTAAAAATAGAATACAAATTTTATATCTTTTACATTATAAAGCAGAATTCTAGCTTTCAGTACATACATATATGTATGTATTTGCAAAAGAGGTAATTAACTTGAGCTCTGCAATTACAAAGGGGAATTTAAAAATTGGTACTGTTAAAAAAAACATTTTTAATTGTCCAACTGAGCGCTTACTAAAAAGATTAAATTGACTACAACTTGTTTTATAGATCCATGGAATTAACATCAAAAGACAAAAAAGTATTGATTAGTTTCTTTACATTTGTACTTGTAAAGAACAATCGGCAATCAAAGTACATTAGAGATGGCTGCTTTTTGGTTCCTTAGTTGTTTGGTTGGATGATTCTTTGATTGCTGCCAGGCAGTAAAAAGTCTAATGATTTGACCTTTGTTTTGATTCCAACAAACAAAAATATTGATTGTTAGTATTTGCATACAAAAAGCACTACAAGTTATCGTTGGTTCTTGAGTACTTGCGACAAGAGCATTTACTAATACAAAAAAAAAAAAAAAAATAATAAAATTGTATAAATCATATCTTTACAACAAAAGCCTATGCATCACGCCAAATGTACTCAGCGTATTTTTAATATACATACATGCTTCAAAATTCTTTGACGTTAATATCAAGATTGATTTAGGTTTTTGTATGGGCGTGTAAATTTTGTGTTTGTGTGTATATACATACATAGATAGAGGATTTAAATACATGTGTTTGTGTATATGTATGTCAATGTAGGTAAATGTATGTCTGTGCTTGCAATATCCATCTGTATGGCTGTGTATCTAAATGATAATGTACTTTAAGATTTAGTTTTTGTTGGAACTGAAAAAGGCCGAATCCAAAACACTACAAATACAGTTATGTAAAAATTTTATTCAAATCATAGAGCCTTTTTTAGATTTAAATATAAATTTGAATGCTTCATTTAAATTGGTTAGCACACAAAGCTATTCAATAAACTTTTTAAGGAACTATTTTGTACTGGCGAAGATTTCGATATTAATTATATTATATTATTTAAAATTCATTTTTGAAATTTTATGTTATGTATCGTTTTTGGTGTGATACATGTTTTAATATGTATGTATATGGACTAGAGTTGTCAGCCGATTAAGAATAACTCGATTAATCGATCAAACAGAACCAAACTCTTCGATTAGTTCGATTAATTTTAAAATGGCGATTTTCGAATAACGAATAAATCGATTAATTAATATCGATTAATCGAACAATTTTTTTTATTAACAAATAAATAAAAGCTTAGAATTTGATTTATTCTGATACGTTTTTAATGATCCAACCAAAACGCACGATGTTAATTGTAAATAAAGCATAAAGTTTTCAGAGAATATTTTTTATTGTTATAGAAAGATCTATGACAACTATGTTTGAAACAAAGTATCGCCCAAATGCTCGCCACGGCTACAGTGGCATACCTCATTCCGATGGCCCATATTTTCAATGATTCTGAGACAAAATTAAGGTTCTATATCGTTAATGTGCTTATCCTTTAGCTCTTGAATTGTTCTTGGCTTATTGACGTACAATTTTCTTTTAACACGACCATTATATTTCTCGCGCAAAAGAGCCAAAAGAGCGCAAAAGAGTTGGAACCACATATCTTCTTTTAACACGACCATTGAATTTCTCGCGCAAAAGATCCAAAAGAGCGGAAAAGAGTTGGAACCACATATCTTCCATGTTCATATCCTCAATTTCTGGCTACAAGAAGTCCGTTATCATGTCGTGATATCGAACACCATTGTCGAAGAAATGCGGCCCTATGACGCCACCAGCCCATCAACGAGCTGCGCGAGCATGCACAGGTGTTTTCACATTTCCTATTCCATTTTCGTAAAAGGCTTCAACATTCATAACGCGCTGCTCAATTTTGTCCTTTCTATGGTTGAATTTGTCAAATACTAAAACAGATAAATGTCAAATTAAGTTTGTCAAAAAAATTGACAATAAAGTGCGACTCACAATTAACATCGTGCATTATGGTTGGACCACCCTTTAAAAAAAATGTAGAAAAGTTTAAAAATATTGTAGCCATAGCCCTGATTGTAATTAATCTCAATGTTTAGTAAGCAAAAACCTTGTTAAGTACTCAATATATTTCAAAGATATATTTTATGTTCTTATTAAACAAATATTTGACAATCAATTATAAAAATTTTTTTAATTTGTTTTTTAAATATGTAATATATTTTAAATATATTTAATTCGTTATTTTCATCGATTAATCGAATAAGTTTTTAGATTTAATCGTTTGATCGAACGAACAAAAACAATAATTTGAATTACTCGAACAAAGTTGAAAGGCAAACAATTGACAACTCTAATATGGACTAAGATTGAGATATAACTTTTTCTGCTTCCTTTTAAAAATTGTTGATTTGATAGTTTTGAAGGAACTTTGAAAAAGAAAATATATCCTTTATGCTTTTGTGTAGCACTGTACTTTGCATTTGTTTTGAACATTATGTCTGTATGTATATTGTCTACACAGTTACAATTGTATTTTTATATCACTGCATTTTTAAGATTCATTATCAATGTGTTCTTGAGAATAAGTAGAAAAACAGGTCTAGATTCCTTGTAATTACAAAAAAAAACCTCGATGCTTTTTTTTTATTAAAATTTAAAATGATACATACATTATGATGGACTGAACTTGTCCCAAACAATTGTTAAAGTTCAAAACACTTTGATACTCTTTAAAAATCGATGAAAATTTTATATTAAAAGTTCCAAAAAAAGGATTTCAATTAAAAAAAAAACAAACTATTAACATTAAATAGGATATTAAAAAAAATATATGTGTATATACTGTAATTACTCATACAACATCAATGATAGCGAGTACAAACAGTTCACACTTTTCAGGTCAAACTGTAGTATAAATTATTTGCAATTTAGGTCATACATATATATGTATGTATGAATATTTTAATTGCATAAATTTTATAGAATATTTAATAGAGTACGAAAAACTCCATTTTTCATAAGAGATTAAAATTTTTATATAATACTCGTCAGTATGCAAAAACATTTCCTGTAATAATTGAATAGCATTAAGTTAAAAACCTTTTTTTAAATAAAATAAAAGTTTGTGACAAAATTGCTGACATATTACAACCGCCTTTAATATAAAGATAAATTAGGAAAACCCTACCTACAAATCGATAAATGTCCACCCCATTGTTTAGAGGGTGTTAAATTGTTTGAATTATTTACATTATGTAATTAATTTCCAATTAATACCAATAATTTCCGAAACCCTCCCTATTTTCAACAAGTTCTACTTTTGTCGAAAAGATTATTTTCTTAAATAAAATGTAACTTTTTAGTGGGTTAGTTTAAATGTTTTTAACAATGTTTACACAAAATTAATTATTATATATGTATACGTACATGAATAAATATATCTATATATGTTTGTGTGAAACAAAAAATGTACATACAAATACATTTATTTGTACATGTATATGTAGGTTATGTATTTATTCCAGCATGCAAATCAGTTAAAAATGACAAAGTTGTTGGTTCAAAAAGTATTTTTAGTATAAATTTATAATAAACAAGTTAGAGTGCTATATTCGGCTGTGCCGAATCTTTGATACCTTCCACCGACAGTACGAATGTTTAAGGAGTAATATCTGTATGATGTTATTATTATCTTAAACTGTGACAATTTGTTATTAATAATGGTTTTAGGCGACTAAAGTGTTTTCCGGTAGTAGGGTTTATATGGGCCCTAAGATAAATTATGGACCGATCGTCACGAAATTTCACAGTGTTATTTCTAGTCCAAAAAAAAACTGTGTCGTACCAAATTTTGTTACGCTAGCGTTATTTTTTACGGTTTCAGGCGTACTAAACTGTTTTCCGGAAGTAATGTTTATATGGGGCTTAGGGTAAATTATGGACGGATCATCACGAAATTTAACAGCGTGATTTCCAGTCAAATAAAACAAATTTTTGCAAAATCTTATCTCATTCCGTGCCTTGTTCCAGCATTTATGTTATTTTTTGTAACAAAATTATCAATTTTTTTAGGAGGTGGTTCCACATTTTGATTCATAGCTCTGGTCCTACTCAACCGATTTTTCTGGATTTCAATCCCAAAATGCTTAGGATAACTACAAGCAATTTGGAACCAAGTTTGTTCATTTCTTTTGAGTTGTTCAACAGACGGACAGACGGACAGACAGACGGACATGGCTAAATCGACTTAGAATTACTCAAGGACCCAGAATATATATACTTTATGGGGTCTGAGATGAATAATAAAAAAGTTTCACACGGAATGACAAACTTAATATACCCTCTTCACAACTAATTGTGGTGGAGGGTATAAAAATATAAATGTTTAATTCTTAGTTTAAAAGATGATCTTCATTTATATATTCAGTTATATTTTCTAGACTATTGAGAATTTACAATTTGTCAAATTAATTTTTGAGAATTTCGGAATTTTAAATCATCTAACATTGGATATATGAATTAAATTTTTGTTTTTATTTTTTTTTTTGCACAAAGTCACTAATTAAAAATCTCTTAAGATTATCGAAATAAATAAATCGTTAAAACAAACAAATCTCCTATTTTAGGAAATGGTGTAAAAATCGCTAAATTAGCTAAATATACAGAAAAAATCTATTGCATTATTTCTTAAATAAAACCAACTTTTTAGAATCGTAGAAAAAGAAAAAAAGTACTTGTTTAGTTAATTGTTAATATAAAAAAAACAAAACAGAAAAGGCACAAAACGAGAAAAAAGTTTAAAAAAACCTACAAGTTTTATAAATAATTATTTATTTTAAGTTGCAAAAAATCGCTAATTTTATTAAAACAACCTCTAAAAACAATAAAAATCTACAAAAAAAACTCGTAAGTATTTATTTACAAAAAGGCTCATTAAAAACAAAAAACAGAAAAACTCTTAAAATTGGAAAATCAGAAAAGGTTACTATAGCAAAAAATATACACAAACAAATCAGAAGTACCGTAAAAAAAATTAAAATTGACAAACAAAAGAATATATGTGCCAATATAAAAAATATTTAATTGCTCTGACAAAATTGGGAAATTTTTTAAAATAATTACATTTTATACAATTTTTACGAATATGAAGAGTTTTAACAAAATTTGAAAATTTTTTTCGATAATGACTGTTTTTTTTTCTAAACAAAGGCGATTTAATTTTAATTTTTATGAACTTTAGTAATTTTCTAAAAGCAAATTGATTGAATGTTTTTTTTATTTAGGCGATTGTTTTCCGATTTTTGCGGCGTTAGTGATTATGGTGACTTTTTCTTAATTTTTGCCCTTATTTTTACTGAAATTTATATTTCTATATTATAATGTAAAAATCTTAAGTATTTACTATGGATGCCAGGATTAATTCATGAAGAAATTTAGACTCATTACAAAATGAAACAGTTAAATGTATTCTTTTAAAGTAATATGGAAGAATTATGTATTAAAACTTACATATATTTTAAAATGCTTCTAAAACATATAAATGACGTCCGATAACACTACGTGACAAAATTTCAACAAAGTCGTGACCAAATGAATCTGACAGCAAAATTTTATGTAAAGAAATGTCAAAAGTAGAATAGTTTTTGAGATATTCAAAAATAACCGTTATTTCTGTTTTTAAAAAAGATGATGTGACTGAACATTAGGCGTCAAATTCATTTGGTCAAAAAATTGTCACGTAGTGTAATCCATACCTTATTTTATTGCAAACATATGCTGCCGACGAAATCAATGTTCGCATTCAACACTTCTGGGTGGTATAGTAAATAAATAGCCACATATATGCTAAATGACAATATTTAATTTATTTTATCTCAAGTATATATGCAAGTATTTATCTAATAAAATAAACTTAAACAAATAAGTGTCAAAAGCCCTATAGTTCTAAACACCTTTTGCACAACTTGCATTTTGCGTGCGCAGTTCTATTGAAATTGACTTCTTTTTGTTACCAGTTAAAAATTAGATTCATTGCCAGTATGATTCAATATTTAATTTTTGAAGTTATTTTTAACAGGGTGACTCACGTTTATTTAAATATAATTATATGTGATAAAACTAAAAATTAGCACATTTTTACTAAACCCAAAATCTCGGGACTTACATTTTTAGAATAATCCCGTGATTTTGGTATTTCGGGATTGGGATCCCTAGTATTAACTAATGCAGAACAAATCGCCAAATTAAAAAAAACACACAACTCTAACAAACGTCTTAAATAATCAGAAAAGTCGTCAAAATTATTACCTTAAGAAAAAGTTTTTCCAAATTAAAAAAAAAAACAAAACAATTAGAGAAAAAAAGTTTAAAGCAAAAATTGCATTTAAAAATTGCAAACAAATCCGATAAACTGAGTCAGCCGAAAAGGATTTTAAAAACCATGATTAACTGCAAATATGTGTATCAGAATTAGGCTTGCCAGACGGTCTTGATTTTTCTTGATTTACAAGAATTTTCGGTGCTCCTCACGAATCAAGAAAAAAAAAAAATATGTTTTGTCAAGATTTTAAAATCCTTATCAAATAACACGTTGTTTTTTTTTAAATTTTTGTTTAAAAATTTCCTAAAACAAAGCAGTGTTAAAAGCAAATAAATATGTATGTATTTCATCGTGTTGGTTTAGAGTATCTGTTTAAAAATCTATCAAAAGTTCGTTTTCTTTATTCAACACTTATTAATTGACAACACTGAGATGCTAATTTAAAATAGACTTGTACTCGTATGTATCTTTTTTATTTTCCCTAAGCTACTCCCGCAAAGCTTTACGCTTGTCTGCAGGAGACCACAGTCTCTGGCGGGAATCGAACCCGCAACCCCCGCACTGATAGACTAGCTCTCTACCAGTTCAAATAAATGGTAAAACACTGATCAAATTGTGTTTTTAAAAACTGGTATTCTTAATATTCAATCTTAATTATTTTAAAACTAGAGCTTACAAAAAAAAAAAAAAAACAGTTAGCACCACTAGATTTGGTGCATTCGTATAGATATATCTGCCGGGTGCCCGCTTGTTAATTAACAAGAATTTTCCGATTATAGCATTGTAATTAAAAACGTTAAATAGCTGATTCAAAACAGAAATTATTAGTGCAAAGAGTGAGTTTATTCGTTTGTATTTTTTACTTTTAGCTGGTTTTAACAATTGTGTTATTTTTATAAAAAATTATTTAAGGTTATTTTTCATTATCAAGAATTCTTTTCAAAATATAGATTTCTTTTAGTGAATGTCAGGAAAAATTTAAATCTGGCAAGCCTAATCGGAATCCATAGAAACTCTGTTACAGCAATTCACTTAATTTACATTAAATCACCCGAAACTTAACAAATAACTTATTTTAAAAACAATGATCTGAACCGAAAAATTATGAAAAATCATTCGTTTTAAATTCGTATTGTTGATGAAAAGTTAAGAAGATTGGGGAGGCGTTCACAGTTTCGTGTACTCTGCAGTTATGTTTTTTTTGTAAAAGCAAAAAAAAATAAAAAAATACAAAAATTCCAACACTGGTACATATCGCTCATTTGCTGCAACAAGATCATATATCAAAAATAACAAATTCCCCGGGAGTTTTTCCCTTTTTCCATTTTTACAATTGAATTTACATAGGAAAAATGGGAGTAGAGAGAAAACTCCCGGGGAAATTATTCATAATCAGGCTGATTGTTAAAGCATTGTTCACAATCAAAGCAACGATTTCGTTTTTTCTTCCATCTTTTTTCTTTACAAGAATTTCATATATTTTCCTTTCGTTTTTAGAACAAAAATGTAACTAAATTTTTTTTGAAAAATGTAACTAAAGTTGAGTCTACTTTAGTTTCAGCAACAATTTGTATGAAATTGTTTCTGACGTTTAAAATAATTTTATTTAGTTTTGAATGAAAAATTTAACATTATGTTGTAAAAAATAATAATAAATGCATAATATTGTTGTGGCTAAGATTTGCAAACGGTTTCTTAACGCAAAATGTGTGTGCTTGCAAAAGAAATTGTTGCTCTATTATGAACACCAAGTGGAAATGTTTTTTTGATTGTGAACGAAGCTTAACTCAACTCTTGAGAGAATAATAAAATGTTGTGTGTACACTTAAAAGTCGTTTTGAGTTATGACGATGTTGCAGCAAATGAGCGATATATAAAATTGTAGACCCTGTAATTTCTAAGCAGAATTTTTAAGAAATTGCTGCAGCAAAAATTTTAAGTTTGAAAGATGACTTTATTTGAAATTTGCAATTGTAATGACGTGACATAAAAATATCAAAAATTTTGAAAGAGAAAATCGTCATCTTAAAGACCTAATAACCTATCTGCAAAAGTTTCAAAATTGAGTTTTTTATGGATTTTTATTCTCTATATCATAACGCATATGTGTGCAAAATTTCAGGGACCGTAAATAACAGTTATCCGGAAAATGTAAACATCAAAACTCTTCATGTTAGAGCCAACGGAGACTTATAGTGTCATATATTAATAGATTCGAACTGACGAGCTCTTTCAGAATCTGTGGTGAACTTAAAAAAAACGAGTTTTATGGTTTCCGTCAAAAATAAAACTCATTTCAGGAGTTTTATTTTTTCCGTCTAAAATAAAACTTATTTTAGGAGTTTTATTTTTTCCGTCTAAAATAAAACTTATTTTAGGAGTTTTATTTTTTCCGTCTAAAATAAAACTCATTTTAGGAGTTTTATTTTTTCCGTCTAAAATAAAACTTATTTGAGGAGTTTTATTTTTTCCGTCTAAAA
This sequence comes from Pollenia angustigena, assembly GCA_930367215.1. Lineage (NCBI taxonomy): Eukaryota > Metazoa > Arthropoda > Insecta > Diptera > Polleniidae > Pollenia > Pollenia angustigena. The sequence continues at coordinate 5,708,246 of OV884057.1, read as the reverse complement.
TAAAACTTATCTGAGGAGTTTTCCGTCTAAAATAAAACTCATTTTAGGAGTTTTATTTTTTCCGTCAAAAATAAAACTCAGTTTATTTTATCAAAAATAAAACTCAGTTTAGGAGTTTTATTTTTTCCGTCTAAAGTAAAACTCATTTTAGGAGTTTTATTTTTTCCGTCTAAAATAAAACTTATCTGAGGAGTTTTATTTTTTCCGTCTAAAATAAAACTTATATGAGGAGTTTTATTTTTTCCGTCTAAAGTAAAACTCATTTGAGGAGTTTTATTTTTCCAGTATAAAGTAAAACTCATTTTACGAGTTTTTTTCGTCTAAAATATAACTCATTTCGCCTTCATAAAATAAAACTCTTTTGAAGAGATTAATTTTTTTGTCTTAATTAAAATTCATTTGTTTACTTTTTTAACAGACTTTTTTTTATTTGTTTAAGACAATATTTATATTATGCAATTAATGCCGCAACTTTCGCATGCAACTTTTTGTTTGTTAGCAAAAGGTGAAGGTAAGAAAACAAGGTTGAAAAAGTTGAAAAAAATGTAATTGTAAATGTGAAAAGAGTTCCGTAGCAACTTCTTTAAAAGAAAATAGAAAAAAAAAAACTCGGCGTTAATTGCATAGTCTAAATGCGGTCTAATTTAACAAACATTATTTTTTCCAAATTTTCTGGTGAAAGATTTGACCGCAGGTCGCTCAAATACTGACCCAAAAGCGATGTTTGAGATTGGGATGTACCACAAACATCCGGCGAAGATGGGAAAACATCCGGTGAAGATCGTAAAGCTTCCTCGCTTTTCGACGGTCGATCATCACATTGGTTATTTTTTATCTGCAAAAAGAAAAAAAAAAAATAAGAACCATATTAATAAGAAAATATTAAAAAAATATTATATATGTAGAACTAATTTGCTTCTTCAACCTTAAAATCCGGACGATCACTTCTTTAAGATGGCTTCGAGCACACATTAATTGTAAAGGCTCCTTTGCAATGATGCACTGAAGACGCGGATCCAAATATAAAGCTGCAAGGAATGTTGGATTATTAAGCAGCATTTTTTCACGCCGTTCTAATTTTTCTATAAATGCAGAGCTGTCGGGCTTCGACTTTCAAGCTTCATTTCAACTTTCGACTTTCAAGCTTCATTTCAAGCCATATTTTAAAAAAATCGCTAAAAAATAATTGCTCTTCTTGCAGCTTTTGTGTGGCGATGTATACCGGCTCCAAAGCGGTTAGTAAGGCTTCCATATTTTCCCATTCTGACTGATGTAGAAAAAGAGCGGCATCGACATTTTTCAAGCAAAATTATTTGTAGGCCATTAAGCTTTTTATCATAATGTATGTTGAATTCCATCGTGTCTGTACATCCATGGTAACTTGCGGTAGATTAAGATAACTAGTCTTGCTCCTAGAATGGTTTTAAACTCATTGTGTAAAAAGTTCAATTAAATGCGTTTTGTGTCCGTAGGCCCTTTGCTCAATTTCGGACACGCTTCAGTAAGTCCTTATTCCTTAACAACCAGTTGCAGTGAATGAGCAGCACACTTCAGTGATTGTACTGAAAACACGGTGACTTCTTGAAGAATGTCGCTAGAGGCTGTATAATCAGACTCGCTTTCATCTTCCTCGCCGAATAAGCTTACCATTTTAATTAAATTCCGGCCATTATCCGTTGTAATGGTGTAAATTTGGTTCTTTTCAATGCCAAAGCTCTCCAAAACATTTTCAACTTTAGTTTTAAGATATTCAGCTAAACATTGTCATTAATAGTAGTTTGTCACAAACAATGTGTAATTAATGTATTTACCTGTATGACGCTCCGTCAGCTCAATGCAGCCTAGCGTTTTTATAATAATCTTCGATTTGGTGAAAAACTGAACGTTTATACCCATTATGCTGCGGCCATGTCGATTTTCAAAGACAGCAACTTATTTCTTATTTTCTCTTTTAACCAGCTTCTTTCTTTTTCGTAGGCTTCATTTACTAACTCAGTTATATTTCTGGACGGGATACCAAGTCCATCAAAAAGTTGATTCGTAATTACCTTGAACGCATCTGAATCAAAAACGGCAAATAGTAATTTTTCTGTTGTGACTAACTCAACACGTGCTTATTTCATTTCTTCAGGAGCCATTGTTACCGAAAATCTAAGTTTTTTTAATGGAACTTCACATTTGGTCTCCTCATTATTCAGTTCCATTTTGTATTGCTGTTTATGCGTCTTGATTAAATGACGCTTTAAATTGCTCACATAATCACCTTTAAAAACTTTATTACACAGCCGGCATACATGTGTATTATCAACTTTTTCAAAAAATTTACGACTTGTAATATCGGAATTACGACCTTTATTCACTTTTTTAGCTGGACATAAACATGACCAAAAATATAGGAATTATAATTCAGCCCATTAAACGGCGTTATCAACTCATTGTAGGGATTTTAATCATTATCCTGATTTTGAAAACACATCAATTTTGAATACGGAAAGTTTTAAGAAACGTAGATATATGTTAGAAATGTTGCAGATAAATAATGTTCCATTTGAGAAAAGGATTCATTTTAAAAAAGATACTGAGGGCTTAGCTCAAATTTATAGACATTTATTGAATAAAAATAAATAGGTTGATGTAAGGGATAATTATAAATAGGTATTTTTCCTTGATTGTTTATAAAATAAATTTCAGATGGCATAGCTTATTATTGACGGAAAGGGACATTAAAATAGGTTTTATGCTTTGAATAAATTTAAAAAATTTTGTTTTCCTTTTTTGTTTGTTTGTCTTTTTGTTTAAAGTTTGTAAAATGGAATTTTAAATGTATTATGATAATTTTGTTTTTTGAAATTTTAAAATTTATTTTTCCATATTTTATTTTTCCATTTATTGTCAAATTTTATTTTATTTAAAAAAAAAATTTCCTGAAGAAGATTTCCAACGGAAATCGAAATATTGAATAAAAACTTTTTAATTTATTTTTTAAAAAAGTGACCTGAAGCTTAAATAATTTAATAAAGTATAAAATTTAATAAAAAAGGTCGAAGAAAAAGGATTATAATTGACCTATATTCACAATTTTAACTTATTGAAAAGTTAAATTAAAACACAGAAAAAAGAGTTTTACTTTTTCCGTCAAAAAATAAAACTCATTTTAGGAGAAAAATAAAACTCCTAAAATAAGTTTTTTTTTTAGATAGAAAAAATAAAACTCTTAAAATGAGTTTTATTTTAGACGGCAAAAATAAAACTCCAAAAATGAGTTTTATTTTAGACGGAAAAAATAAAACTCCTAAATGAGTTTAATTTTATGACGGCAAAATAAAACTCCATTTTTAAGAGTTTATTCGACCTTTTATTTTTACGTTGAAAAATAACTGTTAAAGATTGATTTTTTTTAATTCTTAAAATAACTGTTATAAAATAACTTTTTTGATACCACTTATGACCGTTACGGTCCCTGCAAAATTTTGAACATGTAATATTACAAATGACAAAGTGTTTGTACCTAGAGGACCGTTACGTACAAAAAAAGAGAAAAATAAATCATCAAAAATCACGATAAAAGTTAAAATTTTTTGCATAGTGTAATTTAAACAAACATTAAGTACTTGTTTTTGCTTAAACCAGTAAAATAAACTACTACTGTAATTATTTAATGCAGGGACCCGAAATAACTGTTAATATTTTTTAAATAGCCAATAGGTTATGGAAAAAATAACTGAAAAAAATTGGTCTTGTAATAATAATTATAAATTACCCAGAAAATTATAGGTCTGCCATTAACATTATAAAAGATTATTATTTTTTTTTTGGTCTTTGATAACCGTTATGAAAGATTATTATTTTTTTTGGTCTTTGATAACCGTTATGAAAGATTATTAATTTTTTTGGTCTTTGGTAACCATTATGAAAGATTTTTATTCTTATGGGTCTTCTATAACCATTATAAAAAAAATTTTATTTTTTCTGTCTTCTATAACCACGCTACAGTTCGCAAACTGCAAATAATATTTTCATAAAACTAGTGTGAAATTCGATATGGAAGACCGAAAAAAATAAAAATCTTTTGTAATGGTTACGGAAGACCAAAAAAAAATTAAAATCTTTTATAATGGTTATAGAAGACCAAAAAAAAAATAAAAGTCTTTTGTAATGGTTACGGAAGACCAAAAAAAATTAAAATCTTTTGTAATGGTTATGGAAGCCCAAAAAAAACAAAAACAAACTATAACGGTTATCAAAGACCAAAAAAATATTGGTTTTTTGTAATAATTATTCAGAGAGCAAGTTTTAAAAATTCGTGATAAATTATTATTTCAGGATTTTCTCAAATATTGGTTATAACTGTTATGTCCCTGATTTAATGTATATAATATTCATGTGTAAAGAAGTTTTTATTTATTCATACTTATTAGTACTGCTAATAGGTTATTTGGTTTCAGATTTTTACAATTCCAAAAAACCTAAGTGTCATAACATAAGCTGTGATAAGAATTTTCTCAACCGATATACTTTACTGGTTTCATTTTAATCAAAATGTGTAATTTTCGTTTCAATAATGTTAATAATTCCAATTTTATAACGTTTTTTCCCTCTCCTGTAAACTTTTGAAAACTGCAGATAGGTTATTTCGTCTTTTAGGTGACGAAATGCAAAACTTAATATGTACTATACTCTCATGCATTGTTTTTTGTTCTAAATATCAACAGTTTGTAAACAAACAAATTTTAAACCAAAGTAAACAACCAGAACAAAAAATTATCGCAGCTCGAGCTATCAAAATCAGCTCGGCTTTTACGCCTGGGAGTGCACCAACAACTTGGTATTAGAGGAGGAACCAATGTAACACCAGTTAATTTAACATGTCAATACAATGTCACATAACGTGTTATTAAGAGGATAATTTAGGACAAAACTTTTTAGTCCTTTATGTTTATTTTCTAAAACTACAAATTATTATTTAAATACATATGTCTTTTTTATTGTGTTTGAATGCCACAACAACTTGTGTCATTTTTTACTGACACCATTTTTTATTTTATTTTTTTGTATGAAGCACAACTACACTAATCAAAGGACTAACAGTTACATTTAGACGTTTAAAAAATCAGACAAAATATACTTTTTTTCAATTTATACAATAATTTAAGAACATATTAAATAATATTTTTAACAAATACTTATAAATACATATACATATATATACATACATATTGAATTGCAACCATAGCTGGACAACAGAAAAAGTAAAACGAAAATGTTGCTGTTTTGATTTTTTTATTTGAATTGGTTTAGAATCGTAAATGATCGTTATACCTATTGACATGATTTTGATGGCCATAATGTTTCTTTTTTTTGGATTTTTGGGGGAAGAAGAAGAAAACCTAATGACTCACGTCAAACAATATTTTAAATTGAACGTGCGTCGTTGCATTCATGCAAATCAATTGTAAGAGTTGATAGTTTGATTGACTGACTGATTGATTGTTTGATTGATCGATTGATTGATCCTCCAATTAAAAAAAAAAAGAAAAATGCGTGCTTTAGTTTTAATTAATTTTTTATAAATAAAACAATAATTGATAATTTCGGTTTTAAAATTCTTACAAACTATTGAGGAATAAGAAGTAAATGAATTGAAAGAAAAGTAAAAAAGGGGTAATTTGTTTAATTTAAGGAGAGTTAAAATATAAATTTATGAACAAATAGATGTGTTGTTATAAAACAGTGAGATATTCTTGGAAAATTTTTTGCATTTACATACACACATACATATATATTTAAAAATTAACACATGTGTATGCATACATTTGCATGCAAACATATGTACACTTATGTATGCATATGTATACATAACTGTGGTTATATATGTATGCATATTTGTTAAAGTTTATGTTTGTATATCGCTTAGCAGTGATATTAATTAAATTTTTATTTTATTGGATTCTTTTTTTTTAAACAGTGTATGATTTTATATAAATAGTATTCGGGTTAAACAAATATTTTGCTTAATTACTTTATAGAGTTACATTTTACTACGAATCAACGAATTAACATGAAAAAACTCTAATATTTATTGGGTTGATCATTTCCTATGATCTTTAACTTACAAACTCGTATGTACATTATACTATAAACGATATTTTGTATGCAAATGTATTATCAATGCACACACACACACACACACACAAACAATAGCAATTTAACATATGTTACACCATTTCGGTTACAGTTCTTGCGTAAAAGGGCCTAATTTTCCTTGTTTTTTACATACTTATTTTGACATTTTTTTAGTATCAATCTGCGCCAACTTTAAATTTTATTAATAAGATTTCTGTATGACGTGCTAAATTCCCAATTTTTTACTTTTCACTTCGCTTCGCTTCACAATATGGAGTAGCCCCCTGAATTTTTAAACTATTTTAGGGTGCCCCAGTGCGATGGTTAGGGTTTCGATTCCCGCCAGAGGTTCTAGTATTATAAACAAATCTATATACATACCAATGTATAAAAAAAAATAAATTTTCCTATGTTCGTAATTTTATAATTCGAAAACCACGAGACAAATAAATGCGTTGGAAAGGTCTACTTTTATAAACAGTCAAAAAACTAGGACCACGAGGGGATAGATTTTAATAAAATTTAAAGCAGAGAATCCATATAAATATATTGCCACTCTAACGGCTTTAGGATCTCAAGCCACAAGAAATATGCGAATAACCGAAAAACTAAGAAATACAAATTTTTGGGCGAATAGAAAAAGGTGAAATGTGTCTCAAAGCGACTAAAATCTCGAGTGAATGCAAGGTGAAAAAATTACTTTGTTTAGTTTTTGTCGAATTTTTTATATGTCTAAAAATTAATCGAAATGAAACAATTTTATTTTCAAAAAGGTATAAAAATATTGGGTTTCAGAACTGGCCCAGTAATTAATTATACCTCAGACCACTAATGTGCCAATTATCACTTCCAAAAATTTGTAAATTTTTTTATAAAATTTTAAATTGGAAAAAAACAGAAGCAAATTGAGCAACCGTATAAGGAGAAGTACATAACATGCGTTAGTGCGCGCGCGCTCTGTCGACTTATGTCAAAAAAAGTTAAACTAGTATATTTTCATAGAACAAGCTACATGAAAAATATTTTGACGCGTTTGCGCCAGAAAGTTGGTAAACTTTGAACGTTTTAATGCGTGTGTATTTTTGACAAGTAATCAGCTGACAATAAAAAGAATAATTTAACAAATTTGTGAATCATGAAAGAAAAACTTATTGAAGAACTTAATAAACATACACTCTATATATGTATATAAAAGTGAATGTATGTATGTATATTTGTATATATATACATATATATATATATATATATATATATATATATATATATATATTTGTGCCTTATAGCAGGCCAAACCACTTGACCGATGGCCTTGAAATTTTCACACCATGTTACAGTGACCCTGGAAGAGACATTAGGCTATATACAATTGTGACTGGGCAAAGGGGCGATGCCACGCCCATACAACCAAACATTTTAAATCGTGTTATCTATGATATTTTTTGACCTATGGCGATAATATTTGGTATATATGTTGTTGGCATGAATAGAAATACGTTTAATTAAAAAAGTGGGCGTGGACCTGCCCCTTTATAGAAAAAGTAAAAAACGTTATATCTAATAAACTACTGAACCGATTGTATCAAATTTTCACAGAAGGCTATTCTGTTCTGAATTAATGTGTCGTAGGGTTCAAAAAGGTGTGATTGGACAAAGGGGCGGTGCCATATTTTTTCGTGGATGGCAATATTAAATATCGCATATTTTAAGAGCCGCTGCAAGCATTTTGTTGAACTTTTGGAAGTTGGATCTTCTGAGCCCCAAAATTGAAATCAAATGGCAGCGGGGGAAGTGGTATCCCCATAGGACGCCAATGTTTAATATCGCATATCTTAAGAACTGTTATAGTGAGAATATTCAAACTTTGTAGAAGTCATTCTAATGGTACACTACACTTTTAAAAATAAAAATAAAGCGGGTAGGCGCAGGGGGAGCAATACCTCCCATAACATGCAAATATTAATTATCGCGTTACTGAAGAGCTATGATAGCTTGAGTCTTCAAACGTGGTAAAATCCATTTTATGGTAAATTTTAAAAGAAAAATGGGCGGGGTTGACGGAGGGAGAGCAATACCCCCATAAAACGAAATGCCACGGAATTCTCTTTCTGCGAAGCAGCTAATAATTTAATAAATAAATTTTTGTTTATATATATTGTAAATACATACTTTCAGTTTTATTTTATAACGATGGGGGTAGCGAAGCACACCGGGTTAAGCTAGTATTTATATAAAAATAATAAATTCAATAATATAATAAAATCTTGATATACTTTCGAATCTGTTTTCAATGCACAAATAAGTAAACAAATTAAAAACAACTTTTGTAACGCGCGTTGTGTAACTTGCAATTTTTCATGCGCTATAGTTTTTAAGCGCACGACAAACGTCGACGAATTAACGCGTGTTATGTACTTCTACCTTTAGTGTTTGTCTTAGAAGCTCAAAGTTGACCAATTCCGCTCAATTCAACAGTTGCAATTTTTATTTATTATTTTTCATAAATTAACAGCTGATCGATTTCCTTTGTCAGGCTTTTATCTTTTTTCAATAGTTTAATTTTTTAATTTTGCGTTATATTCATTATGGCGTTTCTCAGATGTAAATTTTGCCCTCAACAGTTGTCAACCGTTTTGTAGCAGTTGAGCGCAACAGGTCCGCCTTTTGAACACACCAATTCTGTCCGTTTTTGACATTACCTTAGGACAGCTTTCTGTTGAGTCTGTTGATAAAAAAATTATATTGCAGAAATCCTTTTCAAAAATGCTTAAGGTGTGTGTTCGAATTTATCTGTGAACTAATAATTTGCACACTACTGGTCTGGGGCATTATTTAATTATTTAAAGAGTGCTCCGGTAGGCTAGCTGATGGTGAGCTAGTCTTTCAGCGCCGGGGTTGCGGGTTCGATTTCCGCCAGAGACTCTGGTAAACTATCAATTTCTCTTATTATACCCTTCACCTCAGGTGGAAAGGGTATATATAAGTTTGTTTCTACAATATTGATCTAAGACCCTATAAAGTATATATATTCTGGATCCTTATGAGGAGAGAACTTGATTTAACCATGTGATGTCCATTTAACCCCCCTTTTAATTGTTTACATATAGTAGCATAATGCCCAATATGATTTTCGTTATCACTCTTCTTTACTATTTAATCTATTTAACGAAATAATATTATCAAATAGAAACTGGGAATTGTTGTTTCTATTTGCTACTTAAAAACTCGCCAAAAAAGATAAATCTACGGTATGACAATACTGCCTATAATAAAATAAAACAAACAAACACACATGCATGGTACAAACCATTTTGGTGAATATTACGGTTCAAAACTCAAATAAGTTGATTTGTAATTTTTGTATTATGGTTCACAACTTTGCTAAATTGTGGTGAACCAAAACATCAAAAATAATTACAACTCAAATGAGTTGAGTTGTGAACAATAAAACGGGTCATATTTCATTTTAATGATATTCAAACAACGTTCCTTCATGGTTCAGTTGTCTAGGGGGTTGGTTGAGGTTAGAAACTGTGAGTCCGCTGGTTCGAATCTTGGTTTTTCAAAAACAAATTTTTTTTTTTTTTAATTTTTATGTTCAATTTATATGTAAAAATTATTTTGTTTTTGTCTAGTTGCTCTGTATTCTGCTCGCAAAATGGTGAAGGGTATATAAGATGCGGCACAGCCGAATATAGCACTCTTACATGTTTTTCGCTAATTTTAACTTTAAAAATACATATGTTAACCTATATATGTTTGTACAATAATTAAAAAATCATTATTATAAAATACAAATTTAAAGCACATTAGTAATCGCTTTTTTCACCTAAAAAAAAACAGTTTTTAATTATCAGAACAACATTTGACACATGGTGAAATAATACAGCACTAAGGCAACAAATACAACATTACAACAATAATGAAAAATAACTCTTCGTATACGTCAAAAATTATGTTAAACTAAAATCAAATTTTGTCGCCGAGGGCGATGAAATAAATAAACTTTTAACCAATTTTTATTTCACTAGATAACTATTTTAATTCAAGTAATCAAAAGCTTTAATGCAGTACAATAAACAATGCAGAAAGTGGGACTTTTTGTAAACATAAAAAAAACTTTGACATAAGACTAGACAAAAAATACTAGAGCAAAAAATTAACATTTACATGAGATAAAATTCAAAAAGTAAGTCTGCCTGTCAGTCTAACGAGTGTATCTAAAGTTAGTAATTTGAAATACCTTTCAGGGATATGGGATTTTCGCTTACAAATCGCTATGAGGAGATCCTAACTTTTGATTATTTAAGCACAATAAAATTAAACCTACCGCTTTTTTGCAAATTTCGATTTTTTTCATTAATTTTAGAATTTTTTTTAATAAATGAAATTTTTAACAAATAGAATCTGGGAATTAATTTCTCATGGCAAATTGTAGTTTGACTTAGAATGCACATTCGAATAATATGAAAATTTATATAATAAAATTTTTTTTAAAAAACTGGATTTCATCAAAACAAGTTTTTATATATTTAAATAATTTAAAATCGCCTTTTTGGGAATTTTGTGTTTTTTTTTTTGATATTAAAACAAAAAGTAATGATTTGTATGTAAATTTCTGAATTTAGAATTTCTTTTATAAAGAATTTCAGACTTTTTAGGAATTTTGGGATTTTTTTTCTTACAAATTGCGTTTTTAGCCCGATAGAACTTAAATTGTAAAAAATAACACAAGCAATTAAATTTTAATCAAAAAAATTTTTGTTTTAAATAACAACACATGGCTTTACTATTTGAAAATGATTTCGGGCGTATGGACACTGCACTGCGAATATTCTTGACGAAGCTCATTTGAGACGTGTGCTTCAGCCACGTTTTGAAGGAAATAAGGGCCAGTTGTGCCCCCAGCGTGTAAACAGCACTAAACGATGCATTTTCTGGATACAATCCCATTTTGATGAACGACTGACTATATGCTCAATAAAAATTACTAAATCGTCTAAGGGTTTTGCAAATCGATGACTGATTTACAAAGAAAATTTTGAATATTTGGTGAAGTATGACAGTTCGTTTCAAAAGTCGTAGAAAAAAAATCACTTGAGCATTTGCCGGGTGGGCTCATGGTGGTTTTAACAACTGAGTGACAAACAAATGAATTACCAACCGCTCTGTAAGGGCCACCAACACACGCAGGTAGCAGTTTTAGTATATAATTTGGCAACATTTGCGAAGCCAGCAGCAACTGTTGAATAGTAACAGAACCTAGGAAGAGCAACAAATAGTTAGCTGGGATCGAAGCCCCATGGTCTACTGACTATCATTTTACGAGAAGTGATCTTTGGTCAGCTGTGATCAAAAGAGGTCTGTCAATTTTTAACTCTGCCAAACTCTAGTAGTGCGATTCACTAACATTTATAACGACAATCGAATCGTTAAAATAAGTATAACGAAAATTTATCGAATATGCTATTCTGTAAAATGTTTAACGATATTCGCTGTCGTTTAGAGTCAGCTGTTACTTTAAGCAATTTTTTTGTCGTTATCTTAGCGACAATAATCTAGTTTGTGTTTATTTTATCGATAAAATGTTTTTTATGTTTAAAATAGCTTACATACATACAAAGATATATTCATATGTATATGTATGAACAAAATCAAAATAATAAATTTAAAATTTCTAAAAAGAAACCAAAGTAAGAACAAAAATAAAATTCTAAATGTAAAATTCACAAAAAAAAAAAAATATAAAACCACAAATGAACCCTTCGTCTTAATTATGAGTCCGGCCAGACCTTTTTCAATGCATTTTGAATGAAAAAACATGTGTAAAAAGGGGGTTAAGAACAATTTCATATGTTTTTATTTTATTCTCTTTTGTGCTTTTCGTTTTTTTTTAACATTTTGTAGACAGAGATGTTACAAAAAAAAACAGCTGTGTACTATCGTTAAAAAAAATTACAGAATCACACTATCGTTACTGCAAGCGAATACATATAAATGTCGCAAATATTACGATTGTCGGATCGTTAAAAGTTAGTGAATCGCACCACAGGCATTGACTACACCTGAATGTAAAATATCCTTAGGATGTTATCAAAAAGTAATTTCAATTTTTGGGATTTTAATTTCAAAAGATTTTGTTATTCGTGCTTAATTCCCAGTTTTTATTCTTGACAAAAACACTTGAAAGTTATTGTTGATGGGATAAGCTATTGCTTTGCTTAGGCCAGATCATCAGCAACCAGTGAAATGCGCATAGGAATAGCTTATCCCATCAACAATAAATTTCAAGTGTTTTTGTCAGGAATAAAATCTGGGAATTAAGCACGAATAACAAAATCCTTAGGATGTTTCTCTACTCTGTCTAATATGAAAATATATTAATCAAAAATATTTCTTAATAATGAGCTGTGTTCCTCAAAAATGCCTTAATTTTAAAAAATGTTTGCAAAATTTTAACAATAATGGACTTTAGTATTTAATTTTTATATTTAGGACAGACACTACACATTTTTTTGAATAAAACTTTTTGAATTAGAATCCCAAATTTGTGTATAATAAACCTATTTTGAATATTAACACATGAAGAAAACTTCGAAAAATCCTGCTTTGGAAAAAACCAATCGAGTAAAACTACCTTCTCTGTTTTACCATGGATTTGTTATTACGCAAAAGTTTGCCAAACATTTCCGGGTAAATTTTATTTTAATTGTCGGGATTTTTTTCGTTAAGACCAGCACATTGCATTGCATTGTGTTCTTACTAAAAAAGTAGGTTATTAGAAGGTGGAAGACTTCAGCAGCAAGGGTTCCACATACGAACAGTCCGGCAAAAAACGAATTTTTTCATGTAATTCGTTTATACGATGCACCGGCCAATCGAACACAAAAGGATGGGCTCTTGAGGAAAAACGTGTATGAGTTTCGGGAACCAGATCTCTAATTACATCAGAACACATCCTATTGTACCAATGAGAACCTTTGCCCTTTGAATCTGAAACTCGTATAGAGCGATCTCTGAGTAAGCTCGATATAAATCAAGAGAAATTATCGCCGACACCAAATCCAAAAAGTTTTGACAAGTCTGCACCATGTTAGACTCTGTCAAACGCATTGGAAATCAAATTCATTTATTTACATTTTACTTAGAAGTTAGTCCCGCGAAGACATGGGGCTTATCTGTAGGAAACATCTAAAGCAATTATCTTATTTTCGCAAAATGGCGAATGAAAGGCCATCAATTTTTCGATAACAGGACCAATAAGGCCCCTGAAGTGCGGCCCCTACGGAAGCCGGACTGACGGTCGCTTAGTAGTCAGTTTGAGTCTAAAAATTTAACAAGATGGTGATTTACCATACACTCCATTACTTTGGAAAGTGCCGAAAAAATTCTAATTGGGCTGTAATTTTCTTTTTTAAAAAATTGGCCTAACACTTGCAACTTTCCAACAGACGGGAAACTCCCCGGCATGATATAAAGTGCTGAAAAGATTTGCTATGGGACCAGCTAGCGTCGAAGAGCACTGCTTCAAAACCAGTGCAGGTATACCATCCGTCCTAGCAGACTTGCTTTTATCGCGATCTGCAAGAACCCTTTTAGCTGGTAAGTGAGAAGCAGTTGCAAAAAGTTTGGCAAAACAATTAGCCTTATAAACCCGGTTCGTTCGGTTATCCTTTAAAAGAGTTGTTACTAAAGAACTAACATTAAGCTTTTACTGCACCGGGAAGCCGTCAGAACTTCAGTACGAAGATGTTGCTTGTCTTCGGGATGTCTTTATAATAAGTATAATTCGTTATTTTTTCATGGCAAAGGAAAAATTAAAAACCATTATCAATACCGGAACAAGGATTTCACTTTAAAGTATGTACCTGGAAATTTTAAGAAACAAAAAAAGTGCTTACTTTAATAGAAATAAGAAAAATTTAACAAATCATCCAACTAATATCAAAACAATTGTAATTTTTCTTTTGACTAAGAATTATATCCCTTTTTCCGTTTCTTGAACTCAATTCTTTATAATAAGACATTTGATTTTTCTCAAGTGAGTTATGGTATCAATCACAGACGTGTTGAGTGGTGGTAACATTGTTATAAGTTCAAAGACCTATTCACTTATACACATACCAAACCAAATTGGCTATGAGTGTGTGTGTAGTTGCAAGATACGTTTGCATTTGGCTTGTGTATACAATACAATTTATTGCTCAGACTCTTGTAACTTGTTAAATTTTTCTGGTTAAAACTGTCATTAACAATAACTAATCAATAACTTACCGACACACCTGCAATAGTAAAAAAAAATTAAATGCATTTTAAGCTCACCCCTACCTCACATACACACCTTAAATCACACACACACACACACACACGAATTAATAAGTTTATGTTATGGTAACAGTCATTTAGTTTAATAACGGTGGGCCAGAGTGTGTAAGATTTAAATATGAACGTTTCGATTGTTTGGTGTGTTCAGAAGCAAAGTCCCAGCAAACCTTTATTCAGATAGCAAATATTATCGTTAAAATAAAAATGTGTCTTAATTGTTGAGGATCCTCAAAGTTATGTTTGTATATGATTTTAATATGTTATCAATTTTAAATGTTTGCTGAGTTGTTTTACTTAATTTTTAGTAGGGATTCAGGTGCTCTCCAAACACATACTTACACACCAGATTATTATTAATCATAAGGATTTTAATTTAAAAAAAAAAATTATTTAAAATAAAAATTATAAAAATCATAATAGCACTTATCTTACATTATGTTACGAGAGATAGAGAAAAAAAATAGGTAAAGAGACAAATAAGCGAGCGAAAGTTAGATAGATAGAAAAAGAGAAAAAGATAGAAAGAGTGTAAGTGAAAAAAAGTTTAAATAAATTTTTCAAAAAGATTTGTCTGGTGGTGTCAGCTCCTTTTATTGTGTAATTTTTTTATTTCTTATAAATTGTGGTGGTTTTTCTTTTCCCGACAGAAGAAGACTATTAGTTTAGCAGAATAATTTTCTTTGAGTTATTTTTAAATAGATTGCATAGTTTTAGGTTTTTTTTATTTGATTATTGTTATAATTTTTATACGGTTTTACTTTTACCACTTGTTTCAACTTGTGAATGTTCCACAAAAATTATTTAAAATATAGTATTCCATATAATAAAATAATTGTGATTGTATTTCAATTCAGCTGGTCAAATACATACGAATAAAATTACCTAAACATAGGTATATAGTATATACATATTTATAAACTATACTTTAGAAAATATAGGCCATATAAAATACATACATACATACGTAAATATACCTCATGTATAGAGTTTTAGAAAGTTTTGGCTTTAAAGTTTTAGAGTTTTGTTTTTGAGGAGGATTTTTGGTTTTTCTTTTGAGTAAAGCGTTTTTTTTAGAGAGTCCGTTTTTGTGGAATTTAATTCGCATATTGAATCAAGTTGAGCTCCTAGATCGAAAACGGGAATGAGAGGCAAGCAAGCTTAACAGAATTTTTGGGAAAACTTGATACCGTTTAACCTTTTTTTTTCTTTTTTTTTTGTTACTTTTTTAATTACTTATTATAACATTGTTATTACAAACATGTTTTTTGTTTTAAATTTTTTAATTTTTTATTTTCGTTATTAAATAAGTTTATATACCTTGAATTTTAACTAATGTATTACTACAATTATGTATGTAAAGTATGTACACAACAAAAAGTTTCGATCATAACGTAACGTAATAATTTGGTTGTGGATATAAACGATAGTATTATGATTTTAAATTATTTATTTTTGATTAAGAGCGAGAGCAAAAAAGAGAGATAATGTTTAAATCAAATTGAAATTACGGTTATGAGTATAATATGTATGTATGTCAATGAAAGCAAAGATTACATTAATATAATGGGTGTTTGGTTTTTAACAATTGTGCCATCTGTGGTTAAGTGTGAATGTACAAGTCTCCTATTTTACAGGGAGTTTTGTTCTCTTTGCTTTGTTGTTGTTTTAAATTCAAATACATACTACTTTAATTGTTTTATTGTTATTGAGAGTGAGAGTATATAATAAACGGGGAAAAATTGAAGTGATTTAATGTAAGGAAAATGCTTGTAAACCATACTTAGAGCACCGTGTAACATTTTAGCGGTTAAAGTTTTTGACCTCAATAATTCTTAAATAAAATTAGACTTTGAGCCAAGCAAATTTGCAAAAAGTGTTTTAGAAAGTTTGTTGAAGTTTTCGCAATCTTTTTTTGCAAACAGAAATAATTTTGTTGAAAATAATTTAGGAGTTACAGACTAATTTTTGTCCTGGTTTTATTGACAAATTTCTGCCTGTCGGACACGTGCGATATTGCCATCCAACAAAGTTTTATATCTGCAGCTCTTAAGCACTAGGTTTTAGATGGATATAACATAAGTTCCAAAATGTAATTGTCAGATTAACATAAAAGACTTTCTGACCGCACAGTATTCAGCATTATTCCGGTTGTCGTTGTCGTCATCGACAGTGTCGTTTTTTGTAGAAGATTAAAGAACACAAGCTGTGTGTCACTTTAAAATATTACAAAAAACGACAACCGGAATAAGGCTGATTGTCTTTTAGAACCATAAGCTTGGACATAACACGGAAAATGTCATTGCACTCAGTGCATTCTGCTATCAGAAAATAATAATGAACCTCTCGTCGGATTCTTTGAATCGTTATTAAATACCTCCCGATTTGTTTTTCAAAGGCTTGGCCAGTATGTTATGAAAAGTAATTACACTTTTTTATAATTTGAGACGGCGATTGAGCTGAAATCTTCTACATATCATATGTACATACGTATCATATTACGTGATGGCAAAATTAATTAAATTACTACTCCCGATTTCCTACTTTGCGACTATTGGTAGATTGCATTGGATTGCAAAATTGCCCTTAAGACCCCATAAAAATAAATTCGGAACAATTTTGCCAAAACCCTTAAAAGCTCTTGGCTGGCTAACTTTACATTTGAATCATTGAGTTTAAAATTTCCTGTTGCACAGTGTAGTGGTTATCTAACATACATACAAACTGTAAATATTTACATACTATTTTTTGTATAATTTTTGTAAAATTTTAAATTTCAAATAATGTTTTTAAACTTTTTTTTAATAAACACTCACTTACACACTTAAACACTGTAAAAACTGAAAATGTGTAGATGAGTGTTTAAGAAGAAAACATATACATATGTGCGTGTTTAATAAAAAAAAAAATAAGTGAATTTATATAAACTACTTTAGCCAAATCTTAAATTGTTTTCATCAAATACAATACAAATGCTTCACTACTTTGTTTTAAAAAAGAAAGAAAGAAAATTACCTTAAAAAATAAAGTACATAAACAAAACAGAACAGAACAAAATCAAACTTTTTTGTTAATCTCTAGAAAAAAAGTTTTTAGATTTTTTATTTTTCTTATACATATTTAAAAAAATAGTATGCACTGTATGTATTTACAAGCATTTTTTTTTCACTGTACTTTAAAACTTCAAAAACAAAACCAAAAAATTTATTTTTTTCATTTCTTAAAAAAAATGATGAAAATTGTATCAAACTTAATAACATTTCTTAACGCTCGGAACTTACTGTCCATTTTTTATATACAAGAGAGCGAACGAGGAAGAATGTACGTAAAAACGAGCAAAAAAAAACGTACGAATGCACGTCACACATATGTACATGGCGTATGATCAATTAAATGTTTTGTTTACATTTACAAATCAGCGAATCGGCATTTGTTATGTTATTTACACAATAACAACAAAATGTTTGTTCAATTCATAAGGATGAATTGATTCGTTGGTTTTTTTTTTTTTTTTTTTGAAGAGTTGACAGGTTTGGTGGATAAGTTTGTTGGTTGATTTTTTAGTTGGTTACACAGGTTGATTTTATATATTTTTGGCAACACATACATACATATATGAAAGGCAGGTGAAAATTATATATATTTTTTATTTGATTAGCACATTAACAATAAAAAGAAAAAATGTTGAATGTTAGTGTTAGTGTTGGGTTTATTTTTTTTGTATTTACTTTTTTAGAAATCCAATTAATTTGTCACGGCAAATATGGAAGGGATTTTTGTTAATAAAGTGGGTTTATATGGTTGATGGCGTCATTTATTTAGCTTATCAGTATTATGGGCATTTAGCGCGTCATCATTTTTTAAAAGTCAAAGGAAACATTCATCAAAGGCGTTTTAATGTCCTCGTACTTGTGTACTGAATGGCAAGTCAAGTCAATTAAAATTGAAATGTCGAATAGTGTTATTGGCATTTGAAAATGTTTGTGGCTGATGTGGTTTTGGTATGTACATATTATAGGGAAATGTTTGGCAAAAAAATTTCCAGTTTGGAATACAAAATTAGTCAAAGTAATAAATAGTTAATACTAAAGTGGAAGACATAAATATTTATATACTATATTAAAGTATATAATACGGAATACATACACTTGTGCTCACACATTTAAGTCAAGACCATCGAGGGATATTTTAATGTTTTGACAGGTTCATTTAAAGTTACCTGCTGATACTGAAAACGTTTATAATTTATTTAACGTTAATTTTTTTAAAGACCTTCTTAAGAGTTTTAAACATTTAAACGAAAAGAAAAGTCAATTGCCAACAAAAAGTGTAAAGTCCTCTCTTCTTGTTGCGTGCGTTTAAGTCTTAAACATTCTATCTAGTGACTCTTACTTAAACGTATAAGTTGCGGATCAGCTGTTTTCCTTACCAAGCTTATGTATAAATAATTACTCTTACATAAATGTTGCGTTGCGGATATAACTAATAAAAATTAAATTTGTCCCCGATTTTACGTATCACTTGTTAAATAATTTTTATTTTGTTTACGTTTAACGATAAAGCGAACATTTCATCGACGGACACCACGTCTTTTTATATTTTAATATAAACGCACAAATAGCAAAAGCTAAAATTTAAAAATTATATGAATTTTAACCGATTAATTTGTTATTTTTTGTTCTCAACATTTACGTACGAGTAAGGAGGCCTTTATTCTTTCTTACGGAGAAGAGATGTTTTACGTAAGGGTACTTAAAAAAAGCTTAGATAAAATACCACATGAAGTTTTTATCTTTCCTAAAATAAAAATTTTTTTTTTATATAAAATCTCAATTTATCAATTTGATATTTCCTCCAAATTTTGCTTATTAAATAATTTTTTGAAGCTTTAAAATAATAGTTGTTGTATTTATATACATTGCGCTATGAACTGTTTAAAGCTTATTATTTATTTGGCAAACAATACACAATTTTCTGGTTAATTATAAAAACTTTAAAACATTTAAAGCAAACTTTAAGTTAGAAAGTTTTGTGTTATTATAAAATTTTACAAAAAAATTTTGTAAACAACGTTTTTATAAAGCTTTAGAGAAGCGTAATGCGCATCAAACTGAATAAAATCTTTTATGGGAAAAGCTTTAGAAATGCTAATTTACAAAAAGGGTGTTTTTTTTTTAAGAAAAGCTTATATAAGACTTAAGAAAAGCATTTTTACAAAAAAGTTTTAGAAGACCTATTTTTACAATAAAAAGCTTTGAAAAAGCTTTTGTTACAAAAAACATTAAAAATATTTATGCAAAAACTTTGTCAGAATATG
This sequence comes from Pollenia angustigena, assembly GCA_930367215.1. Lineage (NCBI taxonomy): Eukaryota > Metazoa > Arthropoda > Insecta > Diptera > Polleniidae > Pollenia > Pollenia angustigena. The sequence goes on along the minus strand of OV884057.1, from coordinate 5,688,487 downwards.
TGCTTATAACAAGTTGTAAAAAAGCTTTTTTACAATAAAAGCTCTAGAAAGCTACACGTGACTTAATTTATGCAAGCACAAGTGTTTCAAAAGTTGGTTGTTAAATTGTAAAAACACATCATACCATATTTTTGAAGTAGCGAAATGTTGTATGCCGCTTGGAAACATGTTGTGATGAAGAAAGTTGTGACAATAATACATACACTTTTAATTGTTTGACTAATTTCAAATATTTTGAAATTGATTTGTAGGCTAAAAAAGCAAATTTTTTGTATTCATAAAATAATTATTATAATATGTTTTAAATAATAAATAAAAAACAAAATAGATTTGAAAGTTTATTTATTAAAATGGACGCTTTTAACTGAAATCTACAAGTTTAAATATCTTTAGAAATGATTTTGAAACTTAATGGTTAAATGCGTTTGTCAGGGAGATTTTATCTAAAGGGGCTCTTTTAATTTTTTTTAAAAGCTTTACTACCATAACTTTATGTGAAATTTTGTGCGAATTTCTACAATAATTTGCAAATTTGTTGTTTATAAAATGTATTATTAAGTTTTGTCTTTTTTTTATTATTGTTTAATAGCTAGAGTGTTATTTAAAAGTTTGGGAAATTCAAATATCTACAAAGGATTGAAATTATACATTAGGATAGGAAAGAGAAAGTTTTGAGCAGAAATTTTTTAAAAAAGAGAACAAGTGAATGTTTAAAACTACTTTTGTTTTTAAACTATTTGAATATGTATATAAATATTAGAACTACATATTATTTACTAAATATTTTATATACATAGGGCTATGTATTGAATATTTTTTGAGTATTTTTTGATACTATAAAAAAGGGTCAAGAAAGGGAAATGGTAAATTAAGCATTGGCAGAAAATCAGAAAATTTCTTAAGATTGTTTTACTTAATGTGAAAAAAGCCATTTTAGGGTTTATTGTATTTCTAATATATTATATAATAATGTACGTAAGTGTTGATAACTAGTTTTAAGATCTATGGAAATACTATTTATACATTATATTGAAATGTATTAGACTAAAATAAGTTTGAATTCAACTGATTTCGTTATTTAATTAAAACAAAATATTAAAAAAAAATTAACAATAAAGTATTGAAAAAAAATTAAGGACAGAGAAGGAGAGAGAAAGAAAGTGTTTCATATTTGTACAGTTTTTTTTTAATGTCAAGGGATGCTACAAAATAATTTCAATTGCGATTGAGAGAGAGAGAGAGCTAGAGCTATAGCGACAGGATAACTAGGGTCATCTAAAATTTGTATTTGACTAAATATTTATAAAAGTAGTGTGGTAACAGTTTGTAAGAAATAGAGAATTTTATGTGTTTTTTTCCGTTAGGTATATCATTTTAAATTATTTAGGAGTCTGATGTTTAAGAGAGAGAAAGAAAAAAACAAAACGAAAAAAATAAAAAATAATAATATTACCCATGACTCAGGCGGATAACGAGGAAATGGAGCTATTTCTTTGGTTGCTACATTACTAGGCAACTCAAGTCTTCCACCTAATTTTCGTAGCTTTCTTCTTCTCGCCACCCGAGATTTCGATCTTAGCATCAATGCTGCCTGCATCTTTAATGCTGATTTTTTACAATCACTCTATGCGCAACTAAAACAGATCAGATCAGTTCAGATGAAATATGTTTTTTAACGCCAATACGTACTAAACAACAAACTACTCTCTGGATTTTTTTACTTAATTTATTTTCTAGGAGGAGTAGTAGAGCGTGTTACGTGTTGAGTAATTAATTTTTTAGATATTTGTTTTTAATATTTTTTTTTTGATAATTGTCAGATAACGGAGAGAAGATAGAGAGAGCCTTTGATTCTGCAAATCGTTTTTAACGTTTTGTGAAGAACTACAATGAGGTTCTTCAGGAGCCCTATGTAAAACTGAAGGCGTTGTTATTTAAATTTTATTATTATTGTAAGTTTTACTTTTTTTTCTTCGTTAAAATATAGTTGGGATATTTTTTGAAAAAAAAAAAAAAAAAAATTTGGTAATTTTTAAAATAGTCTTATAGTATTATTATATATAATATAGTTAAAACCTGACATATATATTATTAATATATTTTCTTCTTCGTTTGTATGTATATCGATCGTTTGCTAAGTGTGCTATATAGAAAAAAGGCTGATCTGCTAAGCAGTTTGGCTGCTTAAATTTAATGTTGTTGTTATTTGTTATCCTTTTTGTTGTTGTTGTTGTTATAGTATTTTTTGCGATTTGTTGTTGCTGTGTTTTTTTGTCGTTATCTGTAGTTATCGTTGTTAAATATCACAAACTTGTGTTGCTGTTTTTGCTGCTGCTACGTTCTTGGGTTGACTTTCCAACGATGATGTTTCTGTCTACGCTGACTTTTTCGTCGTCTACGTCTACCACGCCGACGCAACCACCAGTTTAAACGTAATTGTGCGCACGTACACAACAGTCGATACATAAACTTGAGATTTTCTTGAAATTTACAGTTTTGCCGAGAACAAATAAAATCTTTTAACATAAACAATTTTTATATGATTTTTTTTAGTTTTTTTCCTTTTTTCTTCTTTTTTTTAACTTTAAGTCTAAATAGGGCTAAATTTTTGTTATAGTTTTGTTATTTTTGTTTTATATTAAAATTTTAAATAAAGTACGTTAGTATATATATATGTATGTACATATACACATATATGAATGTATATATAGTATATATATACATATATATATTTCGATTTTTATGTATGTATATAATGCTGTTGTTTTTGTAAAATTAAATGGTGGTGAAGGCGGATGTAAAATTTAATTCAATAGTTGCTGTCGTTTTTGTATTATTATTGTTGTTGCTGTTATTTTTATCCTTGTTGTAGTTATGACTCTTATTGTTTTTTTTTTCCTTTTTTTATTAGCCACATTTTCTTTTATTTACAAAATACAATGTAAGTAGTTATGTTGGTGTGGTAGTTTGTGTTGGTTGATATTGAAAATTCAAAATTTCTTTTGAGCATAAATTATTTAATTTCATTTTCATTTTAGTTTTTACTTTTCTTGTGTAATTTAGACTCATTTATTTACACGTTATTATTGTAACAAGAATTTAGCACTCTGGGATTTTTTTTTTTATTTTGTTGTTATATTTCTTTTTTGGCTTTAATTATATTCAAATCTAAATAATATCTCTTATATACAGCCATCCCTACATACACACAGTTACACAAATGCAATATGGTCGTATAATAAACTTTGAAAGTTTTTATTGTTGTTTAAATTTTAACATACACCTGTAGTGTGTATATTCTAAAGCAACATTGATCAAAATTTTGCCATGTCGACCCTTTGCGCGAAATTATCGTATGTTACAAAAAACAAATTTTACAGGAGAGCCATTTTTCTACTTTTCTCTGCTATCACTTGCAATATCAAAATGAAAATATACATACATTCAATTTTTGGACTAACGAAGTGGAATTCGCCTACAATATTTTGTCAGGTGACGTCTCTTTGAATGTAGAAGAAGATTGCATCCAAAACTCAATTTCAAAAAAATTGGCATATACGATAATTTCGCGCAAAGGGGTCGATGTATCAATTTTACCTATATCTTGCGAGTTTACACAATTTGACGTTTTTATTCCACAGAAAAAAATAAAAATTAATTTCAATTAAAAAATTTAACCAGTTAATAGTATTAATTAAACGTTTAATTTACTTGATTAAACTTTTAATTCACTTGATTAAATTTTTAATTAAAACTGATTTTATTTTTGATTAATGCTTTAATTGGTGAACAATTTTGGAGAATTTTTTCTGTGTCCGACATTGTTTTGCGTATGTAAACGAGCCCAAAATGTTTTTTAGTAAAAATAATTAAAAAGAAAAAAATTACCTAAAAAATAACGTAATTATGGAAAAAACTGCTACCGATTGTGTTATTTAAATTTGTAATTTCTTATTTAATATTTAGTTAATACTTTTTTCTTTTGCTTAAACTTCCACGTGAAATAAGTGCAGCCATTATTATTTCGCAATTGTAAAACAATGTTGGCAGAAACATTTCGGAATTTTTTCACAAAATGAACAGAGTACATTTCTATCAACATTATTTCATAGATATACAGTACAAGTTTTTTTTCGTATGCTTTTTGAGAGTATTTCATGTAAACCAGGCTTAATACAGGGCACAGTGTAAGATTTTCGAAAAAGGGAAGTAAATTAGTAGTTTTAAATGGATTATAATATATTAACCCTCTAACCGTTCGAGGTTTTTTAGAATATCTTAGATCTTAAGCAGAAGTGCAGTTTACTTGCAGATTGGAACAAAGAAAATGTCTTATGTTTCTAAATTATAAATAAAATTTAACACCATAATAGTACAAAGGGTATTATGTGTTTGTGCTGATGTTTGTAACACTTTAAAATTTTGGTCTAAGTGTATCGATCGACTTAGAATCGCTCTAACGATGTCCGTCCGTCCGAGTGACTATACATGTAAACCTTGTGCCAAAAGTACAGGTTGCAATTTTGCTAAACTTTGGTATCGATGTTCTAATTGGCAGAAGGACCAAGCGTATTGAAAATGGTGAGAATCTGTCAATAATTTCACTGACCGACTATACTTTCTTACTTGTTTATTAAAGGATTTTCCGTCCTTTTTGGGAGTTTTTCCATAATTTGCGGTTTTATGATTTTATAACAATTTCCAACCATTTTTTTTACATAATAATAATAAATTTACATAATAATTTTTAATATGTTATGCTGTATGAATAGTATAATGTGTTCAGAATTTTACATAATTGTAGAAATATGGCCCTAAGGCTCTTTCGAATTGGACATATTTTAACAAAAAAAAATTCTTATATATCCTTTTTTTTACCTTATAACCAGTGATGTCAACTCTTCACTACTAAAAATGTCAGCATTTCTTTATAAAATGTCTAAAAAATTATTAAATAGTGGCTAAAAAATGGCTTAACAAGATTTTCATTACAAAAAAACGCTTCAGTATCAATAAAAAACTTACAAAGTTTCTTTAATACATTAAAATTGCACATGAGACATTATTCTGTTTGTATAAATACATTTAAAGTAACAATAAACTAAACATAAGAAAAGTCTTTGAATAAAGAAAAGCTCAAATTATCGTTTAAATTAATTTTTTGTTGTTGCAAAAGTCATTTGCATTAACTTTACTCAGAAAAGTTTAATGTTACAACGCAACTAATGCAGCATTTATTAAATTTTTTGATTTAAAAAATTTTTAAAAACTTGAAGGAAATTTGGCTAAATATAAATGGTAAAAAAATGGCCAAGGCTAAATTAGTTTTTTTATGGTTAAACGAGATGAAAAATGGCTAAATGTAGCCACTAACCTGGCGTTTACATTTGCCAGTACTGCGCGACAGTAGCAATACATGCAAACCTTTTCACTAATACATGCACACTTTTCTAACTGCCTTGTCTACTGTTTAGCAAATTTTGCAGATAGTAAAATTGGAGAGAGATTTGACATTTGCTAACAGTAATCTAAAGTTTTGTAAGCGAAAGGGGAAAAAATCAAAATGTAAAAAAAATTAAACATAGTATTTTTGCTTTGATTTTTTATATTTTAGTTTAGTTTTATATTTGTTCACACAATATAGTTATTTTAAGCTTTTTTTAAATTTGTTTAGTTTCTACAAAATACTTTTAGCTGGTTTTGCGCTGCAACATTCACGTTTGACATATATTAAAAAGTGAACTGTCTTAACTACTGTCTGGACGCCTACGTCACGAAGACAGTTATTAGTGTTTTTGGCAATTAATATGTATTTTCTTACTGTCTTTCCAGTACTGTCAAATGTAAACGCTGTGTTAATGGCAATATTGGCAACACTGCTTATGATTCCCAGACGAAAGTGGTACAACACAATGTATGTGACTTTATTCATACACATATGTTTGTGTTTTGGTTTTCATTTCTGTGGTAAATCTGCCAATGATAATAATATACATACAACTTTGACAATTTCAATTCTTATTTGAATTTTACAGACGTTTGGAAATTTTCGACACTTCAATGTCAGTATTTTTTCTAACACCCACAACCGCTTAATAGGTACTTAGTAAAGGTAATGAAAATATTTAATTCAGAAATAATAAAAATGTGGAAATAATAAAACCAATTAAAGACAAATACATCATCACCCTTTATTACATTGTCTTATTTTTAACTGCAATTTTTTAAATTTGTTTATATTTTTCCAAAACATATCCTTTTCTCAAAAAACGATGCTTAAAAAAATTGCCTTAAAAAAAATTTTTCCAAAAAAAATTTTTTATATAACACGCCTTCATTAAACAACCCAATAATTTTTAGTAAAATACCTTTTTTTTTAAAACCTTTCCCAAAAAGATACACACTTTTATTCTCCAATAGAAACAAAAAAAAAAAATATTTTTTCTGAAAAGGACATGGTTATCTTCAAAAAGAGATACTTTTATCTAAAAGAAAATTATTAAAAATTTTTTTTGTTCAAACAGATAAATTTTTCTTAAAAAAATTATTTTTTTAATCCAAATTTTTAATTAGGCTTAAGTTCATCAAATTTAATTTTCATTAAATTATTTTTATGAAGAAAGGAATTTTACAACATGAAAATTAATTAAAATTTACTGATAATTTTTCATTCTTGACTCAATCTGGGCTCGAACCCAGGCGTTTTTTACGGACAGGTTACCCTGACATGTTTCGATTGCAACCACTCAATCTCCTCAGAGGGCTTGCCGTTTAACACTCGCAGCCATCGACGACTGCTGACGTCATTATTCAAACATCAATCCTTAAACCAAATTGTATTTAACCTTTGGTAGATCGAAATTTGCTTTGAATGATTATCTATTTTAATTTATTTTACATGTTTTTCCTTTACTTCTGTTTTTTCGTACTTTTGTCAAGAATTCTTCTTAAAGTTCAAAGTACATATTTTGTTTTGTTTTTTCATTTTTTTTTTTTACTTTATTTTTCTTGCTGACCTTTTCAGCACAACTTGAAGGACAAATGCAAACATAGAGCTCGTGCCTTAGCTTTAACAATAATTAGTATTGTGGTTATTTTGTCGAACTTTTTATGGTTTTTAATCCAAATTTTTAATTAGGCTTAAGTTCATCAAATGGCTGTGAGTTAATAAAATTTGATTGATTTCCAAACTTATCTCAATTGACCTATTATTTCACTTAGCACCAAATATCCTCCCAAAATAAGTATTTTGGCACGAAAGTGCCTTAATTTTCATGAAAGTGCCCGCCCAAATTTAGGGTTTAAGTACGTTAGGGTTCATACAAAAAAAATTAGGTGAATAAAATTGAGGTCAAATATAACTTTCTGTTCTTTTTCAATCATGGTTAAGAGTATGTAGCACTCTTTCTTGTTAAATTTATGAATTGGAATACGGTACCGTTTCATACCGCAAAAACTAATATGTAGGTCAAAAACTTTAGGGAGATATTTTAAAAATGTTAAAGAATTTTTTTCCGGGAATTTCTGAGAATTTTTTCCCAATATAAACCCTAGTTATTTTTATGATTTCTAAAATCTTATAGATGTTTTTATATCTTTAAACAACTTTATATTTTGTGAAATTCTATTTCCCCAGTTATTTCGTCTAATTTACCATTTTAAAAATTACATGCAAATGACTTTTTAATGCAATTGCTTATTTTGGTAATAATTAACGGATTTACGTTTAGATAAAAAACCCATTTTTTGGTTGATGTGTTTTAATCTTCGGGCATTTCTTTATACAAATTTTAGTTTTTCTTTCAAATATTTTTAAAATTGTGCTAATAATATGCTATTAGTTAAGCAAAATCACATAATATAGCAGCTATTAAGTAGCTTATTTAGGCACAAATCCAAATTTTGTTTTTAGGTTCAGTTATTTACCTTAACATGACACTACTGTAAATAAAAAGAGGTAGAGTATTTCTGTCGTTTGGTGTTTGCTCTAATGATTGCTACGGGACAATTAAATATTGTATCGTCTTAAGATTAAATGTATCGAAAAGCTTATTTAAAAATGTAATCCTTAAAATAGTAAGTAATCTTATTATTATTTCCTTTAATGTCCACCAAGTTGTCGTCGCCTTCGTAAAGCAAACTAAAAACTTTACAAACAAACAACAAGTAAAAAGTCTAAAACGGAACTGCATACATATACAAACAATATATTTTTATATAAATGTATGTTTTAGTATATACATACATATAACAAAATCGCCAAAAATGTATAAACGAACATATGTACATTATTTGTAAAGAGTATAAGTGAATGTAAGTGTTTATGTAGCTGTGAGAGTATGTGTTTTGGCACAAACAACCCAGCAACATGTAAAGCTCTCGTATTTTTGGTCTGCCCAACCAAACCTGATACAACTAATGAGCCGTTTTTTAAAGTCACTATAATTTTTTTTTATTTTGTTTTTGGGGCTTTATTAAATAAAGTCAACAACAGAAACTGAAATTTACTCTATATACATACATAAATTAGAGAAAGAAAGAGAAAACTAAAATTAGTTTGAAAGGACAGGGTAGAGGGTAATATACAGAATAACATGCGACACGAATAACAACAAACATGCAACATTGAAAATTACATATAACATAGAAAAAATAATTAAAACACACTTACAATAAATACACACATATCTGCACACGAATTATATAAAATGAGGGAACGAATGAGGAGAATAAAATCGGAGATAACTTGCGAATAAAATATTAAGAAACGTTACACAGAGGCTGCGAAACGTCTTAAATATTTTTGAGCTCTAAAATGAACTGAACCAGAGCAGAAATAAAACTGAGCTTGAACTCAACTTGAACTTGAACTAAACTAGAACTGAACTAGAACTTAAAAAGGGCTAAACTGGAACTTTACTAGAATTTAAATATTCAGTCAGTATTAGGGATGCATACGATGCATCGATGGTTATAAAACATCGATGTTTCGTTTATAAACATCGACAAAACATCTTAAGTCGAATTTAAAAAGTTGACAAAAATACAAATTTTCATTCAAAATACATTTTTGTTAACGTTTTTAAAATTTTGTAGTATAAAAGGAACTTTACTTTTATTTTGGTTTTTTTATTTATTTAGAATCAACTCGAGCTTCTTACGAAGTTTAAACGCCAGAGTTATCGTACAATTCGTTAAAGGCGAATCTCATTTTGTCTAGTCGTCTTTTCGCCAGTGCAAGAAAGTAAAAGAGAAGGTGCATGCCTACATATAAGACAGCGCCCCGTGATAACAGATACCAAAAGTACCGCTTTTGGCAATAGATATTAGTGACATGGTTCATTGAACTAGAACTAAACTAAAACGCAACTAGAACTAAACTAGAGTTTAACTAGAACTGAACTAAAGCTGAACTAGATCTGAACTTAAACTAAGCTAGAACTTAACTGAAATTGAACTAGAAGTAAACTAGAACTGAACTAGAACCGAACATGAATTGAATTAAATTGATTAACGATAAACTAGAGCTCAACAGCCCTCTGCTCCACGAGAGATCATTGTGACTCCAAAGAATTTATAAAACATCACCGCTTTGAACTTATTAAATAGCTAAATAACGTTGAATAAATTCTAGAACAATAAAAAAAAAACGCTTTATAACCACTGTGCAATAGGGAAAAAAGAAGCGAGTAAAAACAATTCCCAAAAACCGTTTGTGATTAAATGAGTAGGTGTTTAAATATCTGTTCGTGAGTTTAAAATATAAAATAGTATGTATGTATGTGTGAAGTATTCAAATGTATGTATTTTTTGGTGTGTTAGTTTCACTCGTAATAACACAAAAAAATATATACTGGCATTTAAGTTACTACAAAAATACACACTCACACACGATAAAACTTGTAATAGTAAAAAAAAGAAAGAAGAACAACAACAAAAAGCAAAAACAAAGAAACGACTTAAAGTAGCATAAGATGTGAAAACTTATAATATTTTCTTTTTATACGAATAGTAATAAAAGTAGCACGAGAAGTAGTAATAGCAAGAAGTATTAATAATAGTAATAAAATAGTAAGCTAGACACAGTTAGTAAGTAAGAAATAGCGTTATAGAAACATGTCAAAGTGTGTTTTTTTTTTGGTTGCGATTATTACATAGAAGGTACAAATTAGCAAATTGTACAGATAAATAAGACCAGCCTGCTTTTTTTTTTGTTGCGGCGTTACACAGTGGCGTATGCTAAAAATGTAGTAATTAATATGCAACTTGAATCCACTTGGGAGATTTGCATGCAACAAATTTTCCGACTTTTCGACTACTGTATTTAAACGTGAGTGGACAAACACATACAAAGGAAATATGTATATATTAAAGAAAAATAATTTTTAGTTGTGGTATGAATGTTCTATTTTTATTATTTTAAGTATTTGTAAATGTTTTAATATTTTTAATCCAAAATTTATGAGCAAAATGAAAAATTATTTTGGAAAATTTTGATAGAAATCCCAAAATACTTTTGAAAATGTCTAAATAATTTTTTAGTATTTTTGTATACTTAAGTACCACAGGAACTTGATTAGTAACGAGCTAAAACTATATAAGGACAGGCATAGGACAGAACTAGAACTGACCTAGTACTTCACTACAGTTAAACTAGAATTTAACTAGAGCTAAACTAGTAAGAATTTGAACTCAACTAGAGCTAATGCCTTAGAACTGTTCTAGACAGGGACCGTAACGGAAATAAGTTTTATTTAAAAAATTAATTTTTATTCATTATTGATTTTATTTTTCGGTTGCAAAAGAAAAGTTATTTTTTGAGTTTTATCTATTCCTCTGAAATAAAAGTTATTTTTTGATTTTTATTTAATCCTCAGAAAATAATAATTATTTTTGAGTTTCTCTTTTAGTTTAAATTGGATAAATAATCGTTATTTGCAGTCCATGGTTCTAGAACGTACAAAACAAATGTTAAACTTATCTTGGAAAAAAGTTACACTTCATGAAAGATTCCCAAGATTCAGGATTTTTTCAAGTACCCTAGATGAAAAGTTGAGGTTTCATGCAAATTCTCTAAGCAGCGTGGAATTTTATATTTATTACCACTTTTTTTATTGCAAATTATACGCCACTGTGCACTGTGACGCGCGCGTTTGTTGGTAATTACCTCAATATGCTCGCAGACGCAAATACCTTCTTCGCAGTAGGCACACAATTGAACTTTACGACCACCACTGCTAGTAAAACCCTTGAAGATTATATGGGGATCGTCGGTGAGCAAGGGCTCGTATTGTTGATGCTGATTAAATTGTAGCTCTTTAAATTGGCGTTTAACACCACTTACCGTAGAGTCAGCGTCCAATTCAAAGGCATCACTGCGACGCATGCGATAAACACTGCATTTACGTTGGAGCGGTCCGGTGGGTGGCTGCATATGATCGTCGTCATCGCAAGAATCAATGGCAGCGGTTAAGGGTTGTTTTTCCTCATTAGCTTCGGAAAGTTGATCATGTGGTTTGGCCACATGTCCAGGCGAAGCCAAGGGCGTGGCCGGCGTCACAATAATTGAGTCGTGGCAAGGCAAAGCCATACTACTGGCCTCATCCTGACCAGTCGTCGTCATCGTTCTAGGTGGGATGCCGCCTGTAACGTCGTCGCCGGCGACGGCCACGCCCGCTGGCGACGTCGGTGGTGTGGCCTCGACTTGCGAAACGAGCGGCAGCGTGGCGGTAGCCGATTTCGGCAAGTGCGAATGATGAAAACTGGTGCCACTGCTGCCTGAATGACGATGTACTAGTTTAGGAGAAACACGACCATGATGATGGTGTTGGGCATCCAGGGTATAGCGACCCATATGCTGGTGATGACCCTGGTGGGCATGACTGTGAGCATGATGACTATGTCCCTGATGGGTATAACCGCTATGATGGGCATGTGTATGCATATGCATGTGCATAACCGATTGCGTGTCGCCCTCATCGATTGGCAGTAGAAGCTTGGATTGTGCCGTATAACTGCCACTTAGCTTGCGCGGCTGAGCCTGCGGTGTACGTAGATAGTTGTTCGGTAATTGGTGGAATTGGCGAGATTGTCGTGTGGGCGTGGAAGCGCCATGATCGGCAGCGACCAAACCCGCTGCCTTCGGTGGATGTAGTTTCGCTTGAAGTTGTTGGGTCTTTTTCTGCTGACGCTGACGTTGTCTAGCTTGGCGCGAAGCCAACGAAGCACCGCCTGCTGCCGCATACATTTTGTTTTTGTTTCTTTTTTGGTGTTTTCTTTAAAACTAACTTATATCTTTCTCACGGCTTATAATTTTTGATAAAAAAATGACAAGTGTAAGTTTTTGTTTTGGTTTCTTTGTTTAAGTTTAAAAATTGTAAAAAAGAAAGAGTAAGGCAATTTTACCCCACCACATATGAAAGTTTAAGAACTACTTGGAAGTGTAGATTTAATAAGAGTGTAGTGGAGAGATTAGTTTGTTGAAGTTCAGGGACTGTTAGCTTTTATTTTGATTTTCATAAATTTGATTTATTTTGAAAATATATGTAGAAATTTTAAATAATAGAGGCGAATTTTTTGTTTGTTTTAAATCCAACACACTTTTCAAAAATGTTCATTAATTAATTTTTTGTTTGCTTTGTAAGTTTCCATGTGAAAATGCTTAAAGAGATTTGAGTAACACAAAAGAGATAATATGAAAAGTGCTTACAAAAAAAATTCTAAAATAAAGTGCATATTAAAATTATTGGATGGAAATTAAAAGAAATTGTCACTAACTTTGTAATTTTTTTTTAAATTATAATACAGCAAGGATTTTCATTTACTAATATGTTTTCAAATGTTGAAATGATTTTCTTTACAAAATGGAAAAATAAGTTTATGTAAATTTGAATAAAAAATATCTAAATAAAAACTATTTTAAAAATATAAAAAAATTTTAATTTAATTTTACAAATTAGTTAATTTACCTAAGAGGTACTAAAGTATCCCTTAACATTATCGGCTGTTAAAAAAATCTATATAAAATGAATTTGTTTTTTGTATAAAATTATAGCGAATATTGAATTGTTGTAAAGCTATTAAATGAATAATACAACTTTGTACATAATTTTATTGGAGCTTGCGTTTCAATTCATAACGTTACGTTAAGTTTGTTGTTATTTTGATTAAGTTTATGATTATTTTTTTTTTTGCCAATTTTTCTAATTAAGCGGGGCTTAATTTTGTTGAAATGTGTAAGAGTGTTAGAGAAAACAGGCAGAGACTAAAGGGGAAGACCTCTAAAGGTCAGGTCACATCGTTAAGGGGTTAAATTATTCTATAGAAATTTAAAAAAGGCATTTGCTAGATGGTAGCATCAACAGCATTCGCTAACAAACTATATTAAACTTCTATATAAATATGCAGTTTTTTGACTTTACAATTGTTTTTTTGTTTAATAATAATTTATATTTGTTTCTATGTAATTTGTAATAATGTTATACATTTATAAAATATTTTTATATTTTTTAAATACGTATTGATTTCTTAAACTACCACATTATTATATACTTTTCTTCAGTTTTTTATTTCGCTTGTAGTATCATTTCACATAGAAAGTAGGTGGAAAACTGACTGACTGACTGACGGTGATGATAATGAGTTTGTATTGTTGATGACGTTATTACATGTATCTTAAACATAAACAAATATCTAATAGAAACATTTTTATTAGAAGAAACTGCACTGCTTTGCACTAAACTAAACTACACAGTTAAATACTTCGCCTTTTCAGAGAAAAAGTTGAAAAACACATACACAACGGTAAAATACTTTCTTGCCCCTCTATAAGTTATAAATTGTATATAAATCGATATAGTTACATAATAATTATCTAAACAAAAACATTCGCATAAAATTACGAAAAGAAAAAAAAATTGAATATACTTAAAAAAAATAAAAAATACATTTAATTTTTGAAAATGTTAACAATTAGAATTTGTTGTACTTATAAATGTCGCTATTATTACGTTTTCAGCATTTAAGGAACAAATGCAACAATTAATTAAATTAACTTTATCTTAACAACTAAACTAATTTTTCGCTAAAGTATTTTTTTGTAAGTATAAAGCTGTAAAAAAGATGGAATTTTTTGTTTCAATGAGCAAAATATTAATAGAATAAAGTAATTTGAAAATATTGCAAAGTTTTGTAAGGTTTTTTTTTCTAACAAACAAAAAGCATGCCGAAAAATAAGATACATATGTATGTATGTTTGTATATTGTACAAAATAATCAAATAATCCTTAAAAATTCAGTTGTAACTTATGAGTGCTTTTCAAATAAATTTGTTTACACGTTCAATCACTTGTGTTGTGAAAACCGCACCTTTGTCCTGTTCTATTTAAGTACTCGTCCTCTTTAACCACAATTCTATTCACACCACTCTGTTCTAGTTTCATAGAGTTAAAGTTCTGTTCTCGTTAAGTTCTATTTCAGTTCTAGTCAATTTTGCCAGAGCTTGAAGTTTTGATCATCAAGCTTAATTTTATAAATAAAAAAAAATGGCTTAAAATTGGTTAGTTGAATTATATTTCATAATAAAGTTGTAAAAAATATGCATAAATAAAATATTTTGACACGTAAAAGAATAGATAGTCAATTAATTCAATCTCTTTATTCTTCGGTAAACAAAAATAGCTAAATTACTGAAAAGTTTAAATAAAAATACAATTTTTTAAGGCTAAACGAGATGAAAAATTGCTTATTCCAGCCATTTAATGGCTAAATTGGCAACACTGTTTCAAATCTAGTTCAGATCTAGTTTAGTTTCAGTTCAGTTCCATTTAATTTTAGATCTGTTTTAAGTCAGTTCTAAGTGGTTCAGTTCTATTTAATTTTTAATATTACTAATACTAATTGAGTTCTGGGGTCTAATCTATCGTATGCGATGGAAAATGATCGAAATTATTTATTTTGGTATCATGAAACTTGATATCCAATGAAATGTATTGAATTTAAAATAATAGCATTCGATATCGAGTAACTCGATATTACATTTTTCGAGTTTTCATTCGATTCGTCAGTGTCTATCGTATGCAAAAAAATTCGATAGTTTATTCGATACGACAGTATCGAATGCGGTGATTAAAACCCTGGTTTATTTCCAGTTTTAGTTAAGTTCCAGTTCAGTTTTAAATTTTAGTTCTGTAAAAATAATTTTCTTTTAATGGTTATTTATTGAATTTAGAACTCGTATTTAATTTCCAAACTTTAAACGTTTTTTCAAAAATCTTTTAAAAATATGTAGAATTTTCATTGGAAATAAATTATTAAATAAAAAAAATTTGTAAATTTGGTTCATTTCGTTTCAAAAAGTAGAAAAACAAAACGAAATTTTTTATAAAAAAATTTTACTTGAATTAAATGCAATTATGTATATTAATAGCCACTATTCGACTGTTCAAATCGGCTTTGTTAGATAACTTTCAAAAAAAAATATGAAAATTGATTTTCCAAGATTCCACTCAAGAAAGACAAAAAATACAGCTTTCCTTTATTGACTTTTTGCAACAAGCGTTAAGATTGATAGCTTTACTGAGCATTACTTTGTGATATCGTACATTTAGACGGTCAAAATGCATTAAAAAGGCAAAATTACATTTTCCCTCGTATGATACTTACTAACTTCAAATCAATATATCTCGACCTGAACCTGACCTTAACCCGCGAAACGCCGGGACATGTATGGGTTTTTTTTAACCGATATAACTTTTCCCGGTAAGCAGAACCCCCATCGATCACTGACCTCTACTAATTGTCGCACTGTGTAATGAAAATAATAAATATTTCATGAAAATAAATTTTATTATTTTGGAGAAACTTTACTTTAAGCCGAAATGTTAAAATATTCACAAACTTTGTTTTTGACGCTTCGCTTTTATCAAAAAAATTTTAAATTTCAAAAAAGGTTGTTTAACTTAAATTACCCTTCCACCTGTTGCCAGCTAAATGAGAAGGCGATGGCTTTGCTGAGTAACCTGAATGTCACGTTAATTCCGTTGCGTTAAAGGTAAGCAGGGATTACTGAAATTCAGGGTTGCAGCAGTAGCTAGCCTACCATTATACAGTTGGCACCCCTAGCAGGTATCGGATGTGAAGTCCAATCAGTCACGCATCTGAAAAACCAACAATTACACACACCACAGCAGCTACGTTGACGACATTGAGCATGAAAAGGACAACGAGACACAAAACTTGGAACGTGCGCAAACTTCTCGATCCCTGTGGGCCTTTGTTGTTTATTGTAAAAACAGGGCATACTATTTACCTTTAAATCTTTGGCGTTCGGCAAAAAGCTCATTAGTAAGAAACTGTAGTTTTTCATAAAGTTAAATTGAAAATTATTTATTTGGTGTATTTTATAGACCTTTTTCCTTAAGAGCAGATGATAACAATTAAATGCAGTAGGGCAGTCTTAAGTTAACACAAAACGAAAAAGAAATAAAAATTAAATTGAAGCCAATCAAAAACAAAATGCGTTTTTTTTTTTGACTTAAGACCCATTTGCCTTACGGCAAAGATAAATAGTCTTAGGTCCGTTTTCACAACTAACCGATAGCTAAAGGTAGGATTTTATCGGCCGTATAAAAAGTGTTCTATTATAACAACTTTACTTTTACCTACTGTTAGGATGCACCTTAATTTACTTTATCGCTTGCTTAAGGTTAAATTAAAGTTTTAATAATGGAACACTTTTTATAAGGCATGTTAAAGTCTACTTTTAGCTATCGGTAAGTTGTGAAAAACGGGCCTTAAAATGCCTTTTATATTTATTTTAAGAAATGTTTAAATTTCAAATAAAGTTAAAGAACTAAAATTTTTTTGTTTTTTAATTTTTAATTTACATTTTTGTAAATCTTTAAATCGACATTTTTCCATAAACTCATAATTTATAGCTTTTATAATTGTTGCTAAATTAAAGAACACATAAAAAAATTCCCTTTCAAAATTGTTTAGGAAAAAGTTACATTTAAAAACCCATTGTTATTCTATTAAAATTAAATTTAATTTCTGTCAGTACAAGATAATATGATGACACTGCAAAACTATCTAGTTACATGACAAATTAATATAAAAATTCAGCTTTCAAAAATAATAAAAATGGAAAGAATGGCATGCACAAAATGACATTTTGGCCATTTGCATATTATTTTTATTCAAATTGAAATAAATTTATTAAGTATGAATCTATTAAATATTCTAACAACATTTAATACTTATACACTTAATTTGTCAAAAAAAAAAAAAATCACAAAAAATATCTCTAGGGGACATTTGCTAGATGTCTAGTATTTAATACATTTAAATCAAATTTTTTTTAAATACAATATTTTAAACAAACTAAAATATGCATAAGCCTGTTTGTAGTTTTATACTTATGTTTAAAATAATTCATTATTATTTAAAAACATTTACTGGCTTCTAAACACAATGCTTGTTTGTTAAAATATAAATAAATTTTTAAAATAAATTTACATATGAACTATAGTTTAGTTACAGATGTTTATATATCTAAATATGCTTGTGTACATATCATTTTACATATCGTTGGTATCCCAAAGAAAGGCCATAACTCGATAACAGTTTTACAAGCAACTGTGCAGCTAAATTACATATTGATACGTACAGTTTCTGTTCTGTTATGTTTTTACCTTCTGCTGCAAAGTTACAATAATGTGAGTTAGAGCCTTTCTGCGTGAGACCAACGAAATATATAAATCAGAACTAAAAAATGTCAAAGTTGTTGTTGCCATTCACATGCGACTTAATGTTGGGGTCTCCATTTAATCTGTCTCTTAAAACTTTGATAAATTATGCACTGTCACTCTTTGTGCCTCAATTATAAAAAAAAACAATCAAGTGAAACCCCCCCATAAAGCAACACAATCAGAGACAGGAGTAGAGGTTGGGAGAAAATACTCGAAGGCTGTATTGCCATACGAGGTAATTTGTCCCCAAATAAGGGATTTAAATATTAATTCGTGGAAGAGGATTTAAGGGCTTTTGTAAAATTTGGGGATACATAAAACACTTTTTATAGGTTGTTTACGGGAAATCGCAGAAATTTTAAATAAAATTTTTATAAAAAAAATGTGTTGCGTTTTTAAGCAATGTATGTTTTCCAGAACATGGGCGTAACTTTTGCAGAAATTCGTTATACAAGATTTGAAATCAAAATAAGAATAAGAATATTTTAGTAAAATATGTGATTATTAAGTTTTATGAGACCAAAAATCGCACTAAAGAATTTTATGATAATCGATTCAGAATTTGCCTTGATCGCCTAAAACGATAATAAATTTTATTAGGTTAAGTTGCATTAACAGCCGCCAGCAAGCATAGCTTCAGTAGTGTTACCATGGGAACTGTCTCGTGTACGTTATATATTACGTAGCTGATAGCTTTAACCCCTAAACAACCGTCCAATTAAATGAAAGATTAAAATCAGTTTTAAAGAAAATCTGGTTTTGTCTCTAAGAGCTCTCTGACAACACAGTTTAAACATTAAGATTTTTTCCGATTAAGTTTTTTTAATACTAGGTATAACTTTACTTTAAACTTTTAAACACGCTCCTTAACATTTTAACTCTCGGTGTAGGGTATCAAAGATATTCTCTAGCCGAATATAGAAATTTAACTGGTTTTTTTTTAAAGCACAGTTGATAAAATAAATTTTTAGTTCAAAACTAATGTCTTATAAAATAATTTAACATTTCGCGACCTTAAGCTTCGTACAGACGGTGGTCAGATCTTATAATATTGTCATTTATCTGACAATGATGCCATTTAGGGACGAAATTGGGTATTTAGATTTTGGGGGTTTTTTTTTTTTGGAACATCAAACTTCAAATTGGGACATGAGCCAAAAGTTTTCTGGCAACCCTGCTCGTAGGTGAGTAAACAATGAGCAGATTTTTAATTATTCTCCTTATGAGCAAAAGAATAATATACATTCCTACATACATATAAAAAACTACACTCATTTTGTATATAAAAACACACAAACATATGTTCATATGTAAACACATGTGTCTATTTACGTTTGTTTAAGTGAAAGCTCCACAAAAATGCAAATGAACGAGACCCTTTTAGATGTCGAGAGTGGTAAAATAAACATTTTAGCCTACGCAAACAAAGCGATATGAACTATAACAACTATGACAATAATAGCAGCAACAAAAACTAAGCACCCACTTCACTTTTAGACAATATTTTTGATGCCAAAGTCACAAAAAGCAGCCAGCACACCTGTAGTCCGAACCATTGTCCCACCGTTGGTGACAGTAGCGTGCAAGAATTTAGCAAATTATGGGTTTTAAAAGAAAAATATTTGTTTTTGCAACTATAAATTACGGCGAGAAAATAATTGGGTGTTTATTACAAAAAAAGAAGGATTATCGATTTTTTTAAAACTAAACTGGCCAGCATGATAATTAAAAAAGAAACTGTCAGATTGAATAGAAATTTGTTTACCCTAAATTGGGATAGCATCTATTCGTTTTTTAAACTTTCAATTCTTATAAGAAAAAAAATATTATTACACAAATATGTATGTCTAAACAGAATTTTTTTTTTTTTGTACAAACAGATCTTATTTCTGTTGTTTGACGTACAATAATACAAAAAAATTTTACCTCCCTTTATAAACTAACATAAGTCGAATTAAAAACACTTTCGGTGACGATTGCACAATGTCTTTAATGCACTAGATTGATTTATAAAATTAATAAAATGATTATTTCTTTCAAAGCAAATTTTTGAGCTTAAGGACAACTTTAAAAAAATTACAAATGTTGTTAAACAAAAAGTTAGAACACTTTTAAAAAAATCGTGAAAAAAAGCAATTTTTGTATTAAAGTCTGGGTTCACACCAGGGTTGTGAACTATTTCTAATCAAAAAGCGCCGTGCCCCCAATCAAAAAGCGCTAAAAAGCGCTAATTAAAATTTAAATAACAAAAAACTTAATGAAATGTTTAAGAACCAAGTTTTATTTATTACACTGGCCGTCAAAAAGAAAATCGTTTTAAATAGAAATATATCAAATACAAAGATTTTACAGTGCTAACCTCATTTATCAGAACTCGAGGTATATTAAGAATAAAATAAGACATGAAATCATGAAGATCAGTAAACAAAATGTTAACTAGACGTGGTTGAATAAACTATTTGGATTCAGCAAGCTAAAGTCAATTTGTTTCTTGATGCAAGAAATTCGATTCTGTTTAAAAATCAAAAAAATCAGACTAATATTAAATAAATGCTGCTTGATTTCAGAAATATCTTTCTTGTTTTTAATAAAACTAAGCTACTTTTGTATATCTTGTTTTAAGAAATTTTTGATCATATACCAAAAACTTGAATTTTTTGATCATGAGAAAATGTTTGTTTA
Source organism: Pollenia angustigena (assembly GCA_930367215.1). Classification (NCBI taxonomy): domain Eukaryota; kingdom Metazoa; phylum Arthropoda; class Insecta; order Diptera; family Polleniidae; genus Pollenia; species Pollenia angustigena. The sequence goes on along the minus strand of OV884057.1, from coordinate 5,668,055 downwards.
TTTCAGAAAGTTTTACTAAATACATAGGAACAAAACAAGTTAAAATTAGGAAATTATTTTTGAATTTTTTTGTTTTATGAAACGAAATGGATTACTTTAGAAAATAATAAACTTCTTTCCTTGTATAGTATGCATTTCAGAGTACCTATACATCAAAAGAATTTAAAAAACGGAAACAAATTTAGTTTTAATGTGTCTTGATTTTAATGTATGCAAATAAAAGTACAAAAATGTCGGGTATCTAAAAAAGCGCTAATTTAGCGCTCTTTTAAAAAAAAGCGCTAAGGAAGAAATATGCGCATTTTCGACAATTAAAAAGCGCTAAATCTAGCGCCAAAGGCGCTAAATTGGCAACTCTGGTTCACACTATGAAAGTTTTCTTTCAGAAAGTCTGAGTTTATTGGTGAGAGGAGAGAGAACATGCTTTTCCTTTTTCCTCTCTCACCCATAAACTCAGACTTTCTGAAAGAAAACTTTCATAGTGTGATCCCAGACTAAGGAAAGTTCGAAATTTTTTGTTAATTTGTGATTTGAATTTTCGCAAAAATTTTATTTATGTAAAAAACTGTTAAATTGGTGCAGTAAGAGCTTCGAAATAATTATAGAATTAAAATTTTTAAGAAACGTTTAAAATTTAAACAATTTATATAATATTTTTACCTTTTTTAATTGAACTTTATATACTGTTAAAACAAGAACATGGCACGCAACTCTAAAGTTGTAAATATTTCTGAAGGAAAAAATTAAAATAAAACAAGTTAGAGTGCTATATTCGGCTGTGCCGAATCTTTGATACCCTCCACCGACACTTCGAATGTTTTAGGAATAATATCTGCATGATGTTTATTTATTATTATAATCTTTGTAAAAACAGACATCTGCATTAAAATTTGTTGCGGTTTAGACCTATATACAATTATTGATCGACAATCAGAATCAATTTTAAAAAGTTTGAGTAGAATATCAGTTTAAGCTGAACTTAAATGATTTTCAAGAGAACAAATTATATAAAAGCCATGGTAAGCTATGAACTAATCATCCCAAATTCTGCAGAACGATTTCTGGCATTAAAAAACATAAATTTCAATACAGCGGTGCAATTAGTTTAAGCGTTTGCAGTAAATTTCAGAAGGCTGCTAAAATGGAATCTAAGGTAAATTATGGACCGTATATCACAAAATTGCATAACATTTTTTCTGACCTTATGAAGCTCAACTGGAGGAAAGTTTACCGCGTATTTAATTATTTTACCAGAGTGGGCTTTAAATGAGGCCTATGGTAAGTTATGCACCGATCTTCACCAAATTTCACAGTATCATTTCTAGTTCTATAAAACTGTTATGATAGCGTTATTTTTTACGTTTTTAGGCGTACTAAGCTGTTTTTCGAGAGTAAGGTTTATATGGGGCCTAGGGTAAATTATGAACTGTTCTTCACGAAATTTCACAGTCTTATTTCTAGTCCTGTAAAACTTTTATGTTCCAAATTTTGTTATGATAGCATAACTTTTAACGGATTTAGGTTTTCTAAGCTGTTTTCCGGGAGTAAGGTTTATATGAGGCCTATGGTAAATTATGGACCGTTCTGCACAAAATTTTAAAGAATTATTTCTCGTTCAATAAAACTGTGATGTTCCCAATTTTGTTATAATAGCATTATTTTTTACGTTTTTAGGCGTACTAAGCTGTTTTCCGGGAGTAAGGTTTATATGGGGCCTATGGTAAATCATGGACCGTTTTCCACGAAATTTCACAGTCTTATTTCTAGTCCTGTAAAACTTTTATGTTCCAAATTTTGTTATGATAGCATTATTTTTTACTGATTTAGGTTTGCTAAGCTGTTTTCCGGGAGTAAGGTTTATATGGGGCCTATGGTAAATGATGGACCGTTCTTCACAAAATTTTAAAGTCTTATTTCTCGTTCAATAAAACTGTGATGTACCAAATTTTGTTATGATAGCATTATTTTTTACGGATTTAGGCGTACTAAACTGTTTTCCGGAAGTAGGTTTTATATGGGGCCTATGGTAAATTATGGACCGATCTTCACGAAACTTAACAGTTTTATTTCCAGTCCTATTTAACTGTGACGTGCCAAAATTTGTTATGATTGCATTGTTAGTTAGGGTTTTAGGCTTACTATACCGTTTTCCGGGAGTAGGGCTTATATGGGGCCTAGGGTAAATCATGGACGGATCTTCAAGAAATTTTACAGCGCGATTTCCAGTTAAATAAAACGAACTGTTGCGAAATCTTGTATTATTCTGTGCATTTTTGCACCATTTATGTTAGTTTTTGTAACAAAATTATCACATTTTGATTCATAGCTCAGATCCTATTGAACCGATTTTGCTGGATTTCAATCCCAAACTGCTTAGGATAACTACACCAAGTTTGTTTATTTCTTTTGAGTTTTTCGAAAGTGAGCGTGTTTTCAACAGACGGACAGACAGACGGACATGGCTAAATCGACTTAAAATTACTCAAGGACCCAGAATATATATACTTTATAGGGTCTGAGATGAATAATAAAAAAGTTTCACATGGAATGACAAACTTAATATACCCTCTTCACAACTAATTGTGGTGGAGGGTATAAAAATATGTAAAATAAAATAAACCGCAGATTGAAAAAAATAAAATGTAATAAAAAATTCATTTTATCTTTACAGAAAGTACGTCTTTAACCTAAAATGCAAAGAGATTTTCTATACAAATTTTCCTTTTACCTAAACTACAATTTAGAAAAAAAAACAGTTTAAGGTTTTACGAAATTGAACTTTGTGATGTACTGAAAGTCGGTTAGCCAGACAGCCTTAATTTAGAAGCTTAACCAAAAACCACATTATTATTTTTTTAATTTGCTTACAGGTTTTCATAAACAAAGCTGTGAAAAAAGCAAATAAACATTTCATCGTTTTATTTTAGTGTATTTGTTAAAAAAAAACATTCAAAACTACGTATTTTCGATTGTGTGCTCTATTTGGAAGCCATGGGCAATCATGGACCCGCCAGAACAGTGTTATGGGGTTAATTTCATGCAAAAGTTATTTTTACCGAATATTATTTCGATATCTTCATATATATATGAGATTTTAGGATGGGGTTTTTATGGGACCTATGGTTAATGTTGGAACCAGGTCATTACATAGTAGCTATCGTCAAAGTTATTATCGCCAATTTGTATGTTAATACCACACTTTTTGGGAAGTTATAGCATTAAAACCTATTTTCGGGAGTAGTATTTGTATGGGAGCTTTAATCAAATATGGACCGATTGCAATAAAATTTTGTAAGTTTATTTAGATTGGAATAAAATCAATTTGGAACAAATTTAATCTAAATATCAACACAATAAGATGGTTTATGGGCACAAGGGCCTTATTCCGGAACGAAGCTTGTACTGGGGCTAAATGAAATGATGTCTTCTTTAAAAGGCTTGGTCCTTGTGACAATAAGAACCTTTGTACCAAATTTCACCAAAATTGCGAATTGTACTGTCATGCAGCTGTGATTCTGAATCGATCGGTATACTAAAAGGTGGCTCTAGAACCAATATTTTAAGTTATTTCAAACAACATTTACTTTTATATCGTGAAAATATAAACATTTTATAGCTGACTTAAAAGAATAGTGTACAGCAATTTTTGACGCTAATACTGAGTTAATTTTAGCTTTTATCTGGTTTTAACAACTGTGTTATTTTTATAAAAGATTTTTTTTTAAAGTTTTAATTGCCAAGAATCCTTTTCGAAATCAAGATTTTTTTAATGTCAAGAATTTTAAAAATTTGAATCTGGCAAGCCGGACTGCAAGGGAAATATAACCAAAAATTAAATTTAAACAAAAAAGTTGTTAAAAAAAGACAAATTAAAGAGAACCTCATTTTTAAGAAGGTTTGTTTTGTTTGCAAAAATAATCCTTGTTTATTATTAGTTTTACAAAATATTAAAAAGTTTATTTATTGATAAATATTTCACACTGATAAATTTTAATAAATACCATACATAACTGAATTCTAAATAAAACAAGTAAGAGTGCTAATTCGGCTGTGCCGAATCTCTGATACCCTCCACCGACAGTTAACATATTTCAGCTGTGGGCACTATATACATATACTTCTTTAAATTATTTCTTAATCTTTATGATTTCTAGTCCTATAAAACTTTGATGCTCCAAATTTTATAACAGTAGCATCATTTGTTACGGTTTTAGGTTTTAGTCCCATAAAATTCTATTACAGTAGTTAAATTGATTACAGTTTTAGGCGTACTTAACTGTTTTCCGGAGTAGGCTCTGTATTGGGCCTATGGTAAAGTATGGACCGATCTTCACGAAATTTGACAGTATGATGTTTCGTCATATACAACTTTGACGTACCAAATTTGAACAGTAGCATAATTTATTATGGATTTAGGCTTACTAAACTGTTTTCCAAGAGAAGGCTCTATATTGGGCCTATAGTAAATTATGAACCGACCTTCACGAAATTTAGCAATATGATTCATTAAAAACTAGTGGTGGTGGAGGGTATAAAAAATTAATCCAAATAAACTACTCCTTTTCCTAACACAAAAGCAAATAATGAAATTTTTGCATTTAAATTCTCGTTCAAATTCAAAAAATAAAGGAGCATATTTTCATTAGTTTATACTCAAATTATTATGCATTGCAGGTGCGGGCATACATGAACATTTGTATTGCATGAATTGGCCCAAATACTTTGTTCTTTAAGTCGGTAATTTAATTAATTATTTTGCGTACATTTGTGAATTTGTATACATCAAGGATTCCTACCGATATGGCACAATTTTTCCATGATTTTAAATTGCGCCTGTTTAAATTCTACAAAATAAAAAAATAGAAAATAAACGTTCCAACCCAAACATGTTTAACGTACGAAATTTAGAAAAAAATAGAACATTCACATGAAATCCGAACACAAAAATGGCAGAAATTGTATGTCCTCAATTGAAATAGACGTGAGTACGTGGAGAGAAATATAGATTTACAAACATGCACACTTGCACTATAAATGTATACAACACTAACACATACTCCCTTCACAACGGTATAAAGAAGAATGTCTAAATTAAATGATCTGTGCTACCAACTTTAATGTTTATAAATCTATTTTTTAGTGAAATCTAAAGTACTCGCTCGTTATAGTAGTTTTATTTTCCTTTTTATTATTTTATTTTTCTTGTTAAATTTTTCATTTAAATTGAACCCAAATTGCAACAAAATACATTTATATATGTATGTATGTATAAAAACTTTGGTTGCAACTTGACAGCAGTAGTCAGTGTGTGTTTGTGTGTAAGTTTGAATAAGCGGAATGACTGTGTAAAGGATGTTAGTATGTATGTATGCATGTATTAAAATAATCTTTGTTGTTGGTGTGAGTAAGTGTAAAAAAGGTTTTCATCTCCTTGTGAATATTTTTCTTGTCTTCTCCTGCAGTAGGCTTGTGACGTTGTTGTTGCACTTACTTATTTACACATCCGTGCATACTCGCATGTTTATTCATATGCAAACAGAACACGTTTACAATACGCTTCATTGGCTGCTTTCGGGGTCTTTTAAATATTTATGACCGTTTTACCAGAATTTACTAACACCAACGAAAAGTGAGAATACACACATGCATATCCTTAAAAACCCCGTTATTTTTTTTAGAGATTTCTCCATTTTTTCACAAATGTGTGGTACTTAGGAGTATTTTTGCAGAGATTTTAAAATTTTCTTGCATAAAAGTAATTTTTTTTAAAGTACATTTTTTGAAAAATTATATTACAATAATCAAAGTTCTTTATTAGGAAAACGTATTGTAAAAAATAAGACTTTTTTAAATACCATTCGAAAAGTACGCTTTTTAAATATAGATTCTGGTAAAGTACTTTGTAAACAAGATGGTTTTGTAAAAAAAAATTAATGAAACAAAGTACATACTATCATTACCAAAAAGTACCTTAAGTAATACAATTCATACAACAAGTATCTATTTTAACAAAAAGTATGTTTGCACTTTTTAACAAAAAGTCTCTTTTTAACAAAAAGTCCCTTTTTAACAAAAAATACCCTTTTACACAAAGTGCTTTTTCAAAAAAGGACCTATTACACAGGCCAACACTCAATTTGCTTCTTTGAATTTATCAACTGATTGTAGTTAATTTGGGTGCGCTGAATTCAAAACTGTAATCAGTTTGTCTCTATCAGCTTTAGTTTTCATGATATAACTTTTTTATACCCTCCACTTATGACCTCCAATTACCACTTACCCAAAAATTTTTTTTCCAAAATTTTTTTTTTTATGAAAATTTTTTATTTACTGTTATAGTTATTGCTTTATTATTATTAAGTATTTAGAAAGTAAAACTTTTCCATAGGAATTTAAAAAAATAAAAAGAAGTAAAACTGTTTCATACAGATTTATTAAAATAAAAAAAAATACTTAAAAAAATTTGGGAGTTTTTTTTTTTTTTTTGGCAATAACTATAACAGTAAATACAAAATTTTGATAAAAAAAAAAAAAATTTGGGTAATTGGTAATTGGAGGTCATAAGTGGAGGGTATAAAAAAGTTATATCATGAAAACTAGAGCTGATAGAGACAAACTGATTACAGTTTTCAATTCAGCGCACTTAAATTAACCAGAATCAGTTGATAAATTCAAAGAAGCAAATTTTCTTTAATTTTGTCGGGCTGTGTTATTTATAAATCTTTTTTTTTTTTTAAAGTATGCTTTTCAAAAACTTTGCAAAAAGTTATATTTTGCAAAAAGTATTATTTTACAAAAAATACACTTTTTGGCAATAAATATACATATATAATATATAATGTATATGTATATATGTATATATAATATAATATTTTTTTTAAATACACGTTCAGAGTGTTCATTTAAAAAAAAAAACTACAAGTTAAAAAGTTAATATTTTCACGCCTTTTACAAAAACTAAAATTTTGTTGAGAGCGAATTGTATTGTATTTGTATGCATTTTAACATAAAAAGCCCTTTTTACAAAAAGTTAATGTTTCCACATGTGCTAGCAGGATAAAGCAACATGCTTAATGCCTTCTGGTCTCTCATAGACCGTGCCGTCCCTAACTTATGTCCAGTATGTAGTCAGGGACCTCATGACGCCCCCGCATATTTACCTGTCCAGCTAGACCTACTCCGCTATGTCCAGGATGGCTATAGACCTACCCTGTGGAAGTAGCTAAATACCTTGAACTTGATCTGGCAGAACCCCCGATTAAATGTTGTATATTGCAGCGAAATGTTGCCTTATTAAGAAAAATCTACTTTTTTTTGGAACAAAAAAGTGCACAAAGTTAAAATTTTAAACGAAAGTTCGAAGTTTTAGTAAGGGAATGCAGTGGCACATGATTTGTTATTTTTTTTTTTATAAAAGTTGTGGAGAGTTTTTTCACTTACTTTACAGCATCTCTGTATGTCTTTTTGCGTAGCGCATAAGTGTGCCCTTATTTTTTAAATGCACCATGAGTGCCTCGCAAAATGATACAATTTTTTATTGGGTTCCTTTTTAAAATATAAAAGCTTTTTAAGAAAATGCTAATTTTTAAACAAAAAATACACTTTTTGTTCCTTTTAAAAAAAAATTGTTTTTAACATAAAATTTCCTTAACAACACGCAAAGTGTATTTTTTACAAAAACAACGATATCTTGTTTTAGTACCTACTGTACTGAAATTTTCCATTTTATGTCCCATTTTCCACTTCACATCCCAGAGTTTATCCCCATTTAAACAAGGTTATGAAAACATATTAAATTTTGCTAGATATTTGATGTATTATGTTTGCAAATGTACTTGTAAGTGGTTACAGTTTTTAATATATTTTCAATTCTATTTACTTAACTCGCATTAGGCATTGTTGCACAAATACCAAATAGAACAGAAAGAAAAAACAAACTAAAATGAGCAACATCTGGTTATTCTAAAGCTTAGCAAAATATAGAACAAATAGCCTTGACCGTAGCCAAAATACAATTTTAAATTTAAATAGATGAAAAATGTATTTTCAGAACTCACAAAAACGCAATTAAACTTAAATAGAAATCGTTGAACCAAAAACGGCAGCAAATTAAAGAAAAAGTTTCTTAAAATGTTGTTAATGACTAGAAAGTCTTCAAAGAGATTATGAACGATGCTAAAGACAGATCAAATATTAACAAGTACTCGTACCCAACTGATATGAAAATTTTTAAAGGAATTTAATAAATTTGTTCTTTTATCATTGGCAACTTTTAACATTGAAACACATAGAGCTTAATGTTAACAGATTCACACATACAATAAAATAAAAATACATATACATACGCCTTTGTTCATGTAATATCAAAAACAGGATGTACTTTTTTTTGCTGTTTGCATTAATCATTAAAAAACAATGTTCATATTGTACTTTTGTGCACGTTGAATTAAAAATTAAAATATATACATACATACATACATACATACATTCATACATACATACATGCATACATACATACATACATACATACATACATACATACATACATACATACATACATACATACATACATAAATTAATATAAATACGCTCTTATGAGAAAAATTTGTACTGCTTATTCCATCTGACATTTACAGAAGCTAATTAATTTTGCGTTTACACTTAATTTCATAAATTTAAACACTAATTTCATAACATTTTCTTTCCAATAAAGCCCGTTTCATTGATATTAAAAATATAACTCCTTGTTTTATTTTGATTTAAACTTGTGTCACTCTATAAAAAAAACCCTTTATTACCCATTTCTATACCCACAGTGACCACACAAGGCGATAATTACAGATTACCTAGATGCACCCCCTTATATTAGTAATGCAGGTAAAGAGGTGCATGGATAGAAGTGCAATATCTTCGTCCGCCAAATGTTTCGGGCATGTCTCTCAAACCAACATATAGATGGCCACCAGAGAACTGCAAAATCACTATTTTTCTTGATTTATTCATACGTGAATGTAAAACTCTTTGCTTGCAAAACAAAGTTCAACGTTGGTAATTTTTACATCGTGTTGTACACATTTGATTTTTGCATGTATTCCTTTTTAATTGAAAGTGCTTTATTTGCATTTTTGTTGCGCACGCAATATAACACAACTGTGTAAATTCAAAAGGAACACATTCTTATACTTTTGCATTCAAGTAGTCATTGTCCACTCGATGAGACGCTTTGTTAACATTAACAACAATAAACCACTCGATGAGACGCTTTGTTAAAATTAACAACAATAAAAACAACAATAACAAGAATACATTGTACTGCATACAGAACTACTGTACTTTTTAAGATGAAAAAAAAGTCTGTTTCTATGGAAATGTGCGTTTAGTTTAGTTTCATTTCAATTTTTTTTCTTGTACTACATAGTAACTGCTGAATGTCTTCATGAGTAATAATTGCTTGATTTCTGGCTTTTTTTTTTGTTTTTTTTTTCTTTACCAAAACAATCATTGTCGCACCGAACACACAAACATCTTTAATAAAAAACGAAGCTAACGATTGTATAAAAAACAAAGCACGATGTGCATTATTTGAATGACTGCAAACCAGCAGCGAATGTTTGCGGTTGCGCAAGTTTGATTGTATGGCCGCAAGCGAGTGTACTTGTTGCTGTTGATTTAATGCGATTTTTTTGCAATTGCACAAAGCCGTTCTCTGATGGCCACCTGGATTAAGCTGCAAGGGTCTTTATAAGAAAAATTACCCAGGCGTGTGATTTTTCTATGACCAGGATAAAGAGAGAAGTCAGTTTACTGATGGAAATAAGGACTACAAAAACGCCAATAAAAAGAGCCAAAAGGAGTGCTTCAGAAGAATATGTAAAAGTTAAGTTACGCAGTTACAGCACGACAAAAGTCTTTGTCAGTACATACTGCAATAATTAACATTTATTTTAAATATGAGCGCTACACGAGCATTAAAACAATTAACTACTTTGTGGCAGACGCTACGTTGTATCTTTTATTTAAATTCCGTTAAATGAAATGTGACTCCTTTTGCCGACAAGCACAATTGCCGCATTTGTATTTATGAGGTGCATGATTTCTTTTAGTTCAGTTGCTCTAGGGCGCTTAAACTTGCATTACAAGTATCAACAATAATAACACTGTTCAAAACTAAAATTGTAATAATTAAGTATCTGATAATTGAGCAAATAAAATAAAATATTAAAGCAACCCATTTGTATTAGTGTTGTTATTGGGTTAGGTGATATAACTTCTACCCGCACATACATACAAACTATAATTGTAGTTGTTGTTCTTGTTATTACAGTTGTTATTCTCTAATTTTTGTTTTCTTTTATTACAATTCACTTGTATTTATCATCATACTCATATTTATTTACAATCGTATACATTTGCTCTCATATTTAACGAATTTAATCCCAGCTAGCATTTGAAAGATTGTATTTTTCAAAAACCATCTTGATGAGTCTTTTTCGAGTACAAAAACTTATTAATCAATTACGCGCTTAAAAATCGATTCGAAAATATTTCGCGCTTATGACTTAAAAGTGCTTGATTTAATATACAATAACAGATCTTATATGAATCGCAAACTGGTTATCCAGTCGCTTAAAATGTGAGTATTTAATGTATTTTATCCGATTTTGCTCGTTATTAATTAAACTATTAAAGTTGCTTCTACACGATCTGTATTTTGCAATGGGTTTGTCAGATGTTAAATTCATATGTTATTGCACATGTCTGTCAAAATTGACAAATACAGAAGGTTTATAATTTTTGCTTTCACACGTTCGTTTTTGGTTTTATCTGACATAACCTAAAATATTTCAAAACAGCAAATTGTTTACATATTTATATTATATTAATTTTTAATTCTTAGAGTAATCACGATGGTTATTGTGCAAATTTGCAATTTTCAGTGCATATTAAGATTGATTGATTGACCACTTCTTTTTGTGCAAATGAGCTATTTTTCTAAAAATTAATTCTGGCATCACAAAAAACTTCTGGCAGCACTTTAAAATAAATTTTTTCTTTTTGAATTATTTAAATTTAATCCTCTATTTTATACTAAAACCCACGAAAATGTAAAATTTATAAGTCTCCTTAGAAAACAATATGGCGCTTAATATGTCAAATGTTATAAGCTTAATGCACTACTAATTTTGCTCATAGTTTTGTTAGTGCAAACGAAGTAAAGAAGAGCAAATTGCAAATACTTACATTTTGTTGTTGTTTTGTGCAAATGTATGTATTTTTGCACGCATTTGCATTGTTTGCACACTATGCACTACCCATCGTGATTTCCCTTTCTATTTCAGTTAATTAAAAATATAGTTTTTTTTTAAAGAATATGTTTAAATAAATAAAAAAAAATAATTACATATGCCGCCACAAACAAATGACCTGCAAAACAGCGGATGTCAGATGATTTGACAGATCAAAATAGAATACGCTCTAGTTAGAAAAATATTTACTGCTTAATCCATCTGACATTTACAGAAGCAAATTAATTTTGCGTTTACACGATATGTATGCATTTTGCAGTGGGAAATTTGACAAGTACACTGCTAAATACAGATCGTGTAAAATCATCTTAAGAAAGCGTTCAAGAACACAATGCTTTAATTTGCTGCAAAAAATTAAAGCAAAGCAAACATTTTAGTGATGTTGGTATTTTAAAGCAGGTAATTTTACGACAAACCATTTTCTTCCGACAAAAGTATCTTTTGTGATTAGAAAATGAGCGCATATTCTGATTTTTTTAATCGCGCAAAAATTAAAAAAAGACTGAAATTCGGTTTAAAGTTTAAAAAGTGCTAGCTGGGCTGTGATTGAGAAAGCATATGTGTGCGTGTGTACGTGTACTTATTTGAGTAGCTTATCAATCACAATTATCGCTATATTTTTTGTTATTGTAATGGTTATTGTCATTAGTAGTTATTGTTGTTGCAGTAATTGTAGTATTTCTCTAATGGCATGTGCAAATTGTTTTTGGTTTTGGTTTTGGTTTTTATTATTTTTAGTGTAAGTAGTTGAACGTGTAGTATTTTTGTAGTCATTGCCTCAGGGATGATAAGTCAGTACAATTGTACTTTTTCAGTACTTTTAGCATTGTAAAAGTACTGAAGTACTCCAATGACATCATGTTTAGTACAATTTAAAAATTTCAAACGCTTTAACATTGAAAACAAAGCAAATAAAATCGCCATTATGTGAATAAGGTATCGAGTTAAATTCCGATAAATCATTTACTGAGTGCTCATAGGGACAGACACATGGGAAGTTCACGCAATAAATCAAAAATTGACTTCAAAATACAAAAATTATGTCCTTTGAAAGAGGAAACCTTTTGACATCCCTTTTGTTCAAAACTTTCTTCTAAATGCCTTTCTTTAATCCGAGGTTAGAGTCAAGTGTTAAAGTTAAGGTCTAGTCAAAAATTTCATTTTCAAAGTGTTAAAAAATGTTTGAAAATATAAAAGTTTAATAAATTAAGTTTTACATCAAAAAATTTCTATTTTGTTTTCACATTGAATTAGTATGATTTTTAGAGAATGAATCTATCGCGGTGCGTATGGCCTATATTTCCAATATTTTAATAGTTCGTAATCGTTCAAGTTGTAGAGATCCCCAATATTCTCCAAACATACCTATCTAATACACAATAAAGAACAGAATGTTTATATTTGAATTCAAGTTTAACTTTTTGCTATATTGCATTTTATTACTTGTTTGCACTTTTTATATTTTTTTGAACTAATCAAATAACTTGTTGTGCCAGTAACCCCCTAGAAAAGCACTTTAACTGAAATTTACCAGATTTATATACTCAAAAAACTGAGTTCTTTTCATAAAAATGTTATTGCACGCTTAATCACTTGTTTGTGTGGCAACCGCATATTAGTTTTGATGGAACAATTTTTTAAAAGTTTTTTGTGATTGACTCAAATCTTTTGAAAAGTAATTTTTTATAATTTTAATAAAACAATTTCGGTTATCTTAGTCTGTGTTCATACGGCTCATGTCTGATTGACAAGATTGCTACTTTATAGGCGAGAGGGACGAGGGAAAAATAAACGAGTTTACAGATGCTGTCTTTACGTTTGTCTTTCTTATTCGTTGTTTAATTTTGTTTTCAATATCTAATAAAACAGAATAAAAAACATGATATGAATCATTTGAACGCCAATTCACGTTCAAAGAAGAAAAAGGAAGAATCTTTTCAATAAGACATGAACTCAGACTAAAACAGCAGACTTTGTTTGCACAAGTTGGGATGCATATAAGCTATAAACACATAAGCTATAAATTCTGTAGCACAAGTCACTTTTGATACATTTTTTTTATTCTAATAATAAAACTAGGAAAAAATATTTTTTTTTTGTTTTTAGTACAATTAGAGTCAAAAAGTAAAATTTTCTACTAAATAAAGTACAATTTTGAAAATGTCATTTATCATCCCTGGCAATCATTGCATGTATGTATTTGCAATTGTTATGAGCACACAGTTAATATTAAACACACATACACTTATACATACATATGTAAATGTTGTTAACATTACGCTGATTTTTTATTTAAATTTTTTTAAATTTTTGCCATGTATTCCAGTACAAGCATACGCATGTACACATGTATGTTAATGTAATCATACATGCATATTCAAGGCTATATGGGACAATTAACAATAAAAATTTGCATATATTATTTGTAACTATACATACGCTTGATCTTAAAGAGGCTATTAACACAAAATCATAAAAAAAAAATTCAGTACAAGGAAAACAAGTTTAAATTTAACATTAAAGGCATCTGAAAAAGAATTTTTAAGCCAACCTTTTCAATACCAAAAAGTGGAACAAATAACACGATCTTTTTACAGGAGGTAGATAAGAATGTTATTTTTTTTTTTAAATACAGGTACAGTCGGAAAAGTTGTTTTAATTAGGAATGGGCAAAAAATATCGATACATATCGCCGATATTTAAAATACCGATACATCGATGTATCGATATTGAAATACGACTATCGAATTCGATATTTTTTAAAGTCAGTTTTCATTAAAAACCCAAAATTTTAGCCGTTTTTTCAAACAATATGTATTTAAAAATTGGCATCACTGCAAGCATCATATGTTTTTTCAAACTAATATGAAGATCAATAACTCCCCGTCTTCAACTGACATGATTTGCTGTTATAACATGGTTATAAAAGCGTTGTTTAAACATTTGCATTAACAAACCTGTTCCAACATGAGAAAACCTCTAACATGATGAGTCTATACTTAACACTAACATCAAATTAGTGTTAATGTTAAGCATTTCATGTCAGTTGTAGACTGCATGTATTAGAAGAAAAATTAAGAAAGAAGCGGGGGCTTTACCTTGCAGATTTTTAATTAAAACAGTAAAGTCAAACGAACTTGAAAAGATTTATTTTATGCGGTTTTGGAACAATGTATGTGCCTATATATATATTTGGAATAATAATAAGATTTGGGCATATATTAAATTTTTTAATTTGGTAATACGTTCGATATATCGATATTTTTGAAAAAATAAATATCGATACTCTTAAAAAATATCGAATCGATATATATCGATATATTTTTTTAATTTGCCCATCCCTAGTTTTAATAAGTAGAAATGTTTTTTTTTTTAATTTTTAAAAATCAAACAATACTAAATTTGTTTTAATAAATTTTTTATCGAAATGAAAAAAATACATTCAAATTTCTTTGCGCTTAAACTTATAGATTACAAATATCAAAGAATAATATAAAATAAGGATAACTGTTTGTTACAAAAACATGATTCATATTAATTTCTTTTAAACTGTAGGGCTGACGGAACACTTTAATATTTCCAATTAAAAAGGTCCCCTACAATTTCAAGTCTTGCATTTGTTTAAAATTTTTATTATATTTTTTTTTTTTGTTACAAAATTAAAAAAAGCTAACAAATATCAAATTTTTGCAGATTTTAAGCCTGGCTTAAAACTAACAAGTTTCATATAAAGCCATATTTTACATTAATGTTGGAAACAAATTTTTGTTGAATAAAACATTTCCCAGGTTTTTTAAATTCTACCTTTTTTCAGAGAAATTTTAAGGAATTTTTGTAGTAAACAAAATAATTAAAATACATAAAGGTACGTTTTGTTCTGCGACTTCTCATAGAGTCCAATCATAATGCACGATGTTAATTGTGAGTCACACCTTAACGTCAAGTTTTTTGCCCAACTTAATTTGATATTTCTTTGTTTCAGTGTTTGACAAATTAAACCATGGAGAGGTACACAATTGAGCAGCCATTAAAATTGTTGAAGACTTTTATAAAAATGGGCGTTCAATTCAAAATGAATTTCGTGCGCTTCGTGATTTTTATGGGTCAGCATAATCGACCAAATGTGTCAAGAATATTGAGAATTGTGCTCAAATTTTAGCAAACCGGGTGTATAGGAAATGTGAAAACACTTGTGCATTCTTGCCCAAATTGTTTGGTGCGGTTTATGGGCTGGCGGCATCCTTGAGCCGTACTTCTTCGAAAATGAGGTCGGCCAAGCCGTTACTGTGAATGGTGTTCGATATCGCGAGATGTTTACGAGCTTCTTGTGGCCAGAAATTGAGGATTTGTACCTGGACGATATGTGGTTCCAACAGGATGATGCCAATTGCCACACAGTCAATGAAAGAATGGCTCTTTTGCGCGAAAAATTCAATAGCCGTGTTGTCTCACATCGTGGTGATGTTAATTGGCCGCCCCAATCATGTGATTTGACCCGGTTGAATTCTTTCTTTTGTGATATTTAAAAGAAAACGTGTACGTCAATGAGCCATGAACAATTCAAGAGCTAAAGGATGAGATAATTCAGCACATTAACGACATTGAATCTCAATAAAGTCTCAAAGTCATTGAAAATATAGACCATCGGATGAGGTTGCCACCGATGCCGTAGTGAGCATTCGGCCGATATTTTGTTTCACACATAATTTTTATAAATATTAGGATAATTCTCCGAAAACTTTTTGTTTTATTTACAATTAACATCGTGCGTTTTGGTTTGACCACTCTTTATAACAAAAATTTTATTGATTTAAAAAAATTATATTGACAAGTCCTAAAGATTATTTTTGCAATTTTAAATGCAAACAAAAAATAATTTTTGAAAAACTTTCTGAATTGTTTTAAGAATTCTGGAAGTCGTTACAATATTTTTAAAAAATAATTAATTTGTTCGATATTCTTGTAAGAGAACTAGATTTTTAAAGTTCAAAAGTTTTCGTTGGCCATCTATTTTTTGGGGTGAAGTACCAAACAATATTTAACAGTCGTTTCTACAGCACAATGTTATACTTAACAGATCTAAAGTTAGGCCCTCGTTGGTAAAATAATCTATGCGAAAAGTTTATTTTATAGAAAGTAGAATTTATTTGCAAAAAAATATAGTGAAACTCAAATATTTAGGAAACATATTTTCGATGTTTAATAAGAGTAAATCAGGAATGCTAAATTAAATTCGAATATCTTAGGCTTTCTGCACCTCTGCTTTACACTAGTGAAATTTTTTCAATGTTTAACATTAAGCCTAGAAACTGTAGCGTTATTTTTTTCTTATTTTCACATTTTGTACTTTGCATCGTTTCAAATTATGCCATTTGACATTATTTTTAAAAGTAGACATACGTTGTTATTCAAGAAATTATTAATTTTAACATATTATAACTTTATATACTGCGTTCTTTTGTATCCATGTAATATATTAAATAATTTTTGCAAGCCTTGTGCAGGCGTAAAAAAAAGATACCAATAAATCGTTGTAAGAAACTAATGAACTATGTGTAAGTAGGAAATATAAAAAAAAACACTTTTCAAAACCCTCGTATAAGTTGCCATCCTTATTTTATTATTATAAAATATTCAACACACAACACACATCTTTATTTTAATTTGCCTTTTTTATTTTTATAATTTTTCCTTTTAAACTATTTTTTATAACTTTTTTCATGATTAGTTGTGTCACATTTTCACCTTATTTTTTTAATACTTATTTGATGTGGCCATCAAAAGGGTGTGATTTTATTTACAACTCATGCATATTATATGCAACATTCTTTAGTATAAGTTGTTATTTTATTGGTTTTTCTTGAAAAAATTTTCTTAGTGAAAAGTGACTAAAGAAAATTGCTTTAAATTTTTTTTAATAATTTATTAAATAAACAATTAAGTTTTTGCTTTATGTTTTTTAAATTACTTAAAATAAAATTTTCCACGGCGTATGAGTGTTTTTTTTAAATTAAACACCCGTAACTGATACGTCTGGTAGGCACAGAGATTGAGAGACACACAAACTGGGTCTATAAATCTGACTATTTATTTGATTCGCTTTAAAAGTGCACTACTTTTTGAGCCTAGACATTTTATTTACCACACACTTATATGTTTGTAGATATGTTAACACACAGACACACACACACTCATATGCTTAAAAAGCTCTTTATTAGTTTAATTTAATTTTTTTTTCTTCTTAAAGTAGGCTTTAAGTTTTAACTTAAATTTGTATATAAAAACTAAAAAAATTGTTTAATTTTGTCTTACAATGCAACGAAGAACGACAACACGCGCGAACAACAAAAACACGACTAACTGGCCAAATGTGAAAACGATTTAAACATTTTGTCCTGCTTTTTGAAATTCAAAACAACAATCACAACAACAACAAGGAAAACAGAACACAAAAACAAGAAACCTTGCTGCTTGCTACAAAAACAACAAGCCAACCTTCTCTCACAAAAAATAAGAAAAACATTAAAAAAGAAATCACAAAAACACACAACGAAACTCTTATCGGCACATACAATCACAAATAAACATCACGAGCTTTACATTGATAAGCAGCAACCATGTACTACATGAACGTTCTAGGATATGTCGTGTTTCCGTGTGCCGAAGTGTAAAACGAAAAAATTGTACAACAATACAACAACAAAAGCAAGAGCAACAAAAATAAGCAACAGCAAAAAAGCAAATACGTAAATACTTAAAGAAGAATTGCAGTAAAATGGTTTCAAAAAATGACACGCTATACTGCTCTAAGTCCTTTTTTTACAACACACAACCATTTAACAGTTATAGTTGTTTTTGTTATTTTAGAACTGAACAATTTTACTTTCATTTTCCTTTTACTCTCATGTGTTTTTTAGTACCGTTTACCGTGTGTAATGTCAAAATAAACAATAAGTCTGTGCACAAGTATTGGTGAGAATTTGTGATGGCTCTCTTTTTCAATTTTTGCAGATATTGCTAAATCTCACGCAAAACCTAAGTAAACACACGGGTCTAAAAATATTATTTTCATATATAAAACATATCGCTTATTTACTACAATAGGGGCATAACTCAAAAATATCCGTTTTGAGATAAACGCGTTTAAAGTTTTTAATTTACTCTTACCCCTTAGAAAAAAACAACACATTCTCTTCAAACGAGGAATGTAGAAAATGTATATCTTTTGATGAATTTGATATACAATATAAAGAAAAACAAAGCGAAATTTTATTTTTTGAGTTACGTCGCTTTGATGTAAACGAGTTTATGAATTAAGTTCGCGCAAATTAAGCAGAAAAATAAAAGGATTAAATATTTTTTGTGTTCAATCGCTTAGACTTTAAAATAAATTTAAATCGCAATTCGAAAAAATCGGCAAAGCAAAAAATTGGCTAAAACTCTAAAACATCATTATCAATATAAAAAGTGAAGTTTAAAAAACAAAAAAAAAAAAAAACACAAACAAGTAAAGACAATAACTTTTCAAAACACCTCTAAAACTGTTTAATATACTTAAATTCTCAACAATTTACTATTAATTTAAAAATAATCAAATAAAAATGTTTTCCACTAAAAACCAAAAATCGGCAAATTGCTAAAATTTGAAAAATGAGTAAAATTTGCAAAAGAAAAAGCTTTTGCAAAAATGTCAAAATTGGAATACACTAGCATCTTAAAAACGCTCTAATAAAAACCTAGCGAAATGGAAAAATCGCTTAAATGTCTAGAAACAAAAAAAATTAATGAACTTCCAAAAAAGAAGAAAATTTTGTGATAAGTCCCAACTATAATTCGCTTAAGTTGACTTAAGCAAATCTGCGAGCGCATGTGATTCATATGTGACAAACCATATTGAACTTAAGAAACCTTTTTGGTTAATTTTATGAAACTGACAAAAAAACGCGTGAACTAAAAAACAGACAGTACGCAAAAAAAGCAATAAAAATTGCCTTATTTTTAAAATAAATAAAGGCAACTAATGCAGCAAAAGCTAAAAATCGCCAAATAGAAAAACGCGAAAAAGTTTGCAAAAGATTCAAATACAGTCTAATCCTGATAATTCGTACCCCGATAAATCATAATTCCCGATAATTCGTAATAAACTGTCGGTCCCTTGAAAAAATCGCGTCAATTCGTAAAATTTCCATACATTTTGGTCCCCTTGCTAATTCGTAATTTTTTTTTTCAAATAAAATCTACTTTACCTCTTTTAAATCGTAATGGTTTGCTTACTACCACTTATAATTCGTAATAAAAACAACAGAAACATGGAAAGAATAATTTTTTGTTTACCGCTATTTTTATTTTGCGTCGGTTTTTGCTTGTGTGTGTGTGTGTCTTAAGATCAGTTTGCTACATAATAATAAAGAAAAATGTCAAAGCGCACGCATAAAACTCTGTCGGTGTTACAAAACAACAACTTTTTGCAGCCATTGACAATGGAGAGAAAAAATAGACGTTGCTAAGCCATTTGAAATCACTCCATCAACTCTTACTTCAATCATTCAAAAAAGAGAATATATTTTGCAAAAATCTTCAGGCTAAAGCTTCAGCTAAAGCGCGAAAAACTACCTGAATATCCAGAGCTTAAAAAGTCTTTAGTTTTTAGAATTTGTTATTTTATTTATTTTGTATTTTATTTGTAACAATTGTTTTTTTTTTAATCGTTTTGGTAAATAAATTGAAAAACTCCGTTAATTCGTATTTATTTTATTTGAACCCCGTTAAATCGAAACCCCGCTAAATCGAAAACCTCTATAATTCGTAAGAAATGGCCGGTCCCTTGTGATTACGAATTATCGGGATTCTACTGTAATAAGATATATAAAATATAAAAATATAAAATTGCTTTAGTAGACAAAATTCCATACCATCACATCAAAGAGAAGAAATGCAAAATTTTGAAATATCGCTTTAGTTTAATAAAATTAATAAGGGAATTAAATTACTAAAAGCCAAAAATCGCAAATAGTTGAAATTGTATAAACTATAACCAAAGTAAAACAGAATATTTTTTTTAATTTCCTAAACTAGTCCCGCGAAGCCCTATGCTTGTCTGCAGGAAAGAAACCAGAGTCTATGGCGGGAATCGAACCCTCATCCTCGGCGCTGATAGACTAGCTAGCTACCAGCTAGCCTAACGGGGCACTCAACATTCGACATTGTCATCGGACCGTACTTCTTCGAAAGTGAGGTCGGCCAAGCAGTTGCCGTGAATGGTGTTCGCCATCGCGAGATGTTAACGGATTTCTTGCGGCCAGAAATTGAGGATATGAACCTCGACGATATACGGTTCCAACAGGATGGTACCACTTGCTAAACAGCCAATGAAATAATGGCTCTTTTACGCAATTGCCGTGTTATCTCACGTCGTGGCGATGTTAATTGGCCGACACGATTATGTGATTTAAGACCGTTTCTTTGGGGAAATTTTAAAGAAAAAGAGTACGTTAATAAGTCAAGAACGATTCAAGAGATCAAGGATGAAGTAATTCGGCAAATGAACGACATTGAATCTCAATTATGTCTCCGTCATTAAAAATATTTACCATCGGATAGATATATCTCACTGAAGCCGTGGCGAGCATTTGGACTATATTCTGTTTTATTTACAACTAACATCGCGCAAAAACAAAAAAACCGAAAGAAACATTCTTGAATGATTCAAAAATTGGTTATTTGTTTAAATGTTTTTCACTTAGGCGTATAAGTAATGCGATTGGTTATTCTGCTCAACAGTTGTTACTCATACGTTTGAGTGCTGTCAGAAATGACGATATCCCGCCAAACGTGGCCATTTTAAAACGTGTTTGTCGGCGAGATTTTTCCATTTGGCGAAATGGCGGTTTACAAAATAGTTGGCGATTTTGTAGGATGACTTGAACATTATACTAGCTTTTTTTGTATCAACAAAATTTAATTTTTTAAATTTAATTTCGACCTACATAAAATATGAAAAAGAAGTATTTTGGTGAGATGTCCCATTTATAGTGTGAGTAGCTGTATGTATAAACGGACAAAAAACGTGTTCCTCTTACAGTGCTTGCAAAGTTTATAAAACTTTTTTATTCTATTCAAGCTTCTCTTTTTTATTTTTAAAAAAGCTTTTTAGCAAACACATGTGCAAAAGCTTTTAGCAACACGTTTTTTAGTAGGACACGTTAGAATTGCCAAATGAAAGTGAAACTTTGGGTAGTTTTTGAATATCCCACAGAAATTATTTAAGTTTTATTAAAAAATTCCTCAAATAAAGATATTTATATTTTGACCATTCCTGGTGGTACACAGGTAAACTGCAGCACAGTTATTCTTAAAAAGCTTTTCCTTTTTATATACTTAATTATTGGAAAAACCAAAACAAACACATGTGTAAGGTTAGTAAACCAGCAAAAAAAAATTAGCTTTCATTTCATTTTTTGCTTTAGATAAAAAAATTTACAAATAGTTAACAAAATCAATATTTTTGGTTTAATTTGATTATTATTAAAATATTTAAATAAGAAAAAAGGTTTTAAAAATCTCTTAAAATACACAAATAAAAATTTAAAAAAAGGTCTAGTATTCCGAATCGAAATCGGAGAAATTATTAAAGAATATTTTGAATCAAGAGGAAATTTATAAATTCGAATACAATCTTCTGGATATAAAAAGCCGTTCAAAAATATGAAAAATAAGAAAGAAAAAAATAATTAAAAAAATTTCACAAACAAATCAAAAAAAAAACAATTAAGAGTGCTATATTCGGCTGTGCCGAATCTTATATACGCATCACCAATTTCCGATCTTTTGATATATAAGGTGTAACCATTGGTCATATGAAAGTCCAAAAATTCAAGTTTTTATAAAATGTTTGATATTTTTTGTATGGTATCACGCCCACTTCTCTAACCGCGCCCACATTTTGTGGGATGGTGTGTATTGATAACCTAAATATTTGTACCTAATTTGGAAACTTTGGTTCTTGCCGTTCTCCAGAATTCGACCCCTTTGCGCGAAATTATCGTATGTTACAAAAACCAAATTTTACAGGAGAGCCATTTTTCTAGTTTTCTCTGCTTTGCTTTCAATATCAAAATGAAAATATACATTCAATTTTTGGAGCAACGAAGTGTAATCCGTCTACAATATTTTGTCAGGTGACGTCTCTTTGAATGTAGAACAAGATTGCATCAAAAACTCAATTTCAAAAAAATTGGCATATACGATAATTTCGCGCAAAGGGGTCGATATACAGAACAAAAGGAATAAAATTACAACAACAACAAGGGATTTTTGGAAAAAAATTAGAAGTAGTCGTGGTTTTTGCTCATATCTCAGCCATTTTTGGACCGATCTGGCTGAATTTCAACAACAAAATTATAATAAGAACACCTGACATAAAGATACCCCAACCATATCCGGGGGCTTCGGAAAATCCATTTCAACAGACAGACGGACAACCGAAATTGAACTGCGCTTTTCATAAGGACCCAGAATATATATACTTTATAGGGTGTAGGATCAATATTGTAGAAATTGCAAACGGAAAGACAAAGTTATATATCGTCATCTTAAAGACCTAATAACCTATCTGAAAAAATTTCAAAATTGAGTTTTTTACGGATTTTTATTCCCTATATCATAACGCATATGTGTGCAAAATTTTGAACATGTAATATTACAAATGACAAAGTTTTTGTACCTAGAGGACCGTTACGCACAAAAAAAGAGAAAAATAAATCATCAAAAATCAAGATAAAAGTTTAATTTTGTTGCATAGTATAATTTAAACAAACATTAAGTACTTGTTTTTGCTTAAACCAGTAAAAGAAACTACTACTGTAATTATTTAATGTATATAATATTCATGTATATAAAGAAATTTTTATTTATTCATACTAATTAGTACTGCAGATTGGTTATTTGATTTCAGATTTTTACAATTCCAAAAAACCTAAGTGTCATAACATAAGCTGTGATTAGAAAAACAAAATTTTCTCAACCGATATACATTACTGGTTTCATATTAATCAAAATGTGTAATTTTCGTTTGAATATTGGTAATAGTTCCAATTTTATAAAGTTTTTTCCCTCTCCTGTAAACTTTTGAAAACTGCAGATAGGTTATTTCGTCTTTTAGGTGACGATATACCCTTTTAACTTCGTGAAGGGTATAAAAATAATAAATTACACAGGCCAACACTCAATTTGCTTCTTTGAATTTATCAACTGATTAATTTGGGTGCGCTGAATTCAAAACTGTAATCAGTTTGTCTCTATCAGCTCTAATTTTCATGATATAGCTTTTTTATACCCTCCACTTATGACCTTCAATTACCAATTACCAAAAATTTTTTTTTCCAAAAATTTTTTTTTTATCAAAATTTTTTATTTACTGTTATAGTTATTGCCTTAAAAAAAAAAATCCCATATTTTTTTTTTAAAAAATTCCCATATTTTATCAGTTGATAAATTCAAAGAAGCAAACATCTTTTTTAATTTTGTCGGGCTGTGTTATTGAAGTTGGAAAATTTACAAAAATTTTTTTAATTGAAATTTAATATTGAGTTTATTAAACATTAACCTTTTATAATTTAAAAAAAAAAATACGAAAACCAGAAAAAAGTAAAAAAATATATTATTTTAATATATAATTAGAAAAGAAATTTGTTTTTAAAAGAAAGAAATCATCAACAACTTTTTAAATCTTAAAATACACAAAAATCGCCAATATTAAAAAATCGTTAATTTAAAATCCTTATTGTCATGAAATATAAAATCTAAATAAATAAATGCACAGGAAATCACTAAAACAAAAAAAAAAAAAAAAAGTTATTGAAGTTGGAAAATTTACAAAAATTTTTTTAATTGAAATTTAATATTGAGTTTATTAAACATTAACCTTTTATAATTTAAAAAAAAAATACGAAAACCAGAAAAAAGTAAAAAAATATATTATTTTAATATATAATTAGAAAAGAAATTTGTTTTTAAAAGAAAGAAATCATCAACAATTTTTTAAATCTTAAAATACACAAAAATCGCCAATATTAAAAAATCGTTAATTTAAAATCCTTATTGTCATGCAAAATAAAATCTAAATAAATAAATGCACAGGAAATCACTAAAACAAAAAAAAAAAAAAAACAAGTAAGAAAGTATAGTCGGTCACGCCCGACCATATGATACCCTACACCACAGTATTAAAAAACACATCATGCTTATGTGTCCATATAAATATGGATTTATCTATGTTTTTAAAAGTCATTAAAATCGGGTTAAAGTTTGTGAGATGCAGAAATTGCCCCCTACCTCCCCTTGTGGTCCTATTTTTGAAAAACTGTATAGCTTATGTGTCCATATAGATATGGATCTATCTATGGTTTAAATTACATTCAAATCGGTTTGAGAGACAGAAATTGACCCTATCTCCCCTCGTGGTCCTATTTTTTAAAAACTGCATCCCTTTTGTGTCCAGAAAGATATGGTTCTATGTATGTTTTAAATTTCACTAAAATCGGTTTGATAGTTTCTGAGAGGAAGAAATTTCCCCCTATCTTCCCTCGAGGTCCTACGATTTGGCCCATTTTCAATAGGCTTAGTCCTTGTGTCAATGAGAACCTATGTCCCAAATTTTATCAAATTATCTCTAAAACTGCGACCTGCACTTTGCGCACAAGGTTACATGGACAGCCAGCCAGCCGGACGGACATCGTTAGTTCGACTCAGAAAGTGATTCTGAGTCGATCGGTATACTTTAAGGTAGTCTAGGACCAATATTTTAAGGCGTTACACACATCAGCACAAATGCATAATACCCTCTCCACTATTGTGGTGTGGGTATAATAATATCCAAATAACTTCGTATATCAAAAAAAAAACTTCTTACAATCTAACAAAAAAAAAAAAAAAACTTAAAATGAAAATTAATAATTTAACAAAAAAATAATTAAAATAAAATCTAAGATTTTGTTAACATCTGTATGTACAATTTAAAAGAGACATATCTCATCATTTAATCATAAAAAGGGCTATTATCTCAAAATTTGACAAATATTTTATTATTCTTATTTAAATGATAAAAACAATTGAATCACTAAGTGCAGAAAGGGAACAACTTCAAAACATTTATTTTAATATAAACATTTAAAACAGTGTAGGTAATAATAATAAATGTAAGCACGTCTGTAGAGGGGAGAACTGATTTTAATTTAAAGTTATGTAAGATGACACTTTTAGTTCTCTTTCTGCACTTGTGATTCTGTTGAATAAAAAAAAAAAATTGGGGCCAAAGTACGGCACTCGATACTGATGGCAATTTTCATTTAAATTGAGTTTTAATTGCGATTGATATCGAATGTCGGAATTTGGCCCGTAACTTTTGTTTTTGGTTAAAACAAAAAGTTTTAATTGCTGAATTAACTATTAAAAAGGAACGCATTGTTTTGATAAAATTAGACAAATAAAATTGCTCTTAAAAAAAAAAATAACAAAAGAAAAACAAAAAACCACTTAAGTTAAGGTTACTTTAATCAATCTGAATTCGCTGATCCTTAATAAAACGCAAAATCATACATTGTACATACACTAGATGCCAAGTCAAACTGGCTTTGTGAATGACTTCTAGCCATTTGAGTTGCGTGACTGGAATTTGCCTCTTTGTAATAGTTGGCCAAAGAGGGCACCAGTAAGACCCCGACTTTGTTTCTGGCCAGTTTTTGATGTGTGGGAAGCGATGGACGAGAACGTGAACGCAACATCATACGATGAGCAATAAGAGCCATCTTTTAAAATCATTAATACACAAATATCCAATGAAATGGTAAAATGATTCTATTTTTATTGAATATTAATTTCTTATTAAGCCGTTAACCGTTATGTAAAACCACAAAATCGTTAATTGTCATATAACAATGAATCCCTTCAGAGAGGGAGTTTCGTTTCAAAGAATGAAATATATAAACTAATTTCACAAATAAATTACACTTTAACTACACGCTTGAAAAGCTACATTTGAACTGAATCGTTTCTAACGATTTTACAGATAAAATGTTAAGGCATAAGCTATTTAAACCAAATAGTACTTTTGTCTGTAGTCCAATTAGAACCACCGACAGTCAATCCATAATTTTGTTGATATGAATGCGTGTTGAGCACATTTTTAATTTATAAATTCATTGTGGCTAAAGATGAGCGCGTGAGTAGTTTTTGACTCACGGGAACGAAATATTTTAACTTTCTCAGAATCACCCACGCTCACTAACAAAAAAAAAATTTTTTTTTCTTAATATGTTTAAATCAAAAAATTTTAAACTTAAGCTATGTTCACACCTACATATTAAATATTTGATGTCCTGCACGTAAACACTATTTCATGGCCCAATTAGTAGGTCTGCGCGCAACTACAACAAGCCAACAAAAGAAAAAACAACCCTCATTTTGTCTGTGTAAAAAATGGTAGAAATGTCAATAGAAATTGCTACAAAACCAATTGCACTTAAAAAACACAACTCTGCAAAAGAGCAGCAGGAGTTTCGAGCAGACCTACTAGTTGGATCGTGAACTTGTTTTATTAAACAATTTTTGCTTTTCTAAAACGTTAACTAGATCAAATAAAGTTTAGTAAATCAATAGAAATTGTTAAAAATAAAGCTAAAGTTTGATCAATTTACTGGTCGCGCTTTTTTTTGGATTTTTTTCGTCAAATATTGGTTAGGTCTGAACATACCTTTAGACACCTATGTATTCTTTTCGTATCTAAAAAGTCTGCGAATGTGTGAGAAATTACGCACGTTAATTTTATATTGATAGTTTTATTCTTTTACACGTGATTAATATTTAAGGTATTCACAGTCACGAGTTAATCACGCACACATCTTTTGTAGTAAGTAACCTTATGCTCGCTCATTACATGGCAATAACATTAAATATTTGTTTTAATATAAAAATATATTTCAATTTTTTATTGTTGTTTTTTCTCTCTCTTCACTTAACATTAAATAGGGTAATAAAAAAATTAAATTTCATGAACTTAAGCCTAATTAAAAATATTAAAAATTTGGATTAAAAACCATAAATAGTTCAACAAAATAACCACAATACTAATTATTGTTAAAGCTAGGGCATGAGCTCTATGTGTACATTTGTCCTTCAAGTTGTGCTGAAAAAGGTCAACAGAAAAAGAGAAGGACAAAGTGAGAAAACAAAAAAAAAATGTACTTGGACTTCAAGAAAAATTCTTGACGAAAGTACGAAAAAACAGAAGTAAAGGAAAAAACATGTGAAGTCAATTAAAATGGATAATCATTCAGGAAAGCAAATTTCGATCTACCAAATGTTAAAATACAATTTGGTTTAAGGATTGATGTTTGACTAGTGACGTCAGCAGTCGTCGATGGCTGCGAGTGTAAGACGGCAAATCCATCTGAGGAGATCGAGTGGTTGCGATCGAAACATGTCATGGTAACCTGCCGGCCAGGGTTCGAGCCCGAGCCACGTCAAGAATGAAAGATTATCAATAACAATTTTAATTAATTTTCATGTTGTAAAATTCCTTTCTTCATAAAAATAATTTAATAAAAAAAATTAAATTTCATGAACTTAAGCCTAATTAAAAATATTAAAAATTTGGATTAAAAACCATAAATAGTTCAACAAAATAACCACAATACTAATTAGGGTAAATAAACTAGAAAAGTTTACTAGGTAACGACAAAACACAATGTTATCCTACATATAACATTCAAAGAAACTTTCTAATACTTAAATCAAGGGACTAATTCTGGCAGCCGTGATCGAATACTTTTCCTTTTCCAAAGAAATTTTGATTCTTATTCTTTCAGCCTATTTTGAACTAATCCAAATTATTTTTTCAGTGTTGTGAACACTCAAATAATTGCTTAACAACACTGAAAAAATAATTTCGATTTGTTCAGTATCAACTGAAAGAATTAGAAATAAATTTGCTTTCGAATCGAGAAAGAATTCGATCACGTGTGCCAGAACTAGCCCCCATAAAAAGCTTATAAAATAAGGAAAAACCACAAAAAATTCTCAAAATTTAAAGAATATGACTAAAATTGAGAACAAAAAAAAAAGAAATTAATCGCTAATATCACAGAAAATCGCTGGTTACATTTTGGCAATCTAGTATCAAAGAGCGAAACAAGTGGTTTATGTCGTCTTATAAACATAAAATTAAAAATACCATGATGAAATCAACAGGTGGCATTACATAGCTAGATGGCAACTTTTTGTTTTAGTATTGTTTGTCAGTTGCAATTCATTGCAGATGAACTGGATAGTAAGCTGACAATTTTTTTTGCTCCGTGGAGTTTGATCTAATTTGTCTTGTTAGTTTGTCTATTCGTGAATTTGACAAATAAACTAAATATTTTTTAGAGCGAATTTGGGCGAGGTTACCTGCTATGAATTTGACTTGATTTTTGTCTGGTCGTTGGGTTTATGTTTAAAATTTTTGTTTTATTTGTGTTATGATCAGTTTAATTAATTAAATAATAACACTATGTTAATTGGAAAAACTGACAAGCGTGGCACCCGGCGGGTTTACCTAAATTGGAGCACGCTGAATCCATTGGTGCTAACCATTTTTTTAGGGTTTTTATCATGAAGGGTATAACCAATTCTTACTTGTTCCATTTTTTAATCCCTTTTTAGTAGACCGGGTTTTTGTACCATTTTATGTGTTTTAAAAACTCACACGTAAATGTGTCTTAAAATAATTTAATTTTGACGTAGTTTTGTTTGGACATGTTTTGACACAATTTAACAAATATAAGCAAGTAAAAGTAAATTAATATCTATATGAACAGTGGAAAGCAAAACATTTCGGTAATATGTCTTTTTAAAAAGGCAGAACAGAAACCTTAATACAGTCGAATTCGAGTTAGCTTAATTGCAATGAACTATTTGCCTGTATTTGTTTTAACGCTTAACCGAAAATCTTTTAACACCGCATAAGATAAAAAATGTATTTATATAGAGGCGATGAAATATCTTGCATATCAAAGAATATTTTAATGCATCTGTTTGAAATAAAAACTACAAAATACCCTATAAATAAACGAAAAGACTTTAGTGGAGATCAGTGTTTAATGCAAATGTTCTAGCATATGCATCCCCGATACTCGAACAGCTGACATTTGTAAACAATTATTTAGAATCGTAAAACAAATCTGCTAATGCTGCGATAATATTTCCTTTTACACTTCTTCGTGGTATTTTAAAAAATGTTTACAAAATTATCATCACCTTTTTGTAAATTTTCACGACCAATAGTTCTGTACATCAGCTGTTACCTAATTTGCATCTAGCATTGCAAAGTTGCTTAAAATACCGCTCACTGCCAATGACAATCTAATTATTTGTTTTATTGCTAATAAAATATATAAAGCAATCTTGAAAGCACAAAGCTCGTTTAACCGAAACGCGTTTTCAGTTATCCGAATTTCGTTTAATTCGAAACCTCCTTTAAACGGAACAAAAATCCTGAATATTTTCATTTTCGCCTAATCGAATTCGACTGTAATATAAAATTGTTAATTCTTTAACAAAAGGGCACAAATTAACCTTAACCTAATATACTTAAAATATTTGATTAGGCTTACACGGAAATATATTTCAAATAAAGATTTTCTTTGTTAAATAACAGTTTTCCTCCCATTTTTTGTTCCCCACTATTTGACATTTCTAACATTAATTTCTGTTGTGGTCAAGTACACATAATTAAATAAATGTTTTATACTTGTAAAACCCTTTGTCGTCTTTGTTTTGTAATTGTGAACACATGTTAAAGTAAAACTCTCACAACAAACAATAACAAAAGACCCCAGTAGACAGACAGATTTCTAAAAAAAACGTACGTTTTATGCATTATTTATTTAACTTTCCATTTAATTTAAGACAAATTTAAAAAATAACATGAAAGTTTTTGTAATTATCGATTAAAAGCTAACTAATTAAACGAACATTTCGTTACTTTTGTAGACTCAAATGATTTGGACGAGTTTTTAACGTTGAGTTCAGCCATTATATTTTTAAGGTGTCGTAGATTTTAGTTGTACCCCCTAACTATCTCCTTTAATTAATATTATGATTACTTTTTCATCATGAAATTAAAAAACAATTTTAATTAGTCTAATGTTTAATTTTGATGCTACAATTATTACATATAATTTTTAATAACACTAGTCATACAGTTCTTGACAACTTTAACATTTTTTTATTTTCTAATCTGGGGCCTAATTCTGGCAGTCGTGATCGAGTACTTTCTCGATTCGAAAGCAATTTTATTTCTAATTCTTTCAGTCGATACTGAACGAATCGAAATAATTTTTTCAGTATTGTAAAACACAAACTAATTCTTTACAACACTGATGAATTCAAAACGATAATTTTTTTAAAGGTGTTATGAATTTCGAGCGATTTTAAAGTATTTCTGAAGAAATGTCTTAAGTTTTGTTAAAAAATCAGTTCAATTAACATATTCAATATAGAATATATTCGAACATAAACAGGAAGCAAGAGCAAAATTAATTAAACATCAACTTTTGAAGACAAATTTTCGGTTTAAATCGTTTCGCTTTCAAAATCGATTTCCATCACAAACATACCGGAATATTTAATTTTCCAAATAATTTAATCTAAAAACATCATTTATCTTACAAAACTAGAGAAATTCAAATATATTTTTCTCACTAAACTAAAGTTATTAAAAAACAAGTAAGAAAGTATAGTCGGTCAAGCCCGACCATATGATACCCTACACCACAGTATTTAAAAACACATCATGCTTATGTGTCCATATAAATATAGATTTATCTATGTTTATAAACTTCATGAAAATCGGTTTGAAAGTTTGTGAGAGGCAGAAATTGCCCCCTACCTCCCCTTGTGGTCCTATTTTTGAAAAACTGTATAGCTTATGTGTCCATATAGATATGGATCTATCTATGTTTTGAATTTCATTAAAATCGGTTTGAGAGGCAGACATTGCCCCTATCTCCCCTAGTGGTCCTATTTTTTAAAAAATGCATACATTTTGTGTCCATATAGATATGGTTCTATCTATGTTTTAAATTTCATTGAAATCGGTTTGATAGTTTCTGAGAGGAAGAAATTTCCCCCTAACTTCCCTCGTGGTCCTACGATTCGGCCCATTTTCAACAGGCTTGGTCCTTGTGCCAATAAGACTCAAATTTCATCAAATTATCCCCAAAATTGCGACCTGTACTTTGCGCACAAGGTTACATGGACAGCCAGCCAGCCAGCCAGCCTGCCAGCCACCCGGACGGACATCGTTAGTTCGACTCAGAAAGTGATTCTAAGACGATCGGTATACTTTAAGGTGGGTCTAGGACCAATATTTTAAGGCGTTACATACATCAGCACAAATGCATAATACCCCAGTTGGCCATGTCTTCAAGACAACGTCGAGGACGCGTACAAGACCCATAGTAAATCCCTGACGACATGTTGGCGACAGCCCATGCAAATCGTCGACGACTTTTTCGAACAAAGGGCACTTAAGTCGTAAACGACAATGTGAGCGACATTATTATGCATATTGTCGTTAATGATCATATGGGTAACAATGTGGTTAAAGTTGTCACTGGCGACTATATAAACGACTTTTTTCTCATAAAGTCGTTAATGCCCGATTAGGGACATTACCTTCATAGTGTCGTTGATGACAATATTGTTGCCACTATCTACGATTTAGTCGCCGATAGGTAAGTGACAATTAGGGATTAAACGAACACCAATACTGATATATTGGCGATACTTCAGATTTGCCGATATATCCAGAATAAGGGGAACGGGTAAATGGGCATACCTCGAGGATATATTTACTGAAATCTCTTAGGGTCTTGATGGGCTGTGAATTCCAACTAGTGAATTCCAGGGCCTTGATGGGCTGTGAATTCCAACTAGTGAATTCCAAACTAATGAAATGGCCGATGAGTTTGAGAGACTGGGCTCGAAAATAGTGGATACTGGATGTGAAGAGACAGTCAGACCTCCAATAGGCTTTAGATTAATAAGGGAATGGGTTCTGAACTTAACATATCGTCGACATAATATGCAAACCTGCTAACTTCCAATAACTTTTAATGGAAACAACAAACTTGAGAGAAAACCTAAAAATATAGTTGGTTTAACACACTTTAAGACTCAATTTATAGAAAAACTACATGCTGGTCGACGAGGTTTATCTTTCTCTCCCTTACGGCATTAAAATCTCAATTTACTTAAAAAGTGGATTTAGGAGGTTTGCATATTGAGGTTACGTTATGGCAATGTAGTCAGCAGGAACATTCACTTTTTGTGTTTCTTGTCCTATCCATTCACGTATTCCAATTGCACAATTGAAACACAGCCGCGAATAACGTTATTAGTTACAAAATATTTATATTTAACAGGCAGGATTATTTATTTTTTAATTTTTTTTATTATCAAAAATATTGATAATAAAAGCAAAACATCAAGAAATTTTAATTTTAAATTACATAAAAATTTAAAGTTTTGAATTTTTTTTTAGTAGAGGACAACGTAAGCGACCATTGCATGCATATTGTCGTCAAAGTGGTTCGAAACACGACAAAATGCATGCAATGGTCGCCTAAGTTGTCCTCAATAAAGTCTAATTGAAGACAAGATGAGCGACAATTGCATGTATTTTGTCGTCAGTGTGGTTTGAAACACGACAAAATGCATGCAATGGTTACTTACGTTGTCCTCAATAAATTATTATTCAACACAAATTTAAAAAAATGTCTCAAAAAAAAGTCGTAAATACGATTTTTAACACGACAATATACACGTTTTCTTACTTAAGTTGTCGCCATCAATGTTATATAGGCGACAAATTCAAAAATGTTTGGAAGACATCGTTGACGACATTTGCGTCTATGACCATTTGGCCAACTGGGACCCTCTCCACTATTGTGGTGTGGGTATAAATATATATACATACATATGTATATACGCATCAAAAATGCAATAACATTTTAAACAACAAATATTTGTACGTTCTCTTAGCCCTTTAATTATAGCACTTAGAAAGCACTGTTATCTATGCTAGAGTTTATGGAGGGCGCGATTCTAGGTCAAAGATATTGGCAAAAAAGTAGCGGTTCGAACGTGAAAAAAATAGAAGTAGTTTTTGTGGCCATGTATAAAAAGGCGTAATTCAGCGAAACCTGGCACCTGGCAGAATTTTACGTAGCAATGTAACATTAAAATGTCTTTGGTTTGATTCCAAAATCTTCTGTATTTTTTTTTTTAAGCCAAAATCTGGGTCGATACGTGACATTTCGAACGTGAAATTTAATTTAATAATTTAACTGAATAACGATTAAATCAAAATAAAAATTTACAGTTAATCCGAATAACATATTTCTCTTTGAACTCTTCCTTAGATTACAGACCATGTAAGAAAATTTTTTTGGAAATTTTTATCAAATAAAACATACAATAAAACATTCTCACAAATAAACAAGTTAGAGTGCTATATTCGGCTATGCCGAATCTTTAATACCCTCCACCGACAGTTCTAATGTTTAAACAGTAATATCTGTATGATGTTATTATTATCTTAAACTGTGACGATTTGTTATTAATTATGGTTTTAGGCGACTAAACTGTTTTCCGGTAGTAGGGTTTATATGGGGCCTAGGGTAAATTATGGACCGATCATCACGAAATTTTACACTTTTGTTTCTAGTTCTATAAAACTGTGATGTACCAATTTCTGTTATGATAGCATTATTAATTATGGTTTTAGGTGTACTAAACTGTTTTCCGGGAGTAGGGTTTCTATGGGACCTGGGGTAAATTATGTACCGATCTTCACGAAATTTCACAGAATCATTTATAGTCCTATAAAACTGTGACGAGCCAAAATTTGTTATGATTGCATTATTTTTTACGGTTTTAGGCGTACTAAACTGTTTTCCGGGAGTAGTGTTTATATGGGGCTTACGGTAAATTATGGACGGATCTTCACGAAATTTAACAGCGTGATTTCCAGTCAAATAAAACAAATTTTTGCAAAATCTTATCTCATTCCGTGCCTTGTTCCAGCATTTATGTTATTTTTTGTAACAAAATTATCAATTTTTTTAGGTGGTGGTTCCACATTTTGATTCAAAGCTCTGGTCCTACTGAACCGATTTTGCTGGATTTCAATTCCAAATTGCTTAGGATAACTACAAGCAATTTGGCACCAAGTTTGTTCATTTCTTTTGAGTTGTTCAAAAGTGAGCGTGTTTTCAACAGACGGACAGACAGACGGACATGGCTAAATCGGCTTAGAATTACTCAAGGACCCAGAATATATATACTTTATGGGGTCTGAGATGAATAATAAAAAAGTTTAACACGGAATGACAAACTTAATATACCATCTTCTCAACTAATTGTGGTGGAGGGTATAAAAATTACGTTTGTACAACTTTGCATTCTGATTGTTCATCTTAGTGAACAAATGTATGGGTAAATTTTTAAAATTAGTAAAATCTAAATATTTCTCTATAACAATATCGTAAAATAATCAGCTTTTAATAACTTTTAAATTGTCGGTCGCTGTGGACCTTTTGACGGAAATGCCCATATCTCTAAAAAAATCTTTACAGAACTTTGCAATATTTTATACTTAAATACATATATTAAATATTCAAGAAATACTTACATTTTATTTGTTAAATCTCGAGCCATATAACTGCAAAGATAAAATTAAAGAAATCGTCAAAAATGTTTCTATAGAATTTCAAAATCATATTTTCTATAATATTATTATAAAACACAAAATTACCCTGAGAGAAAAAAGTGAGAGAGATAATATAATAATATGCCCAGCGGAAACATGAGGAATTCAAATCCTGGAATTCCGGGATTTTTTAGGATTTCGGAGTTTTTCGTTATTCAGGGTTTTTAAAAACTTAAAGATAAATGCTTTTTATAACTAGATATTTATTAAAGAAAATCGTCTTTAAAAGTGGTTTACAAATATAAGTTGTATAATTAATTCTCTTAATATCACAAATTAAATCAAATTACTTCGTATATTTTATACGTATATAGAAATATTTAGTACAAATAAAACTATTTTGCGAAATGATCTTATAATACAAATTAAACTCAAAGTTGTGTAGCTCAATTTGTTTCGCTTTTTGGAGGTCTCTCAGCCACGTAATAAAACAAAATCCGTTCTACTTTCGATAAATTTTAAAATATAACCACGTCGTAATGACGTTTTTCATTTTTACTATTTTATCCAAAAAATTCGTGTTACAAAATATGTACTTATATTAATTTGACAATTTCAGAAATATTAATTGTATGCGGTTGTTCTTCGCTCATTCATGACATCAGTGAGGCTTAAGTTAAATTATTAAGACTATACCTAGTTCATTTTTGTTCTCATCTTTTATTTGGTCAAAACCATTTTCTGGACTTAAGAATTCCATTTCTTTAAATATTAAATCATTGCTAAATATACGTTTTTAGCATTTATTTCGTATATAATGCAATATTAGAAAAAATACCTCCATTTAGGCGAACATAAAAAATCAGTCCGATTTTCCCTACGCTTCTTTTTTAGAATCAAACAACTCTACATGTAGGCATTTTTCCCTACCTTTGGCAACACTGTGTGTAATAATCGTTCAACATATGTAAATAGTTTTTATGTCTTGAAGGTTTAATCTCTTTTTACAAATTCGTTGAGTGTATTTCTGGAGAGTGTAATCTTAGTGGGCGACGGGCAGGGTTGCCGAACTTGGTATTTTCCGTCCAAATTTGGTCGGATATTTTTCGTTTGGTCGGATGGTAGGCTAAACCTTATTTTGGTCGGTTTGAGAAGGTAACGCTATTTATTTTTTGGCAACGCTATTTACTTTTCAACAGACAAAAAACAATCTTTACTTTTCAGCCCTATTGGTTGAGTGTTGCCAAGATTTAACTATAGCAAAACTTAACAAGTTTGAGTTAGGCATGTAAAATGATGCCAAAATGATATTGAGGTTATTTGTCGTAATATTTATACATAGTTCTTTTTCTGAACTAAAAGAATTTCACAGGCCTATGGAGTTGAGTTTTTTGTACCGGAGTCTGAGTCGAAGTACCTACAAAAACTCGCGAATCCACGCGAAACTGGCGATGCAATATTTTGCAGATCACTATGAATAAGCAGATTTTAATTTATTTTATGAGAGTTAGTTCATTCAAGTACTGTACTTAAATAATATAAAAGATTGTAATAATTTAAATGTTTAAGGTATATAATTTAACAAGATTTTCCTATTCTTGTAGATTAAAATGAGTTAATTCCCCTTTGTTGATTAAGTACGATAAGTTTATGGGTATTTTCATCGAAAAGTCTACTTTTTGACACGTTACACCACCAAGCTTTTTAATTAAGCGCAATTTAGTGAAAGAGACAACAAATTTGAACAACATGGTCTAAATTGCAAACTTAATTATTTATTGGCGCAACGAGACG
The DNA here is from genome assembly GCA_930367215.1 of Pollenia angustigena. Lineage (NCBI taxonomy): Eukaryota > Metazoa > Arthropoda > Insecta > Diptera > Polleniidae > Pollenia > Pollenia angustigena. Next base: position 5,631,206 of record OV884057.1, on the reverse strand, counting down.
CTTCTGTGGAAGTGCTCATTTTGGTTTTTAAATATAATAAATATATAAAAGAAATTTGTCGGTTTCAAAGGATTTTGGTAGGTTTTGTAGTCAATTTTGGTCGGATAAAAAATTTTTAAACGGCAACCCTGGCGACGGGATCCTTTCGTAGAATATGTTCTATTTACCTAAATTTCTTTAAAGGATTTGACTAGTTATACATATGTAGGTTCTTTGTCCATCCGCCTTTAACTTTTTTTTGCACAAGGGGGTTATTCTTTTATAAAAGCTAAGCTTCAACTAAACACAAATTGAAAAGTTTAGGTTATTTTTTGGATGTAGACAGTCCAAAAGTTAAAAAATTATACAAACATTTTTAAATTGACACATTTAAAATAATCCAAACCCGTTTGGACAACCTATTTTGATAATTAGGGCAAAACTATTTTTGAAACGAACTTGCTATCAGTTTTTTTCAGCGTTTAAAAAACTGCAGTCAAAGTAGAAAAACTGTTTTTTTGTCAATGGCAAAAAAAAATTGTTGCTTTTACTTCTGATTCATTAAATGTAAGCAGTCGCTGTCAACACATTCAAAAAGCGAAAAGTTGTTCACAAATTTTCTTTTTTTGTTTGACAGTTTTTGGTTTCGACTAGAGGTCTGCTTTGAATAATTCACTTGTTTGCCTTTATTCAAAGTGCACAACATTTACTCAAATATTTAACATTCAAAAATATAAGAAAAGAGTAAACCATATACAAAAATAAGAGAGAATGAATTGAATAAAATACTTGTTTACTGTAAATGAATTTGAGAGTCATTCATAAATAACAAAACAGTGAAATAACCCGTTAGAGAGAGCAAGTTTACAAAAAATATTCGAATAATTTTTGAATTATTGAATGTCCATACATTTATTTGAATACATTGACATAATATGTGTGTAAGCTTGTGGCTTCTTTTATTTGTAAGAGTTAAGCTTACACATACATACGTAATGTGTAGGTACAGAAATTTTACATTCAAATTATATTTGAATATTTCACTCATTTGACTTGAGTTGACTGAATTGAATGAGTTTTTGTTCGTTTTGTCTTTGGGTGTTCTTTCATTTGTTTCTTTATTATTGGGGGCTCGACACATTGTAGTTAAAAACAAATGAGTGTGTTGAAATTGGTTTTTATTTATTCTTGCAGACCTCTAGTTTCGACTGCAGTTTTTTAAACCCTGGTTTTTTTTAAACAGAAGATAAAATGTTTCCTGCTGCTTATGTTAATGATTAATTCAATTTACACACGTAAAAAATACTGTTATCGGCTATTTTAAAAATTATTAATATTGTTAATTAGTTTAATAATATGTTTGTACCTATGTATGGAGTTATTGCTTGTGAACTTTTATTTTTAAAGTATTTACCAATATACTGTTTATTTGGTTTATTCCTCAACGATATAGGTACATATATTTTTGTTTACGTTTTTTGTTTTTTACCACACATACATACATACATGCACACAAAACACATTTTTCCTTTTGTTTCGCCCATGGTGAAATAATTAGAAGGTGGCAGCACTACGGAATCTATTATTTTTTGCTCGATCCACGGTGAACTTCCTTAATGTCAAAATTATTTGTTTATTTTTAGGTAATGTCAAAATATTGTTAATTTTCTTTACAAAATAATTTTTGTGATAAAAAAACAATTTGTGCGGGATAATATTTAAAATATACGTTTACAAAACGAAACAAGGTGACGGGCAAATCTCTTTCGGCCACATTTACCCCTTTTACATTTTAGGCTACAGTTATTATAGCTTTCTTTATAAGTTTGTAGTCTGGAGAAATATTAAGAAGTTTATTAATAAGACGTTATGAGGTACAATTTGGTTCCAATTCCATTTCATAATAACAATAAGACTTTAAATGATGTTTAAAAATGTCCTCTTGTCTTCGGCGTATTTTAACGGAAAGGGCTTCCAAACCCTGTTTTTGATTTTCGCTATTATAGGAATCAATTAAAACATCAAAAAGGGTTGGATTATTTTCTTGTGCTATTACAACGGTGTCTTATATGTGGCCAATAGTAGTTGTTTAAGGTTCCAAATTAATTTCAAAAGGGTCGTCACTTTTCCAGTAATTAGGAAAAAAAATTTGCTGCACTTGCTGTTTTCATTTAGGATTCAAATTAAGCCCTTTTTCATTACTGTCTTTTTGTGTAGAAGGGTTATTTTGCTTGTTTTCGCATTCTAGAGAAAATACAGCTTCATGTTTTTGTTTGTTTAAATCAGAATGATTTTTTTACGGGAAATTTTACACTGTGATCTGCCTTATAGCAAAATTGATAAGTTTATTTTTTCATGCTTGCTACATCGTTTCCATTCTCAATTTCTCCTTTTTGCCTTTCTCTATAAAAAGCCCATTAAAACTGGAAATTTCATTTCTTTTTCAAAATTTTAAAAGTATTAAAGCTAATGTTTTTTTCTTTTAGTTAATTTTAATTACTATTTGTTTAATTGACTTTTATTTTGATAACAATATTTTGGTGTGGTGAAAATCCATATTTTTGACATAATGGACTATTTAACACAAACAAATTTGCCTGTTTTTGTTGTATTGTTGTACAACAACTCCTAGTGCTGCCACCTTCTAGTAATTTCACCATGGTTTCGCCTATGTAGCAATAAGGGTATTCATTTCAGTATTTTATTTTTTTGGAAAAATGGAAAAGTGGAAAAATTTAACTTTTGTTTTAACAACCACAATAAAAAAATTCCACCAAGAGCTACATTTGTATCCAACTATAACCAAGTGTAAAAAAATCAGGATAAAAAGATGTAATTTTCCGCTTTAAACGTCAAACGAAATGATGTTGCCATTCATCAAAAATTGTTAATTTTTAACACAAAGTACGAAAAATTTCATCTCTTTTTTTAAACTCTTGAATTATACAACTATGATTTTAAAAATTATTTTTTATAGTTACAACCAAGGTACATTTATAGCAGGTAGTCTCGGAAAGCCAGCTGGTTATTTTTTATTTGCTTGTTTTGTGATACAAACTGTCAAATGTTGTATAGTAAACAAGTAAACAAGGTTTTTTGTCTTTATCTTTTGTCTCTTTTCAACCCCTTTGCTGTTTGACAGTTCGTATCACAAAACAACAATAAAAAGCCCTGTTGTTTGTTTTATTGTACAATTGTTGTAATCTCGCGGCTACCTGTTATAAATATACCTTGGTTACAACATTTCCACTCGTAAAACTGCTCTGAGTGGAGAAGCAGCTCGCGCTTTTTGTCATTATTTCTTAAGGGCAAACAGGTCGTTTTTGTTTGTCTGCTTTTGTTGCGTTTTGCGTTGTCATCCCGCATTGGTTAGTGTTTCTGCGTCGTATAACTGTACCGAGTTGCAGTTTTTGCGGTATCTGCATTAACTATATGCAATCGTTTTTAACCTCAATGTTTTGATGTGTTGTCTGGTGGAGAACCAAAGAAAAAACTCATGTAACTGGTGGTGAACCATATATAACTCAGACGATTTACTGGTGGAGTACCAAGGAAATAACTCAGACGTTTTACTGTGGAGAGAAGATTTACTCTGGAGCTTATTCTGGAAGCTCTTCGCCTTCCTATACGAAGGTCAAGGTCGATCGAGGACTTGTGGATGAGGCTCCAACAAACCGTGGGATATCCTGGTATTATAACTCTAGATAGTTAGCCAAAAAATTTTAGTATTTAAGCAAAATCAAAAAAAAAAATTAAACATTTAAAAGATAAATTTTTTCTCATTTAATCTTTCAAAAAGAAAAATGCATATTAAAAATGTGTTCAATGAAAAAGTTATTAAAAGAGAATTAAAAAAAAAGAAATGGGGTCAAAAAATGGACAGAAGCTGAAGTAAATAAAATACTGTACTTTTTGGTAGACAATCGCCATTTTGAGGTAACTTTTTGTAGTCGAATATTATGATGAAAATAACACCATTCACTTCGTTTTAAATTAAATAATCAATTAATTCACATTTAACACTTTTGTTCGGCATCTTGAAAAATATCAATTACTTCCCCGAATTATTTGACAGATTTTCTTTTGACAGTTTGTACTTTTTACAAAAAAAAAACCCCCCGTTCATGTTAATAAGAATGTAATTTTTCTTTTTTCCATTTGTCCAACCAAAAAAAAACTCAAGCGAATTCCCTTAGTAAGATTTTGACAAAGGCGAGGAATTTTACACAAACAAAATGCCTGTTGTTTTATGTATTGTTGTAGAAGTAAACCGACTTATTGGATAGGCCTTGGTATGTACGTATTTGTCTTAACCGGCCCATTATTTTTTCTGTTCTTGTCTGGTTACTTTTACGAGTATTTCTCCTACTCTTACATTGATGCTAAAGGTATGTATGTGAGACTGGTACTCTTTTTTTAATGCAGTACCTTTTAAATGGTTAAATATATATGCTTTATGTAGTTCAAAACTAACAAGTAAGAAAGTATAGTCGGTCAAGCCCGACCATATGATACCCTACACCACAGTATTTAAAAACACATCATGCTTATGTGTCCATGTAAATATGGATTTATCAATGTTAATAAACTTCATGAAAATCGGTTTGAAAGTTTGTGAGAGGCAGAAATTGCCCCCTGCCTCCCCTTGTGGTCCTATTTTTAAAAACTGTATAGCTAATGTGTCCATATAGATATGGATCTATCTATGTTTTAAATTTCATTAAAATCGATTTGAGAGGCAGAAATTGCACCTATCTCCCCTCGTGGTCCGATTTTTTTAAAAATTTATACATTTTCTGTCCATATAGATATGGTTCTATCTATATTTTAAATTTCATTAAAATCGGTTTGATAGTTTCTGAGAGGAAGAAATTTCTTCTATCTATCTTCCCTCGTGGTCCTACGATTCGGCCCATTTTCAATAGGCTTGGTCCTTGTGCCAATAAGAACCTATGACCCTAATTTTATCAAATTATTGCCAAAATTGCGACCTGTACTTTGCGCACAAGGTTACATGGACAGCCAGCCAGCCGGACGGACATCGTTAGTTCGACTCAGAAAGTGATTCTGAGTCGATCGGTTTACTTTAAGGTGGGTGTAGGACCACTATTTTAAGGCGTTACACACATCAGCACAAATGCATAATACCCTCTCCACTATTGTGGTGTGGGTATAAAAAGTACGCTGGTACCCCGTGATTCATTTGGTATTATTTCCAAATTTTTCAAACCAACATATTTATAATTGATATAAAATGACAACTCGAATTTGCTGTCAAATGAATACAGGCGGCGTTTAGTGTTTGGTGTAAATAGTCTTGCGAAAATGCAAAATGTCGCCGCTTTTTTATTAAATTTCCTATAGAACAAGAATCGCGTTTGACGTGAAAAAATATTACCCACCCTTTTATTATATATAATTGACGTACAATGAATTTTAAGTATCTTTTGTTTTTGTTGTATTAAATTTTTGTTTTTAAAAAAGCAATAAAAAAAGATTTAGTACTATTGGGGCCGAAAAAGTACGATTTTAAAAGTTCGTTGGTACGATATTGGTTTTCTCATTTATCATCCCTGGTTTACATCATTATTTAACAGTTGCTTATTTCTAATACTCATCTCTAACAAAAAAATAGTCGATAACTCTTTGTATTGTTTTGCTCAAGGCCCATTGAATAGGTCTGCGCAAGAAGCCTGATGATCATTGTTTATGTTCTTTTTAGTTGTCAAAAGTTGTTTACATTTTGCTTACATGTGCATGTACATGTTTGTTTACGTTTATTGTTTTTCCCACACATACGTTTATGGTATGCCACACATACACGTTTTTTCCTTTTGCTTTGTATATGTGGTAGTAAGTTTTTGACAACTAAAAAGAAATTTTACACAAACAAAATACATGTCGTTTTTTGTTTTTGTTCAAGTAAGCAGACCTGATAGATGGGCCTTGGTTTTGCTTTTGTGCGCACGCTCGTCAAATGTCATTTTCTGTTTGAAGTTTTTTTTTTGTTCGGAAAATTCCAACAAAAAAATTGATGTATTAAGAATTTTTTTGTGTACTTTAAGAACGATAATTTTTTTTAATGATAAAAAATGTTTGAGACTGGTTCAACACAAGATATTAGTAAAAAGCTTTTGGCAAATGCCGGAACTCAAACATTGAGTCCATTTGTTTATTGGGCTCAAACTGATAAACAAGTTTCTTTAAAAGTGGATTTAAAGGATGCAAAGGTATGATTATGAACACACCTTATAAACAAAATAGACTTTAATATATGTAGTATTTTTTTTTTTTTTTTATGTTTAAGGAACCTGAAGTGGAGTTTTCAACAAAATCCGTAACATTTAAGGCCAAAGGTCTGGGTGCAAGAGGCATCAATCAATACAAGTTTGAAATACATTTCTATGGTTTCATAGATGATGAGGTGGGTAGAAAACAAAAAATTTACATACATGGGTGTATTTAGTAAGTGCCATTTTTATTTTAAGGAGTCGACCTTTAAAGTTAACGATAACAAAGTGGAATTTTTTATAAAAAAGTGGGAAAAAGGATGGTGGCCACGTTTGGTGGCAACACCACAAAAGCCGCAATGGTTAAAGGTTGATTTTGATAAATGGCTTACCGAAGATGATATTCTGGAAGATGAAAAGCCAAGAGATGTTATAGAAGACTATTCGAAAGAATATGATCGTTTACAAAAAGAGGAAATAGGTTATATTAAAGGTTAGTCAATTATTCGAAAATTTTTATAAAATAAAAATAATTTTTAGGTATTTTTTTAATTTTAGAGAGTTCTAAAATGGTCTATATGGTATTTTATAACTTGGCCCAGTTCATTGGTTTTTTCTATGTTTTAAGTGTTATGGGTGTTTTATATTATCGTGATGGTGCTGATTCCATAACAAAAACTTATGCAGCTGTGGGAAATGCCATGAAATTTATACAACTTTTACAATATTTGGAAGTTTTACATCCCATATTTGGCTACACTAAGGGCAGTCCTTTGGTGCCCTTTATACAAGTCACGGGGCGAAATTTTGTTCTGTTCTTTATGATAGAATTTGAGGAACGCATGCAAACAAAACCTGCGGTGTTTTATGTATTTCTAATATGGTCTCTAGTAGAAATTTTCCGGTAAAATATTTTAAATTATTAAATAAAATTTAAAACTAATAAACAATTCTTTTAGCTATCCTTATTATATCAGCCAAATTTTGAAACGTGAATTTGGCTTGTTAACTTGGCTACGTTATACCATTTGGATTCCATTATACCCGATGGGTATTTTATGTGAGGGCATTATAATATTACGCAATATACCCTATTTTGAGGAAACAAAACGTTTTAGCATGGAAATGCCTAATAAATGGAATTTTACTTTTGATATGCCTACATTTTTAAAGATTTATTTAATACTGTTGATATTACCGGGTTCATATATCATGATGTCTCATATGTCCAAAACTAGAGCTAAGAAATTGAATAAAACCCGCCGAATTAGTAAATATAGTGATTAATTAAATTTTTTTTTTTTATACGTCGTTTTTTATTAACATTTGTAAAGACATTAAATTGTTTATTGTAATTTATTATAAAATTTAAAGAACACAAATTTCGAAAGCTAAAATTTTTTGCAATAAAACAAATACCTAATTCCTAATAAAAAATTACCAAAGATAAAAATATGGTTTGCTTAAAATGTTTTTACATTCACCCCAAAATCACTTCAGTTTTATATCACGTACGATATACACTTATTTTGCTCGATATTTTGTAAAACAAGGTTCCGAATTTGAGATTTTTTTTATATATAACAAGGACAACCCTCTCAATGAAACCTAACGATAAACAGGCATGTTTTGTAAATCACAAGATTTCAAATCACGTGTGATTTTGAAATCACTATTGTGTTTGAAGGGTGTTTTGAACACCACAAAAGTTTTAACTTTGTTAAAAATGGTGGAAACAAATTAGCAAGTAATTTTAAATCGGCGGCCACTTAGCTGACTGGTTTAAAATCACAATAATGAAAAAAGATTTTTATCCAGAACACCTTTTTTGTGATTTCAAATCACTCACAAAAAGTGATTTTCAGAACATGCCTGACAAAAATTTTTCCAGTTACTACTATTTTTTTCAAAATCTCTATCTCTTTGAAGGCGTACAAAAGTCACGTACGATGACATGGAAATGGCCATATGACAATTGATCTATTGAAATTTCAAAAATAAATAGTCTAAAATCAAAAAACCTATTTTTATTTAAAAGCTTTGAAGTTTCTTAATATTTTTTTAAACGTTTTTGTTATTATTTTGGGGGTTATTTTGTAAAACATCTCACTTTCCTTGAAAAATAGGTACTTTCATTAAAATTCTGGTAAATTCAAAAAATTTGATATGAAAAATTTCTCAACGCAAAATGAAGATATTTATCAAATAACCCACTTTGTTTTTTGATGATTTGTAAAGAAAGTTTAAAGGTTATTTACATATTTTATATTTTGCACGTTTCTGTAAATCATTCCGTTGCTCGTTGTATTCCTACATACATATGTACATACTTACAAACATGTATGAATTTGAAATTCTCTTCTAACAAACTATTTCACTAAAAATAAATAAATTTATAACTTACTCAGAGTACAATTAAGTTACAAAATCTGATTTTATCATTTTAACAAATAGCACATTTATTTTAAGAAAAAAAAATCTCCTTCATTTTAAAATTTTTCGAGTCGACTACATTTAGAATACAAAACTTTCTTGAGTATGCAATAAAATAGAAGAAAAAAAACAAAAGTCAATTGACAGCAACAGTGTTTGTCCGAGAGGTTTTAAAATGAGCAACAAGGATACCAACAACAACAAAACACAAGAACTTTCTTTTTAACAAACACGAAAAGGAAATTTCGTTATTTCGTTAAAGAGCAACGAAGTTGTATTGTTGTTGTTAAAAATGGCATTTTATGTACAACTCACATACGGACAAACGAACGTATGTATCTGTATGTGTTTTTTCACCCTCGAAAACTTTTGATAGAGCACCATTTTTTTCGATTTGCTACTAAAGTTTAACTACTTCGTGACATGCGGTAGTTTTACAGAAGATTTTATAGTAAATCGAAATTTAAGTTTTAATAAAAATATTTTTTTTATTCTTTGTTGAATTTTCAACCTTATACCTACCTACACAACATAACCAATATAAACCAGTAAGGCTTAGTTTTTGAGATCTTAGTTAAACTATGTAGGTTTAGGTAATCTGAAAACAGATTTGTGCCGCCGTTTCAATGTTTGTATACAAAATTTTGGCGGAACAGCTTAGTTTTGCCTAAAATGTTGGTATGTAATAAAATATTAAAAAAATCACATTTTGCCGTTAAAAATCGCGCTACCATACCACAAAGTATACAGAGATGAAAAAAGTGACGTGTGAAAAATGCCTAAATCATTTGCGAGGGCAGCTTTCAAAGAAAGAGAAAGAAAACGTTTTTTGTTATTGAAGTGACAATGCGTAAAAACAGGCCGCTACTATCCACACAAATTGCATAATCAAAACAAAAAACGCAAAAAGGGCAGCTTTCGAAGAAAAAGACAGAAAAAATACAATATTTTCTGTCTCGTGACGCCTCTGTATACTCTGTGACCATACTGAGTACAAATAAATGGCAACATTTTTTGCAAATGTCAACTTTTTATCAAGCAATATGGATGTTTGCAAAAATGAAGAAGAAAATGCGCGAATTTAATATTGTTTACAAGGTAGGAATCAAGGTATATTTACACAAGGTAAACTCGTTGGCCCATATGTTTGTACATGTGTGCGTTAAATTGTTTTTTTTTATATGAAGACAATTTTGACAACTCCGTTCCTTTTATAGAGCAGCATGTATACACTCCCAAATGAGTCTACCTTGTGTAAATATACCTTGGTAGGAATCAAGGTCTATCCAATTGGATAGGCCTTGGTAGGAATTTTTTGCGTTTAAAGAAAAAATATATTAAAGAAAAAATATAGAATGGAAAAATGATATAAAAGTGCTAAGCAATGTTTTAAAATGTATTTTTGTTTATATTTTTTGCAAAAGTTCTTTATGTTAAACATGTGTATGTTAGAATGTTGTTTTCAAAAAAGGGCTAGGTTTTTTTTTATAAAAATTTACTCTTTCCTAAGATTATAAAAAGGTACTTTTTCTTAAAAAGTTACTTTTTCTTAAAAATATACATATTTTTTTCTAAAAAGGATTTTTTCTTCTAAAAAATTTAGTTTTTTTTTTTTAACATATAATGTAATATAAAAATGTAGTAATATATGTATATCCTTTATTTGCACTTTTTTACAAATATATGTTAATATGTACATTAGGGATATAACTTTTTAACAATTTTTTAAAATATCAAAATTGGCATAGCACAGTCCGATAGAGCATAAACAACTTTAAGGGAACGTAGGTATATTTATTTTTTCGCTAAGGTCAAAAAAGTTCACGCACCAACCGCGATGAAGTTTTGAAAATTTTTAATTTTCTTTTTGGTTAAGAAAAATTAAATAGCTCAAGAATGAAATTTCATGAATATTTAGAGATGGTAAGAGATTTTTCCGCAAACTTAAACGTATCTTTAACCTTTTTTAACACCATATAAAATTATGAATATTCAATATTGCATTGGTTTAAAAAAAACAATTGGTGCGTGAACTTTTTTGAGAAAAATTACAAAAGATTATGATTTTCGAGGTTACTAGGACATGGTTGACCTCATGGTACTATGCCAAAAAATTGGTTATACCCCTGATGTACATAGGTTTGTATATAATTTTTTATTATCAGTATTTTAAGGCTTTTCTCAATAATTTCCATGACAACACAGTTTCTGTATCATACCATTTTAATAGGAATGTCAGTGTAATACAACAAAAAGGAATGTTTAAGGATATTAAAAGAATTGCATATACATATTATACACACACACTTTAATAAACACACACTCGAATTGATATAAAACAGTCTAAATAACTGTTTCGCGAAATATGCTAGAAAATAAAGAAAGGCCAAACTCATCATTCTCATCGATTCATTTATTTATTTCTAACCAAGAATTTACTCACACAGACACTTAATAACTGAAAAGGACACACTCCAAATTACTGCACTCTAATGTGGTAAAAATGGACAGACAGACAACACAAAGTTAGAATATGGGGTAAGTGTGCAGGGCTGCCATAAGGCATGGCAGAGCCTGGACTGTACAAGTTTTTTTTTTGGTCTTGTCCAGTTAACAAATAATTTCTTTAATTTATTGTTTTATAATTTACATTGATATTTTATCAAGAAAAAATTGTATACTAACTATAAAGAAGAAATTTGAAATTTACCGAAAGATATTTCAAATGATAAGATATAATTACTTTTTTTTCAATGCGATAAATATAACGCCCAAAATCTATATATAAATTGGTGTTGTTTCTTTTTTCCATATCCTGTTGCAATGCTTTTTGTAAAAGGACTTTTGTATTTTAAATGTTTTATACTCACAGAAATTTTGAATGTTTTTGTCACTTACAGTCTTTTGAATTTAATGTGACGATATGTAATATGACGTAAGATTGTACTTTAATTGTTACGTTTTTAAATTATAAAATATCGATCGTAGACCCTATAAATTTATGAATGTTGAATTTGATTTAACGATGTCCGTCTATCTGTTGAAATGGGATTTCCGAAGACCTCAGGCTGCAATGCATATATTTATGTTACATATGTCCGTTAAGACAATTTTTACAATATGAAGAACGGGTAGAAGCTTCATTTAATTATAAAGTAAGAAGAATTCATAAAAAGAAATATGATAATCTTAGGAATTTGAAAAATGACGAATTAGGAATTAGAATAAATGATAAATTTTTTGTAAATAAGTCTCGGGAAAATATTCCAACGGACGTTAAGTGGGTCCTTTCATTAGGACCAAAATATGCTTTACCGGTTAAAAGGGAAGATTTCCCTACACTTAAAATGATAACGGAGGGAGAAGATTTAGTTCAGACAATAGAGCACAAAGAGGAACAAGAGAAAGCTAGAAATAAATTAACAATTATTATAGATAATCATTTGAACAAAATGCAATTGAATAACACAGATAGGTTTATATTGGGTAAGGTTAGTGAAACTAAGAGTTTTTTAAAGAGGAATAGAAATATATTAGTACTGAAAGCAGATAAGGGTAACTCAACCGTAGCTATGTATAAAAATGACTACGACATACGAATTAATAGTATAATAGGAGATGTTACAAAATATAAATTGATGAATAGGCATCCTACGAATAAATTAGAAAAAACTAACAATGAGATTATACTAATATAGCAACTGCACCCAAACTTTATGGATTACCGAAAATCCACAAAAATGATTTCCCTTTGAGACCAATATGTTCTTTTATCAACTCGCCTTCTTATGAGTTATGCAAATATTTAACAAATATTTTAAAGAATATTACTGAACATTCTATTTACAATGTAAAAGACTCATTGCAATTTAAAGAAAAATTAAAGAATCAATATATACAAACAAGTGAAAAATTAATTTCATTAGATGTTGTATCGCTATTTCCTAGCGTACCAGTTGACTTAGCAGTAAAAATAATAGAAGAAAAGTGGGATATGATAAGGCAATATACGGAAATTGAAAAGGGACTATTTTTTTAGAATTTTGAAATTTTGTATAGAAGATAATAGATACTTCCAGTGTAATGGAAAGGTATATACACAACAAGAGGGACTTCCAATGGGATCTCCAGCATCTCCAATTATAGCTGATATAGTTATGGAGGAATTACTTGACAAATCTATTAGAAAATTGAGTATTAAATATAAATAAATGTAGAGATTAAATATATAAATAAATGTAGATGATATATTTTGCATTATTTCTGAATGCGGATTAAATACCTTATTGAAAACATTTAATGATTTTAGTAGTTTTATTAAATTCACTTTGGAGATGGAATGTAATTCAAAATTACATTTTTTAGATACTTTGATAATGAGAAGGGGAAACAATTTAGTAATAGATTGGTACCAAAAACCAACGGCATCGGGAAGAATTGTTAACTATTTTTCGAAACATAGCAAACGGACTATTATAAATACTGCTAGGAATTTAATCAATAGGGTACTGACGATTAGTGATAAAATTTTTCACAGGAGGAACAAGATTAGAATTAGGAATATACTAAGGGAAAATAGTTTTCCAGGAAAACTTATTTATGAATTAATTAATGAATATAAGGAAAGGTGTAATAGTAATAATAATAGTAATAATAATAGTAATAGTAATAGTTATAGTAATAGTAATAGTAATAGTAATAGTAATAGTAATAGTAATAGCAATAGTAATAGTAATAGTAATAGTAATAATAATAGTAATAGTAATAGTAATAGTAATAGTAATAGTAATACAATTGCAATGGAACCGAAAATATACAAATCGATATCGTATATACGTAACATATCGGAAAGAATTAAGAGATCAAAGATCTTTGACACTAACAAATATAAAGTGACTTTTAAGGCTTACAACACGTTAAATAGTTTATTCAGCAAGACAAAAGATAGAATAAATAAATGGGATATGTCCAACATTATCTACAAAATTCCTTGTAACGGAAATGATAATGCAAATTGCGACAAGGTTTATATAGGTACGACAAAAAATAAATTAAGGACTAGAGTTGCTGGACATAGATCAGATCAAAAACATAGAAACATTAATTCTAAAAAAAACAGCATTATCTCATCATTGTTATGAATTGAATCACTATCCAAATTTTGAAAATGCATCAGTTTTAAACACTGAAACCAACTACAAACGTATATATATATTAGAAATGTTACACATAATCAATACACCAACAACACAAAGAATGAATTTCAAAGCAGACACAGACAATATAGCTAGTAGTTATAGAAATTTAGTTATTAAGAGATAGAATAAATAGATTTATATAAATATGTTAGTTAAAAATAAGTTTAATTTATAAAAAATTGTTATATATTATGGTATTATTCTTTAGTCAGAATTTATAATTGTAAATATGGTTTTTGAATTCGTTTTATAGTTAGGAAATTATTTTTTCATTTTATATGAATTGATTTTTTGAATTTGGTTTAAGGATAGGAAATGTTTTTTCAGTTTATATGAAATGTTATACTCTAGTTATAATATTTTTATTTTTTGTTATATGGGTTTTGAAATTAATTTTATGACAAATAGGTTTTTGAATTTAATTTTTTAAATAATTTTTTCCATAATTATTTTTCTTTGTGTTATTAAAAATATTGTAAATTTAATTTCCTGAGGATGCTAACCAAAGGTTAGCGAAATATCGAAATAATAATTAAATAAATTAATATTTTTTATATAAAAAAAAGACCTGGAGCTTAAAATTAAAAACAATCAAAATATTATTGAAAAAGTTCAATTAAAACTGAATTATAATTTTCTGACTTTATCTATAAATCCATTGTTTTCCTTTTTTTTTGTATATCTGAAGAACGGTAAGAGCTAAAGTCCGACAAAATTTAAGTGGGATTGGAGAAGTGGGCGTTGTAGATTAACTATATCTAAAGAACGGATTTTAAATAACTTTCTGTTCCTATCACATCATGGCGCACGGTATATAAGATTCGTCATAGCCGAATATAGCACTCTTACTTTTTATGTTATTAAATATTTTTCAAAAAAAAGGTTACATGGGCAGCCAGCCAGCCGGACGGACATCCTTAGATCTACTCAGAAAGTGATTCTGAGTCGATCGGTATACTTTAAGGTGTCTAGGATCAATATTTTAAGGTGTTACACACATCAGCACAAATGCATAGTACCCTCTCCACTATTGTGGTGTGGGTATAATTAAATAAAGAAGAATAGACGTATGTATAAAGTACAACGGATTCTATGTTATTCGGCCTTAGAAGATAATTTTAACACACAAAAAAATGTCACATACAAAACATTTTTTTACAATAAAAACAATTTTTTAAACTACACATCGTTAGCTAACATGAAAAAGGCGTAACTAACAAATATATAATTTTACAGGAGAAGCAAAACACTTTGTTAAATAAAAACTATAAACATGTCAGAAGAACATGCATTGATAAGTCGTCCATGGAATTCTTCAAAAAGAAAGCCATTTCATTATACCTATTTCGCTAAAAAAAAATTGTAATTACATGGTTTTTGATGATAGAATGTATTTTGCCAAGACATGTAGTTCAATTGCATTCATAATAATCAATCAAAAACTCGATTTTGAATTTCTTGTTAGTCTGTGTTCATACGGCTCATGTCTTATTGACAAGATTGCCTTTTATTGGCGAGAGGGACGAGGGGAAAAGAAACGAGTGCACAGATGCATGTACTGTCTACGTTTTGCTTTCTTACTCGTTGTTTAATTTTGTTTTTGTTTTCAATATCAAATAAAACAAAATAAAAAACATGTCGTCAACATGACATGAATCATTTGAACGCAAATACATGTTCAAAGAAGAAAAAGGAAGAATCTTGTCAATAAGACATGAGCCGTATGAACTCAGACTTAGTTGCGACTTTTTCCATTTTAGCTAACGATATGTTTTACAGTTAACAGTAATTTTTTCAAAATCCTAGCCATTGTCCAGTTATTTTTTAATTTTAGTGCCTGGCAACCCTAGGACGTTTGTGTGCCTTAAAGATGGTTGTGTTACTACAATGTGAAAAAACAATCAATTGCAGAAATCAGACACAAAATGTTTGTTTGCATGAAGGAATATATTTTGTGTGTTTGTTAGTTTGTGTGTAAATATGACATTATAACAAAAATATGCACATATATTTATAAATATATTTATAAATAACACACATACATACGCATGTAAGCAAACTTTTAGCTAAACTGACTATTTTGTACGAGGGAAAGCTTAAAAATGCTTTAAAATTTAAAAAAAGATGATGAAATAATTTCCTTTGAAAATCTTTTTCCAGTAAGAACCATTGCTAAGCAAAGTCATCACAAAAATGTTCTTCATGAAAAATATAGTTCTTAAAATGTCTTCGTTAGTACTTAAAAAATCGTGTGTGATTTTAACATTTTACTCATGAAAGTTCACTAACACAAATAATAATAAAAGTAATCATAGCCACGAACGAATGACATGAAAAATTCACGTTTTGTACTCATCTCAAATTTGGAACTTTTTTTCTGAGAAAATTTATCCCGTTAGCAACTAACATATTAAGTATTATTGATCCAATTGAGAACAGTTTACTAGCAACAACATTCAATTTTCTATAGGAAAACTCTTCCCATTGGCAAATTAATTCTCTAGGAAACAGGTTCGATTAACAACATTGTTTTCTTTCTCGACAACCTTTTCCATAGGGCACTGTTTCCAAATGCAATTTTTTTCATATTGGAAAACTGTACGTACTATTGCCAACTAAGAATCTGAATTCTGAACTAAATTTTCTTTGGGAAAATGTTTTTAATATTTGTAGGAGCAACGTTTTTCTTTTTGGAAAACTGTTGTATACTTTTCATCCACGCTCGTATTTATGAACATAAAGAAGGGTATAGATGATGATGATGAGTTGTACACAAAAAAAAAAAATCCATTGAAGGACACACACCTGAAGGCATGGTAAAATAATAACAAAGCCAACAACAATTATATGCGATTCTTCATTTGCTTTCATATTTTTCGAAGGGATTAACACAACAACACAGCAGCAGCAACAACGAGAAGTTAAAGCAAACTTTGTTTCTATTTATTAAATTTTTTTTTTAAATTGTTGGTTTTTATGAAGGAGCTACATCAATTTTTCATTTCTAGGAGCGTTGTTGTAATTGTGTATGTGTGATTTGCTGATGTTTTGTGTTTTTATTGTTATTGTTTTAACATTTTTAACTTTAAGTTTGAATACATGTCATGTTGTAGGTATACCTATGCGTGTTTGAAAAATTTATAATTTTAATGAACATTTATTTTAAATCGATTATTAAAATTAAATAAATTCTTTATGATACATAAGGCCACATTTTTTGCCTCTATTAGTTGAATGTATTTGAATTGAATTGTGGGTGTGTTAGTGTTTATGTGGTTTAGAAGTCAGCTAGAAGTGTCCTTAAGGCCTGTACAACAATAGATTTTGAAAAAAAGCGTAACAAATAGATGGTGCGGTCATTTAGAGTCAATACGAAAAAGATCGGCCGCATACTTCTTTCAAAAGTTTCTTGTACCTATAAGAATTAGCTGTCATGTTAATAAACAAACAACTGAAAACGAAATGAGAACACAGCCTAGACAAATCCAATTAAAATGTAATAGAAAATAAATCAGTGTTATGAATTTCCCCTTGTTATTTTAATAACTTATTAAAAACGAAAAAACAGCAATTGTCCTGTTGCCCCCTTTTTTTCTCTGTATATACATTTTCTTAATATTTTTTGTTATTTTTTTTTTTTTTTTTGATATGTATATATGTACATATGTATGTACATATATACTTTTTTGTTATGGATAAGTTATCACTCCCGTAAGCTTCAAGGCAACATTTCCAAATTGCCACACATATACTTTTACGAAACTACTACATATGTGCATTCATTGATATGTGTGTATGTATTTAAACTTTAGATACGTAAAATTTCACTCACTTTTTTCTTTTCCTAAAATTTTCTTTAACACTTTTTTAATTTTAATTGCAGTTTGAATTTTTTTGGATGTTAAAAAATTTTTCAAACAATCTGACCATCATTTTTTTATACAAAAAGCAAAAAATTATATTCTCTCTATATGTAAGTGTGTAAAAATTTTATTTTAACAACTTTCTTCAATTTTTTTGCTTATTTTTGTTGTTTTTAGCACGTTAATAATTTGTGTATGTTTTTTGTACGAGCTGACAGTAGTTGCGAAAAAGTTATTACTAAATTCATCAACGACTAACTGACTGACACAACTGGAGTATTTGTTTCCTTTGCAATTCAAACACTAACGCACCAGTATTTGAATAATGAGAGTCTTGTCAAGGCACACTCACACAAAGAGAGCACTACTTACTACTGGTGGAGAATTGTGTAGGACATTATAAGAGACCAAAAACAACAAAACGGCAACCATTAAAAAAGGAAAAGCACGCATAAAGAGGAAATAACATGGGTTCTCTTGTACATAGAGATAATGGTATGTTTGGTAGGGTTGTATTTTTGCTTTTATTAACGTTGTTTTTTCTGCACAGGAAATGACCCCAATTGTCATTGAGGTTAGGGCAGTTATATTTGAATGTTTTTAATAAAATGGAACGTTAACTCAGAACTGCATTAAACAAATGTTACTAAAATTAGTTTTAAACTTATTATAATAATAACAAAAACCGCTTTTAAATGTGACGAACTTAACTTATTTCTTTGCTTTGAAAAAAGGAATTTAAAATAATTTTTTTTTTTTAATTATTTAAATTAAATTCTTTATTTATATTAAAACCCACGAAAATTTTTAATATATAAGTTTTTTTAAAAACAATTTGGCGCTAAATATGTCAAATGTTAGTGTTTACATTTGTTTGCAACTGAGCAAATATGCGCTACTAATTTTGCTCATGTTTTTTTTAGCGCAAACGAAGTAAAATAGAGCAAATTGCAAATAAAAACATTTTGTTGTTGTGTTTTGCAAATGTGTGTATTTTTTCACGCAAGCATGGACCATGTCATTGTTAAAACGTGTTTGTAGTGAGACGACATGTCTTCGTTTTTTAACGACATGCTTTCGTTTTTAAACGACTTCAAAACTAATCCTCTTGAGTATACCCTTCTCCTTTGTTATCCAAAGCTGGGTTATATCCCTGCAATTAATATTGTACCACCTGATCCATTTTGATAAAATGGACTACTCCATGGACTGGTCCGATGTAATGCAAGCATGGACCATGTCATTGTTAAAAAGTGTTTGTAGTGAGACGACATGTCTTCGTTTTCTAACGACATGCTTTCGTTTTTAAACGACTTCAAAACTAATCCTCTTGAGTATACCAAGGAGTAGTTTTAAAAATACTCCTTTGTAGTCCAAAGCTGGGTTATATGGTCCTGCCCTAGAACCAGAGTATGAAAACAAACAAAACATTTCGCAAACACTGCATGGTGGATGGAAATGAGGTGGTGGACGAACTAGCGAGAGGGTTCGAATCTGGACTTTGAGGTAAGGGACATGGGGGTACAGCCTCCCTATGTAACTACTATGGGGGGATACGGGAAAGATTCCGTGATGACGTTAACCGGTCCTGGAGGGATATAATTGCATAAGGGTGGTCTAAGGACAGGGAAATATTGCGGTTGTTTCTGTTGAGGGGACTGTAGAGAGGGTAATAGTTCAACGTGGTACCTACTAACTTTCTTAATTCTTTCTTAATTCTATCCACCTTTTATTTCTTTTCTTCACTTTTCTCTTTCTCTACCTTTTTTCATTGAAGGGATTCACAATGGACCGCATTGGTCTCCGAGTGGAAGTGTGCCCTTGGGCACATAACCCTTCTTTACCTAAGCTAACCTTACCCAAAATGTACGGAATCGCACCCATTATACGATATAAAAGCCTGTCGCGAGATTTACTCCTGTAGATAAAGAAGTAGATGTGATAAATTTTAAATATGTATTAACATTTTCAAACTAAGTAAAGACGAGTACTTAAATCTCACGACAAGCTTGCCATATAAATTGTGTAATGACTAGGGTATTCATTCGGTTAACCGATTAACTGATCGGTTAATTTAAAATTGGGTTTTTTCGATTAACGATTAAACCGGTTTATTTCATTCGATTAACCGATGGTACAAAATTTTGAATTTTTTGTTGTATTAAACCAT
Source organism: Pollenia angustigena (assembly GCA_930367215.1). Taxonomy (NCBI): domain Eukaryota; kingdom Metazoa; phylum Arthropoda; class Insecta; order Diptera; family Polleniidae; genus Pollenia; species Pollenia angustigena. The sequence continues at coordinate 5,611,333 of OV884057.1, read as the reverse complement.
AATTTTTTGTGTTTTTAGTTATGGGTGAGTTCCAAAACGTCAGTTGCAAAGCCACTAGCTTTTTTAAATGCATTTTACAATGCAATAATGTAGAACTTTACAATGTTACCTGCACAAAAAAAGTTGTGTTTAGAAATATTTTTTCATACAATATATTTCGTTCAAGAAATTCATTCTAAAAATACAGTACAATAGATATTAAGGAAATGAGATTTTTTGCAGAATGCTCGGAGCTGAGCTTTGCCAGTGCCCATGTTCTGTAACTCTCGCGTCGAGAAAGTTTTCGATTGAAATGTGTGAAATGAAACAAAAATGCCATAAATTGAAACAAACAGCTGTTTTTCTCACTTAACTGTGTATGTAACTTTTTTTGGCGAGTACAAGCTGTCACGTAAGGAAATTACTAGCCAATTTACAGAAAAAGTGTGTCTGTAACATTTTTGGTGAGAAAAGTTCCCGCTTTGAACTGTCAAATAAACTCACGAATAAAAATGGGGCGAGAAAAATTTTGAACACTAAAAAACAATTAAAAATGCAAAATGCAAAGAATTATAATAATAATATTTTATTCTTGGCACATTTCTCATGGTTTTATTATTTTGCTTTTAACATTTTTGTAAAATATACGAATGTCTTCAAAGCTCGTTTGCAAACAACAAACATTAAAGTCGCTCTTTACACAATTTGGCATAGCCGACGGTTGTGTTTTCGCCGCCGTCGTTGCAAAATTTTCAATTTAAGTAAATTTTGGTCGCCGTCAACGATATGTTTTCGACATGAGTTACAGACACACATTTTTCTCACTTTTCGAGAAACGATGGAATATTTTGTTTCACATCTTTTCGATGCAAGAAGTTTTCACTAAAGTTACAGAACATGGGTACAGGATGAGTTAGATGATGACCAGCCAACAAAAGAAACTCTCGATATTAACACAACAACAGAATTAACCTAAAAATTAAATAAAAAGTATTATGGGTTGCTTTTGATTTCTCCAACATCTACGATAAATGAAAGAATTTTTTCCATATCAAGTTATATCAAAACTAAAGAAAAGTGCCAAATTAACCAATTGTTTTTCTAAAAGATTACTTAATTTATAAAAAAAAAACTTTATTAATCGGTTAACCGATCAATAACAAAATTAACCGATTATTAACCGAGTAAATCAAAACCTCGATTAATTAATCGAGCGATTAACCGATTAAAGCAAAAGCCCGATTAAATGAATACCCTAGTGATGACGTTATATGTTTATGGTTAACATTTTAAAGAAAAAGTTTATTTTTTTCTTTTTAGCGCATTTCAATAAAAGCTATTTTTTAAGTTTTTCGTACTTTTAAGTTTAAAATTGTAGCAATTTATCAACCGTGGTATTTATATTGCATTTTTTGGACTCTAGAAAAATGAATTGCTTGTTCGAATTAGTTTTGGTGTTTTCCTAACAATCGTACAGGTGTAAGGATACCATTTTATTTTAATGATTTTCGCTGGAACGTTGTGAGGACCGACAATTATTCTAATTTTATTGTATGTAAAACACTTTAATATTTAAGTATTTTTTTTTTTTTTTATAATTCAGAAAGTTTTGAAATATACTTGATATTTTCATTTCAAATATTTTAAACCATTGAATAAAACAAATATAATTTTGCGCTAAAGAATTTTAAATACATATTGAAATAAACGGAGATTTTTTTAAATAAACATTTAAATAAACGAAAGATTTTAAAATAAACAGGTAATTTAGAATTTGATTTTCTGCGGGAAAATGAATTTAATTAACGATTTTTTGTAGATTTTCTCTAAGTGCAAATAATATTTAAGAGGGGAAAATAACATTAATTATTGTGGATGCTACCTGCATAAACGATTTAATCTTAATTGGATTAAAATCACAGCAAAAATCTAAAATTTATTCAGCTAAAACGCAGCAAATTTCCAATTTCTGTTATTATTTGGAAGCTGTATAATAAACTGATCATTTATTATATTATTTTTTTTTTTTGGAATTTAAGAAAACTTAATTTAAGTGCTTGGATTGAGGAAGGGAAAAGTCTTTTTCAAGAAAAAACCTATAATTTTTCGGTTTCCCCCCTCCGCTAATTAATTTTGAAAAGCCGAAAAAAATACATTCACACATTATTCAAAACAAAATTCTAACACAAACATAAACACACACAAATACATATTTTTTTTTTAAGTTTTGACTATAATTATTACAAAAAGAAAATGAAATCAATTTAAAACCGTGGAAAAAAATTCACTCAAGCTCCTTTGACAACAGATCTGTGGTCGCCGGAACGAGTATATTGGTGAGTCAAAAGAAAGTTAATATATATATATATATATTTTTTTTTTGTACGCTAAAAAAGGTACAGGTGCATCGATTTGAAATTTTAATAATTTTATTATTTTACTTTGTTCATAATCGCAATATGTATTAAAAAAATATACTTTATTAAGGGATGAATTGATTATGATTTCAAATATAGTGTACCATAAATTGTATTAAAATTTATATATAAAAAAAAAAACAAAATAATACCAACAACATTAATAAACAGTTACTTGACTCACATTAATTTTGTTTTGTTGACAATTGCCCGTATAAAATTGTTAATTATTTCATATTAATTACTAAAATTAAAACATTTTTTTTTTCATACATATGTATATAAAATAAATACTTTTTGAATAGAAAATGCGTTTGTAAATATTTTTTTTTTACATTTCACGAAACATCTAGCTACCAGAAGTAGCGGGTACAGAGAAAGGAAATAAGCAAAATCTCAAATTTTCCTTTTATTTTATAAAACTTTCCTTTACATTTCAACAAATTTAAAAATGTGTATCTATAGTATTGAAAGCTACCTAAATTTTTATTTCATTGTGACGAGTTGTTCGTATTCGGAAGAATTAAAAGAATCACCCCAATTTCCGTAGAGCTTAGCCGGTATTATAGGTAGCGTATGTTCTGCTGAATATGAATTTTATTATAGGAATCGTTACAACGTACAATGGGTTGGTAAAACAGAAAGGACAATGCATATTGAAGATACAATTTTGTGGCAAAAATATGTTCGGACCTAATAAATATTGAACGAAAAAATCCAAAAAAGCGTGCCTAATAAATATTGAACGAAAAAATCCAAAAAAGCGCAGTAAATGAATCGAACTTTAGCTTTAATTTTTTTTTGTAAGAAAATAATTGTATAATGTAATTTATAAGAACTGTTAAATGATGTTTGATCTACGCAAGCAATTTGTAAAAGCAAAGAATTTTTTTATTCATCCTTATCGTGGTTGACGTAGGCGTATTAAGACGGAAATTTTTACATAAGTATACGCTGTTCTGATAAAAAAAACTTAAATTTAAATTCTTGTAAAAGAGAGGGTACTTTCGTAAATGCAGTTGTTGCGCATTGGTAAAGTATCGGGTGATTTTTTAAGAGCTATTGGAAAGTTAAAAAAAAAATATAAAAGTCAGAAAAATTCATGAAATCTTTATTTGAATCGATAGTACAGTCCATATAATTTAATGTTTGAAGATTATTTCATGCAAATGATGACCGTGACTGCGCCTCAAATGGTCAATCCACTTAGTCGAGTTTTGGCATACTCTTTCCAACATTTCGGCCAGTATCTCATGAATAAATGCTTCAATGTTGTCTTCCAATTCGTTAATTGAAGCGGGCATGTGTGTTTAGACATGTGCTTTAACATAGCCCCACAAAAAATAGTCTAACGGCGTTTAATCGCACGATCTAGGCGGCCAATTGACCGGTCCCGAACGTGAAATTAAATATTCACCGAACTTGCCTCTCAATAAGTCCATGGTTAAGCGTGCTGTGTTGCATGTGACACCGTCTTGTTGAAACCACGTGTCATGCAAGTCAAGCTCTTGCATTTTGGGCAAAAAAAGTTGGATATCATCTCACGGTACCGCTCACCATTCACAGTTTCGTTACGATTCGCATCATCTTTGAAGAAATACGGTCCAATGATGCCAGCAGCCCATAAACCTCACCAAACTGTGACTTTTTCTGGATGCATTGGTAGCTCTTGCAATGCTTCTGGCTGATCTTCACTCCAAAATCGACAATTCTGCTTATTAACGTACCCATTAAGCCAAAAATGAGCTTCGTCGCTGAACACAAGAAGCGCGCGATGAACTTTCTTATCTGCGCACGCATTTTGATAATAAAATTCAATCATTTGCAAGCATTGTTCGTTTGTAAGACGATTCATGGTTAAATTGTATTCTGTGGTTAAATTATAGACCAAACTGAAGATGTTTGACAGTGAAACAAAACACGAAACGTGCCGAAGCTGTTTAAACCAGCGTTTAAAAAGCTGCAGTTGAGATAGTAAAAGTCATAAGATTGTGCTGTAACTTCGACATCTTCATTTGTCATTGGACAAAAATAAACCGTTGACTTTACTTCTGATTCATTAAATGAAAACAGTCGCAGTGAAGGCAAAAGCAAAAAACGAAATGTTGTGCACAACAAAGAACATCGGCAGTCAACATGTTCGGAAGTGTTTTGTTTGACCGACTGAAACTTTTAAAAAATCCCGTAGTTAACGAAGATGGGACGTTGCATTTGTGTTTTTGTTTCCATATTTTTTTTTAAATAATACATGCGTAAATAAATACATAAATATGTACATACATATTTATTTATTTTAAAGCTTAACATATCTTTTTAATTTTTTGAAATTAAATAAAACTTTAAATAACATTATCGCTTTCATATACATACAATGAACACAACGTCCCATCTTCGTTAACCTCGGTATTTATTAAAAGTTTCAGTCTGTCAAACCAAACACTTTCGAACATGTCGGCTGCCGATGTTCTTTGTTGTGTTCAACTTTTCGTTTTTTGCTTTTGCCTTCACTGCGACTGTTTTCATTTAATGAATCAGAAGTAAAAGCAACGGTTTATTTTTGTCCAAGGCGAATTAACTACAGGTGGTGTCGAAACGGCATCTGATTTTGATAGCTCGGGCTTATTTGTTTTGATTTGTTAGTGTTTTGCTAATAATGGTTGACATTTCGAGCTAATGGCACTAACAATGCAATGCAAAAAACCGTATGTTGTTTCTGTTGTTTTTGGATTGTTGTAGTTCCGACACCACCTGTAGTTGAATTCGCCTTGTTTTTGTCTAATGAAAAATCAGAAAGTGGAAGAAAAAGCAATTTTTTGATTTTGACTGCAGCTTTTTAAACCCTGGTTTAAACCAGTGTTGCCAAAAAGATAATAGCTAAAAAATCACCCATAATAATGACATTATAGCAATCGTTTTTTCTGTCACTTTTTTATTTAAAATAAAAAATTGTCATCGCTATTGTTGATAACATTTTTATTATTATTTTATGTACGCTTTTGATACTTAAAATTTAGCTCGTGTTCAAAAATGCAAAGTTTGCACAACTGTTGTGCTGTAAAAAAGCATCAGCATTAGACTTGCAACAGGCGATCACGCATCAGCAACAAAATTTTGCATCACTTCCGCAGCTATGCACAGTTTTTATTATTTTCGAACGTACCCAGAGTTTCACAAATTTACGGGCCAGTTCTGAAAATCACTTGATTTCTAATCACGTGCTTTTAGAATCACACTCGTGATTTTGTGGCGTTCTGAAAGTCAAACCGTTTTTGTGTTTCTCGGTGTGCTTTCGACAATTGAAAATTTCACCGAAACACACAAAAAAGGAACACCAAAATATCACACTTGTAATTTTAAAAGCCACATGTGATTTCAAATCAGTTGATTTGAGTTAGTGTTTTTTAGAACAGGCCGTTACTTTAAATCAAGGCCCCTATTCCGTTTTACAACTCAACTGAGTTGAGTTGTAATTTCTTAATTTTTGTATTATGGTTTACAACTTTGCTATATTGCGGTGAAAAAAAAACAAGAAAAACAAGTAGGAAAGTATAGTCGGTCAAGCCCGACCATATGATACCCTACACCACAGTATTTAAAAACACATCATGCTTATGTGTCCATGTAAATATACAGCCCAATTATGAATAAAAATTCCCCGGGAGTTTTCTCCCTTTTCCCATTTTTCCTATGTTAATTCAATTGTAAAAATGGGAAAAGGGAAAAAACTCCCGGGGAATTTTTATTCATAATTGGGCTGATAGATTTATCCATGTTTATAAACTTCATAAAAATCGGTTTGATAGTTTGTGAGAGGCAGAAATTGCCCCCTGCATCGCCTTGTGGTCCTATTTTTTAAAAACTGTATAGGTAATGTGTCCCTATCTCCCCTAGTGGTCCAATTTTATTAAAAATGTATACATTTTGTGTCAATATAGATATGGTTTCTATCTATGTTTTAAATTTTATTAAAATCGGTTTGATAGTTTCTGAGAGGAAACTTGTGCCAATAAGAACCTATGACCTAAATTTTATCAAATTATCTCCAAAATTGCAACCTGTACTTGGCGCAAAAGGTTACATGGGCAGCCAGCCAGCCGGACGGACATCGTTAGTTCGACTCAGAAAGTGATTCTGAGTAGATGGGTATACTTTAAGGTGGGACCACTAGGTTAGGTTAGGTTAGAGTGGCCGGTCACAAAGACCCCGCATAGACCAAATAGGTCCCTAGCGTTACCACAATTGTACGATAACCCACAGAAGAAAGTAAAAAGATCAGTCAGATGTGATGGTATCCAGAGTACCCCACACTCTCTTGACGAATGCCAGGAGTCTCATTAACCCAATTCCAGAGACTTCCCCGAGATCTTGGAGATAGTGATCTCCCAGACAGTTCGCCCTGGAGCGCACGAGTGCCGGACAGTAGCATAGCAAGTGCTCTACCGTCTCCTTTTCCCCTGGTACCCCACAAAATCTACAATTGTCACTATTCAACCGCCCCGCCCTAAAGGCGTATACCGCAGTCCAACAATGACCCGTTATAAAACCTATCAGAAGTCTGCAGTCCCTTCTCGATAGCGACAGAAGAATTCTCGATGACTCCGGATCGTAGGATCCCCACATTACCTTGGAAACCCTGCACGTCCTTGTGTTTTCCCAAAACGCCTCTGATCTCCTCCGTATAGCAGAGTCCGTATCTCTCCTTATATTCTGAATTGGAGCCGGGATAACCACCATCCTATCGTATGGTAAACGGGCCCCCCGTTTCGCCAATTCGTCCACCTGTTCGTTGCCCTCTATGCCCTGGTGACCGCGAACCCAGTAGATATGCACTCTCCTATTGACACAGAGTCTATCTATCGAGTCCCTACACTCCTGGACGACAGAGGAGTATGAGTATTCAGCGGTTATAGCCCTGATCGCCGCCTGACTATCAATGAAAAAGTTTACTTGCGAGTTCTCGGTGCCGGAAACACGTGCCAGATCAGCAGCCATTTTGGCTGCAAAAACCTCCGCCTGGAAAACGCTGCAGTAATCGAGAAGCTTATACGATTCCTGAATACCCAGTTCTCGGCAGTAGACTGCAGCTCCAACTCCGTCCTCCATTTTGGAACCATCAGTGTAGAATCTGAAGGTCCCTTGGCCAGATCGGAGTCCTACCAACCAACCGTCCTCCTCTAGGGTAACTCGCGGTTTCCTTCCAAGTGTCAGTCTCGGAATGGTGTAGTCACTGCTACAATCTATTCCCCTTATAATACTACCGTAACCATAGAGTCCATATGCAAATTGGCCCGTCGCCTTTAAGCGGATCGCAGACCTCCTTGCAGTTCCTTCTGCCACTAGATGAATCGGCTGCAAGTCCAGGATCACATCCAGTGCCGCAGTCGGTGTACTACGCAGAGCACCGGTGATGCTAAGTTCGGCGAGTCTCTGTACGCCCGTTAGCATATTCCGGTACGATATCTTATCCAAGGCCGTGCACCACACAAGTATCCCGTAGAGTAGGATTGGTCTCGCCACCGCTGTGTAGACCCAATGTGTCTCCACGACAGTTTGCTATCCAGTATTACTCCCAGATACTTAGTGTGGTGTTTAAGTTACAGGTTAGTACCCCCTAGTTTAGGTCTCCTCCATGGACCAGCTTTGTACCTTTTCGTAAATAGTACTAGGTCCGTCTTCTCGGGATTAACTCCCAGTCCTACTCCGGCTGCCCACTGGTTGATTATCGCCAATGTAGCCTCCATTACAGAACTAATAGTATTCAGATCCTTGCCAGTAACTATCACCACCACATCATCTGCGTATACGGTCATCTTTGCTGCCCCGTCCCGAAGTCTATTGAGAAGTTCGTTGACGACAAGCGTCCGTAGCATCGGCAAGAGCACCCCTCCCTGGGGAGTTCCCCGGTGTGCCTTCCTTGTTATCCTGGAGTTGCCCCACGCCGCAGATATTGTTATACACCGTAGCAGGTTACCAATCCAGTTTTTAGCATGCGGATGTGCCCCAGTGCGAGATAAGCTGGCCAAAATTGCCTCTGTGGACACATTATTGAATGCTCCCGCGATGTCGAGGAACACACCCATAGCGAAGTCCTTATAGCTCAGGGTCTTCTCAATCAGCGAGACAACTGAATGAAGTGCCGTCTCAGTTGATTTACCCTTCGTGTACGCATGTTGATTGGCAGAGAGAATGGTCGGCCCCATGTTACCCTTGACATGATAGTCCAAAATTCTCTTCAACGTTTTCAGCAGGAAGGATGTGAGACTTATAGGTCTAAAATCTTTTGGGTACATATGATTGCTCCTGCCCGATTTCAGCAGAAATACAATCTTAGATATCCTCCAAGATTTAGGCACATAGTTAAACCTCAGACATCCTTTAAAAATTTCCACCAGCCTTGGTACTATCCGTTGTCTACCCCGCTGTAGTTGCGCCGGGATAATTCCGTCAAGACCAGGTGACTTATATTTCTGGAACGAATCAATTGCCCATTCCAACCCCTCGTAGGTGATAATTCCGCTATCACCATCTGCCAGAACAGAAGTTTCATCAGTTGGAATGGGAGCATCAGAGCAGCCCGGAAAGTGTGTATCAACAAGCACCCCCAACGTTTCCGCGCTGCTCCCTGTCCATTCTCCGTTTTCCCTACAAACCGTACTTGGCATTACCGGACTGCCCACTAGCATCTTCCGCAGTCTTGCCGTTTCGGTTGTCTTCTCTATATTATCGCAGAAACTTTTCCACGAAGCTCGTTTAGCCCTTCGCACGTCGCGCTTATACACCCTAAGAGCGTCCTTATACTCCCCCCAGCATTCAGACCGGTCGACAACTTTCTCCAGTTTGAATAGCTCACGAAGCTCGCGTCTTCCAGAGTCCAGCTGACCATTCCACCACGGTGGTCTGGACTTACGCCTAGCTCGTGTCGGGGGACACGACTTCTCATAGGATTTAGTAACGCCCGATACCAATGTGTCTATAGCAGAATCTATGTCCCCTGAACTAAACAATGTTCCCGAGTGACCTAGGTCCCTATTCAAAAGTGAAGAGTATTTGGCCCAGGGCGTATTCCTTGGGTTCCTAAACACTGTTTCGTCAGGTATAGTGTAATTTAACAAGAATGATATATAGGAGTGATCAGAGAAGGATGGCTGCGTAAGCACCTTCCAATCATCTTTCACTGTTTTATAATCAGTATAAAGCGTCACATCAAGCACATTTTCTGAAGTGGGACCCTTATACGTAGGGACCTCACCTCTATTTGCAATTTGTATATTATTCTGTAATATAAAAGCAATAAGATCCTCACCTCTACTGTTGATATCCTACTGCCCCATATTGTGTGATGAGCGTTAGCATCTGTACCCACTACCAGGTTTTGTCTCCTTCTACAAGCTTCTTCGACTAGTCTGTGGAGTTCTACTGGTGGGGCATCCCTATCGTGTGGCATATAGGATGATGCAAGGAGTACCATGTCATCTCTGTCATCTTCCAAGGCCACAACTGTGAGATCGTCAGTGCTGTATTCTACATACCACCTTTGAGAAGAACGTGTTATAATTACGTGACTTCAATCCAGATACCCGATTTCCTGTGGAGATCCACGGTTCCTGGATTAGAGCTACGTCGTAGCGACCCTCCTCTAACGTGAGGAGGAGTTCGACCGAAGCCATCTTACTGTGTTGGAGGTTGACTTGCAGGATCTTTAGCGTCATCAACTAAGATCACCCGCTCGGGGTCGGCTCCATCCTCCTTGGCCGTCTCACCCAAATTCAGCCCAGAAGTGGCCACGGTGGCAGCCGCCAGATCACGCTCCACTTCATCGACCTCTAATGTGTTGTGATTCGAGTCATGTGGATGTCGTTTCTTCAATCGGGGAAACACACTACCCACTCCCCAAGACATTTTTCCATACTGAGGATACAGAAGGTCTTCAGCCTCCTTTGTAATCTATGTATGTAATTCTGCCCGTCTTTGTTGCCTTTTTGTACATGCAGAATCCTCCACTCTTTGGTGGGTATGTCCGGATTCTGATTTTGCAGGAGACGAAGAGCGACATCCGGTTTCACAATGCGCGGAAAATTCACCTTCGCCTTCGGAACAGCAGGAATATCTGATCGATCCACAATCTTGAGTTGTGCATCCGACCACAGGCCCTTGAGTTTCTTAATCACTCCTTTGAGCCATTCCAGCGTCATCTCGTCCTTACAGCTGTTGCTCATGGGTTGCTCATGTCTAGAAGTGCCACGCTCAAAGGACGTTTGGCCACTTCACTAACTCTTGCAGCCTTTGGCAAAGATTCAGTGGCAGCTTTCGATGTCGAGGGTCTGATCCCCTCGGGGTTTTTCCTGGGTTTCTTTGTCTCCTTAGGATTTGCGGCAGATGGAGACTCATCAACTGACCGCTGTCTTTTACCCTGCATGCTCTTAATCACAGCCTCTTCAATGCAATTGTAGAAACCGTGATTTTTGGCAGCATATTTCGGGTTTTTAGAAAAGTGAGCTCGGCCTTCTGCAATCGCCCCCGTAGCCCACTTCATCCGCTCTTTCTCATCCTTGGAAAGATTAGATTGGGAGCCAAGCCGATGCTGTATCCGGACAGCAGCTTTATATTCCGATAGAGCTCTAAGCCCTTCCTTGCTTCTCCTGGGCCTGTTCTTATTTATAGAATGGGCTCCCTGAGATGTGCTAGGCGAGTTTAGCAGTTCACGTTCCTCTTTAGAGGTAATCGTTTTGACGCTATCGCGATCCGAGTCTGAATCGACAACGGCATCCGTACGTGTCATATAAACTTTTTGGCATCTTTGATACTTCCACCGTAAGGAGCCTTAACCACGGCAGAGAATGTGTGACCGCTGGCGACACGCAGAGGAGATAATGATTCTCCACCGTGCCCGCCGGTGGTCGCAGTCACTGCTAACACCGACGTTTGGGCGTATATTACCGCCCGGCTTTTATTTCCGTCTTCTTCCATTTCATTGTTTTCGTTTGCATTTTATACATACTGCCATGTACACGACAACGCCGATCCACTGGACAACATACGCGCACCAGGAAGCCGCCCAATATGGGAACAGACGCGCCCGGATTTTAGAGAAGAATCGTGAAGTCATCTCCGACCCGCAAGCCGCCCAATGTGGGAAACAGACGCCCGGACCGCATCAAACCCCACGATTACCTCCTACCTATGATCAAAACCCATCACAGTAATGTGACAATAGACATTACATTGTGACACTCTGCTTAAAGCCCTGATCTTAGCCGTGTACCAACTGGCACCCGTTTCCAGCCAGCACCCCCGTGGAGGGTTCAGTAGAAGGATTTTATGTGCCGGCCGTCTAGGACCACTATTTTAAGGCGTTACACACATCAGCAAAAATGCATAATACCCTCTCCGCTATTGTGGCGTGGGTATAATTACAACTGGGGGGCTACTCTCTATTGCGATGCAAATGAAAACTGTAGCAAATCAAGCGATTGGTACTCTTCAATACGTTTGCGCATGTGTCTTTCGCATCTTTTAATTTTTTTTTCTTTTCGTAAATCATCACTTTATTTTATTTAAATTTTCCAATTTCAAATATTTTTACACACTTTAACATTTCATTACTCTAAATTCGCGCCATCTTTAATTTTTATTGCCACTTTTGCTTAATTTTCAGAAAATTTTGCGAAAGTGATAGAGAGTACCAAGTTTGCATTTAGCTTTCGCATCGAAATTGTTTTCGCATCGCAATAGAGATTAGACCCCCTGATCACAACCGGTTGTCTTAATTACAATTCAAATCAGTTGAGTTGTAAACCGTAATAGGGGCCAAAGTTTAAATATTTGTAGTGTTGCCGTATCAACAATTTTATTAGTATGTTGTCACAAACAGAAAAAGATTGCCAAATAATATATACAGGGGGGCTACTCTCTATTGCGATGCGAAAGAAAATTGTAGCAAATCTAGCGATTGGTACTCATTAATACGTTTGCGCATGTGACTTTCGCATCTTTTAATTTTTTCTCTTTTCGTTAATCATCACTTTATTTTATTTAAATTTTCCAATTTCAAATATTTTTACACACTTTAGCATTCCATTACTGTAAATCCGCGCCATCTTTAATTTTTATTGCCACTATCGCTTCTTTTTCAGAAAATTTTGCGAAAGTGATAGAGAGTACCAATTTGGCTTTTAGCTTTCGCATCGAAATTGTTTTCGCATCGCAATAGAGAGTAGACCCCCAGTTTTGCCACATTTTTGAACTCTCTACATTTTAATGATTTAAAAAAATCTGTCTGTAGGGGCCAAAGTTGAAATATTTGTAGTGTTGCCGTATCAACAATTTTATTAGTATGTTGTCACAAACAGAAAAAGATTGCCAAATAGTATATACAGTTTTGCCACATTTTTGAACTCTCTACATTTTAATGATTTAAAAAAATCTGTCTGTAGGGGCCAAAGTTGAAATATTTGTAGTGTTGCCGTATCAACAATTTTATTAGTATGTTGTCACAAACAGAAAAAGATTGCCAAATAGTATATACAGTTTTGCCACATTTTTGAACTCTACTACATTTTTATGATTTAAGAAGAAAACCAGTACGAACAGGGATATTTCCCTCTGTATAAAATTACTGGCCAGGACCAATCTTTAAAGGTGTTACAAACTTAAGCACAAACGCATAATACCTTCTTCAGCTTGTGGCGTGGGGTTTAAAAATAAATAAATTCCCACTCAAGAAATCCGCTTATAAATAAAACAAGACTGGCGATTAAAATACTACATTTATTTGTTTTTTTTGCTTTTAATTATATAGAATTACATCAAATTTAAATTTAAGGGTTTCATATAATATGTATGTATGTATGTATGTATTAATTTATGTATATATGTATGTGTGTGTGTGTATTTTATATGCTAAAAATTTAATCAAAGTATAGTCAAAAACATTAATTTAATTAATCTTTACACGTTAAAAAAAAGAAACTAAAAAGAAATAAAAAAAATTTACAGTATTTAAAAAAAGAGATGTATTTATGTTTATTATTACTAATGGTCTACTGCCTAATATAGTCCGTTCGTCGGCTGTTTATTTAAAATTTCATCCTTTAAGTCTTCTCCTTTTCGTATTATATGGGTGAATTTTTGTTCTTGTTGTTAAAGTTTTTATAAATTTTTTTTCTTTTCTTTCGAATTGCAAATATAAAGTACATACATATGTATATATCAGTTTAATCATCTGTACATGTAAAATATGTATTTGAAATCTAAATTATTTGTATATATTGTATGTACGTTTTATATATTTTCTGGTTTTATTTAATTTTTTCTCGTAAATTTTTTAAGTATATAAGATTAATACATATATGCATATACATACATATGTAAAAATAAAAATATATACATATATTTCTTCTATACACACTAATAATTTTTTAATGGGCAGAGTGTTATATAATAATTAAGCATTACAAGTTACAAATATAAACTAACATAATTAAATAAAATTACATATAAGTTAATTATCGCTTTGATTTAGTAAAATCATAAATATATATATAGTTTTTTTTTTTTAAATGGTACCAAACTAGCAAAAAAAATTGTTTTCGAAAAAGATAACAATCCATTTAAAATACATTAATTTCTCATACATATACATATTTTACATGTGGAGTTTTTTTTAGTTTTTAAAAAGTTCTCTTTTTCGATCATTTAATTTGAATTTTTTACTAAATTATTCCATTGGATTACGGTTGGATGAGGGGGGATAAGGTTTAAAGTTCTTGCTGATCAAAATATATTTCTAGCTGCGTGTTATAGGAATTCTGTGCAAAAATAAAGTTCTTTCCTCATTTTTTTTCGTTAACTGCATTTCATTTGTATGTGTGTAGTTGTTGTTTTGCTTTGCGTGTGTTGTTTTTATTTGAAAATCTCGTGTTCTTAAATAGAAAAAAAAAAAAATACAAAGTAATAGTTTTCTAATTTTTAATAGTATGAGTACAAAAGGGGGGAATAAAAGTACAGGAGGGGAAGGTGAAAGGAAATGTGTTTTTTAAGTATGCCCATTCAAAACAGAATCTTCTCTTTTTTCATATCTATTTAAGTATGTATATTATATCGATTGTACCTAAAGATACAAGAAGCTAGATGATGAAGATTTTCAGGGAGCAGCCATAATTTATCGTGCCGTTTGGGAGCGGCCTTTTTGTTGTGTCGTCACAGCTGAAGCTCCGGCACTGCTACTACCCGTTGTGGTTACCGTAACATTTTTTGAACAACGTATGCAAATGTAATCGTCGTCTGCCTTAATTTGACTGCGATTGAGGCCAACACAATACATATGGAACCATTCATTGCAACCGCCATCACATTGTACCCAATCAACTTCACGTCCTGTGGGTTTGTGACAATTTTCGGCACGACATTCTTCTTCATCGTCTTCTTGCTGGGCCATTTGAGCTCTTTGAGAGTTTTTCTTTTGACTAGCCGTTATTGAAGAATTACTGTTGTTATTATTGGCACCCACACGTTTCCGGTGTTTTTTCTGTGATCCAGAGGCCACTGTGCTGTTGTTATTACTTTGATTCTGCGAACCGCCGTTTGACTGTTTAGTTAGTGAGAAATTTTCTGAATTATCATCTGTTGCAGCTGGGACTTTATTATTCGCATCTGATCTTCTTGCAGATTTTTTGGTTGTTGTATTTGATCCGATAGAAGCATTTTGTTTGTTTGGTGTGGCAATTTTCTTACGTGGCACAGGGCAACCAGTTGTTGGATCCAGAGATCTGCGTTTTTTTACTACATTGGCTGAACTGCGGCCATTACCGCTGCCGCTGTTGCTTGTGCTGTTAGGACTGCTTTGAACCAACAAACTGTCGTTAGAGTCTTCGGCAGCTGAATTAACACTAGAAGGCGGTTGTTGATGCTGGTGTTGGTTTTGTTGCTTAAGCATATATTGATGTTGCTCGACTAGAGCGGCTGCTTCAGAAGGCAAGGTTGGTTGTACTGTGGAAAGAACACGCCAAAGCTCCTGGGATTCATCAAGTGATACTTCTAGCAGGTCGCCTTCCATCATTAGTTCCTCGAGATTATCGGTTTCACTGTCCGACAATAATTTCTGTAACTGAAGTCCATTTTGTGTGGTGGCATTCTCATTTGTTGCATTTGCTTCGCCTTCCTCCTCCTCATCGTTACTAAAGTTTTCCTCCACAATGTGCAAGCGACCCTCGTCATCTGAATCGTTATTATCTGATACATCGTCCTTGGAGTTGGGTTGACTGCTGCGTCGGGGTTTGCGGGCTGAATTTGAATCCTTTGCGCCTTTACGTTTCTTTTGTTTATTTCTTTGTTGAGACGCTGCGGCAATTACCTCTAAGGCCGCCGTGACATCAGGACTTGTAAGCGCTTTTCTTGCACGATCCTGCCAATTCATGGCTCTTTCAGCCAAACAACGCAAAGCTTCGTCTTCGGGCAAGCGTATGGGTAGCGTTTGTAGCGAAACCAGCAAGGGTAGTATAGTTTCAAGGCGTGGCCTCTTTGATCGTACACAAGAGGGACACAACCACTTTATTTTAATTCCCTCTTCCGTTGCACAATTTGTTTGTTGTGGTGGGGGAACGCAATCTTCATGGAACCAATCTCGGCATAATTGACAGTTGTGCATAACGCCCTGAAATGAGGACTTGCAAAGACAGTAATCGTCTCGAAGAGGATTTTTAGCCATATTTTGGCGTCTTAGTTCTCGCATATCACGCAATTCCTTCTCTTCGGCCACCTTAAATGAGTCCACAATTTGGGCTGGGTTCATTTCTTTAACGAAATCATCTTCAAAAGGTTTCTTTAGATCAGAATCTATGATAACTGACTCCCCTCGAGGCATTAATACCTCCAGTAGAGTATAGAAAGTACTTTTTTTTAAAAATGCTCTCTCGGTATTCTCTTTCCAATCGTGGGCACTCTTTAAATGACCCTGCATACGTAATAATTCCTCCAGTTTAATGGGAATACTAGTGCCCCTAAATACAATAGCTTCCAATGTATGACAATAGGGAAAATGATCATTGGCCTGAAGTTGTTCAACAGATCTAAGCCATTCTTTGGCTTTACGTAAAGAATCCTTTAAAACAACATACGAAGGAACTTGTCCCTCAATTTCAGTAGCGGTCTTAAGAAATTGTTCAATTTCCACTAGTTCATGACGTTGCGTACTGCAGTTAAAATATTTACTCGCTTGGCATTCCCAGGCTTCTATGGAAGCCCCAATTTCTTGTAACTTTCTTATCTCGGCATCTATTATTGAGTCAGTAGGTGCTATTTCGGCTGCAGCCACATGCAATAAATTTTTAACGTCATCATAAGTGAGTTTTGCGCTGGCTGCTCTTAAGCCCTGCGATCGTTTGTACCATTTCAATTGTTTCAAACGCATGTTCAAGTGTTGCATTTGAGGTAACTCTATGCGCAAGGAGTTGCCTTCTCCGATAACTGCTTCTAATTCAGATTCCTCTAAAGCGTCTAGAGAATGCTTAAGCATTTCATTGGTTCGCTCCACAAATTGTTTGCCTAACACAAGCAGTTCTCTTACTGAAACACCCTCCTCAATGGTGCAACAAAGATTATCGATTTCTTGAACAAACAATTCCAGTTCCTCCATAGTAAGTTTGTACTGAGCAGCTTCTAGGTTGTTATCAGAACGTGTGCGTACCTAAAAAGAACATATAATTCCCATTATAATCAATCACATTTTATAAATAAAATTCATACCTTGTTAATTCCCAATTGTTGTATAACGGTAACGCATTTTTCTGCCTCCAAAACTGCGGCATTAAGGCGATCAATTAAAAGAGACGAAGGAAATTTCTTAATCTCAGCCTCTTTGCATAGCTCTTGGAGCTCTTGCAAAGTCACTGAAGTGGGAGTATTGGCATCAACAATGTCCCGACACCTTGATAACCATCTCTCAAAACTTTGAGCTTTAGATTTGAGTTTTTGTAACATCAGTGGCATCTCGTCTAGAGTATAACGATATAACAGGGTATGTTTGTCAGGTGGACAGGTGCATAGAACAGTATAATGGCGCAAACAAACAATTGTCTTTGTGCACTCGCAGGAAACCGCCGAAAGGAAACATGTGGTATTGCACTCTAGACAATGTCGTTCATCGTCTGGGATCAACTCAAAGGCTTTTCGCTCTGCTTTGGTGACACCCCATTCAAGTAAAGATTTACGTAATTTCTTTTCAGAGTCTACCATTTCTGCCATATCGATATAACAAGCAGTGGCTATACCAAATGTCAGTTTGGCTGGTTCTAAAGCCATTTTGCAAACAAGTTCATCATGGGAGAACACGCAAAAACGACGTAACATTGAGTAGTGGTTAATACACTCACGTCCCATCTTAAGCCAATCGGCTGGTGCGAAATTAACCGCCTCGGCAAAATTATAGCCCTGATTAAAGCCGGCGTGATAGGCCCGAGGAAATGTTATCACAAATTCACCTGCATTTTGATCGGTGCGGTAAACCGGAACACCATTATTCATCAAGATGTTGGGATTCATTATGGTAACCAGTTGATGCAACAAATCTGGCTGAGAAGCAAATAATTCTGGTGCTGCTTGCTTCATGGTCTCCTCAAATTGTTCGGCACAACTGCCGGGTACGCCATACCAGGTTTTCGGTTCACCCCAATGTAAATAATTAATGGAATAACTCCAGTGATCTTCGTTATGCCAGCAAAAGGCGGCAAAACACATGCCCACATACATCCAGGGAGCATTCATACCACTAATGTCGGCATTTATATGACCCAATATGGAATCTTCCAACAAAGGCAAATTATTTAAATTCCAACTTGATTCGGCATATTCTTGATCGCCAGGCAACAAATAAAGCGAACTTTTGGTCGGAAACCCCGAACCGTGATCCATAGTGTGAAGATCTGCGCCATATTCCACAGTAACATCCTCGTCAATAGATGAAACAATTCGCCAGAATTCTCGTTCCACAAGATCTGTGGGTACCAAATGCACCGGCTTGCGGAAATAGTCCATTTTAAATTGATCAGCCATTTGTCCAAACTGTTGTAGAGTGTATTCACGTTCAGCTTGTTCAAAACCAAACGCTTCTGTAGGTTTGCTAACTTCTTCTACGACACAACGTGGACAAAGCCATTCACCTAAAATTTTAAAAAATAATAAAAATTACATTAATAGGATTTTCTCCATTTTTCTTAAACTAATCGGACCTTTTGGTATGCTGGATAATGGTGGCAACAAACAGAAGGTATGATATGAATCATCGCAGCCATCACACAGCAACATGGATTCCTCCACATCACCTCGGTTGCAAATGTGACAAATGTATTTCAATAAAGGGTCCACGGTCGAATTGGGATCTGGTGCCTTCTTCTGGGCTGAACCGGCAATGCCATTTCCAGTATTTGACCTATTAGCAGCCGCAGAAGCTGCTGAAGCATTAAAACAACTCAATAAATCTCGTTTGAAGTCTTCTTTTGTCTCGGTTTTAACACCGCTGCGGTTGATTCCCAAACCACAGCTGGCACTTGAATTTGCAAAACGTTTTGAGCGCCTGGCATTGGTTTCATTTGGAGGAGCAATTTGTTGACGTGTGGGAATTTCGTGAGCTTTGTAATCGGTACCATCTTCTAGTTTAACATCTGGATTTGCAACCGCGGCTCCGGCACTACCTTGACCCAGAACCTTACCGGAAGTGTAAACCTCAAAGGGATGCAAAATTCTTTCATAGTGGGCCTTAAGGGTGGCTCCAACACTTTTGCTAGAAGGATAAGACATGCGATTTGCAACTTTAGCCCATTTACGCTCCTTGGTCGTTTGTTCCATTCCGCCCTCCTCTTGTACTATACGATGTAAAGTATACAAATCCAAGGCCTTACGCTCAACCATGGGAATTTTTAAGGATGATCCCTGCAATTCCCAGAACTTAGCTATTTGATCGAGAAAGTTTAATTTTACACGGGTTTTAGCTTCCAACTCATTTAAACGCTGAACACGTGGAGTAAATTTCAGTTTGTCCACATCTACAGCAAAAGGTGGAGACCACGACTCCGGCGGCAAAATCTTGGCTATGCCACACTTCTCAGCTATTGGTCTAATCTTACTGATATATGCCAAAGGATTTTTAAATTCCTCAGGAGTAGGACGAAAAACAGGACACTCCAAGGGAGTGTCAAAGTTAAACTCCTCCGTTTTATTCATATTGAAAGTACTGGAGCTGTGAGGTTGCGAATGATTTTTTTCTTTACGGCCAGCACTGGTTGGCGGTTGAGGACAACTGTTATGGTATTTCTTACTTGCACTTGGCTTTTCTTCGTTTCCAGTATTTGTGCTAGATGCATTGGAAATTGAGTCACTTCTTTCGGTAAGTGGTCCTCCATACCTTTTCTGAGCCGATTCGCTGCCACTTGCATTACCACCGGTTGAAGTTCTGGTACGCAGACGTCTGGCTGGAGTTGTAGAGCCATTTGCTGCCGCTGACATTGAAGCCGATGCAGCTGGGCTGGCGGTAGTACAACTACTACTATCGGCTGACGCTGATATCTTTGTTGACATTATTCAATACTAAACTGATTTAATGCTTTTACCATATGTCGTGTACACACAAGAAGTCTGCAAAACGAGAAATCGTTATTGTTAAAAGAAATATGATATATTGTTTACATAATTTTTAATAAAAATTTAAACATCGTTTGCAAAATAAGAACAAAACACAAAAAGCTTTGGGGTTGAATGTGTATAGCTCACTAACTTTTTGTTCTATTAAACACATACACACACACACTCATGTTCACATATCCCATACACAGTCACTCACTCAGTGATTGAATATCCACTGAAAAAGTTACATTATTTTCCTTCCTATTGTTGCTGCTGTCGTTGTTGGTTAACTCTCGAACGAGTGTTTTAAAGGGGGTAGTGATATAAAATATTAGAAATTTGTGGTACATAATTAAAATAGTGGATTTTTATTATATGGCTTTCCGAACATCTAACATCAAAACACTATGTTTTCTAATTTGGTTGTTTTTACAAAAGGAAATATAAACGATGGCAGTGCTTTCTTGATTTACTATCCTCTGCTTAAGGGTAAAAACCTAATTTTTTATCATTTTAATCAACATTTATACAAAAAATTAAATTGAATAAGAGCTTAAGGTCTCCTGTTATTCTATCGTCATTGGAAGTAAATATCCCTGACAACGGAAAGTAAATAGTTGATTTTATTTTTAAAAAACAAGTTTAGACGCCACATACATACATACATTACGTTTGGAATCTTATAAACTTTTTTAAACATTGATCGACCCAAAGAGATAAATTAAGTTTTTGAAAAAGTTTCGAATTTTATTACTTTTAAAACTTTTTACTATGTATTTTCACTAGGGTTTTTTTTACAAATATTTTTACTTTCACCAAACTTATTTTTGATTGGTTGATAAATCTTTTAACTATTTCGCGCCTAAAATTCGCCATTTTTTCTTTTTAAATAGCTATCTAAGAAAATTTAGGGTTTAAGGGCGATATATTACGGTACCTTAAAAGTCGAAATTCATCCAGCGCACAGTGAGGCGTTTTGTCTTAAAGTGCGAATCAATTATTTTGTGGCCTACCGAAGCCACAAAATAATAATTTTTTAGTTCTCAACCGAATTTAATGATGAACGATCTATAATTTACAATAGGCCCAATATGAAATCATCTCCTGAAAATCCCTTAAATATTTCCAATAAGATTTCTTAAACAAATCATGGTATTTTATTATACTTACTTGTTCATTTTAAAGATATTCACCTTAAGATTGCATGTCTATAAACATAAATCAATTGGAATATTTATTTTTATTTTGCGAAAACAATAAAGCTATTTGCTCTTGTTTTTGTTTAACCTACCTGCTTAAAACTACAATTAATGTTGGGAGAATTCCAAGTAATTGGAGTGGGGAATGTAAGAAATGATAAACACACTGTTTATTGTTGGTATTTTGTTTAAGCTTTGATCTCGTTGCAAAAAAGACTTTTGAGTGTTTGCAATTCTCATTCACTCTGCAGTTTTATTTGCTAATATCTTTGGTTTTTTTAAATTTTTTGGGAGAATGTTTCCTGATGATATGGCCTAAGCAACCAGTGAAATGCGCATAGAAACTAGCTTATCCCCCAACAATAAATTTCAGTGTTTTTATCAAAAACAAAAATTGGAAATTTAACACGACCAACAAAATCTTAGCAATTAAAAAAATTTTGGATTCCCAAATATTACTTTGATAGTTATGAAAAATAATAATTAATACTACTATTTAATAAACCTAAAACGATACATCTGTGGCCGTATGGAAAAACTAGTTGAATCCACTTTTTGTGAAAATTAAGATAACACCAAAAATAGAAAGCGTGTTTCATTTACTATCACTCTGTCAGATCGAAATTTCGATATAGTTTCTCATTTAATAGTTATTTGAAAAACAAAAATCAGAAAAATATCAATTTTTATGTAAAAACTAGATAACTCCATGCATTTTTTGAAAAAACAAGTTAACTCCATAGGCTCTTAGAAAACAAAAAAATTAGAAGTTTAAAACGGTGTTGTCTCTGGAAACTTAGAGACAAAGAGCGATATAGAACAAGTTCGGGTCAAAATGTTGAGCCTAAAAATTTCAACTATAGAGAATTCAAAGAATATATTTATGCATTCTTAATAAGCATATTATATCTTTTCTGCAGTTTTTGATTCATAGAATACGTCTGCCAAACACCCAAAATCTTTCCGAGTAATAGTTTTTAGCCCATACCGTACCCTATGTCGTACAGTAACTTCGAAAAAGGGTTTAACTTACTTATATTTTTCTGTTGCAAAGATAATAGCAAGGTGTTTTTACGTACACAAATAATAAAAACCATTTTTATCCAGTTTTTTTTTTTTCTAAGAATAAATATATAAATTTGAATCTGGAAGACAAACAAACTTTATTCAAAAATGGAGTTACCTAGTTTTTATATACGGCCACAGATTTCTTAAAATAAAAACAAATTAACTGCCTGACCCATGATGTCGACAAGAACATTTCTTTCGTATATTTATTTTTATTTTATTTTTATTTTATTTATTTCATTCAATTATGCAATATCAAGCCTTAGAGGCCAAAATAACAATATTACATGTTCATATATCCTGAGAAATTAACAACAAATTATATATTTGTACACTAATAACCTAATAATAATAATAATAAAAAATAATAAAAAATAATAAAGCTATTATCAAAAAACAACATATAATAGTAATGGTTAATGGCTCCCCAGCCGCAATAAAAAAATAAAGAAAAAAAAAAAGAAATGAAAAATATCCTAAAAAAGGTCCAGACAGTAACAAACTAAGAGGGAAATAGCACACCCAAATAAGGTAAAATGGAAAAACAATTTACAAAGTGCTAAAATGTATTAAGTTGAGATATAGAAAATTATAAAAAAGTAGAATTAGCGAAGAATTCCAGTAGTTTTAAACGAAATACATTATTTGAATGCGAAAATATCCGTAATGAATATGGTAAAAAATTCCAAACCCTAGCAATCCTAACTATAAAAGACCTACTAAAAAAAGAAGAGGAAATTCTGGGAATCATAATCTGGGGGTTTCTAACAGATCTTGTAAATACAAACGAACTAGACAGGTCAATGGGTCTGCGATGTCGAATTACTGCATAGAACAAAATACCTAATCGATATTTCACATAATTTTCAAACGTACACCCAAGAAAACGCCGGACCGAAATAGATATATGCTCACGACGCTTAATGTTGTAGACAAACCTTACAATACTATTAACTATACGCTTAACTCTGTTTAAGCGAGTGGAACATGTACCAGAATAAACTTCGAGACCATATAATACCGAAGACATCAACATTGCATGAGCCATATTATACCTAACACGTAATGGGAAATACAAATTAGATGAATACATTTTACGAAGAATACCAAATATTTTCCCATTAAGGAGATTAATATGGGGGTCAAAGGAAAGTTGATTATCTAAAAGCACACCAAGACATTTAATATGATCGACTAACTGTATCCGCACATTGTCCAGAACAATATCCAAGCTAGGGAAAAACTGATTTCTATACCCAAACATGATGCCCTTGGACTTATAAGGGTTAAGAGCTAAGGAGTTAAGTGAAGTCCAATCATGAATTTGATTAAGGCAATAGTTAATATTGCATTGCAAAACATCATGTGCATTCAAATTACTATTAAAGAGAAGAAAAATGTCATCCGCATAAATAAATAGCTCACATAATGATAAATTAATGTATGAAGAAAGGTCATTCATATATAGTATAAACAATAGTGGACCCATAACAGAGCCCTGAGGAATACCGGAAAATAACGGACTAACGGACGAAACCAAGCTATTATATACAACAAATTGCGACCTCCCAACAAGATATGAGAATATAAGTTTACAGGCGGATTTTGAAAAATTAAATTCATTTCTAAGTTTCATTATTAAAGTATGATAAGAAACTGAACCAAAAGCATTGGAAAGATCAAGGGAAATTAGGGTGGTAAATTTATTCTCATTTAAGTGTTTACGAATTCTATCAGTAAGGGATAGAAGCATCGAAGTAGAATTATAACCTCTACGAAATGCATACTGTCCTTTGTACAAACGAGATGATATCGAATCAAGCATTTGATCTCTCATAATATGTTCCAAAACTTTCGACAATGTTGGAAGTATAGAGATAGGCCTTAAATCACCTGGTTCATTAATTACTTTAGATTTCGGCAAAGGGATCACTTTAGCAGTTTTCCAAGAAGAAGGAAAACTAGATGTTGTTAAGATAGCATTAAAAAGATCCAGTATTAAGTTTGATACCACAGGATAAACCAACTTAATCAGACGTATTCCAATATTATCAACACCAACAGAATTCGATTTAACTCTAAGTAACGCATCTGCAACTTCCGGTTCCGAGACACAGTGAAAAGAAAAATAGTTAGGAAAATCAATGGTGTCAAAACTAATATCATCCGAAAAAATTAAATTGTCAATAGCATTTTCAGCATTTCCAGTAAAGAATGCATTCAAAATATCAACGTCACCCTCATAGACATTGGATAGATCATCCAAGCAGCCATTAGATTTTAAGACTTTCCAGATATACCTGGTATCTTTGTTATAAAAAATTTTAAAGAAATATCTCCTTTTAGCATTTCTGATAACAGTTTTTGATCTATTTCTGTATTTGCAAAATATTCTCCAATTAGTTACTGAACGATGACAACGATAAGAACGATAAGCAAGCTGACTAAGTGATTTCGCATATAAAATTTCCCTAGAATTCATCCACATAGACCTCTCATTAGAGACATTTCTTCTAACTAAGGGAACCAAAGTAAGAATTGAATCAAAAAAAGAAGATAAACAAAAGCACTTATCATCAACATCACCCAAATAAAATCGAGGAAAATCGAAAGTAGACAACGAAAGATAAACATCCTCTAAACTCAACGAATTAAAATTGCGGTATTCTATAAACTCTAAATTTTTGTTAATATTTATATTAAAGGAAGCAAACAATAAGGCGTGATGAGAAATCAACGGGCATTGAAACTGACTAGAGGAACAAACCATAGAACTATTACTAACAAGCCAAAAATCAATTAGCGATTCAGAGCAGTGGGCTATATCAAAATGTGAAGGTTTAGAGTTATGAAAAATAGACAAATTATTCCTTTGGCATATAGTACGGGCATTAAAAGATTTTGAACTATCAAACAAGTTATAGTTAAAATCTCCAACTACAATAATATTGGAATATTTCAAAAAAAGTTCATTATGGAAATTTTCAAACGAAACAAAGTTGCCATGAGGTAGGTAGACAACTCCAACTAAGGTTGTAGTACCTTCAGAGCACAACTCAATAAAAAGTGATTCACATACACCTAAATCAGAAATCTTAAAAACAGACTTGTATTTAAGCCCAGTAGAAACATAAAGGCCAACACCACCACCTCTCGAGTTTAAACGATCATTACGAATAAAATTATATCCAGGTATCTCTACTGCTCGATTAGATATATATGGTTTAAGCCAAGATTCAGAGATCGCAAATATATCAAAAAACGACCCAACTAAAATAGACCTTAACTCATCAAGCTTAGAGAAATTACTAGAAGGTTTGATGCTCTGACAATTTAAGTGCCCAACATTCAGCTTAAGCCCATTAGGACACAAGGCAGTATTAACCTCATAGGAGCTACTGAACATAGGACCAATATTAGGATTAAGAGAAGTCATAATTATAAAACATTATTAAGACGGGGAACCAATAACAAAAAACTATTAAATACTCGTTAAAAAACATTCGATTTTCATTCATATTCAAAAAAAAAAAAAAAAAATTTCTCATACTAACAGCTGATCAATAAAATAAAATCAAAAGCGAATACCAAGAAGTACCCAAAAGTATAACTAAATTTAACAAAATTATAAGGTTAATAAATTCAATTGTAACAGGTAAAGGTAAAATTGTTTATACAAAGGTAACAAAATACACAAATAAAAGAGATCAAAGAAAATAATAATAACGATAATCATGACAGAAATAATTGTAGTAGATAACTAATTATCTGATTTATTAACAGCACCAAATGAATCTACATTCACAATGATAGCAACAATTCCGTTCATAATGCTAATACCACAACAACAATTTATATAAGATTGTGAAAAACACTTATGCAAAGTTATATAAAGTATTGAAAAGTATATTGTTAAAAAATAGCAATAAATGCTTCATATTATTATAGGCAAATTTGCAAATATTTACCAGCTAGAAATTGTGTGTAAAAGTAAAGAAAACTGTTACTTAATTGGACAACAAGTACAAATATTTCTGTCATAATGAATACGTTTATAAAAAAATAAACTAAAAACTATTGAACAGAAGTATTATCCAGAAATGAGGCACATTCAGAAAAATTACAAGTCATTATCCTCCCATCACTCATAGTTAATGAGGCTTTAACTTTATCCGCGTTCAAAACTTTATATTTGGTAATAATTTTCTTCTGCAAGAGTTTTCTACACAAAGTGTGCAATCTTCCAGCCGCTGGTGAATAGTGGTCATTAAGGTAAAGGCGTGAATTAATGTCACCGCCAATTACATCAGATAATTTTAACGATCTGGACTTAAAATATTCTCTCATGAGATTATCCCGTAAAAACACATTATTAAATTTGTACAGCACAGATTTACGATTATTGAAATAACAAGCATAATTAATATCATGCGTCGAAATATCCAAGTTATATATTTTACCAATGTCTCTAATAATTACCATAAAGTCACTCAGACCATCTGGCAGCCCATTAACGACAATATCGGCTCTATTCAATCTCTTGTGGAGCATATTGTTTTCATCTTCAAGATCAGCAATTTTTTTCGTAGTGGAGGCATCAATATGATTAATAAGTTTATTACAGTCAATAATCTCAGATTTCATTTCCTTAAAACAAGCAGCCATCTCCGATTTAAAACTGGCAACAGTATCAGACAATACTTTAGAGATTGAAAGGTGATCACTTACGGATTTCTCAATGAAAGAATCAAGCTTGGAATTGAGTGCACCCATCTCTTTACGAAAAATATTCAAGCCGGTAGCATTTGAACTGCAGGGTTTGCACGAATAGTTCAACTGCCTGCAATCCTTAAGAAGAACAAGGGCTTTGTCATTCAGACCAGCACAAGGAACATGGTGCCACTGCTCACAGCCTTTGCATTGAACACTAGGTTGGGTTCTACTAATGTTTTCATGGCAACTACCACAACTATATCCCTTATTGGAAGGCATATTCATCAAGAGAATTTTTAGTTAAAATATTAGCAGTAAAGCCAAAATGGCGACAAGCAAACCACACACAAAAGCAGCAGCAACAACAGGAACAGATTTCTTCACTTAAAAAGTAATGACAGTATTATTTGTTTGTTTGTAATACTTTATTTTATACAATTTTCTATATTCAATTCTTAATAATTATTAATTTGAATTTAGGGTATTAAACAATATTTAAAGTTGAAATAAATTTTATTAAAAAGATCAGCCACTAAAAAACACAACTACTCAGGCATAGCCATATATTGAAAACAAAAAGAATTTTAGTTTTTAATTTTTGTTTTAAATATAAATATGCGAAAGAAATATTCTTGTCGACATTGTGAGCCTGGTTGTAAATTTCTTTAGTATTAAATTAATCTAAGAACATATTCATATTTTTAACACTATACGATATTTAATACTAATACAATTTTTATATTATAAAATTATTTTTTTTCTGCAATCTTGACGATCTTCTCAATGTTAAATGTTCATCAATAAAACTTCTCTTGAGCTTTCTCCGACTTGATTTCAGTTTGTTTTCTGAAGTATTTATTTCTAAATTTACGAGTTCTTCGTCCGATTTCTCGATCACGTTTTGCTTCCGGATTGTTGATTTTCTTGAGTTGATTTTTACTTTTTTTTGCACGCACGTGTAACTATTACGTTTACTTTTATGTTTTAGTTAAAACTTTGATATTGTTACAAGTAGAACTGTTGCTATAATTCTTATACGCTTGACAGTTTTATTTAAATTTCAATTTCAATTTATTGCAGGTAATATAAAAGCCTCATTAGGCCAATAAACTATATTACAAAGAAATATACCTGAGTTAATAATAAAAATATTTAAATTATTTAAATTTAGAATTTGACTTAAATCCCTAGGTCCCAAACCAAAATAAATATCAATATATACATATGTACACATATACATGCACATATATATATATATATATATATATATATATATATATATATATTTAAAAGTAGAACTAATAGAAAATATCAAAAGACAATTGATCCCATAAATATATAAGCAACATCACGTTTAAATTAAGTATGAAGAATTGTTCACTATAAGTTCGTAAGAACAGCCAAAATTTTCACACGAAAGGCATTATTTGAGTGTGAAAACACACGAAGCTCAATGGGTAATGTGTTCCAACGACGTGCAATTCTTACAATAAAAGAACTTTCAAATAAAGCATTGTTAATTCTAGGCAATATAATTTGAGGGTTCCTTGTTGAATGGGAAAAAAGAAACTTGGAATAAAGTTGCGTGGGAAACCCGCTTTTTATAATTTTATAGAAAAACACCAAGTTACGTAAAGTTATTAAATTACCGAAAGAACAGCCCATGAAGCGTTTAACATATTCAGATATGTGATCATTTCTACGAACACCATAAACGTACCGTACAACCGTGTTAGCGATACGACCTAACTTAGAGGTTATATAATTCATTGAACCAGAAAAAACTTCAAGACCATATAAGATCTGTGGCATTAAAACTGCATGAGCCAAACGCAATTTAATTCGTTGTGGCAAATAAATATTCGTAGAGTAAAGTTGCCGCACTAACCCTGAAACTTTCCAGCTAATGTTATCAATATGAGTCTCAAAGTTTAAACATTTATCTAAATAAATTCCTAGACACTTCAAC
Organism: Pollenia angustigena; assembly: GCA_930367215.1. Classification (NCBI taxonomy): domain Eukaryota; kingdom Metazoa; phylum Arthropoda; class Insecta; order Diptera; family Polleniidae; genus Pollenia; species Pollenia angustigena. The sequence goes on along the minus strand of OV884057.1, from coordinate 5,582,375 downwards.
CGATCCACGAAGTTCACGCATGTTTCACCAACATGTATGTTCAAATCAAGTAAATGCTGCTCATTAATACCAAAAGCAAGAGCTTTAGTCTTTGACGAATTTATAGATAGGCAATTTTCATTAGACCAATATAGAAAACGTGGAAGAATATCATTGATATTTAAACATAAACTATTAATTTCCGATTTCCCGCCATTAAACAAAAGTAATACGTCATCAGCGAACAAAAATGATTTACATATATGGTTATCAATATAACTTGATAAGTCATTAACGTATAACGTGAAGAGAATGGGTCCCGAAACTGAGCCTTGGGGTACACCAGATGTAAGATGTAGTAGATTAGAGTATACATTGTTAACATCTACAAACTGAACACGACCCGTCAAATACGAATAAATCAACTTACAAGCCGTGGCGGAAAAATTAAATATTTCTCTTAATTTCCTTATCAAAATTCGGAAGTTAACAGAATTAAATGCTTTAGTCAAGTCAAGTGATACTAAGGTCGCTACCCTATTATCATTCAAATGACATCTGATGTCATCAGTTAGGCTAAGTAAAAGAGATGTAGTACTATGACCACGGCGAAAAGCATATTGCGAAGAAACAATACTATTGCGAACAAATGACAATATCTGATCCTTCATAATATGTTCAACCACTTTTGACAGAGCAGGAAGAATTGAAATAGGTCTCAAGTCTTCAAAATCACGAATATTTTTTGACTTAGGGATAGGTACCACACGAGCCGTCTTCCACGAAGACGGAAACGCTGACGATAGGAAAATTGTGTTAGCATGATGGGTTAAAATAAGTGAAATATAAGGATAAATAGTTTTGAAAAAACGAATAGGAATCTTATCGACACCTAAAGACTTTGATTAAACTTTACATATGGCTTCATATACATCATTTTCACTAATACGATTGAAATAAAACAATCCATCCACAGCGTCAAAAGACCCAAAATCAATAAAATTATCATCTACTACATAAGAGTTATTAACAAAAGACTGGTTAATATCGTTGACATTAAAATTACATGACCATTCACTAGTCCCAATACAACCAGATCCTTTCAACACCTTCCACACTCCAGACCCATCTAGATCAGAGAACAAACTAGCATAAAATTTTCTTTTCTCCTTACGAATTATATTTTTGGCCCTGTTTCGGTATCTGCAAAAAATAGCCCAGTTTTCGGTAGATCTGCTAGATAAAAAAGCTGAATACGCCAAGTCTCTAAGGGATGCAGCCAATAAAATAGCACTGGACTTCATCCAAGTATTATTGTCACGTCTTACTTTTCTTCTGACAATCGGAACAAAACAGTAAAGTGAGGCAACCAATGAATCGATAATAGAATTCTGAAAATTTACATCAGCGGAATTAAAAAAACAATACGAGTCAAATCCCGATAGAAACTCTAAAAGACCATTCCAGTCAATAGAATTAAAATTTCGATATTCAATAACTTCACAGGACCGTTCAACTTTAAATCGAAAAGCTGCATAAATTAATGAGTTGTGAGAAATAGCAGGACACTGTACCTGGCTAGAATATGAAATCATGGATTGGTCACTTTCTAACCAATAATCCAATAAGGATGTAGAACGATGTACTATGTCAAAGTGAGTTGGGCGAGAATTATGATGAACTGAGATACCAAAACGGACACACATAGAACGCATTTGACTAGATTTGACCGGGTTAAACATATTACAATTAAAGTCACCAACAATTATTATGAACTGTATTTTAAAAGCAGATCATAATGTAAAGTTTCAAATGCACTAATGTCCCCATGTGGCAAATACACGACTCCAAAAAGAGTATTAACATTATTAAAATTTACTTCGATAAAGATCGATTCACAACAATCAGTAGAAATTTGAAACGCAAATTTATGTCGCAGGTTACTCTTTAAATATATGCAAACGCCACCACCCCGACGATGCAAACGGTCATTCCTAATCACTTTGCAGTTTTCTAAACGTATTGATAAGTTAGACACATATGGTTTCAGCCACGTCTCTGAAATTGCAATTAAATCAAAGCTATCTCTGACAATATTTTTAAACTCATCAAATTTAACAACATTCTGAAACGGTTTAATACTTTTGTATTTGGTTTAATATCTTTAGTTTTTCTAAGATCTTTATGGATGAAGTTTCCTGACGATCTGGCCTAAGCAACCAGTGAAATGCGGATGGGAATAGCTTATCCAATCAATAATAAATTTTCAGCGTTTTTATCAAGAATAAAAATTGGGAATTAAGAACGGATGATAAAATCTTTTAAATTTTATGAAAAACATAAAACACAAAATAGAAGCCTAAGACATTGTTTTTGGTAAGCTAAACTAAAAAGCTAAAAACGATCTTATTACCAAGTTTAGTATACAAATTTAACGGAACACCTTTTGTTTAAAATTTTAATATTTATTAAAATAAAATTAACCACAAAGTCAATAGCTGTTGTTCAGGTTCAACCTATGTTAAACCGAGTATAACGTTGAACCACGTCCCAAAAACTGGCCAATTAATTTTATAAAATCAAGAAGGGTAAACCTTTTAATTATGTTTATGCATAAAAACGGACAAAAACTCAGCTTATTTTTTGATATATAAGCATAAAGAGAAAAAAAAAATATTTTTTGGAAAAACTGGATAACTCCATTTATTCGTAGAAAAAACGGGTAAATTAACGTGCTGAGTCAAAAAATTAATGTTTTTCCACAAATCGTTACTTAAGTTGCCTTAATTCCGTAAAATATCAATATAATTTAAGAAAAAAAAAATTTTTCGGAAAAACTAGATAACTCCCTCCATTTTTCGAAAAAACAAGATAAGTGACATTGATTTTCGGTTTTAATGTCCAAAAATAAGTTGAATGGAACCAGTAATATTAAACATAATTTAAAATTATGTTTTGTTAAATGCGCATGAATAGTTACATAAATTCAAATTAAATAATTAGCGAAATATGTTTAAAACTTTAAGTGTGGTTTTCTCGTGTTTTCTAAAAATGGAGTTATCTAGTTTTTCCATACGGCCACAGACATTTAATTCATAAAAGCGAAAATCTTTATTTTAAATAAATTGCGCCATGTTTAGTAAAAAGATTCAATTTTTCCCATAATCGATTTTTATACCCTCCACCACAATTAGTTGTGAAGAGGGTATATTAAGTTTGTCATTCCGTGTGAAACTTTTTTATTATTCATCTCAGACCCCATAAAGTATATATATTCTGGGTCCTTGAGTAATTCTAAGTCGATTTAGCCATGTCCGTCTGTCTGTCCGTCTGTTGAAAAACGCTCACTTTCGAACAACTCAAAAGAAATGAACAAACTTGGTGCCAAATTGCTTGTAGTTATCCTAAGCAGTTTGGGATTGAAATCCAGCAAAATCGGTTCAGTAGGACCAGAGCTATGAATCAAAATGTGGTACCACCACCTAAAAAAATTGATAATTTTGTTACAAAAAATAACATAAATGCTGGAACAAGGCACGGAATGTTTTAGTTGACTGGAAATCACGCTGTTAAATTTCGTGATGATCCCGCCATAATTTACCCTAAGCCCCATATAAACAATACTCCCGGAAAACAGTTTAGTACGCCTAAAATCGTAAAAAATAACGCTAGCGTAACAAATTTTGGCTCGTCACAGTTTTGTAGGACTACAAATGATACTGGGAAATTTCGTGAAGATCGGTACATAATTTACCCTAAGCCCCATATAAACCCTACTACCGGAAAACAGTTTAGTCGCCTAAAACCATAATTAATAACAAATCGTCACAGTTTAAGATAATAATAACATCATACAGATATTACTCCTTAAACATTCGAACTGTCGGTGGAGGATATCAAAGATTCGGCACAGCCGAATATAGCACTCTAACTTGTTTTATTTAAAACCTTTAATTTTTATCAATATTATTATTTTACTGAAAATATAAAGATTTTAATAAAATTTGCGGTTTTCGTTAAAAGCATATTGTTAACAAAAAGCAACTTCACTTGCTAAATTTATATTAAAAATTTGAAAATTTTTACAAAAAAATGGACAACTTTCACTTAAAATACTGTTTATAAATCTCTGGCATTTTGAACAAAACATCTTAAGTCGAGATAAGATAGCAAAAAAATTTTTACAATTAAATCGGTTAAAAAAATTATTTTTATTAAATATAAATACAAAATACAAAATTTTAAAAGCGTAAACATAAATGTTTTTTGAATGAAAATTCGTATGATTAACAAAATTTTTTTAAATTTGACTAAAATAGAATCTGACTTGTAGGATTTATGTAAATTGTGCGAGGAACCGAAGATAGAGACAGTTGAGCTCATTCTGTCACTGTGCTAGACTACAGAACAGCAGGTTGAGATGGATAGTAGGTTCATAGGCGAATTCGAACATGTTTCGAGATGTGGGCTCGAAAATATGAGGAGAGTCGTAACGGGAATGACATGGCTATATAACGAGTGGCTGGGTGTATTTGGGGTATGGTATGTAGGAGTATTTATTATGCTTTCATTCTTTATTTTCTTCGTTCTTTTCTTTTCAGTAATGTATTACTGTCTATATAAGGCTTTACAATGGACCATATTAGTCTCTGGGTGAGGGTGTAAATATTGACTTCGCAACATCCTTTCTAAATTATGGTGACCGTTAAAATCAAAAGTTGGATTTATTTAGGTCTCACTCGCCAATTTGGAGGGTATTGATAAAAAAACAACTCCAAAAAATTTTTAGGACGATAGGCGAAGGATAAGCCGTCCCTCAAGCCCGCCAAAGTTTGAGAAAAATCGTAAAGTCCGACTTGTATGACTTATATTTAGGAAAATGTTAATTTTACATAAAAATCGTTTTCTAAGAAGTTGTTGTTAGTAAAGTTTTCAACAACTGTTGCCTTTTTCTCTAAAACTCATATTGAACAAAGCCTAATTAAAATAAAAAGTAAACAGCAGCATTGATGCGAATTTTTTCTTTAGAACGGTTTTTTCTTACACACGTCAATTCAGCTTTAATATTTGTGTTTGTGTGCGTTTGCTTAAAAAAAATAGTCAAACCCATATCCTTTGTTTCTAACGTACCACGGTTGATAAAGTTGGTGCAATTGCACTTTTTTGCTACAATTCAAAGCCAAAAAGTACGGAGGTACCACCGTGACTCATTTGGTACTATTTCCAAATTTTTCAAACCTAAATATTTATAATTGATATAAAATGGCAACTCGTATTTACTGTCCAATGAATATAAACTGATTCCAGTCTTTGGTGCAAATGGTTTTGCCAAAGTGCAAATGCAGAATTTCGTAGCGTTTTTATGAAATCTAAAATAAACTCTGTGTATGTTGTTGTTGGATTTAACAAAACAGCTATGATATTTTGCATTTGCTCTTTGCAAGACCATTTGCACCAAACACTAAATTTCGCTATTGTGAATAGATTATTGCACTTAATCATTGGACGATTGCATATGCCACATTCTAAATCAAGTATCAGCGGCAGCATATAAGGCTTCATGGCAAAATATTATAAAAACAAATGAACGAAATAGACCGTATTTACCAATGTTTTCAAGTGTAGCCGAAACAAAAGTCTTTTTCTTTTATAAAAAAAAAATATATGCTTAACATTTTCTTAAAACATACTTGCCTTGCATCTCCACCCTTTAGGGGGGCTCCCATACAAATATGCCGGTTTAATACAATTCTTAAATTTGGCCACTATAGCGTCAAGATTGCCCTCAGTTGGGTCAAAAGTATGACCAACCTCACATAATTTGTTTTATCCCCATTGCCAAAAAAAATTTGGTTTCTAAAACGACTACGCATGTTAGAAAACCCTATAACAATGGTTAAAGGTAATAATATTGTGGAATTTCGTTTTTTTAGTTTATTTCATAAACTAAACCGTTTTTGAGTTACGCTGTGCAACCTCCTCCGTTTTCGAAATTTTGAAAACGAGAGCTAACCTAAAAAGCGGTTAGCACCACTGAATTCAGCGTACCCGAATTAGGGTAAAACGCCAGGTGCCCGGCTGGTCGGTTTTTTTTTAAATAAATAATAAAATGTTTTTCAACAAAACTAATTCATAGAAAATGCGTTTCTTTAATGAATTAAAAATTAATTTTTTAGTGGCTTTTTCGATATTTTAAGTTTATTTTGTTTAATCTGTGGTTTTCATGGGCAACCGCGTATGTCTTAAAATAAAATTTTTCAGGAGAGCCAAAAAAACCATTCTAGATCAAACTATGGGTTAGATATTGCACCTTTTGAACGTTGTAATTGAGTTAAAACATCGGAATGGGTCTATCTGTTTTTAAAATTTTTTTAAAAAATGTAAAGAGCGCTTAAAATTAAGCAATATAGCATCAACATTTCAAAATCGAAAAAATAGACATACGCGGTTGCCCATGAAAACCACAGTAATAAGAGATAAAGAAAAACTTGTGAACAAATTTTCTACAAAATTAATATTTTCTAAGTTATTAAACATAACAGTCAGATTTCATGTAAAATTATAATTTTTCTTAAACTTTGGTGGGCCGTCCCCTTAGCCTTCGCCGATCGTCCTAAAAATTTTTGAGTTGTTTTTTTTATAAATACCCACCAAATTGGCTAGTGAGACCTAAATAAATCCATTTTTTTATTTTAACGGGCACCCTAGGGTACCACCGTACTTTTTGGCTTTGAATTGTCTCAAAAAAGTGCAATTGCACCAACTTTATCAACCGTGCTACGTTAGAAACAAATGATATGCGTTTACTATTTTTTTTTAAGCAAACGCGCACAAACATAAATATTAAAGCTGATTTGACGTGTGTACGAAAAAACAGTTCTAAAGAAACAATTCGCATCGATGCTGCTGTTTACTTTTTATTTTAATTAGGTTTTGTTCAATATGAGTTTTAGAGAAAACTTGTTAAGGCAAAAGTTGTTGGAAACTTTACTAACAACAACTTCTTAGAAAACGGTTTTTATGTAAAACTAATATTTTCCTAAATATAAGTCATACAAGTCGGACTTTACGATTTTTCTCAAACTTTGGCGGGCTTGAGGGAAGGCTTAGCCTTCGCCGATCGTCCTATAAAAATTTGAGTTGTTTTTTTATCAATACCCACCGAATTGGGGGGTTAGAGCATGGAAAAATAGAAAAAAAAAATTGATCCATACAGTTAACGACCACCCTAACCTAACATAGCTGGTTTTTAAATACCGTTTAAAAGGAATACCAGTATTAATACCGGCACCGTAATAATAACTATTGGTATCAATACTAATATTGCTACCGATAAAGAAATTCGTTTCGGTTCCAACCAAGATATTTTCCATTAGTACAAGTGTTAAAAATTTTAATTTGCATTTACTCTGCAAAATTTATTTTTTTCAAAGATAACATAATTTTTACTATATTTCGGCGTTTCAAAAACTGCAGTCAAAGTAAAAAAACTGCCATTTCTTCCACTTCTTCATTTGTCATTGGCAAAAAAAAAACAGTTGCTTTTACTTCAATTTCACTAAATGTAAACAGTCGCTGTAAAACCAACTCTAAAAGTGAAAAATTGTACACAAATTTAAATTTTTTGTTCGACAGTTTTTGGTTTCGACTGCAGTTTTTAAACGCTGCAATATTTTAGAAAAAAATTCCTGTGATAATTGCTACCATGTCAAAAATGTGTCATCTTAGTCGTTTCCACTCCCTCTCTGTTTTTTAACATTCTTGTTTGGTTTGATTAATACAATTGTAAAACCGATATACATTACCTTTATAAAAGATTCTGTATCGGTATACCAATATCGTTATTTCCTGTAATAAACATCCCTACAAGAAATGAATAAGCGAGTAGTCACATTTTTCATTTTGGTGTTAAGAAAATGATAGAAAGAAATGACCGAATGTGACCGAAAACTTTATTTCGGTAATTTCTTTCTATCATTTGCTTAACACCAAAATGAAAAATGTGACTACTCACTCATTCATTTCTTGTAGGGATGTTTCGCGCAACTAGGGCTAGTTTTAAGTAATTTAAAGTAATTGTTTCTACTTGTAGAAATACCATGTAATCCATTCGGGCTTTTAGGCTTCCAAGATAACTAAATGAATTCAATTAAATCTAATTAAAATACCGATACCGAAATAACAAATATGTACTTTAATACTGATACCGACATTCGTTTCGGTTGCCAAACTTGATGAAAAGTATTAAAGCGGCCCGGCCCGACTTGTAAGGACAAAAATTTGTCGATATTGTGACATCAATTTTTCGATAGCTTTAGGCAGGGAAAACAAATTCCTCTACGACATATGAAAAAAATCGTTTTCGAGACGCCCAAATTTCAAAAACTCGTCGAGATAACACCGTCGTTTTAAGCGTACATTTGATATGATATATGGGTAAATCCTGCGTGACAAACGCTACATTCGCACGAGTTTTCTGATTGAAATATACACATTTTTTGGTCTTTCAAAAAAGATAGCTTCAACTTATATATAGTATTTACTGACATTAATATGTACTTACGAATGGCATATATCATAATTTCTTAGCAAGTATTTGTTGCGGAATAATTGATCACAAAGTTTTGTGACGCACACTACAAAAAGTGGAAGTAACTTCAAAGGTTGAATTGCGTTTTCCTAATTTTAAGCGAATTTGGCATGATAAGGTATACAAAATCTAATTCTTAAAAGAAAGATGACTATAAGAGAATTCTAAACGCACTTATTCGCAGCCAAAAAATGTTATGATTTTTTGACAAAAGCCGTGAACCCTTTGTGACGCACGCTACAGTTTTTCCTGTAGTATTTTATTATTATATTTTATTTTTTTAGCAAAATTGAATTGCATTTCTTAAACTCATTTCTTAACTAATGAATATCAACTTTTTTTTTAACGAAATTTATATTTTGATAAGTTTGCTGTAAGTGCTATTTTAAGCACAAAAATCACCTAAAATAATGGTAAATTCACGTATTTTATTAAGAAATCAGCAGTGGGGTAGGATTTGGTAATAATTATTGCATTAATGATCGTTGAAATACATATTTTTTAATATAAAAATGAAATTAAACATCTAGTCTTATATTCCGTTAAAAAAAAATTCATTTGAAAAATTTTTGGTTGGTGGACTGTTTCTGGGATTTGCCCATATTTAAAAAATTTTAAGTTTGCGAATTTTTTTTAACATACCTTTTAAAAAAAAACCTTAAAATTTAACACGTTAAAAAATAAATTTTTCGACAAAAACTCAAGAAAAACATTTTTTTGAAAAACTGCTATCACCATCGTTCATAGCGTACAATTTCACCTTCAAAAGGTAATATTTAGTTAAAACACGTCAAACCATCAAGAAAAAATGGCATTTTCGGCTTCATCACCTCCAATTTCAATGAAATTCAACACAAATGTTGTATGTAATTGAACTTAAACTAAACATAAATTTTCAGACCCCAGATTCTTTCGGCTTCCGAAATATGACGTCATAAAAGATGTGAAAAATTAAAAAAAAACGCCAAAGTCTCCTTACAAAAGGGGATAGAACTTTTGAACTACGCAAGGTAATTTAGTTTTTTTGGTACGTTTTAAAAGTGCACCCTTTAAAATGATATGCATATTGTATTTTTTTAAGAAAAGGTCAAAGCTCATTTTTTGGGTTCTTGAGTTCAAAGGTCCATATCTGGAAAAGTATATTTTTGAAAACCCTTTTTTACATTTCCAAAAAATATAAAGATGGGTTATAGACCAGAACGCGATCCAAGTATGTTTTATGTTCAAAAATCCCTTGTTGTTGTATTTTTATTACTTTTTTCAGTATATCTGGAGAACGGCAAGAGCCAAGGGTTTCAAATTAAGTACACACATTATCAATACACACCATCCCACAAAATGTGGGCGGGGTTGGAGAAGTATTGTATAAAAACATGAATTTTTTTCGACTGTCATATGATCTATGGTCATGCCTTATATATCAAAAGATCGGAAATCTTTAGTTAAATATTTAAAAATTAAGGCCCCTATTACTGTTGAGTTGTAATTTCTTAATTTTTGTATTATGGTTTACAACTTTGCTATGTTGCGGTGAACAAAAACATAACAAAAATTACAACTGGTCACAACCAGTTGTCTTAATTACAACTCAACTGAGTAATAGGGCCTAAATCAGTCGATTTTTTTATTTCCTACTAAAAAACCTTAAAAATTAAAGTTGACAAAAAGACACCTCGAAAATTATTTTTTTGATATGTCCGCGACATGTCGTAGTGGAATTTTTTTTAAATTTTTTTATACTCCTATAATATCAATAAAAAGCATTGTTAATAGATTAATATATTTCTTAAAGTTTCTGTTCTTTGCAGGTAACAAGTATTTTGTATATTTTGCAACAGTTTTTTATTTATTTATTTAATTTATTAAATTTCAGTAACCTAGCCAATTGGCCATAATCGGCTTACAAAATTCTACTTAATAATAGAAAATAAATTTTAAAGAAATTAAAAAATTTAAAATCAAATTGGTACATAGTACATATGTACAACAAAAAAATAAATTATAAATTATAGTAAAAAAAAAAAAAAAAATTTTAAATAATAGAAATAGCATTTAATAATAAATTCTTAATTAAAAGGTCAATCAAATTGCACAAAAATTAAAAGCAAAACCCAACAATTCCAAAAAAATCTAAAATACATAAGGCTATTAATTAAAATGTCAGACAAAAGTCCTACTATGTATACCTTAGGGATCTTACTTACGGGTTCCATTAATCAGATAGGAGCAGCATTTACTTTAAACAGACAATGCAGAAAACTCACGATAGAGTTTAACCTTAAAAACATCAGGGGAGACATTAAATACCCTCAAAGAGCCTGGCAACTTATATTATAACCGAGCCACTCTTACACAAAATGAACGCTCCAAAACTGAAGTTAATCTTGGTATTACCAACTGCTTATTTCTGTTAGATCTACCAAATTCAAACAAATCAACCAAATATTTAGACGTCAACAACTTATATGACTTGTAAAAATGCAATAACGTCCTAAATTTAACTAAATCCTCAAATGAAAAACCAAGAAATCGTACAACATACGAAGAAACATGCCGACATAATCTAAGAGAAAACAAATATCTTATTACCCTATTGAACACCAGCCTTATCCTTTTCAAAACATATCCCCACGTTCCCGAGTACACTTCCAAGGCATAAAGAAATAATGGCATAATAAGGCTATGAACAATACGCCATTTAACAAAAAAAGGCACCATTAAATCCAAACTACACAACTTACGCAAAGAAAAGTTAACCCTAGAAACTATAATATTCACATGGCTTTCAAAACTCAATTTTTTATCAACAATAACCCCAAGGCATTCCATTTTCTCAACAAACTCAATCAAATGACCATCTAATGTAATAGAAAAAACAACCCTAACACTTTTATCAAACATCACTGCCTTAGACTTTTTCGCATTAATAGACAGGTCGTTATTACCTATCCAATCAACCAATAACCCAACAGTACCACTGAACAACAGCTGCGCATCGTCTGCAAATGCAAATGGAATACAAATTCTATTAGCTATGTTCCCAAAAAGATCATTAACAAACATGATAAACAGAAGAGCACCAAGAACAGAACCCTGTGGGACACCACTATAAACCGATAGCAAACCTGAAGCACGACCACTACTAAATTACATACTGCCTTCTTTGCGATAAATAAGAAAAAATAAGCTTACAAGCCGATACAGAAAATCCATAATAATCGTGCAGATTTCTTACCAAAATTGAATGGTTTACCCTATCAAAGGCCTTAGCCAAATCCAGCGACAATACAACACAAACTCCACCATTAGAAACATTCTTCCTAATGCTGTCCGTTAAACCCAGAAGTAAAGAAGTAGTACTTCTATTACACCTAAATCCAGACTGACAGTCATGTAACAACTGCCTATCATCAATATGCTTGACATTAGTATTTACATTTAGTATTTAAATATTTAACTAGACTACTAGACTACTGATTTTTTCTTAACAACAAAGTTTTTGCTTAAAAAATATTATTTTAAAAAATTCCTTATTAAGTTTTTTTAAGTCCACCAATATAAAATTATGTATAAAAAACACCAAATCAATTTGTACTGCAATTATAATTTGCCATAATACGAACAATAATCATAGTAGGTACTCGGTACAAACAAATTTATGTAGCAAGAGGGTTATTATGTTTAAGCTGTCTTATTTGTTTGTTGTACATTTCTTAAAAAGTGCGCAAGAGCAGAAATATAGCTGGTGTATGAACGGATGGGTAGATGGCATATTGGAGAGCTGCAATATGTTAGCGGCACAATGTTTACAATGTGCATCGTAATGGTTACAACAATATGTATACCCTTTGGAACACAAACTGATATACGTACATATATTTGAATATTTATATACTTATACATACATACTTATGTATGCATGTAAATATGTGTAGGTAATTGTCGAAGCATTTTTTAACAGTAACTGAAGAAATTTTTTTCAAATTTAGAATAAATTTTAAATTACGTTTTATTACTACCCAACAAACACGGAGGTTTGATTTCAAATTGTAAATGATTTGAAATCAAACGTTTTCTCAAACGACAAACGTTTGATAATGATTTGAAAATCATAGCGTTCTCAAAAAAAGTGCAAATTATTTTCAAATTGAAAAATGCCTTTATTTTCAACTTGCTTTCAAACGTAATTCCCAAACATTTTTTCAAATGTGGATTATAATACAATGTGGGACATAAATAAAAATATTTTTTTTTTAATTTAAATTCATTATTTATTAAAATAAACATTGAGATAAATATTCTGCTCCATAGCTAAAAGATGAAATAAAGTTTTTTCAGTCCCTTATTCTTGCAGAGACGAAATAATTGGCTCCCTTTTATTTTGGGGAGGAGCACAGCGATCATACAACAAACTTTTATATTTCTTCACTTTCCCGTTTTTTTTTTTAATCCGTATTCTTAATCATTGTAATTAATCACAAATAGTTTTTATTTTTCACAAAAAATAATTCGTTCAATTGTTCACATTTAACCACGAAGTAAAAATGTAACTTTAATCGCAATTTTTAATGTTTACATTAATTTTTTGCCTTAGTATTGCCAAGTTTAGTTTTGATTTGAATTTAACATTTGATATCAATTTGACATCAAAATGATAAAAATTTAATGTTTATTTTCAAATCATTATCAATTTGAACTTAAATGTTAAAATCAAACAATTCAAAAACGTTTGAGAATTGCTTTTGATGTCAAAGATAAGTCATTTCATATCAAAGGTTTGGTCTAGTGTGCGTTGGGTAGCTGTTAGGTCACGGCACTGCTCGGGATTTTCCAAATAAAAAGAAAATTTTGTTATCAACTGGGTCAAAATTTTATCAGGAAACGATTTTGTTTATTCAATAGGTATATTTTGTGAATTTCAGCCAAATCGTTATCGAAAATTAGCGACCACACTATCAAACAAGCGAAAATTTGAGAATTACTATCTTCCCGCTATAAAACGAGGAACCAAAGTTGTTTGAAAGTCAGCAAACGATTATTCAGACAAAAAGATCAAATCGAATATCCACGAATATGTTTGTTGGACGTCAAATTCTAACCGTTTAGAATAACAATTTGCGATTAATGTTAATGGCATTCATGACCTGGTAATCCAGAATTGTGGTTTCAACGATCAAAAAATATTGGATTTTTCCGATTTTAACTACCCAAATTCTAAGAAGAGTTATAGGAAATGCCCTAGAAAGGGCACGCCAGATCAAACCAAACAATGGGCGCCATTTGAAAGATATTATTTTCAAAAAGGTAGGTATAATGCGAACATACATATTTCCAAACTATACTGTAAATTTTAATAAAGGCCAAACAAGTTTAATAAAATCAGAAACAAAAAAGTAATTCATTGAATAAATAATAATGTTACTTATGCGCCAACCTGTAGTTAGATTTTCCTCAGCAATTAGGTACCTACTTGTTTTCGGTTAGAACAAAATGATCATCAAAACAGTAAAAACAAAATAAACAGAAAACATTTTTTATAACAAAAACCAAAATTAATTTTTATTTTATTTACCTACATATTGTTATCTGAAACGCAAAACGCTCCAAGTTACCAAAAATTAAAAATCGACTTTTTCGTTGATTCTGATGTAGTGCATCAACACAAATGCCCACAAAAAAAATTGTAATCTTTCTACCAAAAATTTGCGAATTTATTAGCGAAAAACAAAAGGCTCTATTGACAAACGAGTATCTAGGTATATGGTAAACTCTAAAAGGCCTACCTAACAGTTTGCTTGAGAGGCAACATTGTCAATTTTCAAAACAACTGGTAGGATTTATAAGAATAATAAATTACCTATAAACAATTAAATTATAAACATTTAAAGGCGATTTATCATTTTAGATCATTTTGCTTCTCCTATAAAATTTTTAAAATGTTTGATAGGGCCTTTTACTTTTTAGGTGACGATGTATGTAATCGTTTTGTTCACAATAATAATTAATTTTTAATTTTTTTAGTTAGAAAACTTTTTTATAGGTATGTAGGTATAAAATTATTTAAGAAAAAAATTACAATATTACATAATTCTTATAGCCGTTATTACAGCCAATTGTTTTTAATTTATTAACTTTTTAATGAAATTTTTTTGATTAAATTATTGATTTTTTTGAATTCTTTTTAACCTTTTTTATTTTATTTAATATAATTTAAATAAATAAGTATTATAAAAACCTGCCCTAAATTATTTCCAAATTACATATGTGAAAATCCGCCATTTTGTTAATTTAAGTGCCACCTTAACAGGTAATATACAATAAAACCCAAGATCATGGAGACATTTTTTACAATTTCTTTTTTGTTATAATTTTTGTGTAAAAATCAAGACACTGATAAAAATTGATTAAAAATTATTATATTCTAGAAAAAGGTACATAAAAAAAAAAATTTGCAATGAAAAAAGTTTGAAATTTTTATATTGTAGACCATTTGGTTTGGTTATTGTGTGATTAAAGATTTTGAGGGAAGCTCTCATGCAATAGACATTTTTTATTTTGTAGCAGTTTTTGTTGTTGTTAATCAAACAACCCCCCAACAAGGTTTATAATAAAAGCTGTTTAAAAAATAAGTGTAATTGACACCATGCTTAATGTAACCCTGTTTTTGGAAGTAAAGCTTAATTAAAGGATTAAGGATCAAACTTGTGTGTATGTTTCGACAAAAATATTGTTAAGAAATAGTAAATAATCGCAAAAACAATAGATTTAAAAATACATAATAAACTTTACAAGCTTTAAAAAAATTCAATAACAAACTCTATTAATTTGAACATAAACGCACTGACAAAACACGTACATATAAGAAAACTTTTCTTGAAATAGTGGTAGTAGTAGTATTACACACTCACACTCAATTCAATCACCATTTATATTATATTTTACCTCCTCTTTCAATATCTGCTCTATGGAAAACCATACAAACCGACGGACAAAAACACGGACAGAAAGAAGTACACGTACGGGAGAGTAATCATGTGTATGATTGTATGTGCAATATATGTGTATGAATGAGTGAATGTATGCCGTATGCATGACTACAATAAACGTTTGTGGGTATGTTTGTATGCATGTTTTCTCTATTCAAGCAAAATTTCATTGCTCGCGCTGTAACTTGGTTGGTTTCCAAAACTTTAATTAAATATACAACTTTTTTTCTTTGGTTTGTTTTTTTTTTTTTGATATTGGAAAATTTTTTAATCAAGTTTACTTACTTTAAATCGCAGCGCCGTTGTTTTTATTTTAAATTTTCTTTTAAGTTTTTTCCGGATTTTTTTTTTTTTTTGGTTTAAATCCTATTCCAAAATTAAAATCAGGTTTTTTTCTTGATAAATGAAACACGAAAATCACTTGAATATTTTTTTTGTTCACAAGCTTTAGTACAGTATGTTTTGCATAATATTTAATTTTCAATGGACAAAAAATTGGTTTTTTTTTATATTATTAATTTAATTCTTTATAGGTAAATTTTTTTTTTTTTATTTTTTTAACCCTTTCAAAAATCAAACGTGGATCTTCAGGCCTTCTACAAATTTTTCTATTTTTTAATCGTTTAATCGACCGACCGAACCATTCACTTTACAATTTTATTGCAGTCGAAAAATTATATAGAAAAATAAAAAAATTAAAGCAGCCTAGAGCCACAAAGGCAAAATACGGTCCGAAAATAGTAAATTTAACAATTTCCTTTGTTTTCGTTTAATGAAGCCATTTTAAAAATTTTCTAGATTATAAAATCTTATTTAGACACGATTTTGTATGTAATTTATTATAAATATTAAAAAATAATTTCACTTTTTTTCTCTGCCTTAATGGCTGCGGTATCGGATGTACACATTTCGCATAGCTCTGCTAAGCTTTGCCTTTAAAAAGGTCGACCTCGCTCCAAAACGCCGTAACAATTGGCATTTTTCTTGGGAATTTCTATTCCCAAATGAATAGTTTCTATGGGACTTTAGTTAAAGAACAAATTTTTTAAAGAAATCTGTAACAATAGTCTCCAAGCACGGCGTTGTTAATTTTTTTTTTAATAGAATGCTGTGCTGCTTTTTCATTTGCAATTTGACTTCGTCATTAAAAATTCACTATTTTTTTTAAATTTGCTTAAAAAATTGTCACTTTTTATTTTATTGCTGCTGTCTTTTATGTTGAAATGTTTTTCTTTTGTTTTTTTATAAAGTTTTTTCTACTATTTTTGGTTATAAACCAGGAGCAATTGTAACTTTTGTGCAAAGACTTATAATTTTCTTTCACACGACGACATACTTGCCTCCACTAGTGATGTTGAAGTAACGACTTGCCAGTGGTATTGGATATTTTTGCAAGAGTACTTGTAAAAATTCGCTAAACTAGGCATTACTTTTTTACTAATTTCCAAAAATATGGCAGTTTTTTTAACATATTGTCCTATGCAACACAAGATGGCCCCTCGAATTACCGTTAGTAAATTATTGGTAAATTAAATGGTATTGGATATTTTTGCTAGAGTACTTGTAAAAATTCGCTAAACTAGGCATTACTTTTTTACTAATTTCCAAAAATATGGCAGTTTTTTTAACATATTATCCTATGCAACACAAGATGGCCCCTCGAATTACCGTTAGTAAATTAAAAAGCAAACAATTCAATCGTAGTAGGGATCGTGTGATTAGTACGGGTGTTTAAAAGAAATTAATAATCCAAGTGAAATCAAAATTTAATAAAGGAGTAAAACAAATTTTAAAAATGTTATTATATAAAAGAAAAGTGTTTTATTAATGTAAAACTCAGTTTCATTAAAATAAATACATTTTATAAAGCAAAAATAAAAATAATCTTATGGCGATTTCTTTTCTGAGAAAAATGTTGGATTAATGTTACATGTTCTACATTTTTGTGTTCGTTTGTACATTTGTGAATATGTTGATGAAAAACATGCAAAACATGTTGCATATTTTACCCTTACTTTAACTTAAGGTGCACACATGCAAAACTTTCAATGTAGTGGTGCCCATACCTGCTCATTAAGTACATTAATGATGAAAGTTGTATAGTTGTAAATAAAAGCACTGTGTTCTATTGAAATTGCACAACATGTAACACTTCGAGTGATAATAGGTAACATTAGAAAATGTTACATGTATATACTGTTACATTTTTTTCTCAGAAAAGAAATCGCCATTAAGCTATGTTCACATTATCTGTATTTGTCATGTGGATTGTCACTTTTTCACATGTTAAATTTGTACATATCGTCTGAACCCCTCCAAACAATTTCGTGTAATTGCTCTGTGTACAGTACATATGTATGACATTTTTGATTTAGAACGAGTTCTATTTTCAGGTGACAAAGCATCTGACATGAGCGGTTTTTTATTAACAAAATTGCTTGTGGCGGCAAAAATTAATAAAAATTTTAATAAATACAAATTTTAATAGTAAATAAATAATACAAAAGATAAAAATTACACAAATATATTGTTACGACAGTTAAATTATCTAAAAACTATTTATAGTTATAGAGGGAGCTTACACGGTGTCTATTCAGACCTGTCTAACAAACACGTTTGTTTTGTTTGTAAGCGATCGGGGTAGAGAAGATAGAGGGGTTGCCAAACAGACATGCAATGAGTTTTCATGTTTGTTTATATGAATTTCCATGTTTTTATAAAATTAATGAAAGTTCAGTTAAAAACCGGTCTATTTATTTTTCATTTATTTTTAACGAAAAGTTAATTTAATTTTTACTGTCAACAATTCAACGTCATGTACCTAAAAAAACAAAGGAATTTTCAGTTATTTTATAAAAATTAACTACATATTCCGTAAAAAACAAAGGAAATTCAGATATTTTATATAAAATAACTATCAAAAAATTAACTGAATATTCAGTTATTCTATTAAATTCAGTAATTTTCGTTTTTTCCACAAAAGAGCCGAGTTTCTAAAAATACCAGACAGACACCTGTCCGCTTGAGAGAGAGAGAGGGAATATTATTATTTACTTACCGCGTTACACACGTTTGTTTTACTTTTGTTGTACTGATTTCACACAAAATTTCGTACAAAAAAATCAATTTTCGATTTTTCCAATTTTCCGACTTTTGCGGAGAGATTTTCCAATTTTCCGCATTTCACATTTTCCGCAATTTTCCATGATTTACACTAAGAACTTTCAATTGTTTGATTTAGAAAGCCATTAAGGAATAATTTCACACAAAATTTCATAAAAAAATTCGATTTTCGATTTTTCCAACTTTTCCAAGGGATTTTCCAAAATTTTGCATAAATCGGCCCAGCCGTTCTCATTTTATAAATTACTATATATTTTTTACACCATTTTTCTATATGTATGTATATAGATAACTGAATATTCATTTGTTTTTACGGAATTCGCGGTTGAATTTTTGACAGTAAAAATTAAATGAACTTTTCGTTACTTTAAATTACATTTTCATTTAATTTTACATAAAGAAGAATTTAACTTAATCAACAGACAATATTAACTGCAACTGAAAGTCCGTTTTTATATGCACTTAGTTTTTTGAATAACTGTTAGAATCAGTTAAATATAAATTTGCTTGGAATTTTAACTGCCTGGCCCACGATGTCGACAAGATCATTTCTATCGTATACTTTTATTGAAAACAAAAACAAATTTAAATTTTTTATTATTGTTTTCAATATAAAAATGCGAAAGAAATGTTCTTGTCGACATTGTGGGCCTGGCTGTAAATGTTTATTCATTTAAAAATGACTGATCGGAATACTTCTTAAATAAACTACAGGCTGTAATAATATTGTGAGTGTATGTATGGCTTATCGAAGTACACCTTTTCTTTGAAATAACCCCAAAGAAAGAAGTCCAACGGTGTCAAATCACATGATCATGGCGGCCAATTGACATCGCCACCACGTGAGACAACGCGGCCATTGAATTTGTCGCGCAAAAGAGCCATTGTTTCGTTAGCTGTGTGGCAAGTGGCACCGTCCTGTTGAAACAACATATCGTTCACATCCATATCATCCAATTCGGGCCGTAAAAAGTTCGTTATCATCTCACGATAGCGAACACCATTCACAGTTACTGCCTGACCGGCCTCATTTAGAAAAAAAACGGCACGATGATGCCGCCAGCCCATAAACCGCACCGAACAGTCACTCATTGTGGGTGCATTGGTTTTACGACAATCACTCTTGGATTATCATTCGCCCAAATGCGGCAGTTCTGCTTATTGACGAATCCACTGAGGTGAAAATGTGCCTCATCACTGAAGATCATTTTCTTCGAAAATGTATCATCCACTGTTGCCATTTCTTGCCGCAATTCTGACCATTGACGACGCTTGGAATGGTCAAGAGGCTTTAGTTCTTCAGTCAATTGCACCTTGTAAGCGTGTAAACGCAAATCTTTATATAAAATGTGCATCAACGACGAGCGTGAGAGGTGCAATTGTTGGGCACGACGACGAGTTGAGGCGGACGGCTCTTCAGCCACACTATCGCAAACAACAGCAATATTTTCTGCAGGACGAGTTGTACAAGTATGCACTGGTAAATCTGCCAAAAGGTTTTGAAAAGTTAGCTCGGGCTCCCGAAATATGGGCCCCTAAAGTTTTTGAATTTTTTGAAAAGGCGTTTGGTATAAGTCAAAAAAAATATACTAAATGTACTTCTAAGTTAAAAAATAATTTCAGATGTCTTCAGTAGAATCGTAAGGCGATTCTTTTCTTAGAATTTGTTAACCCTCTAACTCTCATTTTAAGGGGTAATTTTTGTCCTTCTTCCCTTCTAAAGTCGGTAAAAATATTCTAAGCTATAACATTTAGTGCACTACCCCCAACTATGCCTTGAGGTAATATCTGGTTGTTCTGGTGTTTCAGTTAATATGACACCTGTATCAATAGGCTTCGTCCTTATCACAACCGAAATTTCGTCAAATTTGCTTTAAAAAGACGACCTGTTAGATGGACCCAGAAAGTGATCGTCGATACACCTAGGTCTGTTTTTATGCGGTAGATGCGTTCCAAAGAAACCCGCATAAAGGTAATCCACATAAAAATAAATCTGTGGCATTTGGACAAGACGTCTTAAGTCAAATTTAAAAAGTTGAAAAAAATGTTGTTAATCATACGAATTTTCATTCAAAAAATATTTTTGTTTACGTTTAAAAAATGTTGAATTATAAACGAAATTTTTCTTAAATTCCGGTTTAGTTTATTATTTGATAAAATTGATTTTTCCACCTAGTTTTTTTTTTTAACTTTTTTGCTATCTTATCTCGACTTACGATTTTTTGTTAAAATGCCAATTTGTCATATAGACGACATATTAAACTACAAACAAAAAAGGGACAGCCAGCAAAGGCTGCTCTAGTGCATATACCTTGTCAAAATCGAAAAAATAATTATAAAAATAATTATAAAAAAAAATCGATTAAAAAACCGCGTAACTTATAAAAATGAACCGCATAAAAACAGACCTAAAAATATTTGTATGTGATACACACATCGAAATTAAAATTAAATTTTCGTTAAGAAATTTATATTGGAAACAAAAACAAATTTGATTTTTTTTCTTGATGTTTTATGTGCGGTTTTCACAATACAAGTGATTGAATGTGTGGTAAAATTTGTATGAAAAGCACAGTTTTTTAGTAAATTTCCAAACGAAAATTTTTATTTGAAAAACCGGCAAAGTTAATCTTAAAACAAGAAAGTGTATGCTATAAATAATTTCTTTTAGATTGAAATATTCAGCTTTATTTTATGCCCTTTTTTAAGTAAAATTTCAATTTATACAAAATATTTGAAACTATTTTTGAATATTTCTGTACGCTTAAACAGAGGAAAAAGATTTTAAACTTTTCGGAAAAAATTAATCATTAACTTCTTTATCCCAAAATCATACGGAGTAGTTTCTAAAAACAAATACTATTATTATAAATGTATGTATAATATACGTACATATCGTTGGCTGTTATATACAAAACAACGTAACTAACAAAAAATGCGAAATTGGGTTTTGATTGATTATGATGCATATCAACATCGCCCATGTCTATTCAAATTTTTACTCTTAGATAATTCAAATTGGATAAGTGCAAGTACTATTTAAACCAAAAGCAAGTAAGCTTCGTTTACAAACAGTGTTCTAAAATAAACATACCCAGAAACGATATCTATTGTTGTAGTGTTTTTGTATAAGAACATGACCGTAATACCGTCAGTAGCTATTTTCAAGAAAGCAACGAACAATTTGTAGAGTTCTGATCTTCGTTAACAGTTGTAGTGGTTCTGTAGACATACATTATATTTTTATGTTCTATAGTGCTACTTTTTTACATTGAGTGAACGAAAAATTTTAGCAACGACTACAGCACGAATAGCTTTTGTGTATATATTTTGTTATGTGGTGTTTATAGAACACGAGCGCCTTACGCTAGTGTATCGCATTTAGACTATAAAATTAACGCCGAGTTTTTTTAGTATTTTTTTTAAAGTAGTTGCTACGAAACTCTTTTCACATTTATTTCAAGCATTTTTTAAACTTTTTCAACCCCGTTTTCTTCGCTACACCTCTTCCTAATTGCATAATGTAAATTAGGTCTTAGTGTATAATTTTTTTCCGGTGTTTTTTTTATAAAATTTGTTAATAATTTTATTCTAATTTCTTCGACCTTTTTTAAATATGTTTCTTCTTTACTAATATTTGAGCTTAAGGTCACTTTTATTTTAAATATTTCGTATATTAATTTCAAAAGATTTTGCTATTCGTGCTTACTTTCCAGTTTTTATTATTGATAAAAACACTTGAAATTTATTGTTGATGGGATAAGCTTTTCCTACGCGCATTTCACTGGTTGCTTAGGCCAGATCATCAGGAAACTTCATCCATAAAGATTTTAGAAAAACTAAAGATATTAAACCAAATAAAACTGTTAAACGTTTAAGACTTATAGCAACAGTTCTTCTTCTCAAAGTTTAAACAAAACATATCAACAATAAACAGTGGGTTTATCTCATCTTACATTCCCGTATAGGTATTTTCGTATATTTTTATTATCGATATTTCGATTTCCTTTGGAAATCTTCTTCAAAAAAAAAAAAAAAAAAAAAATTATAAATATAATATCCTGAAGAAGATTTCCAAAGGAAATCGAAATATCGATAATAAAAATTAACGAAATATTTAAAATAAAAGTGACCTTAAGCTCAAATATTAATAAAGAAGAAACATTTATAAAATTTGTTTGGTTTTCTTTACCAGCCAAAACGATGCTAAGCACAACGAACGAACATTAATGGGCTGACACGACCATAATACTATGTTCACACTTGGGGTTTTAAACGCGTTTAAGCAAAATGTTGTTTTATGCTATGTTCACACTTGGGTTTTTAAACGCATTTAAGCAAAATGTTGATTTAGAAAATCAAAGCCGTTCACATTACATTTGAGATGACTAAGATGACAGTTGATTAACAAAAAACACAACAAGTAAATTTATATTTCTTTAAAATATTAAAAATGTATAAAAATAATTTAACAAAGTTATTAAAAGATTATTTAAAACATATTCATGATGAAATTGTGAAAATATATGAATTATTTAAGGACAAAAGAAAAACATTAAGTGCTGGTTCACACTCTTCAAGTTTTAGCCATCAAGTCTTGAGGGAAAGGAAAAGAAATGGCATCCCCTTTTCCCTTCTATCCTAAAAGATCAAGACTTGACGGCTAAAACTTGAAGAGTGTGAAGTGATTTAGGCCCTTATCATTTAAAACGCAACGCCAAAGAATTACATTGAAAGCAAAAACAAAGTCATAAATATTTTGTAATTTTTTTGTTGCTTTCTACAAGCCACAAGCTATGCAGCGGTTGAAATTTTAAAACGGTACATAAATTTCTGTAGAAAGCAACAACAAAATTACAAAATATTTATGACTTTGTTTTTGCTTTCAATGTAATTCTTTGGCCTTGGGTTTTTCATGATTAGAGCGTTAGTTGTTATCATGCCAATTTGAAGTGATTAACAAATCACTTCAATGTATGGTAAATCATCTCGATTTTGATGTGATTGGAGCTTAATCACGTTCGAGTTGCTTTAACCCGTTTAAGAACTCAAGTGTGAACATAGCATAACGAAGTTTGTGTTCATTTGTGTAATTAAGACAACTGGTTGTGATCAGTTGTATGTAATTCTTGTTATGTTTTTGTTCACCGCAATATAGCAAAGTGGTAAACCATAATACATAAATTAAGAAATTACAACTCAACTGAGTTGAGTTGTAAACCGTAATAGGGGCAGTGATGCCAACTTAGTGCTTTTGGCACTTTTTATGGTGCTTTTTGATGCCTCAAAACGCCAAAATTTTATCTATAGTGCCAAACTAAAAAAAACACTAACTTGGTAATTTTTCAATTTTTCGTTAGTGCCTTTAGTGCTTTTTCCATTTTTGAAAACTACGAGTTAAAAAAAAAAGTTAAATTCGTTTCACCAAAAACTTTATTTACGAGTTTAGAGCTAGGCTTCCTAGCAATTTGGCAATTTTACGAAACGTTGCACTTTTTAGCGTTGAAAATTTATTTAGTAATCGTAATAAAAACGATGTATTTCGGTAAACATTTTTTTAAGATGTAGACACTGTTTCAAAATTAGAATATGGATTGGAAAATATTAGGAATCGTTAAAAAACATGCAGTCAGAAACCGTACAAAAAACGCAGACTTTAAAAACAACAAAAAAAAAAGAGCCGTAGCTTGGTATATGCAAAGTGTTAAATAAATTAAAAACAGCTGACAGAAAAAACTTTTATAACGAGCGTTGTGTAACTTGCTATTTTTATGCGCTTTAGTTTTCCACGTGTTGTGCACTTCTACCTCTAGTGCTATTGAAAAAAGTTTAGACTAACTAACTTTCTATTTTACACCTTTTGTGTGTTCTTTATTCAGAAGCGTACATATGTTAAAATAATTGGATAATATCATAAGCCAATTGTTTTGTTAAACTTTGCACGTTTTTAACTTAGATTTATTTAAACAATAAAATATAAGGATGTTTATTAAAATATACGCTATCATTAAGTTTTATAAACAATGGTCGGTCATTGCAAATTTTCGGTAATTGCAACAGGCCAGATTTTTTCGAGTTACGAAAATCGAGCACTGTATTACTTTAAAACTGTAATACAAATGTAAATATATTTATTATTTACATCCTGTTCATCGATTTCGAACGTTAACGTTCGCATAGAAAATTACATTTAAAACAAAAACAAATTTTCGAATTTTGTTCGCCTTTTTTTTGAAATTTTGGAGGTATATAAATAATATTCGGCACAGCCGAATGCAACCTGTTTTGTGTTTAATTAAATTGTAAAAATGGCTTAGTGCTTTTTTACGCTTTTTTTTTGCTCGAAATAGTGCTTTTTTTAAATTTTAAAGTGCTTTTGGCTCTCAAAAAGTTGGCATCACTGAATAGGGGCCTTTATTTTCGAATACTGGTATACAATGGCAGCAACATTTTCAATGGTGTTCACAATAAAGCAACAATTGTTTTCACAACCACACACATTTGAATTAAGAAACCGTTTGCAAATTTTGCCCAAAAAAATATGACTTATTTTTAATTTTTATACCCTTCACCACAGGTGGAAAAGGGTATATATAAGTTTGTCATTCCGTTTGTAATTTCTACAATATTGATCTTAGACCCTATAAAGTATATATATTCTGGGTCCTTATGAGGGAGAGAAGTTGATTTAACGATATCCGTCCGTCTGTCCGTCTTACGTTTGATATGTGTTTTCCGGAGACTCCAGACATGATAGCGGCTACGTTGTTTTACATTTATGTCACATATAGTCCACCATTTCTTGCTATTGAAATTTAGCCAGATCGGTCCAACAATGGCTGAGATATGACCAAAAAACCACGACTGCCTCTAATTTTTCCAAAAAATCCCTTGTGGTTGGTGTATTTTTATTAAAGGGCTGCGCAAAATATTCTTAATGTTCTATGTTCTACTTCACACAACTATCAATTATATTATTTCACTGTAAACATACATAGCAAAACAAACATAACAACACATTACTTCCACCAAGACAAAACAAGCATAACTTGAAAAGTTTTTCTCTTCTGCTTTGTTAGTGCTTGTATTATCAAAATAAACAGAACATCAACACAAAAACAGACAATGAAATAAAGAAACGGTAAATTATAGTAAAAGCATCGAGTGCACTAGAACATTAAAAAAAATAAAAAAATTGATATTTTTTAATTATTTCCTAAATGTACATATATTTTATTTAAGTCGACCTTTATTATTATATTATGTATAACTAAATTATCAAGCTTGAGGTCTTGTTTTATTTTTATATAAAACTTTAAACGTTTATTTAACCAATATTTCTAACTCTAGTTAAATAATTATTAATATTTTGTTGCTATCAATTTTCCCAAAAAATTGTGAAACACACCATTAGATTTTATTTTTTATATCTATGAAAATAATGAATTCTTCTTAATTTTATTTAAATATTAGACTTAAGTACCTTTATATGTATGTAAATAATAAACAATACATTTTTGCAAATAAAAATTAATATTACATATAAACTTTTTTAAGCTTTTTCATATTCATTACAAAACGAAAATGTTTCTCACTTTGCAATTCTCTTTGGTATATGTTTACAATCAAAACATTCAAACATGCTTGGAATGTTCTATTTCTGTTTTAATGTTCTACTTCATCTTTGTTCTAATTCAGCTTTATTTTAGTTCAGCATTGTTCTAGTGCAGTTTTGTTCTATTCTTCTATATTTTGATCGTAAAACAAAACAATTGTTTTTGGAAGTATGTGTTTTGTAATGAGAGAGTAATAAACACACACTATCTAAATTCAATGAAATTGCTTGTAAGCAATATTTCTTGTGCTTGTGCATCTCTTTAATTTTTATTACTTTTTTCTGTATATCTGGAGAACGGCAAGAGCCAAAGCTTTAAAATTAGGTACAAACATTTAGGTTATAAATACACACCATCCTACAAAATGTGGGCGGGATTGGAGAAGTAGGCGTTGTACCTCTCATACAAAAAGTATTAAAAATTTTATAAAAACCTGAATTTTTTGATTGTAATATGACCTATGGTTACGCCATATATATCAGAAGATCGCAAATTTTTAATAGAAAATATTTTCTGAAAAACTCGGGAAAATCGGTTCAGATACGAGAAAGTTATGACCAAAATATAAATTTTTTTTTTGAAAAATACCCATTTTCAGGAACCATAGATCTTCCCGAGTCCAAGTTTTATAGCCAAAATAACTGGCAAATTTCTTCTTTAACACGTCGGTATATAAATCTGTCAAATCGGTTAGAAATAAAATGACTCTTTTTTTATAATTAAGTTTGTTTTTTATACCCTTCACCGAAGGTCCTACACCCTATAAAGTATATATATTCTGGGTCCTTATGCAAAGCGAAGTTCAAATCCGGTTGTCGTCTCTTCTTCCATTCCCCTCACCCCCCCCCCCCCCCCCCCCCCCCCCTCCCTTCGTATTTGTTTACATATACTAGCATAATGCCCAATATGACTTTCGTTATCACCCTTCTTTATTATTTCATATATTTAACGAAATAATTTTAACAAACAGAAACTAAAAACGATTTAAAAAAAATATTTACCAGTTTTCGCTTTTTAAATTTAATTTATAATGAAGTTTTAAGTATTGTAAATATGTACGTATATGTATATGTAAAAATTATTTAGTTGTTCTCTATTCTACTCGCACAATGGTGAAGGGTATATAAGATTCGGCACAGCGGAATATAGCACTCTTACTTGTTTTTAAAACATTTTGTTAGAATTTTCATATAAAACTAAATAAAATTAAAATTATTATAAACGTAATTTTCAATTTCATACAAATTGTTGCTGAAGTAGAAGTAGACTCACTCAACTTTAAAAAAAAAACATTAGTTACATTTTTGTTCGAAAAATGAATGATAAATACTATATTAAATACTTTGGGAAGAAACAAGAAAGAAGAATATCTTCACTTTAACTTAAGTTACATCAAAAGTTGCCAAATTGAGTACAAATACCTTTGTTATCAAACGAAATCTGTATTAAAAGTGTTTTACTAATTTTATTTGCACTGGTTAAAGCTAGTATATTATAAAATTAAAACTTATATTTGTTATTTGATGCCACATATTGTGTGCTTCTTTATTTTTTAATAACTTTAAAGATTTTAATAATCTGGTTTTCTTGTATTGATTTTTAATATCTCAATTTGATTTACAAATACAGCATTGTTTTTTTTTTATTTCCATCTTATATTTTTATAATTTTAGGCAAAATTAATTAATTCATTATTATACATAGTTTATAAAATATTGCATAGCAACAAATGACTTATGTTGGCAACACAACCACACATAAAATTAAAATAAAAAGAAAACAACATAAACTCTAAAACTTATTTTCATATAACATTATTATGAATTATCAAAATTTTGTTATCAACTAAAATATGTCTTGGATAGAAATTGATTCATAAGAAACATTTTTATTAGTATAATAACATTAATGTGCTTATTGATTGTACCTGTTTTATATTAATGATGTATTTTTCTTTTTTTTTAATAAATAAATTTTTAAATTATTAATAATGCATTATAAATAATATGTTCATACTTCAAAAATAAAATATTTTTAAAATATTATGGTCTAAAACATTTTAATAATTAAAATATAGTACAACAGTTTAATTAAAAAAGAAATAATATCACAAATATAAACAACAAAAAAATTAAAAAAAATATCGAATGTTTTTTAAAAAAATATAAACGTAAAAGCTTTTAACCAGGGACCGTAGCGGTAATAAGTTTTATTTTAAAAGTTACTTTTTAATCTTTATTTCTTGAATTTAATTTTTCGCTTAGAAAATAAAAGTTATTTTCTGAGTTTTATTTATTCCTCAGTAATAAAAGTTATTACTTGAGTTTTATTTATTCCTCAGAAATAAAAGTTATTTCCAAAGCCCATCTATCAGGTCTGCTTACTTGAACAAAAACAAAAAACGACATGTATTTTGTTTGTGTAAAATTTCTTTTTAGTTGTCAAAAACTTACTACCAAATATACAAAGCAAAAGGAAAAAACAAAGCAAAAAGGAAAAAACCTGTATGTGTAGCATACCATAAACGTATGTGTGGGAAAAACAATAACCCTGCAAATAATAGGACCAGTCCAAACACGCGTGTAAAGAGTAGTCCACAAGGGACCAGGACTAGTCCAAAAGTAACCCAAACGTATGGAAAAAACCTGGTCTATTTAACATTACGATGTCCTAGGAGAGGACCATATAATCACCTTTGGACCACTAAGGAGTAGTTTTAAAACTACTCCATAGTATATAACCCACCTTTGGACCACTAAGGAGTAGTTTGAAAACTACTCCATGGTATACTCAAGAGGATTAGTTTTGAAGTCGTTTAAAAACGAAAGCATGTCGTTAAAAAACGAAGACATGTCGTCTCACTACAAACACTTTTTAACAATGACATGGTCCATGCTTGCATTACATCGGACTAGTCCATGGAGTAGTCCATTTTATCAAAATGGGTCAGGTGGTCCAATTTTATTTGCAGGGAAACGTTAACAAACATATACATGCACATGTAAGCAAAATGTAAACAACTTTTGACAACTAAAAAGAACATAAACAATGATCATCAGGCTTCTTGCGCAGACCTATTCAATGGGCCTTGGTTATTTCTAGATTTTTATTTATTCCTCAGGAAATAAATAATTTTTTGAGTTTTATTTAGAAAAATTATTTTTTGACTTGTATTTTTTGCTTAGAAAGTAAGTTACTTTTCTAATGTTTTTTTTTTTTGCTTACAAAAAAAATAATTATCTGCGCTTAAATTAATATTAACCGATTAAAGGGCGAATTTATAAATAAATAAAAATTAAGAGAAAAAAATTTTAAAAACTTAAAAAAATGCGCGTATGAAGGTAGCAATTATCTTTAAGTTTTTTTTTTTTTTAGATTATATTTGAAAAATAATCTTTATTTGCAGTCCCTGCTTTTAACTTTAAAATTTTTTCCAACTTAACTAGACATATGAATGGAAACGACATTTACTTACTGAGGAGCACAAACTTCTATGATTAAAGAGTATTATAGGACCATTATCTTACTAAAAGTAAACATATTCTCTCAACATATTTAAAGCAGTTTTCTTAAAGTCTCTTGCTTGTGATTTTGTGTTCTTGTTGAGGGAAAAACTTGACCAAAATAAATAATTTTTTAACTAAAAATATTTTTTTAAAAAATCCTGAAAAATCATCGAATCTCAGCTGAGATAATAACCCAAGGGCTTGGCCTTGCCATTACTGCTTATTATGGCTTTTTGTCCTAAAATAATTTTTAATCAAAAAATAAAAACTTTCAAACACTTTGAAACTCACCCTCATCATCAGAAGCATCAGATACTCCCATTTCAGATAGAGCTTTAAATAGAGCTCCCAAATTTGATCTATTATCCAAATATTCATGACTTAGTTTGACTGGTTCACGATTATGATTTTTAGTTTGTGTATGCCACACTAATATTTCGGTGCAGTTATTGCCCTTAGGTTCAATTTTATCTAAAGTTAAAGATATACTTCGCAAAAAGTAGTCCTCTTCATAGCCAGGCTTAAATGGCATACTAGCATTTGGATATTCAGACATATAAGCTAAATTAACTGAAAAACCAGCCATGTCAACAGGCCAGCGTCGGCCAGCTACCCACGAGTCTAAGAAACCGACTACTTTTCCCTGTAATTAAAAAATTATGTTTTTGAAATGTAATGATTTAAATTGTTATTACCTTGCGCACTACTGGACCACTTATGCCATAACTGGCTATTAAGCCGACTGGAAACATTGAGACAAATTTGGTGTCACGTATTTCACTAAACAACTTGAGATCATAGGTATTGTCATCATCACCAAAATATAACACACCAGTGGTAATATTACGCTGTTTTAGCCATTGCATGGCAGCTCGTCTATTTGCAACGCCTCTAGGTTTAGATTTAGCATTGCGAAAGCGCTCCGGCATAGGGCTAGCCAAATGGGTAAAAGGAATGCCTAATTAAAAATAAGATAAAAATAAAAGCTTCATTCTTTTAACCAAAAACTAACCAAATTTTTCAAGTAATGTATCCAAATAAGAATTACAAGCGGTATAATCATTGGCCACTATCCAATGTAAACGTGGCACATGTAGGAGTGTATAAGCCAACCTGGTTAATTCTGGAACTTGTTCTCTTCTAGGGTAAGTGGGTGTTACAAAATAAATTGTACTTAAATTATCCCATTCCTGTCTTGGTTTATCTTGAATATAAAAACGTGAATCCTTAAAAGATTCCCGGCATGGTGTAGCCGGCAATTCAGTTGTTAGTTTATTATCCGAAAGATCTAAAAAGTTGAAAAATATATAAATTAAACACATATTTTCAACATTTAATACTTTCCAATTTTTCCCTTAAAGTATGTTATAAATATTATTATTCACTAAAATATGTCATATATGTAAATATGTGCATACATTTGTATATACATCATTTTATTTAATTGTTAAATTACCCAACATTTATTTAAAGATTTTAATAATATATTTTAAACACACAAACATACTATGAAGTATATATTTTTCTTATATTATTCATTATATATTGTCTCATAGCATGACAATAACTTAAAATTTGAATATAAGGAAAATGCATGAAATTTTATTTTTAAAAAACTTTTCAGTACAATGTCATCCCAAGAAATGCATAAAAAAGAATTTCATTTACATTTAAAGTTTATTATAAAAAATTTAATTTAAATATGAACTTTCCCTTTTAACTGGTACACACGCCTTTAATAGTTTTTTAGTTTTTGTGTTATTAAAAAAAAGTGTTTTATCTGCAATATTTATGATTTATTATTATATTTTTTTATGAAAAACCTATAAAATACATATTACTAATTATTTGAAAAATATTTATCAATTATACTCACTTCAATTCAATATGACAATCTAAAAACTACCACCAAGATATTTAAAAGGGAAAAATTCTTAAGGTTTGAAAACAAAAGCTGATGAATCAATTAAAAAAAAACAATTTGGCAAAACAGACTTCTATAAAAATTTTAAAACAAAAGATTTGTATTTAGGCAAAATTTTCTGTAACAAAAAATCAGGGTCTATAATTAAAAAAATGATTATTTAGTAGAACAACTCAGATACTTAAGAAACTCTGACGATTTTAGACTACAACGACCAGGGAACAATTCAATGCAAAGATCACTGTTCTACAAAGGAGTTAATCTTTACAATATGATGCCAAATAATATAAAAAATTAAACGTATCCAAATGTATTTAAAAAGAAGGTTTTAACTTTTATAAGAAATATTTAATTTGAGTTTAATGATGTAATTTATAAAAGAACATGTAATGTTATGTAAAAGTATTAAAAATACTACAAATAAATAATAAGGGTATTCACGTCACAAGTTGCACCCTTGCAAAAAAGCAAAAGTGCAAAAATATAACAACAACCACACAGACAGTTAGTTGTGCGTAAATAATTGTCTTTGTGGTTGTTGTTATGTTTTTGCACTTTTGCTTTTTTGCAAGGGTGCAACTTGTGACGTGAATACCCTTAATAATAATAATAACTTTTCTATATTTTAAGAAATTCTCTAAGTCTCTAAGTACATCAACAAAAGTTGTTTACAAAAACTTTCCTTTGAGATCAAATATTCCGTTAAAGCATTACTCTGAGGCAAGTTTTTCAATACAAACTATGAGAACTTTTACCTGTGACAAAGTTTTCTATAAAATCTTTTTCCTGAGACAAAGTCTTCTATAGAAATTTTCCTCTGAGCAAAATTCTCTATAATAAATTTCCTGTGAGACTAACGGCTATTTTTAGAACTTGGCGTTAGTAAAAGGTAGGATGTAAGAATGGTCCTAAGTTTTTTATAAAAACTTTTCGAGGATACAAAGTATTTTAAAAGGTTCAAGTTCAAATAAATAAATAAACCTGGTGATTTATCATTTTGAAAAAAAAAAAATAAGTTAGAGTGCTATATTCGGCAGTGCTGAATCTTTGATGATCTCAGTTGGACAGTTAGAATATTTCAGGAGTGGGCTTTATATGGGATATATGGTTAATTATGGACCGATCTTTACGAAAGTGGACCGTGTGATTTCTAGTCTTATAAAACTGTGACAGACTAAATTTTATTTCGACAGCACCATTCGTTAGGGTTTACACGTAATATACGGTTTTCCGAGTTTTCGTTTTTATGGGACCTATGGTAAATTAAAGACCGATCCTCACGAAATTTAACAGTTCTAGTCATGTAGAACGAATTTGTGCAAAATCTTATGCATATCAATAAAAGCTTGCCGCCACTATTGATGTTAGTTTTTGTAACAAAATTAAATTATCCTGCTGAACCGATTTTGCTGGATTTCAATCCCAAACTACTTAGGATAAGTAGAAACAATTTGACAGTAAAATTGTTCTTTTCAATTTCAATTTATTGCAGGTAATATAAAAGCCTCATTAGGCCAATAAACTAAATTACAAAGAAATATACCTGAGTTAATACTAAAAATAAAATAATAAAATAAAAAATAGAAACTGGGAATTATTTCCATCCGAAGCTTACTTTATATCATATTCAACATTTTTCATTTTTAGAATTTATTCTATGAGCTAAATTTCAGTTATGTATTTTATAAAGCTTTTTTGTAATAGTTCTATTCCTTCAATTTTTCAGAAATTACTTTATACTCTACCAGACTATTATATTGTATTTTCTTTTTACATTTTACCTTAGCCTTCCTTTGGAAAGCAATGAGGTATATTGAATGTACAGAAAAATTTACAATTATTAGACACCAGCAGAATGTAATTCATTTTCTGGCCCGCTACGGCCTTCGTCAGCATTCTTTGTGTCTCACTGGATAGTGTTACTTTATAAATTGAATGTATTTAAAGTCATTTCTGAAAAGTTGAAGGAATAAAATTATTACAAAAAAGCTTTATAAAATACATAACTGAAATTTAGCTCATAGAATAAATTCGAAAAATGAATACCCTGCAAGCATTTTATGAAAAAATTGATCATATTCGAGTCATTTATAACTCCTCTGCGCGATTAAAATAGGCATATATGAGCTCATTTTCTGATCATAAATGATTGTTTTCTCGGGAGAAAATGGTACCCTACCCGGGACTCTTCTTGAGGAGTCTTTTATTACCCGCTTTTCTGATCAATTTCGAATCATTTATGACTCACATTTTTAATGATTTGCAAGTCTTTTTTGAGTCATTTTTTAGTCGTATTTCTGATTGTTTTCGAGTATTTTTCGACTCATTTTTTAGTCGTATTTCTGATCGTCTAAGAGTCTTTTTCGACTCATTTTTCAGTCCTAATTCTAATCGTTTGCGAATGATTTACGAGCTGTACTAGCCTATGACCATATTTCTGCCAAATTTCATAGATCTGCCCCTCGATCTATAAGAAGCAATATAAACTAAAAAACTGGATTGTCCGGCCAGATTGGCAAAAAACCCCTCTGTGTGGCGTTGATTAGAATTGACTCTCTTTTAGTTAACAGAAAGTATTGCAACGACTCAAATGAAAGTTAAAGAAATTTTAGTAAAAAAGAAAATATATATTTTTTAAATACGTTTTAAATAAAAAATGCAAATTTAAAAGAAGTCATGAACATAATTTGTATTAATAATTGCGAAAATTTAATGTTTGAATTATTCCACTGAATTTTACCAAATGCCAAATTATCAAATTCTTAGAAAATACCAAATTAACGTCAAAGTAGTTGTCGACTTGATGTAACAACAATGTAATATTTACATCGACATTGACAACAACTTATATAATAGGGATGATTATATTTAACTTGTCGTCAAAGAAAAGGATATTTGCTTTATTAATTTTATTTCAGGCAGTTGTTGCACGTTTTTCGATTAGTTCAATGGACAATTTGCAAGCAACCGCACATAAAAATATAATAAGTTTGTAAATAAAAATAAAAAATTGATAAAGAAAATAGACTAACATTTTATTATATGAGAAATACATATGTATATAAATAATTTACTTTAAAACAGACCGCGGCAAAACTACTGCATTGTACTCTTTTCTCTTTTGATCTCCACCCTACGTACACTCTTGAGCACGTAAATAAACCCAAAAGTCTTGCTTGAGCTTTCACACTAGGCGGTTTTTTATATATTTTATATGTGCAATGCTCTACAATGGCGTAGATGCGATACAATTAGAAAAAATATTAAGTTTAAAGAAAACAATTATTTTCCATTTGTCAGGTTTATGAATAATATTTCAATAAATTTATATAAGTTTTAAAGTCAAAACAGTCATATTTCAAACACCTGTATGATTCATTTTCGATTGCTGTATGTTTTGTTATTGCCTTTTCAATAAATTACTTTTTAAGCATAAGAACGAATAATTTTCGAATCTTTTTTCAAGCGCGCAAGTGACATTATAATGTGACATTATAATGTTAAATAAAGTGACATTATAATGTTAAATAAAATAAAAAATTAAAAAATAAATATCAATTTATATATGTACAGTGTACATATATGTACATGCACATATATATATTTAAAGGTAGAATTAAATAGAAAATATCAAAAGACAATTGATCCCATAAATATATAAGCAACATCACGTTTAAATTAAGTTTTAAGTTTTTTGAAGGTGAGCGTGTTTTTAACAGATAGACAACGGACAGACAGACGGATATGGCTAACATTTCTCAAGGACCCAGAATATACATACATATATATTTGATACGAAAAGTTTCACACGGAATGACAAGCTTAGTCATCGTCTAGACTTGCAATTTGGTGTTGCAGCAATTCTTGAGTTTATCAGTTTCAAGCACTCTGAAATTTTGTTTTGTTTTGTTTTTTAATTCTCACACTTTTTAACTTGAAGTCGGCTGTAGGTGTATTTGTAGTTATACATATGTATTTAAAATATAAAAAGGAGAAGAGGAAAGACAAGATGCAAATACAATATTTGCAAGACTAGAATTTCATAATCTAGATACTAATGCAATTTCAAAGCAGAATTTTAAAAAATTTCAGCCATAAAAATTGCATGTCTGGACGATGACTTAGTATACCCTCTTCACAACTAGTTATGGAGGGTATAAAAAATAACTTTATGATTACATAACACTTAATCAACAACAGGGTATTAACTCAAAATGTATAAATTTTTAGTAGAAGAAAAACAATTTTTAATTTTACATTAAAGGTATATGAAAAAGAATTTTTAATCCAACCGTGTCATTACCAAAAAGTAAAAATAACGCACGATATTTTTACAGTGGGTTGATATGAATATTTTGCTCGATTTTTTCCAAAAAGTGAAAAAATAAAAATTTCGAGATAATACCCTCTTGTTGATCAAGTGCGAAATATATATTAGATCACTGGAGAGCAATAAAAAATACACAACCATAATAAAATTGTAAATTCTAAACAAATTGTGCACATACTTACATATGTGCACGCTTTTCGATTAAATTAATTGCCTTATCTACCTATATTATCAATACGAAAGCCTCGTAAAATGTACTAGTGAGTCGATGGTTTCAATATCTCCATATGGTCCCACAAGAACTATCCAGTCAATAGTTGTCAGGTCAGTTGTGGATTTTGAACCACAAGCTCATGCATATGTCTAAAGAACAAAGCGTTGTTTGGTTAACTGTTGACATTTTCTACAGGGACGATTCTATTGATTACAACTAAAGTTAGATTAGTTTATTTTAAAAAAAATACATACAACAAAGCTGATTGACTTTATTTATTACTATACGTTAACATTTTGTTAAAAGATAAACCAATAAATATTTTTTTTGTTGCCCGTTATCAACAACTTTTCATATGAATTTGTGTTATTTTTATTCCACCTGTGGTGAAGGGGTATCTATAAGTTTGTCACTCCAATTGTAATTTCTACAATATTGATCTTTGACCCTTCAAAGAATTTATATTTATTTATCATTCTGCAGTAAACTTATTTTTGGGTCTTAATTAATGTAACAAATTTCCAACTTAAAAACCGCCTACTTAATTAGAGCGGGCCGATTTGTAGGGACAAAAATTAGTCAATATTGTGTCATCGATTTTTCGTAGCTTTTGGCATGAGAAAAATATCCACTACGACATATCAAAAATTCATTTTCGAGGCTCCCAAACTCGTCTAAAACATTTTTTTTTTTTCGGAAAAATAATAACAACATCTTTTTAAACGTACAATTTTACCTTGGATAGAATATATTTAAAACATTTGAAATCAGAGAATTTTTTTTAACATACCTACTAAAAAACCTTAAAAATTAACGAGTAAAAAACAAACTTTTCGACAATAGCTCGTCCAAAACCTCAAGAAAAACAATTTTTCGAAAAACTGCGTACAATTTCACCTTAGAAAGATAATATTTAAAAAAATTAAAGTTAATAAAAATTCAAAAAATTTAAATTTGAACGACTCGAAAATGATTTTTTTTTTTTTGATATATCGCACTAAATTTTTTTCCTGATGCCAAAAACTATAGAAAAATCAATGACACAACATCGATTGCTAAATAGACCCACGATATTTATTGTGAATCACACCTTAACGTCAAGTTTTTTGCCCAGCTTAATTTAACATTTCTTTGTTTCAGTGTTCGACAAATTCAACAATTAAGCAGCGCGTTAAGATTGTTCAAGCCTTTAAATCAAAATGCATTTCGTGGACTTCGTGATTTTTTTGGTCAGTATAATCGACCCAATGTGTCCACAATCGGAAGAATTGTGCGCAAATTTCCACAAACCGGGTCTGTAGAATTGCTGAAAAACCGATGCATCCACAAAGAGTGAATGCTTGGTGCGATTTATGGGCTGGCTTCTTCGAAAATGAGGTCGGCCAAGCAGTTACCTTGATTGGTGTTCGCTATCGCGAGATGATAATGGATTTCGTGCGGCCAAAAATTGAGGATATGTGGTTCTAACAGGATGGCGCCACTTGCCACACAGACAACGAAACAATGGCTATTTTGCGCAAGAAATTCAATGGCCGTGTTATATCACGTCGTGGCGATGTTAATTGGTCGCAACGATCATGTGATTTGACACAGTTAGGCTTCTTTCTGAAATAAGCCAAAAACAATTCAAGAGCTAATGGATGAGATAATGCAGCAAATTAACGACATTGAACCTCAATTATGTCACAGTCTTTGAAAATATTTACCATCGGATAGATGTATGGCACCGAAGCCGTGGCGAGCATTTGGCTCATATTTTGTTTCACACAAAAAATATTAAGATAATTCTTAAAAACTTTTTCTTTTATTTACAATTAACATCGTGCGTTTTGGTTGGACCACCCTTTATATACAAGTTTATGTATAAATATATGTATTCTAGTTCCTTCCTTCTGATTGATTTAACGATGTTTTGTGTATATGATTAAATGGGGTTTCCGAAGACCCCAGGTATAATGGAGCATAGGTTGTTATATATTTAAATCACATAAAGTTTGAAATTGTTTGCAATTGATCAGTTCACATATAGCGATATAAGCAAAAAACCACGACTGCTTCTAATTTTTACCCATAAATCTCTAATTTTCGCACATAAACTTTTAATTTTTAAAGTCTACTTTATCTTCACTAAGCAAATTTTAATACTGCTAGTGATAATCAACAAAATCGGTGTTATAGACAAATAACTAGTTTTGTTCTCCAAAATAATGGTTTTGGCACAATACGGCCAGTACCATATGAGCTATGAGGAACAAATTTAAAGCTGACAATTCTTTAATATAAAGAATTTTGAATATTGGTACAAGTAAAATACAAGTATCTCCTCGAGTTTAAGGTTTTAGTAAGAAACAAAACAAGCTAGTTTGATAAAATTTAGCTCAAATAAACTTTTTTGTTTGTTTTACAAATCACCGAAACCGACCTATTATTTTACTTAGCGCCCATACAAACATACTCCCGGAATATGGATTTTAACACGGTGGCGCCCATACCATATAAACTTGGGAATAATTGGGTATATATAAAGATTCGGCACATCCGAATATAGCACTAATATTTGTTTTCTTTTTTTTTTTGTAAATATAAGTTAAGTTAATTTGCTCAATACTGGTGTTTATAGATTAATGAATATTAACTATTTATGTGTTGTGTATGTACATATATTATTTGTAGTTAAACTTACTTTTGTTTGTATATTAAACATTGAATTTATAATTAATTGACGAGTTTTTTATTTAAACAAAACATTTGTTCAATTCGCTTGAGGTTTTTTTAAAAAAATTCTAATTATTAAAAGCCCAACTATAATATGCATAAGCTGGCTTAAGCCACTGTCCAAGGTATTGTTAAAGCTAAAAATATACCTTGCTACTGGCAAAAACTAACAAAAAAAATTAAAAAAAGCATTTACAAATACAAAAATAAAATCAAAAAATATTTTATTCCGTACGGAAAGTGCGATCTGTTTCGCACCTTGCTTAAGCAAATGCCAGTTTCATAAAATTAACCAAAAAGTTTTCATAAGTTCAATATGGTCCGACTCATATGAATCACATGTATTCGCACAATTGCTTAAGCCAACTTAAGCATATTAAAGTTGGGCCTTAAGAGTTTTTGTTACGTTACAAATAAAATGTAAATATGTTTTAAGATAGATTTATTTTTTAGTTGTCTGAAAGTAAATCAGAAATGTTTATTTAGAAATATGAAAATAAACCTTTAGTTAGACGCTAATATAAATTTCAAACGACACTCTCTTAAATTATGTACCTACAAGATATTCCTATCGGTTTAACTGATTTAAAAATAAATTTTCAGCAGGACGGCATTTACATCTATGCAATTAACGCCGAGTTTTTTTTCTATTTTCTTTTAAAGTAGTTTCTACGAAACTCTTTTCACATTTACATTTACATTTTTTTCAAGCATTTTTTCAACTTTTTCAACCCCGTTTTCTTCCCTACACCTCTTGCTAACAAAAAAAAAGTTGCAAGCGAAAGTTGCGGCGTTAATTGCATATTGTAAATATGGTCTAGCTTTAAAAATAAAAAATATTTAACGACCTTGTTTTTATACCTATCAAGAATTTTAAAACCAAAGGGTTTTATGGAAATATAAAGACACGGCGAATTCATGAATGCCGATTTATCTACATTTTATTAACCGATCCCTAATAATTTTTTTTTAATTTTTACGATTTTAATTAATAATTTTAATATGCAACAGAACTCCATCACCAAATTACACTTTTGTTTTTTATTTAAATTGTTTTTTTTTAAC
Source organism: Pollenia angustigena (assembly GCA_930367215.1). Classification (NCBI taxonomy): domain Eukaryota; kingdom Metazoa; phylum Arthropoda; class Insecta; order Diptera; family Polleniidae; genus Pollenia; species Pollenia angustigena. The sequence goes on along the minus strand of OV884057.1, from coordinate 5,542,327 downwards.
ATTGAGTGCAGTACAATTTGACATGCAGTTACAAGTTAAATGACCGTGTTTAGTGCAAAATGTTGGGAAATAAGTGTTATTAAATAAAAGGAATATAAAATGATTATCTAAAAAGTAAAATTAGTGTGTTTATGGTGTAATGCATTGTTTTATAATAAAAGCCAGCACACATTGGGATATGCAATGCGCCTGTGTACTAGAGACCTGCTGCGACTATAAAATGTTCGAAATGTTGAAAATTAAAACAGTAAGTTTTAAAGTAAGACCTGATTCACACACAATAAGTGGGGTATACACTATCGATCATGTGTGACAATTTTGCTCAAACTTTTGCTTTCACGATAGTGTGGCAGCTAATTTTGGTCAGTCAACCGTCAACCACTAATTATTTTCTAGTTTGCTGATGAAATTTTAGACTGTTACTGAAGTTCGATACTCCACTTTATTTGTTTATAGACAAAGAATTTGTTTCATCGATTTTATTTTTCTTTTTAGCAAATATTGACCAGTACCGTCAATTCTGTATCCCTCTTCTAAAAACCCAAGATTAGGCGACTGAAACCTGATGTATGTGAATCAGTGTTTTCAGGTCGTGTAGGACCGAACATGTGTTTGTCGGCGGAAGCTTTAATAGAAATCACATCGGGTGAGAGACTGATAAAAATGCATTTTTTTTTTTTAATTTCCTAAGCTAATCCCGTAAAGCTATTCGCTTGCCTGCAGGAAAGAAACCAGAGTGTCTGGCGGGAATCGAACGCGCAACCCCGGCGCTGATAGACTAGCTCACTACCAGCTAGCCTACCGGGGTATTTAAAATTTTAAAAATTTTAAACCTAAAATTTTACTTTACTTTACCGCGGCTTTTTTTTAATTTTATTGTGGCCTCAACTCCTCGGAGTTTAGCCTTTCGTTGCAGGTCTCTATAGTATTTTACTTATTTCCCTCTTATGTATTTGTTTAGCTTACTCACTTGGCAAGCGTTGCATATCACGTGCACTGTCATTATTGGCCGTTGGTTTTGGTGATAGAGTGCTCAAATCTAATCCAATTATTGAGGAATTAAAATAAAGCAGGGAATCAGTATTGTTTGCGCCATTTAATTTTTTGGACATTAAAGGAACGGCCACCGCTAAAAAATTCCAACCCTGGCTTCTGGGTAAAGTGCTGTGTGGTACAAGAAATTTACCTGTGGTAGTGTAGGCATCCGCTCTACCATCATCCGTGTAATTGGCCACTGCACACCATACGACGTAAACCAGCAACATTATTAACAGCATAACGCACACAAACACTCGACGACTGTTGGCTGTTTTTGGACATAACGCTCGTAGTTTACTGCCATGGGCTCCACGTAACACAGAACTCTGTACTGGTCTTCCATTGCCAGTATCTAGTGGACGGTACTGGGCACTTGGCATGATATCACTTTTAATTGATTAACAATTGTAAAATGCGTCTTATACATCAACCTCACACAGACAAACTATTTTAACTTGATGAACTTGTTAAAATTAACTCACAACATTTTCACTTGGACTGACGACATACTCTCAATAAACGAACGTAAAAACGGACAGACTATCGACAGTCAGTTTTAAACAATTGAACAAGCACTCCTGCTGCAATTTAATCGATTTTATTGATCACACTTTTAGTACAATTTGGATGGATTAAAAATATTTTGTAAAGCAGTTTTTATTTACAAATCTTATTTTTTTACACATTTGTTTAAATTTTTGCATAACATTTATATAAAAACAAAACCAAAATATACAACATAACTTTCAATGATGAAAGACCTACTATAGCACACAGATAGTCATTTGTTATTTTCGCTATGCATGATTTTTTTCCCAGTAGTTGTTGTTGCAAGCAAATATTTTATTTATTACTGTTTAATAAATGTCATTCATATCCTCAGTTACTACATTAGCTTTGATTTATTTAATTAGATTTTTCTTAATTTACTATAAGCTGTCGTTTGTAGTGGATTTTGTGTAATTTTAGTACGAAAAATCTCTTTATTTATACAACAATGTGCACATTAATTAATGCAAATATTAGTATACACTTTTTTATTTATGTTTAGGGCATATTTTACTCAACCCGCTGTTTATTAACACTTATCTCAACAACATAGACTAAAAAAAATTATGAACAATTTTAATTATTTCACTGAAAATTTTTCACGATACAACAACAACACAGAACTAAAGGATTTTTAACCAGGTGGCACATGTATAAAATAAGTTAGAATATTTTTTTTTTTAAATTTTTTTTACTTATCTTTTATTTTTAGATTTTGGAACCAATGAAATTTAGGCTTTGATGTTAATTTTTGTTGTTAATTTCTTGTTTAATTATTAAGGAATATGTTCTATAATATACATAAGTTAAGTGGCCCAAATAGGCTTATTATATTCATGTTAATAAGTAAGTAATAAGTTGTAGAATATACTCTAAATATAACCTATTAACAATTTGAACTTTTTGATACCTGGTTAATTCGCCATGGGAGAAAGAGCAAAATAGTGTCTATTTGTTGTTGTGCCTTGGTAGACTCATTTGGGAGTGTAGACATCCTGCTCTATAAAAAGAACCGAGTTGTTAAAATTGTCTTCATATAAAACAAAAACAATTTAACACACACATGTACAAATTTTGGCTCATATACACGAAATTTGACGTTTGGGTTCCAACTAGGAGTAATCAGTTGACAAACATATGGGCCAACGAGTTTACCTTGTGTAAATATACCTTGGGGGATATTTATTGCAAGCCAGCTGCAAGGTATATATATATATATATACTTATATATATATATATATATATATATATATATGTTGTATAGTAAACAAGTAAAGGCTAGATTACACTATTATACTTTGTATTAATACATGTCAAAAACTCAAGTAATATGACAAAGTGTGATAGTGTGAATGCAATGTGTCACGAAAATGACAAGTATTAAGAAAAAAGTTTGGCATCCCATACTACTTCATCGTTTTTTGAAAAATTTCTAAACAATAATACTTGTCATTGGATCATGTTACATTAGATTTTTTGACAGTCGCAACAAAACTCATTAGATTTCTATCTCCCAAAGTATTATGGAATACGTAAGACTTGTGAGATAGTGTAATCTAGGCTTAAACCAGTTGTTTGTCTTTATCTTTGCTGTTTGACAGTTCGTATCACAAAATAACAATAAAAAGCCCTGTTGTTTGTTTTATTGTACAATTGTTGTAATCTCGCGGATACCTGTTATAAATATACCTTGGCCAGCTGTTTCTGCAAAACAGAGTTGTTTTTCGCAGAGGTGGTAGTTCCCACAGAAATTTATGTACAGGCTTGCCAGCTTGGCATTTTTTTTGCTAGATTTAGCAAATTTTTTTCTAAATTGGTATTTAAATCAATATTAAGGCCCAAATACACTTGTCAAATGCTTGTCCAGCCGGCGAATTCATCGTGTACGTGTGATTGACGTAATATTCGCCGTCATATCTAAATTATTTGATTTTCCATCCAGCATCGTCGGTGTGACACATACAAACATATTTTCACTAATACTACCACCATGCTTGATGAGTATTTTGATCAATGTATTTGGGCCTTTAAGTTAACAAACATAACAAACTTAAATCGTATTTAAAACAGATTGGTTTTTTTAGTTTTATTTGAAGTTTTATTTAATTAAGATAAAAGTATGGTAGCACCATGGTGGAATAAGCAGGTGGCATCGTTACGGCAACAAATACAACATTACAACAAAAATGGAAATTATATCACCGTTTACGTCAAAAAATTGTTTAAACAAAAATCAAAGCGTGCCGCAAAACGTGATGAAATAAATACATTTTTAGCAAATTTTTATTTAATTATGGTCCATATCTTATTTATTTTAATTTAAAATTATCAAAAACTTTAATAAAATACAATAATCACAGCACAAAACGTGGACTTTTTGTAAACATAAACAAAACTTTGACATAAACCTAGACAAACAATGCAAGAGCAAAAAATCGTCATCTGGCGTAGTGCTGCCACCTGTTTATTCCACCGTGGGAAATACTCAATACTCAATTTTAATCAGGTTAAGAGAGACATATTCTGTTGATCTCTTTTTTTTTAGTGGAACAAGATTTACTTTGTTAACTACTTTATCTTTTCGTCCACAATGTTGTATTTGTTGCCGTAACGATGCCACCTGCTTATTCCACCATGCTTAGTCCTATGTTCTTACGACGACAGTGTTGAAAAATTCAGTACTTTGGTACTTTTTTCAGTACTTTTTCATATTAAAAATACCGCAGTACCCCCGCGTAGTTTTAGTACTTTTTATCCCGAGAGCTTTTTAACTATGATGTGATCATTTCGATAGCAGGCTTAGGTTATCATATGTTTGTTGCAAAATTTATAATGTTGTATTTTAAAAATAATTAACGACGTTTATATTATAATGCAAAGCATGGACGCCAGGATTCATATTTTGCTTTCCAGAATGCGATATTTGTTCTTTCAAGTGGCAAGAAAATGTATAAAAGCGGATGCATTGGATAATATGTTAGTGGAAAATTTAAACAAAAACCATATTTATAGAAACATGCAATATACAGGAAATGGTTTATTTAGTAAAAGAAACTGGGAAATCGTTTTATTCGACAATGTGCGAAACTAAATTTTGTTTTGAACATAACACCTTAAAAGTGATAATCAGCTTCAATCCAAAAATATTATTGTTTCCTAAAAAATTTTATTTACAAACGAAAACTATAATAATATCAATTCTCAATTCCGTGTTCTAGCGGATCTTTCAAAAATAAAGCATTTCAGAACTGAATATATTCAAATTTCTTGGAAAAATATATCCAATATTAAGAACGAAGCTAATGTTTGCTGACATTTCATATATTTCTTTTGGTATTTTATCGATACCACATTTCTGGGCATCAATTGAACGCACATTTTCAAATGCAAAATGATGTAAAAAGCAACGGATGGAATCGATTACATGTAGAAACTGTAGAAAAATTAAAACTAAATATCTATTAAAATCAACTCAACTACCAGTTGTTGTAGTTACAATATGTTGACAGAAATACAATTTTTAGCTTATTTACAAGGCGAATTCATTTTTCAGGTGGCGTTGAAAGCACAGCTGTGCCACTTTTTTGTTTAAATTATATAGAGAGGAATGTCAAAAGTTACTTGTGTTTTTGACATATCGGCCAACGAAAGCAGCAACAAAATACATTGTTGTGTTTTTGGTATCGACACCACCGTTTACATGAATTCGCCTTGCTTATTTACTTATTCATAAATATATGAACTATTTCAAATATTTTTTAGAAAATACGGAAAAACGTACCTTAAGCGGCTCATACACTTGCAAAATAACTGCCTGTTTGTAGAACGCGAGCACAAAAGTGACTCGCTTAACTTACATGTAAAACAAAAACAAATTTTGACCGAGTCACTTTTGCGCTCGCGTTATACAAACAGGCAGTACCTAACTGTTCAATTTTATCGCCAATGGGCTATATTGAAAGGTGGCACAATATATTGGCAAGAATCGAAATCAGAAAAGAAGTGCAATATACTGTGAAATGAGTTTGCAACAATGTACTATGTTGTTTTGCTTTATTAAAAGGGTTGCGCCATATTTTAATGGAAACCATTGTGCCACTTATTGAATAATATGGGGCCATATATAAAAATATGTCGAATAACATATACAATAATATTGGAAATGGATGGGGCGCTTGACGCTTATGTATAACAGAATTATTATTTACATGTGTACCTCAAATATAAATGCTGTTTGCTATTAAATACTTAGATAAATGAATTTTAATAAAATTTTTTTGTTCCTCTTATTTTCATAAATTATTGTTTTTTTTAACAAAAAGTACCATTTATTGGGAAAAATACTCTTTAAGTTGAAGTTCAGTACTATTTCAATTTTGCAACACTGTACGACGATATAAACCACTAGTTTCGCTCTCTAAAACACAGAGTATACAGAGGCGTCACGAGACAGAAAATATTGTGTTTTTTTCTGTCTTTTTCTTCAAAAGCTGCCCTTTTTCCGTTTTTTGTTTTGATTATACAATTTGTGTAGATAGTAGCGGCCTGTTTTTACGCATTGTCACTTCACTAACAAAAAACGTTTTCTTTCTCTTTCTTCGAAAGCTGCCCTCGCAAATGATTTAGGCATTTTTCATACGTCACTTTTTTCATCTCTGTATACTTTGTGCTCTAAAACAAAGATAGGCAAACACATACATGCAGTGATGTTAACTTTTATTTTTTCATTACCGTACGGCCCTCTAAAAATTACCGTTTTTGAGAAGAAATTACCGTACGCAAAGGTTTTTTTAATTTAAACATTCACAGCAGTATTTAAAAACAATTTATTTAAATTTTAAATGTGTTTTATGAAAAATTGTAATGAAAATCTTTGTTTAAAACATATTTTAAACCAAAATTATTGTATTTTTTATCAATACGAAAGTAAAATCATCATATAACTAAAATTTTAACGTTACTGCCAGACTGATTCATCATCGCACAGCCTAAACGACTGAAGCTAAAAAGTTTGAATTTGGACCGGAGTTGGTATCGTTCAACTAAGACAGAATTTTTTAAAATTCGAATATCGCAAGAGAATATTGACTCAAAAATTTTTTTATTACGTTTTGTAGAAAATGTACACGCAATATTCATATCTTCCCGCTGTAAAATACAGTGCTATTTTGTCATCTTCTTATGATGAAACTATTGGTATAAAAGTTCTTTTTCATATGTCTTTAATACAAAATTAAAACATATATTTTTGCTTCAACTGAAAAGTTTTAATATTTAAGCTTCGTACTGCCGGTGGTCAGATCTTACAATGTTGTCATTAAAATTGCCAAAAAAGAATTGCAACTGTGTTAACATTGTAAGCTCATTTTCATTTGCCAGATGTGTAAAATTAATGCATCTGACAATGGCACCATTGTCAGAAAAAGGACTACATTGTAAGATCTGACCACCGTCTGTACGAAGCTTTACTATATTTAAATGCATCACATTACGGCTACTTTAAATGCTGTTGATTTTGAAACGGACAAAAAGTTTAAAATAAAATAAATTATATAACTATCACTGTTATCTAAGCATTTGCAGAAACATAACATTCTTAATTTTTTGTATAACATTCATCTATTTCTAAAACTGGTTGAAAATCACCTCTCAAAAGTTAAAATCATAAAGCCTTCATATGTAAGCATGTATATAAATATCAAAAAACCCAAAATTGATATTACCGTATTTTAAATGAAATTACCTTGCTACCTTTTGGGGCTCAAAATTACCGTAAAAAAGGGTAATTACCGTACGGTTAACATCACTGCATACATGTGTATTTCATAATAATGTTAGTGCTATATGACTCTCCCGCTCTCATTGTTCTGCAACGTTGCCATAATTCTTTTTTTTAAATATGATCGAACTTCATAATAATCCGTTACTGAGTAACATTGAAATACATAATGGTGACATAAAAGAAGAACTTAAAAAGACAAAGTTGATTTATCTTTACCTCTAGAAAGTGGAATAAACTTCTGGAAAAAAATATCAACAAAAACATATATCCAAAAAAGAAAAAATTAAATTCTAAAGATGTATTCGACGTTTGGATTAACCTTTATATGTGAATCTTGTTGCGGACGAGGTACACATGCCGAATGTAGCGCAGAAAAAAATTTTGGCGTGGACGGTCTGTACCAAATCTGTCGGGATGCGGCTGTAAAAGCCCAGATAAGTCATCCCGTAATTATAATTTTTCAGGGGAGGCGAATTTTCGTTGGAGCCACCACTCCTGCCGATACCCCGATGGATTTTTCATGAAGGGCAATATACAGTGGAGCCACTACTCCTGCCCTTGTCCAGTGGTTTTATACATAAATATTGAGAGGGGCTTGCGGCCAATGGAGACACTACCTCCTGCCCGAGTCTCAGTGGAATCAATTTTTGTTTCTGATGGTGGTGTTAGTTTTAGGTAGTTTTTTGTTTTTTTTTTTTGGGTTAGTTTGTTGTTGTTGGTTTTAAGCTGAAAAAAAAGAAGAATAAACATTAAATGTATGGAAAAACATGTAGTTTTTTTTAGGAACGATACATTTCAATACTTACGTGGATGTCCTGGTTAAGTTCCGTAAAAATTAGCAGTGAAATCTGTAAAAAAAGAAAGGAAAAAGGAAAAATTAATATTTTTAATTTACTTACATGTGGATTTGATGATGACAGGCGAATAATAAAAAAATAAGATGAGTATCTAAGTATGTGTGTATAAGTGTAGTGTAGAAACGGTAGAACGAAATAATCACATTGAGTTGGCAACGATTAAACATAGAGTAAAACTACACAGGGTTGGTCTTTTCATTCACAACTGAAAATTAATATTTGAAATAAATTTTATTTGAAGTTATGAATGAATTAAATTTAACAACTAATTTTCATGAGAGCCTAATACTGGCAGTGGTAGATGCTACGCAATAATGTTTTTGGTTTTGGCCTATAAATTAAAAATGGAAATTGGCGGGTGACAAGGCTGCGGGATTAAATTATATAATTTTAATATTAGCAGTTAAGGAAAACAAACTTAGCGGAGAGAGATAGAAAAAGATGGGATAGAGCTGCTGGCTGACCTGATAAGTATTATTGCATTTGTCTGTCGTAGTCAAGGGGGAGATCAGGAAAAAAGGTAGTAATGGGCGCGAAAATCTAGAAGTTTTTTTTTGTAGTAGGTATATTTAATATTATATGATATGTTAAAAGGCGCCAAAGGGGAAAATGATTATGTAAGTTTTTGTGGTAAATTTTGTTAATGTATAGGAGGGAGGAGTTTTGAAAATACCGCGGAAAAGTAAATAGGGAAATTAGGAAAAGATCCCGAGTATGTAAATAGGGAGCAAGTATTTAAGCTGACGAAATACAAAAGAATAGTTCATTAGTAAACAAAATTTCAAAAGTGAGACGTTAACCAGTGCAGTTGTGAAGAAAAAACTTATATTAAAAGAAGCAAAAGTTACACTGAAGTTAAGCGGAGGAAGTTTAAGTTTGTGTGAACCTAAAACTTGGGAAAAAGTTAAATTTAATAAAAGAAAATAAAAAACCTGGCTATTCTCTCGAGGAAGTTTCAGTGAAGGGTGTGGACGAACTTTGCCAAAACCACACGGGAATTAGCCAGGTAACACATTTAAAAAAAAAAAAAATTATATTTTGAGTCAGGAAAAAGTGTCCTAGGAAGTGCGAGAAAGAAGTATTAAGCAAGGAAAAATTGGTAGATACAAACCAGTAATTTTCAATATATTAAGAGAAAAAAAAAAATCCAAATGCAATTGGCAATATTTGTATGATATATAATGTTTTATTATCAAACGTCTCAAGGAAGAAAAAACCGGAAAGAATATAAATTTGAAAAGAAATTAAAAATAGTTTATTAACAGCATAATCCTGGAAAAATTTAAGAAAAGAAATTTAATTATATTAAAATTATAAAAATTATTTCTAGTTAAAATTTATTTTTTAAGTATGTATTTAGAAAATTGTGTAAGTGTTATAAAGGTGTAAGAATTTTGAGAGTGTGTAGTTAGTTTACGTGTTTAATATATATTTAAAAAAAAAAGAAAAATCATCCCTTAAAAAAAAAAAAAAAAAAACAAAAAAAAAAAAAGAAATAGAAATCAGGGGAAGGGAAAAAAATAGAGAAGTTAGATTATTTGAAATTAAATATTTATATATATATAAAGATCAAGAATAAATTTAAAATAGAAGGAAAATATAATTATAAAAAAAAAAAAGGTAATTACAAAGAGCTTAAGTGAAGATCGGTATAAACAAAAAAAAATAAGTAAAAAGATAAGGCATGTAGAGTGACAGGAAAGGAAAGATTACCTCAGGGAGCTCCTTTAGGTGAGGGTAAAGTTGATCGTTGAAAAGGATTCAAATAAATGAGTTTTATAAAAGAAGCTTGAGTTCTAATTAGTTAATTGCAAGTGTAATTTAAAAGAAAAAGTTAAATCGGAATTATTAAACTGGATTTGGATATACATATATATATATATATATAGATATTTAAAAAGAGAAAAAAAAAAACTAAATTTGAGAAAAAGGAGATATTATTAATTTAAGGATTAGTAAGAATTAAAAAAAAACTATTTGTTATGTATAAGGAAAATTGTAGCATAAGATTATCTTTAGTATTAACAGTTTTTTTATAATAAAGTATGTTTTGTGTATAATAACTTAAAAGAAAAAAATGATGGCTTAAATTTAAATTAGGGGAACCGGATGTGATGGAAAGGTAAGTGGAGAAGAGGTCTGGTGGAGTTTGGGTCGCTGTATAAAAATGAGGAACATATTCGCGACAAGGTTGGGAGGGCATGAGGGGAATAACATCTGTCCCCGCGATTTGTTTAATGTGGTATCGTTTGTGTTTTTGTAGTTTCCGTTGTTTCGATTTCCTGTTATTTTTTTTTTGTTAGGATGTAGTGTGTTGGTCACATTTGTTCATTATAGTGTGTTGGTCACATGGTGCATTGTTTAAAAATGCATTTGTTACAATTCAAAATAATATAAACAATATGTATTCATGACCTACAAATTGTAACGGCGCGAGGAATCAAATTGCACAAATTATCAATATGCAATAAGTAAGAATTAGTAAAATGCTGAAGTAAGAATAACTTACCACACTCTACACTGAATGTAAATGTAAACAAATAGAATTTATAATTAGGTCATAAGTATAGATATGTAAAGATTTTTAGATTTAAGAATTCATATAAATAGCTGTAAGATGGATGAAAGAAATCAGAATAAATTGGATAATCAAAACGGCTTGTTAGCTGTAAAAATACTCTTTATTTTATTCTCTAAAAACTGCGGCTTATTAGCCATACCCAAGTGGCGTGCTCGCCTTAATAATAAGCAACCCATAATCCAAATAGAAACAAAACTTCCTTCATTACATGGCGATCCTGCCCTCTCGATCCTAGTTTTTTTAATGAATTCTCCCACTGAAGAGGTAGTCTCGAAGGAATTAATTGATGATATTTTTAAAAAATATGAGAATTTAGTAGTAGATGAATACATTCCGGAGGCACAAACGATAGAGGACTATCCAGAATACAAACCTACGCCAAAGACAGCAGGCCCGAGACCTATAACTATAGCAGAATATAGACAACGGCAGAATAAACCAGTAGTTGCGTCACCGAGAAAACAACACAAACCAAGAGGTGGAAAAAAGGTAAAACTAAGACAGAAGGCTGCAGAAGTACATAGGATATTGGCGATAACCACCGACAACACTCTAAGGAAAAGTTTGAAATCTATTTTAGTAGGGATAAAGGCAGAACAAAAAACAAAAACACCAAAAAGACATTAATGGGGAATAAGGATTCGAAAAAAGAGGAGATAATAATCTCTAATAATAACGACAGCACCAACAAGATAAACGTCAGTCAATCAACAGTTATATATATAATATTAATTTTGCAACTATTTCTAGTATTAGCTAAAATTCACAGAATGTATAAGAAATTTTTGAATAATAGGTTAAAGGAAAGACTTTTGCTAACTACTAACAATAGAGTCTAAGAAATTTTTTTTAATTGATGTTTAAAATAATATAAGAAATGCAATAAAGAAAAAAAGAAGAAGAAAAAGAATCTAAAATTTTCAGTATGACCAATGGAAGAGATATACGAACGTATAGATTCTATTATAACTAATGCAAAGAAGTCACTAGCAAGAGGGTATACAGATGATACCATTCGAAGTAAAAGATTAGAAATAGAAGAATTAGAAAAGAGAGTCGTAGAATTATTAGAAGACAAAGTAGTAAGAGAACAACAAAGACAGTTACATATCCTGAAGTTTAGAGACAAAAAAGAAAGAGCGTTAGAAATATTGCAGAGCCACGAAGATAAACTTAAAATTCAATCATTAGAAGAACAATTGGAAATTTCCACAATGAATGACGAAAATTTGAATACGACGGAATTGGCATCTATTTCAAAGTTGTTAACAGTTTTCAATGGTTCAAGGGATGAATTAAATTCATTTGTAGCAAACATCGAAATACTTAAAGACACATTAACTCCAACAAAACATGCTTCATTTTTTAATTTTGTGTATAAAACTAAAATTTCAAACAAAGTGCAAACCAAGTTAAGACAAGTATTAGTTCCTACCGACGTAGACTCCTTAATTTCAACTTTAAAAGAGACTTACAAAACAAAAAAGTCACCAAATGTTATTTTAAACGAATTAACAAAGATTACTCAGTTAGACACTATCAGAAAATTTGCTGATAAAATAGAGACATTAACTACGGAATTGAATGAAATCCAGATAAGTTCTCTTGGAGAAGCCAATAGAGAAGCAATCAGTAAAACTAATGCCGTAATTGCATTTAATTCTTTCAAGAACGGACTAAAAGATCAAGATATTGTAAGGACAATAAATGCTAGTAGAGTAAAGACTTTAAACGAAGCCATTGATATAGCCATGGAAACATCAACAGACAAGAGACAAAATCAAATAATGTTCCAAACAACATCAAACAGAACCAATTACAGAAACTACACGGGTAACAACTATTCTACTAAAAGGTACAACAATAATAACTATCGAAGAAATGATAACAGAAATAATCATAACAATAGAGGAAATAATGATAGGACAAACAATTACAATAATAACAACCACTACAGCAATAATAATCGTAATAACAACAGAGGTAACAATTATAATAATAACAATTATCGTGGTAATTCCTACAATAATGGCAGTGGTTACCGAAACGGGAATACTAATGATGGTAATCGTAATAATCGTAACAGAAACAGTAATAATAATTACTACAATGGTAACAGAAACCAGAACATAAACCTAATGGAGCAAGACCAGGGAAACTCCCACGGTCCGGAGACCATAGAATACCAAGGTCCTCCGGAACAAAACCAGTAACTTCAAGAGCGGTATTTAGCATTTCGTCCGATCTAAAAAATTATGTGAAATTAAATATAAAAGATACACACCGTGCATTAACATTTTTAATAGACACAGGTGCTGACATCTCACTATGCAAGGAAGAGTTATTACATAAATATGATGAAGATCCAGACGACTATTGCTGCTTAACAGGGATTACGAAGGAAAAAATAAAATCCTTAGGTTCCACTAACGTAATTATACAGATAGACGGTACATTACTTGAACATAAAATGCAATTAGTACATGAAAATTTTCCTATCCACACAGATGGTATACTTGGACGAGATTTTTTATTAAAGTACAACTGTAACATAGACTATGAAACATTCACACTAACCATCAATACGAAAAATGAGACTTTGACATTACCTATTCACAACGACACATTTGAGGTAAATGTAATAAGAATTCCTCCAAGAAGCGAAGTAATTATACCTTTGCAAATAAATATTGGGGAAGATGGAGTAGTATGCAACCGTGAGATTGGAAAAGGTTTATTTTTGGCAAATTCTATAATTCCAAAAGATGGATACAAACACATAAAGTTATTAAACGTTACTGATAAAACCATTAAATTAGAAAATTTGAAAGTAGAAACTATCCCTTTAAGAAATTTTGATATATATAAGACAGGTCATGACAAAACAAATGCTGGATATAGTGAAGAAAGATTTGAGAAACTGGTAAATGAGTGCAATATGGAGGGGAATGTCGAGAAAGCAAAGAAGGAATTGCTAGAGATATTAAAAAGATACCAACATATATTTCATTTAGAAGGTGAGAACCTGACAACCAATAATTTTTACAATCAAACTATTCAGTTGAATGACAAAAATCCAGTTTATATAAAAAACTATCGACTACCACAAACGCATACGGAGGAAATAAGTAACCAAGTAAAAGGTTTGTTGGAACAAAAGATAATAGAGCCATCCATAAGTCCTTATAACGCTCCACTCTTATTGGTACCTAAGAAGGGGCAAGGTGATTTAAAAAAATGGAGACTAGTAGTTGATTTCAGGAAACTCAATGAAAAAATAGTAAATGACAAATTTCCGCTAACACGTTTAGATGATGTTCTAGATAGGCTAGGAAGAGCTAAATATTTTTCCACGCTGGACATGACAAGTTCCTTTCATCAGATTGGGCTCGACCAACAGTCAAGACCGTTTACAGCATTTTCAACAGCTAATGGTCATTACCAATATACAAGATTACCTTTTGGGCTAAAAATATCTTCAAATAGTTTTCAGAGGATGTTAACAATAGCACTAGCTGGACTAGAGTCCGAAGCATTCTTGTATGTTGATGATATAATAGTTTTTGGATGTAGTTTGAAACATCACAACAACAACTTGAGCAACGTTTTCGATAGATTATCTAGGTATAATTTGAAGTTAAATGCGAGTAAATGCTATTTTTTGAAATCGGAAGTTATATATTTGGGACATTTGATAACATCAAATGGTATTAAGCCAGACCCAAACAAATATGACGTAATTACCAAATATCCTACTCCTAGTAATACTGATGACGTAAGAAGATTTATAGCATTTTGTAACTATTATAGAAGATTCATAAAAGATTTTGCAAATGTTGCTAATTGTTTAAATAATTTGTTAAAAAAAGGAATAAAATTTGTATGGTCAAAAGAATGTCATAATGCATTTGAAACACTAAAGAACAGGCTTATAGAACCTCCAATTTTGCAATATCCAGACTTTGACAAAACATTCATTTTGACGACAGATGCATCAGATTTTGCACTAGGCGCAGTTTTGTCACAAGGTCCAATAGGAAATGACTTACCGATATCATATGCAAGTAGATCTTTAAGCAAACACGAAAAGAATAAACCTGTGATTGAGAAGGAACTATTAGGCATATACTGGGGCATACAGTTCTTTAGACCGTATTTATATGGTAGAAGGTTCACAGTTGTAACAGATCACAGACCATTGATTTCGTTATTTTCTCATAAAAACCCAAGTTCTAAGTTAACAAGGATAAGACTGGAACTTTCTGATTACGACTTTGACATAGTATATAAAAAAGGAACAAGTTACACTAATGCCGATGCATTATCAAGGATAGATATTGATTCTACTACACTAAAGAGTATGATACCAATGGAAAATGACGAAAAAGTAAAGAAAACACTAGTAATTACAAGAGGTATGAGTAAAAAGTCATCAGAAAAGAATATTATAAAGGATAAAAATTTTATGAGTGGATCTCATAAGGAGACTGATCAACTCCATATGTGGGATTGCACGTCAATAAGTGATATAAAGCGCGCGACGAAGTTAAAATTTGTATTAGAGAAAAGGCCAGAAAATGATGTAAAAGAATTATATAAATATATAGTTGAATATTATAAAATGAATAATGAAACACGTGTTAGATGTAGTGATAATCCAAAGTATTTAGGTACTCTTTTGGAGAAACTATCATCATATTTAAAAAATACAGGAAATAAGAAATTTGCAATCAAGAGAAATGATGCAATATTTGATATAATACCCGCGGATGAATTTAAGGCCAGATATAACGAAGCAAACAAAAATAATAAAGATGACATAATTATATTACTGTATAGAGAACCTCAGATAATAACAAATGAAGATAGAAGACAAGAATTAATAAAATTATACCATGACACACCTCAAGGAGGACATTTCGGGGTGAAGAAAACTTTACTTAAATTAAAGCAGAAGTACATTTGGAAGAACATGAACAAACATGTAAAAGAATATGTGTCTAGATGTGACTTATGCCAACGTAATAAACAGACAAGACATACGAAGGAACAAATAAAGGTTACAGATACTCCAGTAGACAGTTTTCAAACTATAGTAATTGACACTGTAGGTCCTTTACATCCAGTAAACAATTTTAGATATATTCTGACTATGCAGTGCGAATTAACAAAATACGTAATTGCATGTCCTATAAAGACGAAAGAGGCAAAAACAATAGCCAAAGCACTAGTGGAGAATTTGATACTTAAATATGGTTTATTTCGCACACTAAAATCAGATAACGGTACAGAATTTAAAAATGAGCTATTGAAAGAGGTATGTGAGCTATTAAAAATTAAGCAAATTTTTTCAACACCATATCATCATGAGACGTTGGGTACGGTAGAGAGGAATCATAGGGTTCTAAATGAATACTTTTTATCATTTGTACAAAATGACAATTGGGATAAATGGATACATTATTATACTTTTGCGTACAATATAACTCCTCATGTAGATACTGAATATTCACCTTTTGAACTCATTTTTGGAAAATTGCCAAGTTTACCTGGAGATGAGGTAATGAATCATCCTAGGATATACAATTTTGAAAATTATGCTAATGAGCTAAAGACTAGACTAAAACATGCTTTAGAAAACGCCAGAAACTTGATAGAGACTGTAAAAAACAAAAGAAGTATAGAGTCATTAAAAAACACAAATAACATAGAACTAAAAGTAGGCGACTTAGTTTTGGTCAAAGCTGAAAATAGAAGAAAACATGAACCACCGTATGACGGACCATATGAAGTAATAGATATAGATGATTTGAATGTATCAATTAAAATAAAAACAAACATAAAATCAATTCATAAAAACAGACTAAAAATATATAAAGTATAAAATAACTTTTAGAACACTTAAAATAAACTTAACAATATATACTAACCTTAATTTAGAAAAAAAAAAAAGGGAAAAATCATCCAATTTGAATTGTATGAGTTTTTCTTAAGAGCGGAGGTGTAGTGTGTTGGTCACATTTGTTCATTATAGTGTGTTGGTCACATGGTGCATTGTTTAAAAATGCATTTGTTACAATTCAAAATAATATAAACAATATGTATTCATGACCTACAAATTGTAACGGCGCGAGGAATCAAATTGCACAAATTATCAATATGCAATAAGTAAGAATTAGTAAAATGCTGAAGTAAGAATAACTTACCACACTCTACACTGAATGTAAATGTAAACAAATAGAATTTATAATTAGGTCATAAGTATAGATATGTAAAGATTTTTAGATTTAAGAATTCATATAAATAGCTGTAAGATGGATGAAAGAAATCAGAATAAATTGGATAATCAAAACGGCTTGTTAGCTGTAAAAATACTCTTTATTTTATTCTCTAAAAACTGCGGCTTATTAGCCATACCCAAGTGGCGTGCTCGCCTTAATAATAAGCAACCCATAATCCAAATAGAAACAAAACTTCCTTCATTACAAGGATACGCTTTTGGCGGGAGGGTTGGAACCTCCTGAGAGTTTAATGTGAGCTAGACGGAATCCTCGCCAAGTAAACCGGTCCGTAACAGAATGGCGCCCAAATTCAAATGCAATAGCTTAGGAGGCTTTTTAGTTAAATATGTAAAGGTTCCCTAAGCGATGTAATGAAACTTCATGTACGTCACCTATACATGAGACAATAGTCCATTAAAAGATTTTTTTTTTGTAATAGCCCGAAAACTTCGTTAAATATAGTAGATGAGATTTATATAGCCACTCTAGAAAATAGAAAAGGGAATGTTGTATATAAGGAAAGTCTACTAGGTTTATCGATTAGTTCTGATAATACTTACAGAAATAGAAGAGAATATCTTAGTGTACAAGTTGAAAGTCTCTAATTGTATTGTTTATCGTTTCTGAATGTTTGATATTTAACTTATTTAGTTTTTTTTTGTTGGAGTCGTGAAAGTGTTGTATGTTGAAGTCATATAATAGCCTCTCGGGTCGATTATATCACGAGGTAAGATGTATTATATACCATCAATAATCACTCGTAATCTCGTTAATAATAAATATTAGTTTGAAGTACGAGGGAACCACGCTGGAAGAACTCCAGGAAAATGTTGTTTTAAAATTCATTTCTCGTGCCACATTTAACATGCTTTAGTTATCAACCGCTTAGACCTCCACATCCGTCCACCATTTCCGGAACCCATAATGTATACTAATTCTGATAGAAGTAGTTGGTTATATAAAAAAAAAAAAAAAAAAAAAGAGAGAATAAATATTATTCTTTTTAATATCTTTTTTTTTTATTTTGCTTTTAATAAATTATTACATAGAAAATTTAAATTTTAATTCATTTGAAAAAAAGTGTTTGTTGTTATTTTTTTCTAGTTTTGTTTTTATAAATCTTATTTGAAGTATTTTTTTTTAGTATTGCTTATTAACTCTTAAGTTTCTTTAATTAACATTTTTATTATTTAATATTATTTAGTTAACATTTCCGTAGTATTAATAATTTTTAGTTTGTTTTTATTATTATTAGTGTTTTATATTTTTTATTTCAATATTATATTAATTTTTTTTATTATTTTATTTTTTATATTTTTTATTATTATTTTTTTATATTTTTTATTATTTTTTTTTTATTTTCATTTATTTACCAAAATTTGCCAATTTTTTTTTCTGCCATAAATTCTACCAATTTTTGAAATTGAAGGGGGGGAATTATTTTATTAGTCACCTTCAAGAGTATGAGTAATAGTCCACCCGTAACTAGATCTCGAAAAAGAGTGAGGCAGGTTCAATTCGACTTAAACCGTTCTACACCACACGTATTACAAAAAAATCATAAACCAAATACACCGAAATATAGCGTAGAAATGGCGGAGAAAAATACCGGTCAGATTAGAGATTTGTCGGGAACTATAATAACCGGCAACCCTAATGTTCCTCCACATGCATATACGTTACCAACTAATGTGCCAGGTCAGAGTACAAGTAGGCATTACGTTAGGTCCAATAGTGTAGAGAATGTTGATAGATCAGTAAAAAGATTAGTAGATCAGGAAATAAGTTCTCAAATGGCCGATATGAAGAAGACTATGGCTGAGTTAACGGCAACTGTTAGCAGACTCAGCATAGTGGTCCAGCAAACACAGCAAGAAAACCGAAAATTAATAGAAGTAAACTTACCAAATGTGTCAAGGTCATCAGCAGAGGGTCCACAGCCAATGGAAATGTCAGGCGTACATTCCCAGTCTTCCAGGGCTTCCTCGATAAATGGTGATGAATATCCAAGGGGCTTCCATAGACCTCGCATCGATAAATGGGGTTTAGAATTCGATGGGGATTCCAATAAATTAGCAGTCGAAGACTTTGTTTTCCGTCTGGAGCGTCTTCAACACCAGTACGGTATATCCTGGAAGGAATTACTAGATAACTTCCATCTTTTGGTCAAAGGAGCCGCCGAAAAATGGTACTGGCTATTTATACAAACTAATTATGTGTCAGATTGGTCTACATTAAAAATAGCTCTACTGAAACAATATAAATCCACTCGTTCCAGTTTCGAACTAATGAGGGACATGGTTGAAAGGAAACAACAGCCAGGGGAGTCTATAGATTCGTTTTTCTTTACCATGACGCAGCTTCGTTCACGCTTGAGCATATCCATGCCTGAAGCGGAAATGATCAAGATGATCAAAAAGAATTTAAGGGAGAACATCGGAAGAATTGTTTACCCAATGAATGTTTCGTCAGTAGAGGAATTGAGAATCAGTTGTATCGATGCGGAAAAAACCTTTCTCAGAAAAGAAAACAGAATCTTGTCAACTCCTGTAAACCGCTACCCTAGACACGTAAACGAAATAAGTGAAGAAAGTCCGGAATCCTATCAAATGCCTGAAATAGAACGCCCCGAAGTAGCAGCAATTAGAGCGAGCAATGCAGGAAACACGATGACCAGAACTACAGTAGTGTGCTGGAACTGCCGTCAAAATGGCCACGTTTTTATGGATTGTCCATCAAACGAGAGAACTATATTTTGTTACCGGTGTGGAAAGCCCGAAGTAATAGCACCAAATTGCATTGATTGCCGGAATAAAAATTTTTACAGGAACGAAGGGAATGCGGGGGACCATCGTTCGAAAACGAACCCGCAAACCCACCTGCAAGAATAAAAAAATCAGCAAATTTAATTAAAGAAATAAAAATGTTTAATAGATTTATACCCCAGCACAGACACTTATATACATTAAAGGAGAGAGAAGATAATTATAAAAAGGTCCGAGAGAGAATTTTTAATTCGGAAGTCAATATCAGGAGACCATATATATCAAAAAGAATTAAAAAACTAAGAGAGAAGTTCGCTGAAAGGAGAAGACTGAGGAAATTGGCTATCGAGGCAATTAGAGGAGCCGACCGAAAATCATTAGATCCCAGACCATATGCTGAAATCAAAATTGGTGAAGTTAAAATAAAGGGTCTTCTTGATACTGGTGCCTCTGTGAGTATTTTAGGCAGGGGGTGTAGAGAGCTTATTAATGATCTTGATATTCAAATAGTGCCGATATTCTCAGTAATATCCACGGCCAGCGGCCAAGAACATAGGTTGTTAGGAAAAATTAGATTAGATATAGAATATAATAATAAGATTAGTAAAATAGAATTTTATCTTTGTCCTGATTTAGAGCAACAAGCATACTTAGGAATAGATTTTTGGAAAAGTTTTGAACTTGCTCCAGAAATAGTAGGCGTTTCAGAAATAAACATAGAGAAGATAATGGAAAAATATGTTTCGGATAATCACAAATCTGATCCCCATGAATTATCATCTTGTCAGAGGGGAAGTCTAAACGAAGTGATTAATATGTTTCCATCATTTGAAAATAAGGGACTAGGATGTACATCACTGGAAAAACATAGTATTAAATTAGTAGAAGGAGCCGAGCCGGTAAAAGATAGACATTACCCAATATCTCCGGCAGTACAAGAAATCGTATACAAGGAAATAGATCAAATGTTAGAACTAAACGTAATAGAAGAAAGTGAAAGCCCGTGGAGTAACCGGACGACAGTGGTACGAAAACCCGGAAAAAACAGGTTTTGTCTAGACGCCAGGAAGTTGAATAAGCTTACAGTGAAGGACGCATATCCACTGCAAAATATAGATGGTATCCTTAGCCGAATAGATGAGACCTATTACATTAGTAGCGTTGATCTAAAATTCGCATTTTGGCAGATAGAGTTAGAGGAGGAAAGCAAATCTTATACCGCGTTTACTGTAGCAGGCCGGCCACTTTACCAGTTTCGCGTGATGCCCTTCGGTCTCTGCAACGCAGCACAGCGACTTTGTAGACTTATGGATAAAGTCATTCCTCAGAAATTAAAGGAAAACGTATTTGTATATCTAGATGATTTGCTAGTTATATCAGATAGTTTTGAAAAGCATTTGGAATTGTTGAAAGAAGTAGCTCAATGTTTAATTAACGCTAATTTAACTATTGGTTTAAAAAAATCTCAGTTTTGTTTTAAACAATTAAAATACCTAGGGTTTATTATAGGCGGTGGGATGTTAAAAACGGACCCTGAAAAGGTAAAAGCCATTAGAGAAATCAATATTCCTAAAACTCCAAGGCAAGTCCGTAGCTTCTTAGGCACTGCAGGATGGTACCGTAGATTTATAAGGGATTTTTCTACTATATCAGCTCCCTTAACAGATACCCTAAAAAAGAGTAAAAAGTTTGTTATGACGCCTGAAGCCATTGCATCATTCGATGAATTAAAGAAAGCCCTAACATCCGCTCCCGTACTAAGGCACGCCGATTTTTCTAAACGCTTTTTTATCCAATGCGACGCTAGTGATTACGGCATAGGGGCAGCTCTGTATCAGCTCAATGAAAACAACGAGGAACATCCGATAGCTTTCTACTCTCAAAAGTTAAATTCATGCCAAAGGAATTATAGCGTGACTGAAAAGGAATGTTTAGCGGCGGTCATGGCAGTCCAGAAATTCAGACCTTACGTTGAAATGATGCCTTTTACGATAGTAACAGACCATGCAAGTTTAAAGTGGCTGATGTCGCTTAAGGACTTAACTGGCAGATTGGCGCGCTGGTCCCTTAAACTACAGGCATTTGATTTTGAGATAATGCACCGGAAAGGATCAGAAAACGTTGTAGCCGACATGTTGTCCAGATTACCAGATGAAAATGTCGATGAAATCACAATGGAAGATATTTTCGACTTCGAGACGACAGAATTTGAAAGCGAAGAGTATTTGGATTTAATAAATCACATACAAAATAACAGTGAACAACTTCCAGACTTAAAAATTGAAAATGGTATGATTTTCAAAAAAATGTCGTTCGAAGAGAATGAAGATGAGTACAAATGGAAACTCTGGATACCAACAAACATTACGCAAGTTATTATAGAAAAAGCACATTCCACCCTAACGTCAGCGCATGGAGGAGCAGCAAAAACTATTGAAAGATTAAAAAGGTTCTTTTACTGGCCTAAAATGGCATTTCAAGTAAAAATGTTTATAAAAAACTGTCAAGTGTGTAAAGAAATAAAACCAACTAACCAAAACCTGAGGCCGGAAATAGGTAAACAGGTAATAACTGAAAGGCCGTTTCAAAAATTGTACATTGATTTTATGGGTAAATATCCGAGATCAAAAAATGGCAATTCCTACATTTTTATAGTCGTTGATCATTTTTCCAAATTTACCTTTTTAAAAGCAATGAAGGAAGCATCTACAAGCAACGTCATAGAATTTCTAGTTTATGAGATTTTTCATAAATTTGGTGTACCGGAAATCATACACAGTGATAATGGATCTCAATTTATCGCAAAGAGTTTTCAAAATTTAATGCAGACTTACAAAATACAACACATAAAAACTGCAGTCTATTCGCCACAGAGCAACGCCAGTGAAAGGGTTAATCAGTCTGTTCTTTCCGCAATTCGTGCCTACCTTAAAGACGACCACAGAGATTGGGACTTGTACTTGTCCGAAATTGAATGTGCCCTGCGAACATCAGTACATTCAGCAACTGGCTATACCCCGTTTTTCGCCCTATTTGGCTACCACATGTATTCAAGTGGAGCTGAATATAAACTGGGTAGAAAATTACAATCTCTAACTAATCATCAAATTTTGGAGTTAAAAAGGAACGAAAAGTTGGATATAATCAGGGAACAGATAAAACAAAACATGACTAAAGCCTACGAAAAAAGTGCAGAGAGATACAACAAACGAGCAAGAAATGTTATATTTAACCCAGGACAAGAAGTATACCGCCGGAACACAGTATTAAGTGATTTTTCGAAAAACAGAAATGCAAAATTTTGCCGAAAGTTTTTAAAATGTAGAGTAGTTAGGCCCGTAGGAAATAACATGTATGAATTAGAAACATTGCAAGGAAAATCTATAGGAACTTACCACGTTAAGGATATTAAAGTTTAGGAAATAGCGAAATTAAAATTTTATGCAATATTTGCTATATTCCAACTATGAACAATATTTAGAAAAAGGTACCTGATAGTCTAGATTCTTTTATCATAAAATTTATTTATTATGACAAAACTTAAAATAAATCCGCGATTACTAGTATGTACATTACATTGGAAAGTTTTTTTTTTCAACATACCTTTGATTAGTCCATGAGTGTAATAATTAAGTATAAGGAACCGCAATAAAGGCATATTAAATCTGTGATATTAATGTTGTGATGAGTCCTCATTTTTATTTAGCTGTTAGTAAGGTGCAATACAATTTAAGTCCATGTTGTGCCAGTCTATAAGCGTGAGATTTTAAATCTGAAAGAAAAAAACCAATCACAAAGTAACATTCTTATTTAATTCATGCTTGTAAAGTAATACTTCCCGTGAGATACGATGAGCAGGTTAGATTCATACATCCTCTGATCCGTTTTTATTTTAAAAAAGGTCTCAGAAGACAATGGTCAAGCTGGATAGTTTCCTGGGCGATGGAGAGAATATTAGGGGCGTGACCCGATTGTTTTGACGTGGATTCATTGGATCCAAAAATATTTAATTTTGCCTCTAAGGGGCGTTCGATTTAATTAGCACTGTTGTGCACTACTGGCAAAAGCCCAGTAACAAGATATTAAAAAAAAAAAAAAAAAAAAAAAAAGGGGTTTGCCTCTACGTTCTGCTTTTGCCTCGCGAAAAGGAGTTCGGAAGAGTGATTAAGTCTAGGTATGACCACAGTAAATGCATCTTACTGGTTGTCCAATATCGAGCGGATAAATCTGCTTTTTGTTTTTTTTATCAGGTTTCCTTAGTAAAAAGAAAGAGAAAGTAAAATAATATCAAAAAGAATCTATGGACTAAAGGAAGGTATGATATGTAAGGAAAAAAACACTAATGGGTTTATATATATAAATAGTCCTAATATAGTGTTCTAATCGTAATCGGCTAGCATAAAAATCTACACTATTAGGAACCTACAAACGGAATTGACAGTAGGGGTTTTCTTTTCAAGTAATTGGCATACATTGATTTTTATAAGCGTTTCACTACGTGATTTCCTATGCTGTCTAAGCTATATTACCTTATAGAGATTGTTTTGAATGAGCAAAGTCGCTAGATTCCCACTATACATGTCTGAAAATAACTAAATTTCACGGAAAAAAAATGATAACTAAATTATCATCTTTGAATAGGGAAACTGAAAACCCCTAACATAATGGGTATGAACTAAATTAGGCCGCGTGAATGTTACTACGTTTATACGCACCACTTATTCGCATATAAATATATTGCAAGTAGAGAATATTGCCGCATAAACAGTGAATTAAATTTTTATTTGCAAATAGCTAACTCATGAAAACAATTCCTGATTAACGACACTATTTGCAAATAAGATTTTAAGCATTGCCACACTTTTAACCGTTTTACGTTTTTATTTCGATGTAGCACATTCATATGACAACAAAAGAAAAATTAAATCAATAATGTGCAAATAAATTTAAAAATACACAATAATTTTTGATCTTTTTCATTTAAAAAATAAAAAGTTTATATACATACAGTGCTACCAAACCAATACATTTTCCATCTGGCATCACTTAAAAAGAATAATTTTCATTAAGAAATAGACATATAAACAGAAAGTTAGTTAATCGCAAATAATTTTAATTCGCGAATAGGCTACGTATAAACGTAGAATGTGTCAATTCAGTGATTTTTTTTGTAATCAGATATATAGGTATATTATTTGAATATGTAATGGTCGTTTTTTTTTTAACTGATTATTACCTAAAATTAAGGAACAAATGAAAATTTTGTAGAAGGGAAATTACCTCGCAACACTGCAGAGAATGCAAATTTTTTTTGTTATTGCCCGGCTTAGTTTGTAGAGATGAGACTCTTTTGTCTCAGGGTCGGGGAGTTCCCCACGTTGGGCTGTTTTCAGCAAAAGATTCCGCACACCGTTTCTTCTGCGGTAACGTAGCAGCAACGGAGTTTTGTTGCGGACGAGGTACACATGCCGAATGTAGCGCAGAAAAAAATTTTGGCGTGGACGGTCTGTACCAAATCTGTCGGGATGCGGCTGTAAAAGCCCAGATAAGTCATCCCGTAATTATAATTTTTCAGGGGAGGCGAATTTTCGTTGGAGCCACCACTCCTGCCGATACCCCGATGGATTTTTCATGGAGGGGCAATATACAGTGGAGCCACTACTCCTGCCCTTGTCCAGTGGTTTTATACATAAATATTGAGAGGGGCTTGCGGCCAATGGAGACACTACCTCCTGCCCGAGTCTCAGTGGAATCAATTTTTGTTTCTGATGGTGGTGTTAGTTTTAGGTAGTTTTTTGTTTTTTTTTTTGGGTTAGTTTGTTGTTGTTGGTTTTAAGCTGAAAAAAAAGAAGAATAAACATTAAATGTATGGAAAAACATGTAGTTTTTTTTTAGGAACGATACATTTCAATACTTACGTGGATGTCCTGGTTAAGTTCCGTAAAAATTAGCAGTGAAATCTGTAAAAAAAGAAAGGAAAAAGGAAAAATTAATATTTTTAATTTACTTACATGTGGATTTGATGATGACAGGCGAATAATAAAAAAATAAGATGAGTATCTAAGTATGTGTGTATAAGTGTAGTGTAGAAACGGTAGAACGAAATAATCACATTGAGTTGGCAACGATTAAACATAGAGTAAAACTACACAGGGTTGGTCTTTTCATTCACAACTGAAAATTAATATTTGAAATAAATTTTATTTGAAGTTATGAATGAATTAAATTTAACAACTAATTTTCATGAGAGCCTAATACTGGCAGTGGTAGATGCTACGCAATAATGTTTTTGGTTTTGGCCTATAAATTAAAAATGGAAATTGGCGGGTGACAAGGCTGCGGGATTAAATTATATAATTTTAATATTAGCAGTTAAGGAAAACAAACTTAGCGGAGAGAGATAGAAAAAGATGGGATAGAGCTGCTGGCTGACCTGATAAGTATTATTGCATTTGTCTGTCGTAGTCAAGGGGGAGATCAGGAAAAAAGGTAGTAATGGGCGCGAAAATCTAGAAGTTTTTTTTTGTAGTAGGTATATTTAATATTATATGATATGTTAAAAGGCGCCAAAGGGGAAAATGATTATGTAAGTTTTTGTGGTAAATTTTGTTAATGTATAGGAGGGAGGAGTTTTGAAAATACCGCGGAAAAGTAAATAGGGAAATTAGGAAAAGATCCCGAGTATGTAAATAGGGAGCAAGTATTTAAGCTGACGAAATAAAAAAGAATAGTTCATTAGTAAACAAAATTTCAAAAGTGAGACGTTAACCAGTGCAGTTGTGAAGAAAAAACTTATATTAAAAGAAGCAAAAGTTACACTGAAGTTAAGCGGAGGAAGTTTAAGTTTGTGTGAACCTAAAACTTGGGAAAAAGTTAAATTTAATAAAAGAAAATAAAAAACCTGGCTATTCTCTCGAGGAAGTTTCAGTGAAGGGTGTGGACGAACTTTGCCAAAACCACACGGGAATTAGCCAGGTAACACATTTAAAAAAAAAAAAAATTATATTTTGAGTCAGGAAAAAGTGTCCTAGGAAGTGCGAGAAAGAAGTATTAAGCAAGGAAAAATTGGTAGATACAAACCAGTAATTTTCAATATATTAAGAGAAAAAAAAAATCCAAATGCAATTGGCAATATTTGTATGATATATAATGTTTTATTATCAAACGTCTCAAGGAAGAAAAAACCGGAAAGAATATAAATTTGAAAAGAAATTAAAAATAGTTTATTAACAGCATAATCCTGGAAAAATTTAAGAAAAGAAATTTAATTATATTAAAATTATAAAAATTATTTCTAGTTAAAATTTATTTTTTAAGTATGTATTTAGAAAATTGTGTAAGTGTTATAAAGGTGTAAGAATTTTGAGAGTGTGTAGTTAGTTTACGTGTTTAATATATATTTAAAAAAAAAAGAAAAATCATCCCTTAAAAAAAAAAAAAAAAAAAACAAAAAAAAAAAAAAGAAATAGAAATCAGGGGAAGGGAAAAAAATAGAGAAGTTAGATTATTTGAAATTAAATATTTATATATATATAAAGATCAAGAATAAATTTAAAATAGAAGGAAAATATAATTATAAAAAAAAAAGGTAATTACAAAGAGCTTAAGTGAAGATCGGTATAAACAAAAAAAATAAGTAAAAAGATAAGGCCTGTAGAGTGACAGGAAAGGAAAGATTACCTCAGGGAGCTCCTTTAGGTGAGGGTAAAGTTGATCGTTGAAAAGGATTCAAATAAATGAGTTTTATAAAAGAAGCTTGAGTTCTAATTAGTTAATTGCAAGTGTAATTTAAAAGAAAAAGTTAAATCGGAATTATTAAACTGGATTTGGATATACATATATATATATATATAGATATTTAAAAAGAGAAAAAAAAAAACTAAATTTGAGAAAAAGGAGATATTATTAATTTAAGGATTAGTAAGAATTAAAAAAAAACTATTTGTTATGTATAAGGAAAATTGTAGCATAAGATTATCTTTAGTATTAACAGTTTTTTTATAATAAAGTATGTTTTGTGTATAATAACTTAAAAGAAAAAAATGATGGCTTAAATTTAAATTAGGGGAACCGGATGTGATGGAAAGGTAAGTGGAGAAGAGGTCTGGTGGAGTTTGGGTCGCTGTATAAAAATGAGGAACATATTCGCGACAAGGTTGGGAGGGCATGAGGGGAATAACATCTGTCCCCGCGATTTGTTTAATGTGGTATCGTTTGTGTTTTTGTAGTTTCCGTTGTTTCGATTTCCTGTTATTTTTTTTTTGTTAGGATACGCTTTTGGCGGGAGGGTTGGAACCTCCTGAGAGTTTAATGTGAGCTAGACGGAATCCTCGCCAAGTAAACCGGTCCGTAACAATCTTCATTTTGTTTTTTTGAAGTTTATAAAAAATAAACACAGAAATCGTCTCACAGATGAACATCTCGAAGACCTCATGCGTATAAAATGTTGTCCCTACAAGTTTGACATAGATGAATTAATCAAAAGTTTTGAAAAAGTTAAGTTCTTCTTTTCTGTCACCATTATGTGTTTTAATGTTACATAGTAATGGATTATAATGAAGTTCGATCAAGCCTTAAAAAGGCAAAAATGTCGTAAGAAATAAAATGAAAAAAAAAACAAAAAATGTACTTGGACTTCAAGAAAAATTCTTGACAAAAGTACGAAAAAACAGAAGTAAGGAAAAAACATGTAAAATCGGTTAAAATGGATAATCATTCAGGAAAGCAAATTTCGATCTACCAAATGTTAAAATACAATTTGGTTTAAGGATTGATGTTTGACTATTGACGTCAGCAGTCGTCGATGGCTGCGAGTGTAAGACGGCAAATCCATCTGAGGAGATCGAGTGGTTGCGATCGAAACATGTCATGGTAACCTGCCGGCCAGGGTTCGAGCCCGAGCCACGTCAAGAATGAAAGATTATCAATAACAATTTTAATTAATTTTCATGTTGTAAAATTCCTTTCTTCACAAAAATAATTTAATGAAAATTAAATTTCATGAACTTAAGCCTAATTAAAAATAATAATTACTTTGATAATAAAATAATTTTTTTTTTAAGATTATAACGCAATTGAGGACGATGTTAGTACATAAATTAAATAGCCAATTCGTACCTATGTAAGGAAAATTTGAAAGAATGAAAGATTATCAATAACAATTTTAATTAATTTTCATGTTGTAAAATTCCTTTCTTCATAAAAATAATTTAATGAAAAATTAAATTTCATGAACTTAAGCCTAATTAAAAATATTAAAAAGTTTAGTAAAAAATAGTAAAAACTTTTGTGTTCTCGAACGCAACTATTGTTTGCCTAGGTTTATGTCAAAGTTTTGTTTATGTTTACAAAAAGTCCACGTTTTGTGCTGTGATTATTGTATTTTACTAAAATTTTTGATAATTTTAAATTAAAATAAATAAGATATTGACCATAATTAAACAAAAATTGGCTTAAAATTTATTTAATTTATCACGTTCAGCGGTACGCTTTGATTTTTGTTTAAAGTATTTTTTGACGTAAACGGTGATATAATTTCCATTTTGTTGTAATGCATATATGTATGTATTCTTTTAAATTCTGTATTATACATACATATATGTATATAGGGATGAGATTTTCATGCACTAAAAAATCAAAAATATGCACTCAAAACTCCAAAATATGCATTAAAAAAAGATCAGCTTGCTACTTTATAACGAGAGTGAAGAGAGGAAAATAAACGTTTCTCTCTCACTCTCTCTCGCCTATAAGTCGCAATTTACACTATGGACATTTCTTGCCGGGCAGAAAAAGTTTGTTGGCGAGAGAGGCAAAAAGTAAAGTGTGTCATGCATACAGCGTCGCCTCCTTACCAACAAACTTTTTCTGTCCGGCAAGAAATGTCCATAGTGTAAATTGCGACTAAGGTAGCAAGCTGATCAATAAAACTTGCAACGTGTGAATTGGCACTATGCACTAAAAATAGGGTAGCCAGATTTTAAATTCGGAAAAACAGTACATTGAATACAAAAAAACAGTACAATCAAGAAAAAAACAGTTCACTTTTTGACGAAAACATAACCATTAGTTACCCCCAATTTCAGCTATAATTAACTATCAGTTCAAGCTGTCAAAACATATTGTAAAGTGGAAGTTAAAGTAATAGTTAGTTTTAAATCAACATGGTGAAATTGGGGTAAATATTTTAAACTTTTGATTGAATATGCAACAACAATTAAATAAAGAAATATGCACACTTTATATGTTTATTTCCATTTTATGGCATTTCGTAAATATATGAAATTACTCCATTTGCGTTTTAAAGGCAAACACCACAAACGAAGCATTAGGCCAGGAAACCCATAACATTGCTGTAAGCCATATAAGAAAGGAGAAAAGTAACTTAGCTCAAAACAATGACATCATTGATCGTGTAAGATTTTCTTTAAACATATTCGTATTTAAAGCAATTTTCACTACACACATAGTTGCACAAATCATATAGAATTTGAGAAAATGTTTGTTTCCTAAATTAATTTTCCAATTTTAAACAATTTTTAAATTATTTACGGCTAATTTTACCAAGTTCGGTTATAATTAACTATTACTAAAACAATAGGTTTTTTGACTTTTATAATAAAATTTAATCAAACCTGAACTTGGTGAAATTGGCCATTAATCTATAAAATAAAAAAAAAAAAAATGTTTGGTTTATTTTTATTTCACAAAATCTGAAAATATTTAAAATCAAGTGCAATTGAAAACGATGAATATTTTCAGTAAAATTTTTGTAAAAATTAACTTATCTTTTTGTTATTTCAGTAGTTTAGGTAAAGAAAAGTGGTCCTCAAAGTTATTACGTATTTTTATAAATTTTGAACACGGATAATTTTCCAAATTTGTTTGTTTTCAATTTCACGTGATTTCGATTTCCAGAACATGTCCGAAAATTAAAAAAGTTCTAAAAATCAACGATAATTGTGTTGGAATAAGTATTTTTTTAGTACTTAAAAACAATTTAGATTTTATTTTTGTATTTCTCAGGTGTGGAAAGGGAAAGACTAATGGAAGAGGTAGCCATAAAATCATAACAACATGAAAATATACCACTGCTACGAGCCACTCATTATAATTTAGATTTCTACAGTGTACTTATGAGAAAACAATGACCACAGCGTAAAAACTCTTATTATTTCAGAACTTTTTTTTAACACAACATATTTTTTGTAAGCCAGTACTGTTAAATATAGACTGAGCAAAAAAAAAAAACAGTACAAAAAACTGTACAAAGTGTAAAAAACAGTACATTTGCGTACTGTTTTAGGAGTTGTGCATAAAACAGTACAATTGCAAAAAATCAGTACATGTACTGCTTAAAACAGTACGTCTAAAAACTTGAACATTTTCAATAAAAAAACGTTTGTTTTTTTTTTAATTTTATTTAAAACAAAAAAAAATTATATAAAGCTACGTTCACAATCAAAAAAAACAATTTCGTAGAACGTATGAAAAAATATGCATTTAAAACCAAAATATGCAAAAACAAATCGAGGCAATTTTAACGCGAATTTAATAATTCGGGAAGATAATTGATCGACATCGATCTTAGACTATCGACAAAAACATGCATTTGCATGGAAATCGCATCCCTACATATATGTATGTTAATTGAACTGTATTTCGAACAAAAATTTAAGACGTTACGTCAGAAATTGATTTTAAAATCGGTCTAAATTCATCACACCTGCTAAAAACGATAATTTTTCATCACATACCTGAATATAGTGAAAAAATTTTGCAAGTTTTTCTTCAAATAAAATAAATCATATTAAATTTTTATTGTGCATCATTTTATTTCCTCCTTTTAAAGTGTAGTTTCAAACAAAAAGAAAAATCGCTTAGGTACACTAGCGGTTTGAAAACGCCAAATTAAAAGCGTTTAAGATTTTTAGAACACCTGTTTAGCGTTATCTAATTGAAAATACGAATTTTAAGCTACATACATATGTATGTATATGCGTATTCCTGAACATGGTTTTATTCATAATTAATAGGGCTTAAGATTTACATACAAATTTTTTGTTGTTACACACGGAATGACAAACCTTATATACGCTCTTTTACCACTTGTGGTACTGGAGGATACACAAATTCAAAGAAAAACACCTACACACAATAAATTTTGATATTTATTTATTTTTTTTTTTTTTTTTACAAAATATACTATTTAAACGACAAAATTTCTTCTACAAATGAAATGTGGTTTGCTATTTTTTAAGAATTTTATTATTTTAACTGTCTGTTGCTAATTGTTTGTCAAAATACATACATAATTTAAAATGAAACATACGTTTTTAATATCCATTGGGATGTCTTTTATTTTCTTTTAATGTTTAAGAATGTTCCACAACACTACTTAATAGAACTTTTCAGACAATAAGAATTAATTTTCTTTTAAACAATTAAGAAAATAAATAATTTACAAATAAAAATGGAACAATTCGAAATAATTACAAAGTATGTATGTATGTATGTATAAAAAAAATATTTTCTAAAAGAAAAGTGGAAAAAACTTTAAAGCAATTATTTGGGCTGATAAAAGTGTAATTTGTTTAGATTCTGTTTAACAATTATGCTGCAGTGTTATGCAATTTTGTCTAAATTAAAAAATATAAATACATATGTTTTAAATAAATTTATTAATTGTGCTGGTCAATTTGTCGCTATTGGCACCAGCAAATTCGAAAATCTTTGCTTTGTTCTTGATGAAGATAAATGTGGGCATGCTGGAGATGTTGTATTCTGCGGCGATGTCTTCACATTCATCAACATCGACCTATAATAGTAGAAAATAAAAATATTAAAAAAACAAATCTAATCAAAGAAATTTTTATTCTCACTTTAATGATGACGATTTTGTCAACATATTCCTTGGAGAGTTGCTCCAATGTGGGAGCAATCATTTTGCAGGGTCCACACCAGGTGGCAAAGAAATCTACAACAACCAATTTTTGTCCTGCATTTTCAAGTTGTTGTTCCAAATCGGACTGAAATCATAAAAAGTTAATACATAATTAAATTCAATTTTATTGTATAAAAAAAAAAAACTTAACTGAAATTGTTATTAAATGTATTAAATGTATATAATCGCAAATATGGTTCGATTTTATAATAGAATAGATATAAAAAAATATATACCTGTTTAGTTTTTGAAATATTTTATTTAATCAAGAGATAATTAAACATATTTTTTAGGTACAACTTTAAGATTCTATTAGGAAAAGCTAATTTTTTAAGGAAATAAAAAATGTTGAATATAATATAAAGTAACCTTCGAAAGGAAATAATTCCCAGTTTCTATTTGTTGAAATACAAAATGTTAATAGAAAATTGGACATTTCATAGAACATTGAGCTGTTCACGAAAAAAAATTAAGTGAATTGTAGAAGGATGTTATAAAGATTATATTTATTGGACTGGAAAAAAAAAATTAAATTGGGGCCACCATCTTTGAAATTTCCTTTTTCTTATAGAAATTTAATTGTACAAAAAGAGAAATTAGTTTATTAGTTTCACGTAAATTTGGAACACCAACTTTATTAAAATGAATTAAAAATGGCCTTTAACTTTAATTATAAAACCAATAAAATATACTAATTTTAAAAGTTTTATTCTTAACCCCATAAGAGTATTCTTTTAAAATGTCCAAATGTCTGCTCTTTTCAAATAAAATGATCAGATAAAGCTTAACGCGCCAACTCTTCATCCCCCTTTTGGGTATAAAAAATTCATAAATTTACAATGTGAAATCTTATCATCCATGTATAAAATTTAATCTGCAATTTAATGCTTAAAAGGTGTATTTAGTGAAAAAAAAGCAAATGTTGTTTTGGTCTAGAATTGTTGGTTGTCATTGGTAAATAACACACTTTTGATATTCCTTATCTGAGCTACACAAAAAAAAAAAAAAATCCTAATGGCAAAGTGTTGGGTTGATAATGGGGTAAAATAAAAGTTTTATACAAATATTTGTCTTCGGAAAAAATGCTTTTACCCAAAACTCAAAGGTATCGATGGGTGGGTGTTTGTGTGTTGGTTAATTTAGTGGGCACATTGGTAAATGCGTTTGGTTAGTTTTAAAAAATACTAGTTTAGTCATTAACTGCCAATTTCAGCAAGTTCAGTTATAAATATCAAAAACATATTAATAACTAGAAGTAATAGTTATTGGCCGTAAATATAATTTATTTAGTGATGTTACGAATATAAATTTTTCATATTCGTGAGTACGAATTTCTGCCCCAATATTTATTTACTTAATTTTTTACATATTTATTTAAGAGTTCATACTGTAATAAAAAGCCCAAAGGCCAAAGAATATTCGCCGAACCATATATCGGTTATGCAATTGATGAAAATAAAATCAAATTTAGCGTCACTGGATGCTTAAAATTAACAGCCAGGCCCACGATGTCACACGTTAACGTTCGCATATAAAATTATATTTAAAACAAAAACAATTTCTAAAATTTGTTTTTGTTTTAAATTTCTAAAATTTGTTTTTGTTTTAAATGTTATTTTCTATGCGAACGTTAACGTGTGACATCGTTGGCCTGGCTGTTAGTTTAAAAAATTATCCCGTTTGCGTCGTGAACAATAAACCGAATAAAAATTCACACTACTAAAGGTATTTAGCGTTATTATGACATTTCGATGACTGAATTTGAAATTATCAACTTCCCATCTGAATGCCACAACCGAATATTTTTACAGCTCGAGTGTTCGCTATAGTAGATTAAGGCTACAGATAAAGCCAATTATTCTACACAGTTGAAGTTGAATATTGCTCTACTGAGATCCGATTACTTAGGGTGTGTGTGAAACGGTAGCAAAGTACTCATGGAAGTAAATTTTTGACACTGTTGAGGTGAATAAAATTTCACTAGCCCTAGGGGCTAGTATAAATTTTGACATTAGAGTAGACATTTTTGACAATTTTAATTCACCATAGAACTTTGCTACCTTTTCACACACACCATTATTTAACATAAAAAAAAGTTTTAAAATATAATTTTTTTGTTTTTTCACTTTACTAAAAGAAAATTATTATTTTGCGTAAAAGGCAAAGGTTTCATTGGGTATTTTTTTTAGCTGCCTTAGAATTTTCGATATCGATAACTATGGTTTGACAGCGATCAGTTTCGCACGTTTCTTAAGCAAATGACAAAGTAATAAAACTTAACAAAAAGTTTCATTAAGTTCAATATTGTTTGACACATATGATTTAAATGTATTCGCACAGTTGCTTAAGCCAACTTAAGCACATTATAATTGGGCCTTTAATCGTCTAACGCTGGAACAACGCTTCGAAATTGTGGAATTTTACTTTAAGAAACAAAAAAATAAATCATTTCGCGAAGTTCATAGAGAATTTTGTCCATTTGACGAAGCTCATTTCTGGTTAAATGGCAACTTCTGTTCTCATGCAGCTTAAAAACACCCTATATTTTTAAACAAAAAATTTTTTTTTGTCTCGTTTTATGTATGTATTTTTTACACTTTTGTATTTTTTTTTTTTTTAACGTATTCGCTTTAAACTAGCGAATAAGAACGTCATAAAATAGGCAAATGTACGGCGACACGAATACGAATATTTTTTACATTACTAATCTATATTAATATACATATGATAGCTGACCCGACAGACGTTTTCCTGTCGAAATTAGAAAAAATTTTTGCGTTCGATTTTTAAAATCCGTTAAAAAGATAAGAACATGTGAAAGAAAAATTAGTCAAATCGATGGAGGCGTTTTCTGATTTTAGGTAAATCGAAAAAAGTGGGCGTTAAAGTGGGCGGGACAAAATTTTCTTTTCGTAAAAACCTAAGTTGGACCATGGCGGACCAAATCGGTCAAGCCGTTCTCAAGTTATGCGCTTAATAGAAAAAGTGGGCGTAGAAGTAGGCGTGGTACATTTTTCTTTCGATGAAAACGTAAAATGGATTAATACGAACATTTAAAAGAAAAATTAGTCAAATCGTTGGAGCCGTTTTTTTAATTTTAGGTAAATCGAAAAAAGTGGGCGGGCAAAATTTTCTTTCCGTTAAAATTCATGGCAATCATTTTAAAGAAAAAATCGTCCAAATCGGTCAAGCCGTTCTCAAGTTATGCGCTTAATAGAAAAGGTGGGCGTAAAAGTAGGCGTGGTAAATTTTTCTTTCGATAAAAACTTAACATGGATTAATACGAACATTTGAAAGAAAAAATTGTCAAATCGATGGAGCCGTTTTCTGATTTTAGGTAATTGAAAAAAAAGTGGGCGGGCCAAAATTTTCTTTTTGTATAAATCTAAGTTGAACCATGGCGATCATTTTAAAGAAAAAATCGTCAAAATTATATAGATGTCATTGGTGATGCAATATGAAAATTGGATTTTGCCACGCCACTCCGCCCGCAGACTAAAAATCAGACTTCACAGTGTCACCCGCCTGAATATTCTGAAGATTCCCTGAAAATTTCATCAAAATCGGCCCAGCCGTTTTAGAGTCCATACGTTACATACATACATATGCACATCCTGTTTTATATACATAGATAGATATACGTACATATGTATGTATGTATAAAACTTTAGATACACGTTTGTGTAAGGTGAAAATCTTATTAACCTCTACCGTAAAATTAATGTAAACATAAAATGTCATGCCACAAAAATATTCAGATATGTATAAGACAAATATGCATGTATGTATAATTTTTATATTTACAAGTAATTGGCATATTTAAAAATATTTAGATATCTAGCATTAAAAAATGCTAAGGGCGATTAAACATGAAAATATGCATACAAAAGGGGGATCTTAAACGACACGGTTGTTTCCGCCCAAGACAATATAATTAAGGTAGATGCAACATTCTGAAGGTATTCGAAATTTATTTTATGACTTTATTTCTTCATACACCAAAGTTCCACCCTACTGTAAACACGTTTATAAAGTTTTCCGGAATTTCTTATGTTTTCGACATGGAAAACTCTGTTAAAAAGAAAAAACTACAAAATTTACAAGGTTTCGTTTAAATGTGCTAAATTCCCATTTCATACTATTGATAAACTGAAATTTATTGTTGATGGGATAAGCGCATTTCGCTTGTTGCTTAGGCCAGATCGTCAGGAAACTTTATCGAAAGATTTCAGAAAAAAATTTTCCTGTCAAAATTTTATGTTCGAAATTATATTTCTCGAAATTATATTAAAGACAAATAATTCCTATTCATACGGAAATTTTTTAATTATAGTTATATTTAACTGTTATTATATTAATAAATAGCTCTTTATTAAAAAATGGACAATAAACAAGTCAGAGTGCTATATTCGGCTGTGCCGAATCTTTGATACCCTCCACCGACAGTTCGTTTAGGAGTAATATCTGTATGATGTCTATTTATTATAATTATCTTAAAAAAACAGACATCTGCATTAAAATTGGTTGCGGCTTAGACCTATATAAAATTATTGACCGACAATCAGAAAGTTTTTATTTTTAGCAGTTTTAAATAGCTTGAGTAAAATATCATCATTAGTAGCAGTTTAAGCTGAACTTATATGATTTTCAGGAGGGCAGTTTATATTGGAGCCATGGCAAGCTATGAACCAATCATCCCAAAATTCTGCAGAGTAATTTCTGGTATTAAAAATTTCAATACAGCGGTGCAATTGGTTTTAGCGTTTGCAGTGAATTTAAGAGAGATACTAAAATGGGATCTAAGGTAAATTTTGGACAAAATTGCATAACATTTTTTCTGGCCATATGAAGCTAAGCTAAAAGAAAGTTAACCGCAATATCTATATCTTCTACGGTTTTAGGCGTATTTAATTATTTTACCAGAGTGGGCTTTATATGGGCCCTAGGGTAAATTATAGACCGATCTTCACAAAATTTCATAGCGTCGTTTCAAGTCCTATAAAACTGTGACGTACCAAATTTTGTTATGATAGCATGATTTTTTACGGTTTTAGGCGTACTAAACTGTTTTCCGGGAGTAGGGTTTATATGAGGCCTGGGGTAAATTATGGACAGATCTTCACGAAATTTCACAGTCTTATTTCTAGTCCTATAAAACTTTGATGTACAAAATTTTGCTATGATCATTATTTTTAACGGTTTTAGGCGCACTAAACTGTTTTCCGGGAGTAGTGTTTATATGGGGCCTAGGGTATATTATGGACCGATCTTCACGAAATTTCACAGTGTGATTTCTAGTCCTATAAAACTGTAACGTTTCAAGTTTTGTTACGATACTATTATTTTTTACGGTTTTGTGCGTACTAAATTGTTTTCCGGAAGTAGGGTTTATATGGGGCCTAGGGTATATTATAGACCGATCTTTACGAAATTTCATAGTGTCATTTCAAGTACTATAAAACTGTGACGTACCAAATTTTGTTATGATAGCATTATTTTTTTCGGTTTTAGGCGTACTAATCTCTTTTCCGGAAGTAGGGTTTATATGGGGCCTAGGGTAAATTATAGACCAATCTTCACGAAAATTAAAAGCATGATTTCCAGTCGAATAAAACGAATTTTTGCAAAATCTTATATCATCCTGTGCATTGTTCCACCATTTATATTAGTTTTTGTAACAAAATTATCAATTTTTTTTAGGTGGTGGTTCCACATTTTGATTCATAGCTCTGATCCTACTGAACCGATTTTGCTGGATTTCAATCCCAAACTGCTTAGGATAACAACAAGCAATTTGACACCAAGTTTGTTTATTTCTTTTGAGTTTTTCGAAAGTGAGCGTGTTTTCAACAGACGGACTGACGGACAGACAGACGGACATGGCTAAATCGACTTAGAATTGCTCAAGGACCCAGAATATATATATTTTATGGGGTCTGAGATGAATAATAAAAAAGTTCACACGGAATGACAAACTTATGGCATTTTCTTTTCTAAAAAAAAAGTGTTGCATAAGTGTTACATGTGACTTGGCAACATTTTTAAATGCTCCCCTAATTTTTAATAAGTGTTTCAAACTTTACGTTTACAAAAGAACACAAATTTCGACATTAAACAATAAAGTACAATTAGCGCAAGGTAAATTCAATTCCAGGTGGTGGAAAGACTGCAACAATCCAAAGCCAACAGAAACAACAGACGTTTTTTGT
Organism: Pollenia angustigena; assembly: GCA_930367215.1. NCBI lineage: Eukaryota > Metazoa > Arthropoda > Insecta > Diptera > Polleniidae > Pollenia > Pollenia angustigena. The sequence continues at coordinate 5,503,322 of OV884057.1, read as the reverse complement.
ATTGCATTGTTAGAGTTTACGGCTCCAAACTTGCCACCACCTTGTACTCTTGATCTAGTGCTGCACTCATGCCCCTTTAATGGCGATTTCTTTTCTGACAAAAATATGTTACAGTACATACATGTAACATTTTCTAATGTTACCTAAAATCACTCGAAGTGTTACATGTTGTGCAATTACAATAGAACACAATTAGTGCTTTTATTTACAACTATTACACTTTCATCATTAATGTACTTAATAAGCGATTTTTAAAGCTATTTAAGCAGTTTCTGCATGCTATTACGGGTTGGAAACAAATATTAACATCACTAATGGCTTATAAAAATTAAAACGATTATAATATAAATAGAATTTTTTTGATTTTAATTTGTAAATATTTTTATATTTTGTTTTAAAATCAATTTTTAACAAAATTATGAGCGGTATGAATTATGACGAACAAAATAAAACATTTGTTGTACAAACAAAGTAGTAAGCACCAAAGTTGTAGAACAGGGCAGTATGAACACCTTAAGTTAAAGTAAGGGTAAAACATGCAACATGTTTTGCATGTTTTTCATCAACATATTCACAAAAGAACTTGAATATTTTTCCCACAGTTGTATTTTTTGTACAAACGAACACAAAAATGTAGAACATGTAACATTAGTGCAACATTTTTCTCAGAAAAGAAATCGCCATAAGTCTCGTGTTCATACGGCTCTTGTCTTATTGACAAGATTGCTACTTTATAGGCGAGAGGGACGAAGGGAAAAGAAACGAGTACACAGATGCATGTACTGTCTTTACGTTTTGCTTTTTCATTCGTTGTTTAGTTTTGTTATTGTTTTCAATATCAAAAAAGCACATGTCGTCAACATGACATGAATCATTTGAACGCCAATTAATGTTAAAAGAAGAAAAAGGAAGAATCTTGTCAGAATAAATGAGCCGTATGAACTCAGACTAATTAAAATGAGTGTTGAACATGTAGCATTTTTTTTAATTTTAAAGGGAACATCAGCAAAAAAGAACGCTTTACACTTTTAAAATAACACATGTATTAGTATTGTGGTTATTTTATTGAACTATTTATGGTTTTTAATCCAAATTTTGAATATTTTTAATTAGGCTTAAGTTCATTAAATTTAATTTTCATTAAATTATTTTTTATGAAGAAAGGAATTTTACAACATGAAAATTAATTAAAATTTATTGATAATTTTTCATTCTTGACTCAATCTGGGCTCGAACCCAGGTGTTTACGGACAGGTTACCCTGACATGTTTCGATTGCAACCACTCAATCTCCTCAGAGGGCTTGCCGTTTAACACTCGCAGCCATCGACGACTGCTGACGTCATTAGTCAAACGTCAATCCTTAAACCAAATTGTATTCAACCTTTGGTAGATCGAAATTTGCTTTGAATGATTATCTATTTTAATTTATTTTAACATGTTATTCCTTTACTTCTGTTTTTTTCGTACTTTTGTCAAGAATTCTTCTTGAAGTTCAAAGTACATAACACATGTTTTTCAGAAAAGAACATAAAAAAATGAAAAAGGCAGAATTCATGCAGAATTTTACTCAGAAAAGAAAACGCCATTAGTATACCCTCTTCACAACTAATGGTGGTGGAGGGATAAAAAAGAATATTGAAAAAGTCCTCAAATTGGGTGACTTGGCAATAATTACTGTATAACTTATTAATTAAAAAAAAAAAATATATGTATGTATGTATATAAATTTTTTATTGCTCTAAAATACCAATTCATCTAGATCACCATAATTGTATTAGCTTTGTTTGTATTAATTATTATGTTATGGAAACTTTGTTTTATGCATATATGTACATTATTTTTTTCGGCATATCTTATTGTTAACATTGATTAAAACTCAAATGATGATTGCATAATTAAAAAAATAATGATTAGTTAATTTTTGTGTCGAAGACATTTAATTTATATTCAATGGCTAAGAAAAAAATCACATTTTAATAAATAAAAAAATTTGTGACTCATTAACACAAATTAAAAAACCCGTGATTAAAATAAGTAAGATATTTATACTACAAATAAGTGACTAATAAAAGAAAAATCAAGTTGTCTCAAAACGCTGTTATAAATACAAATAACCACATACCTACTTCAGTTAATATTTTACAGCTTGAATTTTTGATATTAAGTGCGATTTTTACACATCGCACCTGTTCAACAATACTGTATTAACTCAAAATTTTAAATTTTTCAGTAGAAGCAAAACAATTTTTAATTTAATATGAAAGGCATATGAAAAAGTATTTTTAAGCCAACCATTTCTTTACCAAAAGATAGCTCGATATTTTTACAGTGGGTAGATATGAATAATACCTCTCGTTTATTTCCAAAAAGTCAAAAACTAAAAATTTCGAGTTAATACAGTATTGTTGAATAGGTGCGACATGTAGGAAAATTTATTTTCTACATTTTACTACACATTCAATCACTTGTATTATGAAAACCGCACATAACTGCCTGTTTTTAAAATAAAAACAAAAATTTTTGTTTGAGAATTTACATTAAAGCAACAATAAAAAAAACTAAAATTTTTTTTTAAAATATAAATTTCTAAACGAACATTTTTATTTTAATATCAAAAACACGCAATAACTTTGTAAACTTTTACTCGTAAACACTTTATTGATTAATTTTTTAATTTTGATATTATAGATTTATCGACATTAATTACATACTTACATATGTATGAATTTATTAGAAAAACTTTAAATTTTCCGTTTTCGGATTAACATTTTACTTATTACAGCGTTTTGCGTAAATCATATCAACTTAGGTGCGAAAAGTTGAGAGATTTGAACTCATTTTGAAAGTCCATATAGATATTTACATGTGACATATGACAGTCGTACGCATCAAATATGCAATAACATTTTAAGCAAAAAATATTTTTACATTTTCTTAACCCTTAAATTATAGCACTAAGAAAGCACTGTTATCTATGCTAAAGTTTATGGAGGGCGCGATTCTAGGTCAAAGATAATGGCAAAAGAAGTAGCGGTTCGAACGTGAAAAAAACAGAAGTAAAACAGAAGTAGCCATGTATAAAAAGGCGTAATTCAGTGAAATCTGACACAATTTTTTAGTCAAACTACTTTCAGAATTTTACGTAGCAATGTAACATTAAAATGTCTTGGTTTGATTCCAAAATATTCTGTATTTTCTTTTTTTAAGCCAAAATCTGGGTCGATACGTGACATTTCGAACGTGAAATTTTTTCCGTAATAATTGAGCTAAATAATGATCAAAATAAAATAAAAATTTTACGTTAATCCGAATAAAATATTTCTTTTCGAACTCTTCCTTAGATTACAGACCATGTATGAAAATTTTTTTGGAATAATTTTTATCAAATATCACCTCTTTTAAGAAAGATAAATATTTAAGAAAACATACAATAAAACATTCTCACATATAAGAAATTACGTTTGCATAACTTTTCAGTCTGATTGTTCATCTAAGTGAACAAATTTATGGGTAAATTTATAAAATTAGTAAAATCTAAATACCTATTTCACTACAACAATATCGTAAAATAATCAGCTTTTAATAACTTTTTAATTTTCGGCCACGGTGGACCTTTTGACGGAAATGCCCATATCTGACAACAATGAAATTTTTTACCTCTTACTAAAGTCATTCTTCTTTTATGGTGTTTAAATGTAAAGAAGTACTGAGATCATGAAGATCCAATCAATCTAACATATCAAAAAATTTTCTTTTTAACAACATTTTTTTTCAGATTTAAACACACTATGTACTTATTTAAAAAATTGGGTTGTTATTAATAAAACATGATTAAAAAAAATCAAAATTATTTAAGTACGAATTTTGTTTGTATAACAGATTTTCTTATCAATTTGTGTGCTTATTTTTACATATTGCGGTTTCTGAACCACTATTTTATAAATACAAACTAATAGCCTGGCCTGTTCAACATTTTCGAACTTTCATATGGAATTTAACATGGAAATTATTTTAAAAACTTTCCCCCGTATTCATAAACGATTATTTAATTAAACAAAAGTTTATTAAGGAAAATGTTTATAGAAAATTGGTTTTGTAAATCTTTATTAAATTAAAAATATTTTTATCAATACAGGCACAAAAGTGGTTTTCATAGCTAAATAGCTAAATTGAATTCTAAAAAAAGGTTTACCAAAAATTAAAAAAAAGAAAACTTTGAAGATAAAAGCAGAAAGTTTAAGTGTAATTTGAGAAAAATAAAGTCAAAGAAATGCGAATGTTGAAAAAAAGAAAACTTGATTTAAGTAAATAAATAAATGAAAATTTTGCAATTTATTCTTTTCCGTTATGAGAAATGTACCTGATGGGGTCAATGGAAAGTGTAAGTTTGTTTAAAAGCCACTACAAAAGTTACCATAGAACTAGCCTACTAATATTTTTCATGTTTCTAATGGTAACCAAATGAAGAAAACATTAAAGTTATCTTTGTAAGTAAAAGCTAGGAAACATATAAAAAAATTCTGCAAAGCTTCGCGACTGGATTATTAAAGGGCATCGATAAGTCAAATTGCTTTAATCTGTGGTATTCTGATATCCGATTTAGCAAGTTTAGTCCATTTTTTTTTTCGATAACTTACACTAGATAGTAAATTGATTTTTTCTTACTTTTTAAATGTACGGTTACATTACTGTTATTGTCAGCTAACTGGATCTTAATACCTACGACTTTTGCTCTTCAATTTTTATACCTGAAGATTTTTTCTTGTCGATCTTAAAGGTTCTCACACTATTTTGGGAATAATAACAGCTGTGGAATGGAAAATACCTAAGTATTTGTAACAAACTTTGATTTTTTATGATTTTGAAGACATACTTTCAACAGTTTTTGGTTACTATTTTAACGATTTTGTTAAAAAAAAATGTACATACAGTAGCCCAATAAAGTCTACATACAAATAGGTATGTATGTATATTTATTTAAATAAATTAAGCCATGTTAAAAAATATTTTTCTATGGGGATTTTACAGGGTAGTAACAAAAACGTTATACCTAGGTAGGTACCTATATGTTTAAAAAATATAAACAAATGTACATATTATTGAATAGGATATCACGATGTACCTATATAGACTTAATTGGGCCACTGTAGTTAAAAAATCAACACTGTAAAAATTTTTTAAACATTAATTTAATGAACTGAAAGTAGAAACTATGTAACTTAATAAGAAAAATCATTTATAAAGGTTTACAAAACAAATTTTTCTAAAAATAAAGTACCTATTAAGTTTTTTATTTAGGTAAAGAAATTAACAAAATCTTCAAGTTTTCATACAGATACTTACATAGCGTTTACATTTGCCAGTACTGGCAAGCCAGTAGCAATTCATTCAAACTTTTTCACTAATACATTAACACTTTTACAGCTACATATTTTGTTTTTGCATTGTTTTGTCAACTAATATGTATATGCTTACTGTCTTGCCAGTACTGGCAAATGTAAACGCTGTGTTACTCCCCGTCTACAACTGACACGATTTGCTGTTATAACATCTGTATATATAATTTCGTTGTTTGTCCGGATGTATGTCCGGTTCTCTTTCCGCGGCTTTCTGAAGCCGTCTGACGTCGCAGAAAGATGAAATTTGGCATACGTAAAGCTCATTTGCTCCACTGGTGCAAGACGGAGCCCGATTTTTGACTTTCGGTCTGTGGGCGGTGGGCGTGGTCATTGAATAAACCATTCACTTTTTCTAATATTTTTTGCAGGAAACTTTGGCGTTTTCCTAATGACACTTTTAATATTTAAAGCCCTCTGTTAGAGGAAGATCATAGCGTTGTCAGATTCCTAATTTTCGGTCACCGGGCTGTACATGTGGATTATTTCATCATAAAACCCTCCATTTTGCATTATCTATTTTTTAAAGAATTTTTATATTTTCGTTATACTGAAAGTACTTTCTCTGCCAAAAATCAAAGTGGAATCAGATTTTAATACTGCTGTTGAAAAGTAGAGATAATCTTATTGTATCACATACATATTTACTAACAAATATATTGGGTTTTTGTTTTGATTTTCAAGATTTGTTTGTAAAGTGATTTAAAGAACACTCATATTCTAAGAGAAAGTAACTGTTATTTACGTTCATCTAAATTAAAAAATAATAATATTGAGTTATTGGAATTTATTCTTCATTGTGCCCATTCGATTGAACTACATACTTACGGTGCGTTTCGCGTTTTTTAAATTATCATTAAAGGAAGAAATTGTAACTACCTATTTAAAGTGAATTTATATAATGTTATAAATATAAAGTTAGTTCTTTTTTTACAAGAATCAACTAATTAACTAAGTCATTAATTTTGAAAGCTGCTCAAAGTCCTCTTCAAGGTAGGTTATATTTTGTTATGTACATCCAAATTTTACGAAAAACCTTATTTCGAAACACGTTTTTACGAATATTTCGTACGATGTATGTCAGTTTTCGTATAAATAAGCAGAGATTTTTTCGGTGTTTGGTATCAACTGTTTCATACGTTTACATTTTACTATACTTCTGGTTGGTGGATGGTTTATAACCAGCAATATGTAAAACGCTGAGGATATAAATCAGAGACCGTAAATATATATATGTATAAGAGTTTTTAATTGTTCGTTATGTTTTTCAAAATTTTCCTATAAAAAACAAATTCCGTTAAGGGCACGGAAAGACCTCTCCCAGTGAATGATCTGCTCCAGATTATATTTTTAAACTCATTGAACGGACCTACAGTTTAATGCCGGCAGCGAAAAGCTAATGCAATAGCATTATTGAATTATTTAGAGGGTTAAAGCTACCAGTACCATTGACAGAAACATAAACTTAAAGTATGAGAACAAATTCAGTGGATGCAAAGCAGATAAGAAAGGCTAGGTTAATAATTTGGGATGAGACAACAATGTCACCTACCTATGCACTAAATGCTATTGACAAGTTGCTTAAAACATTGATGGAAAATAACATGCCTTTTGGAGGTAAAGTTGTGCTTCTTAGAGGAGATTTTCGACAATGTTTACCAGTGGTACCACATGCTCACAGGACGGCCATTATAGAATCATTTATTAAGTTTTCTAATCTTTGGTCCACCTCTAAAGTTTTCGTGCAGTGGATAATATTTACAGAGATTGGCTTTTAAAAATGGGGAATGGTGAACTCAGTTCGGTATTTGGAGAGCACATTATTGCATTACAAAACGAAATGCTGGTTGAAAACTCAATCGTTAAAAATATCTTCGGTGAATGTTTAAAGCCGTCTGATGTAGAACAGTAATGTAAATTTGCCATTTTATGCCCTAAGAATGATAAAGTATGCCAAATTAATGAAGAAGTACTAAGTCTTTTAGAGGGTGAATGTTTTACATCTTTGAGCGTTGACACGGTGGAGAGCAATAGCATAGCCGAACGGGAAAATTATCCGGTGGAATTTTTAAACAGTTTTTCGCCATCTGGAATGCCTCCTCATAAGTTGCAAGACAAGCTTCTGAGGAATTTAAACACTAAAAGAGGGCTATGCAATGGCACAAGACTGCAAGTTACAAAATTGTCACAGAATCTAATATGCGCAACTATATTAACCGGCACTGCAAAAGGCAATCCTGCATTTATTCCGAGGATTGATTTGGCTCCCATAAATCTCGAGGAAAAAAGATGATGTTAAGGTAAAAGTGATGCATGTACATATTTTTTCTGCATATACCTATTAAATGTATTAAAACATTGAATAATAATTTTTTCGTTTAATTTCTTTTATAAGCGTTACTATGTTAGTTATTATCTAAAATATTTTTATGCCTGGCAGGGACAGGCTTTGTGACTAGTGATGTTATAAAAGCGTTGTTAAAACATTTGCATTAACAACCGTGTTATAACATGAGAAAACCTCTAACATGATTTTAGTGTTAATGTTAAGCTTCATGTCAGTTGGAGACTGTATGTTAAAAATTTCTTTTGAAAATAACGGGTTTTTTTCTGAACCTGTTTTATATGATTCACCTTGTGTTACTACACAAATAAACTCAACCTCTCTATCACTTCTATCACTATAACTCTTTTTATTTATTTTTGCCAATTCATGCTGTTCCTTTTATTCTCTTACAACTAAATTGCTTAATGACCATTAACAGCAAAAACAAAGTTTATCATTGAAACTTGAAAAAATTTTAAGCTTTAAGATTCATAAATGCTGAACTTGTGAACAGAAAGTTTTAAATTAATTTTCAGGCAAATAACAATTAAACAATAAAGACAATAGAACAAAATATATAGTATATTTTTTAAGATTTGGTTTGTGAAAACAAAATTAAAAACGTAAAACCACTTTAATAGAGATGATATCATAAAGCGTCAGTAGGGGTGACGGCGGCAGCAATTGTTTGTTGCGCCCGCTGCCCTTACTGACTTAGCACCAACATAACATTAATTTATTTAAATTTTATTAATTAGCCGAAAAAAAACTTGTAATAAAAGTGTACATCACTATAAGCATTAAATACATATAATCAAAAAACGGCAAAATAATAATTTTTTTTTTGTTTCCGATTTATGACGACAGAGTTGATTACTTAACTGCATAGGCTGTCATTACACACACCACCTTACATTTGCACAGAAATATGTATGGATGTTTTAACCACATGTCCCGATTTTAAGACCAAACATCATGTTTAATTAAAAAGAGTAATTTTGTAAAAAAAAACACGTCATACTTCAATGATTTCTAATTAGATTTTTCCTTAAGTTTTTTGATCTAACAGATTTTTATTAAAATTTATCAAATTTGTATTCACTTTTTTTGTTCGATTATATCTCCGTACATACCTAGTATATTCTTATACATATGTACATATATTTTCCAATTTTGCAATTTGCTGGTGTTGCTGCGATACATACCTTGTTTTTGACAGCGTAAACCATTTTTTATTATCGTTTTTTTAGTGTAACAATTTAAATGCGTTAAAAGATTTTTAGTTACTGTACTACCGAGCGGAGTGCTTGTATTTGCGACCACACGATTTAACTTGTATTTTACTAATGCCGCCAGTCAATATTTCTAAAAAGAAAGAAAGAAAAACACTTAATAGATACAATAATAATAATAATCGCTATTATAAAAGCAAAAGAAAAGAGTAAACGATAAAAGAGAAGCAACAAAAGAAGAATTTACTAAATATATGCAGGGTGTTCAGAATTGTTTTAAGTCGCCAATTTATAATCAGCCTGTAGTGGGATTCATGATGAAATAAACAGGTGGCATTACTACGCCAAATGACGATTTTTTGCTCTAGTATTGTCTAGTCCATAGAGGAATTACCATGGTGGAATAAGCAGGTGGCATCGTTACGGCAACAAATACAACATTACAACAAAAATGGAAATTATATCACCGTTTACGTCGAAAAATAGTTTAAACAAAAATCAAAGCGTGCCGCTGAACGTGATGAAATAAATACATTTTTAGCCAATTTGTATTTAATTATGGTCAATATCTTATTTATTTTAATTTAAAATTATCAAAAACTTTAATAAAATACAATAATCACAGCACAAAACATGGACTATTTGTAAACATAAACAAAACTTTGACATAAACCTAGACAAACAATGCAATAGCAAAAAATCGTTATCTGGCGTAGTGCTGCCACCTGTTTATTCCACCATGGAAATTACAAGAAAGTGGCAGCGCTACGGCTATTGTTATATTTTGCTGTATCCATGGTGAACTTCCTTAATGTCAAAATTATTTGTTTATTCATAGGTAATGCCAAAATTTTGTTTGCTATTTGTTAATTTTCTTTAAAAAAATAATTTGGGTGATCAAAAAATACAATATGTTCGGTATTATTTGTGTAATAAATTAAAAAACTTCGTATTGTATTACAAAAATGCGTTTTTTTTGTCATCGCAAAAACAGCTTGCGTTTATAATTGTAACGAATCGCTTGTAAGTTACATTCTGCTCGAAAGAATTTGAAATTGTGCAAAAAGTTTGAAATATAACTTAAATAAAGTAAGTATTGTATTATAAAATTCCTTTTTAGAAGTTGCAAAGAGCAACAACTTGTCTTTTAAATTACAAATTAAATGAAAAAAAAAAAAAAATATTTTGCTGTGGTGAAAATCCATATTTATTGTTACACAAACAAATTTGCCTGTTTTTATTGAATTGTTGTACAACAACTCCTAGTGCTGCCACTTTCTAGTGCTTTAACCGTAGCATTGTCTCCACATGCAAGTAATTACTTGCAAGTAGTGTATACGTATTATCAACGAAAAATCGAGGAAACAGCCGTTTGGCTGAAAGTACAAAAATTGTGTGAATGTTAGTGAAATAGTGTGAGTGTACTGAGTTTTTCGAAATTGCACTTGCATGTAGAAACGGGGGGTTATGTCAAAGTTTTGTTTACTGCCTGTCTATACCAGAGATAAATATTGGGACATACATACATATATTGCAGTAAATGTCAAAATAATGTTGTCTTTAATGCCGGCAATTTGTGTTGCAATAATTGTTAGTAAATTTTCGTTGACAATTGGATGTGTCAAAAGCTAAAAGGCTTAACTTCCCTTCGAAAATTTTTAATTTTATTTATATTGCTATCTGATTAGTTGTGAACTTTTTGAAAATTATTTTGTAAGTCTATTATTAAAATACTTTCCATTTGGAACTATAAAAAATCGGTACAGAGTTTGAACCTTATTTGATTTTTTTCAGAAGCTATTTTTCGAACATTACGATTTACTTTACTTTTTATTTCGTGGATTTAGGCCTTTTAGTTTCTGACACATCCAATTATTGCTAAAACTTCGTACAGACGATGGTCAGATCTTACAAGCTGTCATTAAAATTGCCTAAAAATGTCTTGCAACTGTGTAAACACTGTAAGCTCATGTCCATTTGGCAGATGTGTAAAATAAATGCATCTGACAACTGCATCATTGTCAGAAATTGACAACATTGTAAGTCCCAATTCACACGTTGCAAGTCTTATTGATCAGCTTGCTACTTTATAACGAGAGTGAAGAGAGGAAAATTAACGTTTCTCTCTCACTCTCTCTCGCCTATAAGGTAGCAAGCTGATTAATAAGCAGCGTTGCCATTTTGGTACCTTTCGGGTATTTTTTGGTGCTTTTTTGCTTATGCATTACCCGAAATTTTGTTAAACACCCGTTTTTGAAAAGTGGGTATTTATAGTGCTTTTCACAATTTTTCACAGTGCTTTTACAATATTTATTTTTTTTTTTTACCATTTTTTAAAACTTCGATTATATTCAGGATGATTAAAATGAGATTTGCTATTTGGGGTACAATTTTGGGAAGGCCTATAAAGATTTTGAGGTTTCAAATGATAAAAAAAGTGATAAAAGAAAGTTGCATTCGTTTTACCAAAAACTTTATTTACGAGGTTAGAGCTAGGCTTCCTAGCAATTTGGAAATTTTACAAAACGTTTACTTTTTAGCGTTGACAACATATTTTTTTATTAAAATTTGGGCTGTCATTAAGTTTTATAAAGAATGGTCGGTCACTGCAAATTTTCGGTAATTGCAACAGGCCAGATTCAGAAATAGATTTTAAAATCGGTTGAAATTCATCACACCTTTTAAAAACGGTCGTTTTAAAATCGATTGATTTTCATCACATAATTTTAAATGAAATTGGTCACCCATCAACGCCATCGCCTTTTTTAAATTTTGGAGGTATACTATATTCGGCACAGCCGAATGCAACTTGTTTTGTGTTTAATTAAATTTAAAAAATGGCTTAGTGCTTTTTTACCCTTTTTTTTTGTTCAAAATAGTGCTTTTTAGTGCTTTGTTTAAATTTTAAAGTGCTTTTTGCTCTCAAAAAGTTGGCATCACTGTCAATAAGACTTGCAACGTGTGAATTGGCACTAAGATTGACCATATAAAAAAAACTTTAAAATTTTTGTCAGCGTTTTTTTATATGAAGTTTGACGTTTGGTATGACAAAAAATGTCAGGTGAAGACCCTATATAACATAAAACGTCAAAATAGAAGCAAAATGTGTGGGAAAGAAATAAAGCTTGTGAAGAGGAAGAAAATTTTTAACTGAAATAAAAGAATTTAATAATGAAAAATAAATAATTAATAATAAACACTAAAATAAAATGGCAAAAATTATTTTTGTTAATATAATTTTTTCTTATTCGATCTTTTTTATTAGTTAAACTTATATTAATTTGTTAAAGCTTGAGTTATTTTATATAAAAATATTATTTTTGATTTTTAGTTGAACTGTTACTTTTTAATTTTTTTGATATTCTTTAATTAGGCTTGAGTTCATCAAATTTAATTTTCATTAAAAATATTTTCACTGAGGGAAGGAATTTTACAACTTGGAATTTTTATTAAAATTTATTGATAATTTTTCTTGGCTGAGCTGGGATTTGAACCCGGGTTGATCTTTACATGTTTCAAGAAACACCACTTTCTATCGTCAGAAGATCTTTGTGTTCTACCCACTGCACCAATGCGGTGCCCGTTAGCCAACAGTCAAACATCAATCTTTTAACCAGTAGTACTGGTGGTTCGAAATTTGCTGTTATTATCACTTAAATTTCAAATTACATGTTGCCTCCTTTTTCCTCTGTTTTTGCGTATTCTTTCTGTCAAGACTTTGTCTTGAAAACCTGAATACATTTGTTTATTATGTTTTTTTTGTCCACTTTCGTCGACATTTTTATTTGTACAAATTAAAGTACAAATGTAAACATTAGAGCTTGTGCCATAGCTATTTCTAAGAACAATTTTTGATTTTTAGTTGAACTGTTAATTTTTAATTTTTTTGATATTCTTTAATTAGTTCATCAAATTTAATTTTCATTAAATTATTTTCACTGAGGGAAGGAATCAAAAATTGTTCTTAGAAATAGCTATGGCACAAGCTCTAATGTTTACATTCATTCATTTCATTTTTGTTTGTCTTTTTCTTTATAGTTTGTAGAATGGAATTTTAAAGTTTATTATAATAATTTTGTTTATTGAAATTTTAAAATTTATTTTTCCATTTTTTATTTATTTTTCCATTTATTGTCAAACTCAATTATTAAATTTTATTTTATTGTAAAACAAATTTTCCTGAAGAAGATTTCCAACGGAAATCGAAATATCGAAAGTAAAAATATTTTAATTAATTTTATAAATAAGTGACCTTAAGCTTGAAGAATTTATTAAAGTATTTAATAAAAAAAGGTCGAAGAAATAGGACTATAATTTACTGAAAAAGCAAAACGTAAAAACAGTACATGCATCTGTGTACTCGTTTCTTTTCCCCTAGTCCCTCTCGCCTGTAAAGAAGCAATCATGTCAATAAGACAAGAGCCGTATGAACACAGACTTAACAACGTTAATCACTGTTTTTGTTAAAATGTGTTAAATATTATAGGAAAAGTTAAATACATATATTTTTTTTTAAATATTAAATTAATCTATTTTCAAAATTATGCTTGAAGTGTAGAAAAAAAAACAAGCTTAAAAGAAAAATCGATGTTTGTAAGTAAATTTGAAGATTTCGACGACTTTTAATTCGACGATTTTTAACAATTTTAAAGTGCTTGGCAGCCATGGAAATCTTTGAGTAATTAAAACTGTATTATCGACATACTTTAAATAGAAAGTCTTAACTTTCCATCCCTGATAGCGGATAAGGTTGTTGAACATAATAGTAAACTTGCCACTTTTGAACCAAAAAGAAATAAACATAATCTTATTTTCAAACCCTTTTTTAAAAAGTTCATACATTTCCTTTTAATGTTTACGAATACACATAAAGCAGTGTAAAAATGCTGTGTTTGGCTTTGAAACATTGATTGAAAACTTGAAACCTGAAAAAAAACTGTTAAATGGGCTCAAAAAACTAAAGCCTTGTTCATAAAAAATATTTGAGTTTTATAACAGGTTTATAAAACGAATTTTCTATGACAATTTGTTTAATAAACCTTTTATAAATTAAAAATATTTTTTATGAATAAAGCTTCGTTCACAATCAAAAAAAACATTTTTACTTGGTGCTATAATAGAGCAACAATTTCTTTTGCAACCACACACATTTCGCATTAAGAAAACGTTTGCAAATTTTAGCCATAACAATTTTATGCATTTATTATTATTTTTTACAACATTATGTTAAAATTTTAATTCAAAACTAAATAAAATTATTTTAAACATCAGAAACAATTTCATACAAATTGTTGCTGAAGTTAAAGTAGACTCAACTTTAGTTACATTGTTAAAAAAATTTAAGTTACATTTTTGTTCTAAAAATGAAAGGAAAATATATGAAACTAGCTGACCCGACAGACGTTGTCCTGTCCAAATTAGGAAAATGTTTGCGTTCGATTTTTAAAATCCATTAAAAAGATACGAACATTTGAAAGAAAAATTAGTCAAATCGATGGAGCTGTTTTCTGATTTTAGGTAAATCGAAAAAAGTGGGCGTTAAAGTGGGCGGGGAAAAATTTTCTTTCCATAAAAACCTAAGTTGGACCATGGCGATGATTTTAAAGAAAAAATCGTCCAAATCGGTCAAGCCGTTCTCAAGGTACGCGCTTAATAGAAAAAGTGGGCGTAAAAATAGGCGTGGTACATTTTTCTTTCGATGAAAACGTAAAATGGATTAATACGAACATTTAAAAGAAAAATTAGTCAAACCGATGGAGCCGTTTTTTGATTTTAGTTAAATCGAAAAAAGTGGGCGGTGCAAAATTTTATTACCGTAAAAACCTAAGTTGGACCATGGCAATCATTTTAAAGAAAAAATCGTCCAAATCGGTCAAGCCGTTCTCAAGTTATGCGCTTAATAGAAAAGGTGGGCGTAAAAGTAGGCGTGGTAAATTTTTCTTTCGATGAAAACGTAAAATGGATTAATACGAACATTTAAAAGAAAAATTTGTCAGATCGATGGAGCCGTTTTCTGATTTTAGGTAATTCGAAAAAAGTGGACGTAAAAGTGGGCGGGGCAAAATTTTCTTTCGCATAAATCTAAGTTGGACCATGGCGATCATTTTAAAGAAAAAATCGTACAAATTATATAGATGTCATTGGTGGTGCAATATGAAAATTGGATTTTGCCACGCCCCTTCGCCCGCAGACCGAAAATCAAAATCCAGACTTCACAGTGTCACCCGCCTGAATATTCTGATGATTTCCTGAAAATTTCATCAAAATCGGCCCAGCCGTTTTGAAGTCCATACGTTACATACATACACACATCCTGTTTTATATATATAGAAGAAGATAGATAGATACTTTGCGAAGAAAAAACGAAATTGTTTCTTTGATTGTGAATAAAGCTTAAAGGTGTAAGTTTTTTGAGTTTTTTCATATAAATTTTAACTTACATTGTTTTAAATGTAAGTTAAACGAGTGAGTTTTGCGCTGGTCATAAAAAAATAAGCAATAAGTGCCGGTTCACACACGTCAAGTTTGACTCGTCAATTCTTGAGCTTTTAGGAGAGAAGGGAAAAGAGAATGGCATTTCTTTCCCCCTCTTTCCTAAAAACTCAAGACTTGACGAGTCAAACTTGACGTGTGTGCACTAAATGTATTGAGTATTGTTGAGTAAGTGCTGGTTCACAAACGTTAAGTTTGACTCTTCAAGTCTTGATGTTTTAGGAGAGAAGGGAAAAGATAACGCCATTTCTTTTCCCCTCTTTCCATAAAACTTAAGACTTGACGAGTCGAACTTGACGTGTGTGAACCGGCACTAATGAAAAATATTAGAACTTTACAACAATAAACGGCTAAATAAACCACACAAACAAGCAGCTTGGTAAACATGTCAAGATTGTACCTTTTGCGTTATAATTTGGTGTGTTTGGTTGTCTGACAAATGTTAAAAGCATGTTTTTAGACACACCAAAAATTTTGGATTTTCGTACAAAAACCTGTTAAATATTTGTCAAACTGTTTGCGTTGCATAATGCTAAATTTAACAATTTTAGCGAAAATTTATATGCTTTCGAAGTTATAAAAAAATTGACGAGGATACAAAAGCAATAAATTTTTTGAGTGTTTTTCATATAAATTTTACTACACAATCAATCGCTATCATGTGGAAAACGCACATTAAACTACATAAAAACAAACTCGAAACAAATTATAAAATTTTATTTTTTTATTTTTTTTCCATTTTAACATTCAATGCCAACAAAAAAGAAATATTGCTAAATCACTATGTTGAATAAAATTCTGTATTTTATGTTTAAAACTAATGAGCATAAGTATGACAGGGAGCAGTCGCCATTAAGCTAGAACTACGTGCATTCATTTGATTATAATTATTTGCATACGATGAGCCAAATGAGGACGAGGAAGTCGAACCATTATATTCATAGGGGGTCGTATTGTTCTGAGGACCATGTAAACTTGAAGACGGCCCAGTGTCATAATAGTTATTAATGCCAGCATAATTAGTACTGTTATGACCAGCGGCCATATTAGGAAAATAGCTATTTGGGGCCGCACTATACTGATGTTCGTATTCGTAACTTCCGGCTTGTGTTGATGGTGTATCCATTATAAATTTCTCTTTTGTCTTCTCCAATTTTGTTCGGCTAGTGTTGCTGCCATAGTAACAGGTGTCATAAGAGATGTTTGGATTTTCAGAATTTCTTGCTGTTGTGTCTGTATATACAAGTGGTGGTGAAGTTTCCTGTTGCGGCATCAATTTAGTGGGTTTAGTTTCGTGTATAGAAGTTGTGGTAGCGGTGGATTCCATAATATGGGGATAATGTTTTAGTTCCGAGTAGTTTATAAATTCAGGTTCATTGGAGATTAATTCAGAACTATTGGATCCGGTATTCGGTGGTAATAACGTTCGTGTGGCACACTTTAGATCTGAATAATTAATAAATTCGGCCGGTTCATTTCCATGGGGAGGTGGTTGCTGTTGTACTGGTCCATGTATATCATTCACTCCATTATGACTGCCCAAATGTCGGGCTGTATGTAGTGGCGGGTGTATATCATATTCATAGGGTCCTGCAAAGTTGCCGGTAAAGTTTGTCATGGCATCACAGTTGTTATTGTAACATAATGAGGACTCTGCGCTATAACCTGCAGCTCCAGAGCTGTGGTAATGATGATAGGCCATTTTAGTTTGCTCAGAACCTTCGGGTGAAAAATGTGACGAATTGTGTAGAGTTGAGGCCGCTGTTGCAGCACACGTGTGATGCTGCTGCTGATGTTCTGCTGCTGTTTTGGTAGAAGATGCTAGAGCTGTACTATTATTGGCTAATATTCCAGTGGATGCGTGATATATGGGATAGTTATAGGTGATATGCTGGTGATTGACCGTTAGCAAAGCCGTGGGTTCACATTTTGTATTTGTATTTTCATTGCTATTGTAAACATTGTGCGTATGACTGTGGGTATAATTTTGATGATGAGGTACTGAGGCTGCCAAAGTTTCATAATGATGCAAGGGTGATGAATAGTTTAGGTTGGATGCATTTGATATGGGTTCTAAAACACAGGTGCATTGAGTTCTAGTTGAACATTTGTTACAAGCTGTAGAGCAAAAATAATATATTAATAATAAACTTCCTATTGAGTTCTGAAAAATTAGCTTAATGCAATCAGGGACTTACTATTGAATTGATAGATTTCTAAAGCAGTAGTGTGAGCCATGGAATTTGCTGCTTTTGTTGAACGTTTTAGTACTTTATTAAGAAAACTACTATGAGTTTTCATTTGCCTTAGACTGGTGGTTAAACCATTTACCAATGAGGCCTTCTTGCCTGCGCCTCTTCCATTCACTGCTGCAGCATTTCTGGGCACAAGAGATACTCTTCCAAAAGCTCTTTTTGAAACACTAGAGTTTTTGGGTTCCGGCTTGGGATGATCATGAACTCCTTTGGCTTGAAAAAATATTGCATTATTTGAATGACGCCAAAAGTGTGTAACCGGATAACCACAATGTCCTCGACAGGGCTTAATTTCCAAACGACCTCCTCTGCATGTTTTATTCGGACAAGCCTTGCCTTCTTGTTTCCTTCTTGCCTTGTCACATATGGCCGGCCTTAGGTTGATTTTATTGCCATTTGACAGAGTACAATTTTGGGAACATACCAGAACTCCCAAACAACTTTTCTTTAAAATATTTACATTGTGATTGTTGGTATTCCGCATGGCCCATCCGGAAATGTGTTTCTTGGCTTCTTCATTATTGATTGGATAAATAAGACGTATATGACCATCGGTCCATTCGTTGAATTCATCAAAATCACTTTCATTTACTTGTGGCACTACAGCATCATTAATGTCCCAGTCCCTTTTCGATCTATGGGTCATATTCAGTTGCTGCTGTCTGCGGGAATTAAAACAGTAGGCATTTCTGAAATGAAAGGTTGAATATGAATATAAAAGTACGGCAAACTTAAGATTCTATTTAAACGCAAAATGACAAATTTATAGTGAACATGGTATTCTTTCCTAATGTTATGATCTGAAATTATATGGTTGCTTTATTTTGAGTACTCTAAGAAGAAGTGAAAATTTTAAAACAATTCTTGAGCACTAGACAGACGTGCTTAAAGATATCCTGGAATAGAGTTAACTTCCATAAAAGAGTTGGAATTTTAGAAGTATGTATATCTAGATCAATAAGTTGGCTTTTATTTCCAAAATTTACACTTAAATTGAAATTTTGTGTAATTAGATATTTTTTTTGCTACAGAGATGGTTGAGTTATAATTTCCGGGTTAAATTTCTTCCGTCTGTTAACATGCATTTTTTTAATGATTTGGTTAATCTTTTATTAGAACAGTAAGTTTCGAGTTTAAAATTTTGAATTTTTATAATGAAAACTTTTTTTGTTTAAATATCCGATGACAAATATCATCTTTAATTTCATCTATTTACAAAGTTATGCTGATATTTTAATCAAAAATAGTCCCTCGTACTGCAAACATGCTTAGAGTCAGTCAAGGTTTTACAACTTAATTGAGGCTTAAATCAAAGATTTATTAACTAAACACTGGCACACTTTATTCCCTCTATATTATTGGCAATAAAACCTTCCAATCAATGTCTGGTGATGACATTTAAGCTTAAACAAAAAACTAAACATTGGAAACGTTTTGGGCAATAGAAATGATTAAATTAAAATTATGATGATGATGCCACTAATGAAAGTGGAATTCTAAAAAGCAAATCCATGATGTAGACACAAATAACACCTAAATAGAATAATTTAAGCAGTTACGAGCATGATATTAGGCTAAATTTTAGGTTTAAAATTTTTTTTCAATAAAAAATTTAAGAAAGCCATTAAAATCTTGGAAGTCAGCAGGTCATTTTATTCTTGTTGGTTTAGAAGAACAAACATTAAGTGTGGTTTCCAAAAATTGTAAACAAATAGAAACATTTTGTGGTTTAAACAAATTGCCTAAGCCATAAAGTGCTGAAGGTAAATTTAATATGAACTTTTAATGACTATTTTGTAGTTCAAAAATAAAATGGAAGATGCCTGATATTTAGACATTGTGAAAAGTGATTTTTTTGGTAGAAAAAGGGGCTTTTTAGTGTGAAGACGTGACTTTTTAATGAAAAGATTACTTTGAAAAATATAATTTACATTTTCAACGTTTATGCTATTGGAAACTTTGTTTTTTGGCAATCGCAACGATTTTCGGTATAAATACCGGTATTTGACTTAAGACGCTATACATGCGGTACCCATATGAATAGCGGTAGCGGTCGCCAACCATACTATTTAGTTACAATTAAAAGTGCAATATTCGGCTTATATGCCTTTCACCATGGTTGGGATAGTATTTATCGCTTAATTGCATTTTATTATTTGGAAATGTGTTAGTAATATTAGATATACATATTGAGAGTCTAATTAATACATGCATTTGCCTTGTGGTCGAAATTCGAATGAATTTGCATGTTTCGAGCATTTGCTTTTTCCGTCTTTTTGGAAAGATTTGGCGAGGAACCAACCTCCGTTTCGTATGTAATTTTCCACTCAAGTCCCTGAATGCTAAATTTCTTTTGGAATTTCAATAATATAAAGAAAAATCAGAAAATACCAATCCATCAATCACTCCGGACTCTGTTGTTGAATTTTATGTTTTTAAAAGTACCAAAAAAAGAACGAAAAAGTACCAAAAATATCTCTCTAACAGATTCTCATTCATTCAAGACCTTGAATATTTATTTTAATGTTTCTAGATCTAATACTAACGGAAATTGAAAAAGTACCAGTTTAAGAACAAAAAAGTACCAATAAGTTCCCTCTTACAGATTCTCATTCACTCAGGACATTGCATGTTTAATTTTATGTTTCTACATCCAATACTAACGTAAATTGAAAAAGTACAAGTTGAAGAACAAAATAGTACCAAAAAGCTCCCTTTTATAGATTCTCATTCTTTCAGTACATTGCACGTTTAATTTTATGTTCCTAGGTGCAATATTAAGGAAAATTAAAAAAATACCAGTTGAAGAACGAAAAAGTACTGAATCATATTCACTTAGGAATGTTTAATTTCAGGGTTGTAGGTGGCAAAAATTCAAAAAGAACCAGTTGAAGAACAAAAAAGTACCAAGAAGTTCTCTCTTATAGATTCTCGTTAACTCAGGACATTGCATGTTTAATTTTATGTTTCTACGTGCAATATTAACGAAAATTAAAAATAAGTACCAGTTGTAGAACGAAAAAGTACAGAATCATATTCATTTAGGAATGTTTAATTTCAGGTTTGTAGGTCCAATGTAACAAAAATTCTAAAAGTACTAGTTGAAGAACAAAAAAGTGCTAAAATTTTTCATCTTAAAATTCAAAAATTAACACAAGCCACATTTTCCGTATTTCCCCTTTTTAATACTTATTGAGACAGGTATATAGCCATTTTTTAACCGATTTGACCAAGTTATATATCGACGTGCTGAGAAAGAAATTTACCATTTAATTGAATTATATATATTATGTTTACCTAAAAAGCGTATTTTTCGAAACAAATATAATATTTTAGTCATAACTCTTCTACTTCTTCACTGATATTTCCGACTTTTTCGGCAAATATGTTCTGCTAAAGATTTTGCTATATAAAACGTATCCATTGGTTATAACTCTTCTACTTCTTCACCGATCTTTCCGACTTTTTCGGGAAATATGTTCTGCTAAAGATTTTGATATATAAAACGTATCCATTGGTTATAAGATATAAGGCTTTTAGGAAAATGTTAATGTTTTTTAGCTAATTTTTTTACATTTTTGCTCATTTATTAACCTTTTGGCTAAATTAAATACACATAGGCATTGTGTAGGGACTCCGCAAACTTGGCCAGTCGGATAGACGGACAGACATATGATGCAGAACATATATTCTTCTTAGAGTCTGGGATCATTATTGTTGAAATTACAAAGTAATATCTACCCTTTTATTTCGGTGAAGGGTATGAAAATGACTTTCTTGTGAAAAAGAGACTTTGTAGTTAAGCAGTGACTTTTGAGTAAAAAATAAACAAAAGATTTTGTTATTCGTGCTTAATTCCCAGTTTTTATTCTTGATAAAAACACTTGAAATTTATTGTTGATGGGATAAGCTATTCCTATGCATTTCACTGGTTGCTTAGGCCAGATCATCAGGAAACTTCATCCATAAAGATTTTAGAAAAACTAAAGATATTAAACCAAATAAAACTGTTAAGCGTATAAGACTTATTGCAACAGTTTTACTTGTAACAATATCAAAGCTTTAACAAAACACATCAACAATAAAAAAGTGGGTTTATCTCATCTTACATTCCCCACTACAATTAGTTGAAATTCTCTCAACATTAATTGTAGTTGTAAGTAGGTTAAGAAAAACAAAATAAAAAACAAACAACAACTTACAAAAGATGTTGTCTTGTTAAAATTTTGTATTCCCAAAAATTGAAATTACTTTCTATTTCAGACTTACTCAATTTGTACCATGGAGAGATACACAATCCAACAACGTGTTAAAGTTATCCAGACTTATTATGAAAATGGGCGTTCAAATCAAAATGCATATCGTGCACTTCGTGATTTTTTTGGTCAATTTGATCGTCCAAATGTGCGTACAATCGCAAAAATCGTGGAAAAATTCGAGGAAACCGGGTCTGTAGAAGATG
Organism: Pollenia angustigena; assembly: GCA_930367215.1. Classification (NCBI taxonomy): domain Eukaryota; kingdom Metazoa; phylum Arthropoda; class Insecta; order Diptera; family Polleniidae; genus Pollenia; species Pollenia angustigena. The sequence goes on along the minus strand of OV884057.1, from coordinate 5,481,157 downwards.
TGAGAACACCAGTGCATGCTCGTACTGCAGAAAATATTGCTGCTGTTCGCGATAGTGTGGCTGAAGAGCCGTCCACCTCAACTCGTCGTCGTGCCCAACAGTTGCACCTCTCACGCTCGTCGTTGATGAACATTATGCATAAAGACTTGCATTTACACGCTTACAAGGTGCAATTGGCTCAAGAACTGAAGCCTCTTGACCATTCCAAACGTCATCAATGGTCAGAATGGTGGCAAGAAATGGCAACAGTGGATGATCAATTTTCGAAGAAAATCATCTTCAGTGATGAGGCACATTTTCGCCTCGGTGGATTCGTCAATAAGCAGAATTGCTGCATTTATGCGAATGAGAATCCAAGAGTGATTGTCGAAAAACCAATGCACCCACAAAGAGTGACTGTTTGGTGCGGTTTATGGGCTGGCGGTAGGGTTTCTGATTTCCCGGACTTTTTCTATTTCCGGGAAACAAAACCAAAAAAATCTTATTCCCGGGAATCCCGGGATTCTTTGAATAAAACCATGATTTCATTTAATGAGTTCAAGACATAAGTTTTTACTTTTTTAAAAGAATATACACATATACAACAGTCCAAAAAATTTAGTAGTTATTATTAATAGCAATTAGGTAAAATTAATTTTCTTTTAAGCAAAAAATGTTAAATATTGTGTAGAGTTGGGCAAAATCGTTCCTTTTGTGGAATCGTTCCGACCGATCCGAAAGATCAAAGGAACCAGGTCGTTCCTTTCGTTCATCGTTCCGGTTTTTACTTTGAACAATGAATGAACGTGGAACGAAAAAACTTCTATGTCGTTCGTTAAAACGTCAACAATCAAATATTTGTTATTGTTTGTTTTTATGTTGTGGCGTAACAACTACCTACATAAGAATTATGTATTGCTAAAATATATTGCTTTGGATCACATTAGTAATTGATTTAATAAGAAAATTTTTATATGTCACAACAAAAATACACAAAAGTCGGCAACATTGATCAATACACAAAAAATAACCCTACAAAAATACATGTGATCATCACACGGATTGCAATTGCGGAACGAGGAACGACAAAAAATTAACTATTGAAAAAGTCCGCACCGTTCCTTTTAGGGAATCGTTCAATGGAACTAGGTCGTTCCGGAACGACACAACTCTAGTATTATGAAAGCATTTAAAAGCTCATCAGAGATTCTATTTTTAATTCTTGTTGATATGTTTATTGCCAGCTACCGTAAACGTGCTCTCACATTCTACAGACGTTGGTTTTAAAGTAAGAAGCGCATCATAAAAATATTATAAATTTGTCGCTCTGTTACCCGTGACTTCATAGAATTCAAATTGTTTTTTAAAGATATTTTCAGGCTTTTGTAGTTTTTTTACACTTATTTTTTTAGAATTTGTAGATAGATCCTCATCTGGTGTTGGTGATGGTGTATCGTGTACATTTTCATTTTCTACTTCAAGAAGCTTTTTAGACATTTCATCAGCAATTATAAAGACCGTTGATTTATTGGCGTAGGAAAAATAGTCCGATTTGTAGGTAGTTTTTAGTAATTTTAATAGAGAATATATTTTTATTGCTCGTTTTTGTTTTTAAAGATGCTAATAGTGCATTTACACTTGTAATTTTCAAACTTGTTTACGATCATAAACTACTTTCATAAACTATACCGTTTACATCAGCATTTTTGACAGTTAAGTTGTTTATCTTTGACAAGTTCTTAGCCCCAATAATACAAAAAAAAAACGTTGATGCACATACATACGAACATATAAACAAACCTTTTATTTCCGTTGTCCATCTAAAAGAAAATATGTAAAAAAACTAACATTTCTTATACATTTGGAATTTGTTTAAACATTTTCTTTGTTTATATTATTTTTCTTACTATTGTTTTGGCTGTTTTTTACAGCTAAAAGTAAATTTTTTTTCACTTGATTTTTTTTATTTTTGAGGAAATGTCAAATATCACTAGCATTGCCAGAACAAAATTTGAAAAACAGAGTTGCATTAACAAAAACTGGTTGTTTGTAACTAGTTTATCTCAAAAGCTAGTTACAAACGTGTTTATAATTTGTATGGATAAACAAGTTTCTCAAACTAGTTTATCATCATAAACAACTTATAACCTGCTTATGGCGTAGGTGTAAATGCACTATAACAAATTAAAATTTCAAAAAATTTAATTTGAAATTTCCGAAAATTCCCGGAAAAAATTTCCCGGGATTAATTTTAAAAAAATGTCCCGGGATTCCCGGGAATTCTTTCCCGCGTAGAAACTCTAGCTGGCGGCATCATCGGGCCGTATTTTTTCCAAAATGAGGCCGGTCAGGCAGTTACTGTGAATGGTGTTCGCTATCGTGAGATGATAACGAACTTTTTATGGCCCGAATTGGAAGATATGGATGTGGACGATATGTGGTTTCAGCAGGACGGTGCCACTTGCCACACAGCTAACGAAACAATGGCTCTTTTGCGCAACAAATTCAATGGCCGTGTTATCTCACGTAATGGCGATGTCAATTGGCCGCCAAGATCATGTGATTTGACACCGTTGGACTTTTTTCTTTGGGGTTATTTGAAAGAAAAGGTGTACGTCGATAAGCCAGCAACAATTCAAGAGCTAAAGGATGAGATAATTCGGCACATTAACGGCATAGAACCTCCATTATGCCTCAGGGTCATCGAAAATTTGGACCATCGGATGGAGGTGTGCCGCCGTGGTCGCGGCGCCCATTTGGCCGATATTTTGTTCCATACATAATTGAGTAATACCAATATATCATAATAAGATAAAATTACAATAATTTCGTAAATAGTTTGTGTTTTATTCAAAATCAACATCGGCCCTTGAAATCTAACCACCCTTTATAAGTCTTATACGCTTAACAGTTTTATTTGGTTTAATATCTTTAGTTTTTCTAAAATCTTTATGGATGAAGTTTCCTGATGATCTGGCCTAAGCAACCAGTGAAATGCATAGGAATAGCTTATCCCATCAACAATAAATTTCAAGTGTTTTTATCAAGAATAAAAACTGGGAATTAAGCACGAATAACAAAATCTTTTGAAATTAAAATTTTGTATTCCCAAAAATTGAAATTACTTTTTGGTAAAAAATAAACTTTTTAGCATAGTTGGGGGTAGTGCACTAAATATTGATTTAAATCAGCAGTGCACTTTCACTAAATAAAACTGCAAAGAAATTAGTTTGCATTCTTTTTTACCAGCTGTAGTGATGATTGTTATATTTTTACTACCACTAAAATTTTTTTAGTGATATTGCAAATCCATCTGAGGAGATTGAGTGGTTGCAATCGAAACATGTCATGGTAACCTGCCGGCCGGGGTTCGAGCCCCAGCCACGTCAAGAATGAAAGATTATCAATAACAATTTTAATTAATTTTCATGTTGTAAAATTCATTTCTTCATAAAAATAATTTTATGAAAAATTAAATTTCATGAACTTAAGCCTAATTAAAAATATTAAAGATATTGCAAATTTTTTCACTATCACTAAACGCAGATTGAATGCAAAAATTTGCACTCAATTCAAGAAGTGCAAAATTTGGACTTTCAATCAAAAAAGCTGCATACAAATAGTTTATCACTAAAATTTAAAAAATGTAACTTTGTATGTGCATGGTTTTTATTTTTTTTGGAGGATATGCATAAGCAAAGAACATTAAAAACATGAAATTTTGTCAATAACGGTATAATTATTGGCTTTAATCATGAAAAAACCACTTTTTGATTTTAAATTTAGTGCAAGCATTTTATTTGCACTCAAATGAGTGAAGAAAAAAAAGTTGCAATAAACTAATGATTGCTTTTTTTAAATCAAAAGTGAGGCAACAATTTTTTTGTGTATTTTTGGGTCTAGTTTGCCCAATATAGAAAATTCACCATACATTGTTAATTCTCAAAATTCAATGCAAGAAGTTTCGGAATGATTTTCATAAAACAATTTATTACATGCTGTACATTTGTTGAAATATTTATACCCACACCACAATAGCGGAAAGGGTATTATGCGTGTGTGCTTATGTTTGTAACACCTTAAAATATTGGCCCTAGACTAGGGCTGCCAGAAGTCTAAAACCGTCGAACAGGACATATATCACAAATCACAACCGAACGTACAACAAAATCTTATATATTCCAAGAACTAAACGTATACAAATAAACCCCATCAAAATTTAATTTTGGTACATTTATCAACCATATATTTCAGATTTAAGATCAACAGTTAAGCAACAGATACCAAACTTAACATAAAAAACAATAAAAAAAAAATAAAAGATTAATTTAAACTTTGAATAAACTTTATTGAAATCGATAAGTTGAACGACTTTTACTCCAGGCAACAGTTGCTGGTAAAATTGCTTCATGTAAACAGCGTTATAACAGAAATCTTAACCTATGTTCATAACAAAACTTAATTTTTGTCTGCATTTATCTGTATCAAAAAACCAGGACAATTAAGGAGCGGACCAGGACACAAGGACAATTTGTGTAAAACCAGGACGTATGGCAGTCCTAGACCGACCTTAAAATATACAGTTGGCTGGTTGTCCATGTAAACATTGTTCGCAAGGAATATGTAGCAGTTTTATAGATGGTTTGATGAAATTTGGTACATACGTTCTAATTTGCACAAGGACCAAGTGTATTGTATTGGAGAAGATGTATATAACATCGCCCCCATACAAACTTCTTTCCGGAATAGTGTCTCATAAGTCTCATAAGGTTATAAGCCATCTTATTATGTTGGTATTTAGATTAAATTTGGTGCAAAACTATTTATTGCAATCTAAATAATCTTACTAAATTTTATTGGAATCGATCCATATTTAACCATAGCTTCCATATAAATACTACTCCCGGAAATAGATTGTAATGCCATAACTACCATATAAATATTGGTATTGACATATAAATTGGCTACAATGACTTCTACAATAGCTACTATGCCATGAACAAATGTTGCGTTGATGGGTCCAAAATTAACAATAGGTCCCATATACATAAATCCCCATATGAAAGTCACGTAAAGGCAAGCATATATGTAGATGAAGATATGTATCTAATATTCGGCACAAAGAACGTTTACATAAATCTTAACCTTATAACATGATTTTGTTCTGGCTGGTCCATTATTGCCCATGGGTCCCATACAGGCAATACTTTCGAAAATTTGGTTTTAAATACAGTAGTGTTGACCGAATAAACTTTCTTACTTGTTTGTATTGACTTAATAACGTATGCGGAATGAAATATGGACTGATTTTCAACCATCAGTGCAAAAATAAAACAAAATGCAGGATAAAAACAAAATATGGAAAAAGTAAGGGCATTTTCCCTATAACTATTTGGCTGGTGATCGGTTTAATACATTGATAATAAGTAGAAAAAGTATCATAAAACGAATTAGAAGGTCGTAAATTGATTTGTAGATTTTGTGAAAATAATTTTCGTTAAAGAAAATTTGAATTTTTTCGTTATTTTTCTGAAATCCAAATTGAAATATCTTTTGTTTGTATTAAAAACGAAATTTGTCTTTAATTTTGGTTTATTTAATAAAAATGATTTTTTCACCGAGTTTTTTTTAAACTTTTTTGCCACCTTATCTCGCCTTTAGATGTTTTGCCAAAATGTCGCAGATATTTATTTATATTATGGAACCCTGTTAGAAGCGGAGTTTATTGAACGATGCCGTCTGTTTGTTTGGCTGTCCGTGTCGCTACGTGTTTTCCGAAGATCCTAGAATTGAAACGATAATAAAACTTTTTTATTTTGTTTGTTATGTTTAAAGAAATTTAACTAATAAAAGTTTGTACTACATATAGAAATTTTAACACTGTTTGACATATTTATTCTAAGCGGCACAAAAACGCAAGTGTGCATGTGCGTAAGTAACAGTCACTTACTCGTTTACTCACGCTTATTGTTAAAATTCGATTAGCCCCTTTTTGGTGGCGTTAAAATCTTTTGTTTATTTACAATAACACTGTGTTGTTTTTGCTGTTGTTTGGTATTTAATTAATGTTTCTATTTGGTCAATATTTTTTTCTTTACAACACGGTTGAATGGTCACTATTTTAATCTCTATCAGCTTAAAATAAAACCTCTTAAACAATTCTTTATCTTCTGCTTAACAAACACCAATATGATGTTGTTGTTTTTGCTGCAGAGTGTTTTCTTTTCTTTTCTTTATTTGCTTGTTGTCTTTTTTTATAGCCTTCACCGAAGGTAAACGGTTATGTATTTATAAGTTTGTCATTCCGTTTGTTAATAATATTGATGGGGACTTGGTTGGTATGTATTTATGTCACCCATGCGCCGTTAAATCTTGTCATTGGAACTCAGCCAGATCGGTACACAAATGGCTGAGATATGAGAAAAACATCACGACTGCCTCTTATTTTACCCATAAATCCCACATTGAGTCAAAGTTTCTAGATTCGATATGAACAATCATCTTGGAGATCAAACATCGTGGTAATCAATAGACAACCTCTGCTAAAATGTGGGCGGGAGTAAATAAATGGGCGTGTCACAAAATATATTTATTTATGTTCAATATCTAAAGAACGGTACTCATATAACCAGAGCTGTGAACATTTTTTTAATATTTTATAAAATAAAAATTCTTCGATTTTGAGTTTTGAAATTATTACAGAACAATTTTCTTGCTAAATTTAACTATTAAAAAGGTATTGCGTCAATGAAAAAGTAGGAGTCGGCGTCGGAGTTGGAGTCGAACTTAGAAAATTTCAGCGGTTGGAGTCGAAATCGAATTAAGAACTATTTTTGGCCGACTCCACAGCCCTGCATATAACTTTCTGTTCTCATCGCACCATGGTGAAGGGCATATCAGATTCGGCATGGCCGAATATAGCGCTCTTACTTGTTTTTGTTTATGTTTTTCTCACATTTAGTGTTTTTGTTAATTTAATGATCAAAAACACACATACACTTACACACATTGACTGATAGTGTCACAGTTTAGTCGATGATGATCTTTTAAATATTAAACATAATAAGTTTGTCACCTACATGAAGAGATCGTCTTTATTTTCTTTCCGTTGTTTTCAGTCCTTTCTTTTCTTCTTGTCTTTCGGGTTTGCCCTTTGGGCCTTTTTTTTGACAAGGTACAAGAAGTACAACTTTATGGTTTTTTTTTATAGATATTTTTGGATTTTTGGTTTGTTTTGACATCATTATAAAGTGTCTTTTGGTATTATTTCCATAATTGTTGTTGTAGCTTGTTATCAATGAGTAAATTATGTTTTCGTGTTTATACTGTGACCTTTTCTCCGATAGAGTTAATAGTTCTTGTTTATTTGTGTGTTTTTGTTGGGAGTTTTTACAAAAAAAAAAATCTATTCTTTAACTGCTTTTTAATGCGTGCGTGTGGTCTAGATATTTGGTCTTTATTATTAAGATTTTTGTTTTCAAGTTGTAGGTGGTTTATAAACTATTTTGAAGATTTTTGATATTCTTTAATTAGGCTTGAGTTCGTCAAATTTAATTTTCATTAAATTATTTTCACTGAGGGAAGGAATTTTACAACTTGGAATTTTTATTAAAATTTATCGATAATTTTCCTTGGCTGAGCTGGGATTTGAACCCGGGTTGATCTTTAGAAGATCTTTGTGTTCTACCCACTGCACCACTGCGGTGCCCGTTAGCCAACAGTCAAACATCAATCTTTTAACCAGTAGTACTGGTGGTTCGAAATTTGCTGTTATTATCACTTAAATTTCAAATTACATGTTGCCTCCTTTTTCCTCTGTTTTTTTGTATTCTCTCTGTCAAGACTTTGTCTTGAAAACCTGAATACATTTGTTTATTATGTTTTTTTGTCCACTTTCGTCGACATTTTTATTTGTACAAATTAAAGTACAAACCTACGAAGAAAAAATCAGATTTTGCACAATTAATTTTTAAAAAACAGTTTAAATCACGAGATTCAAGATTTCTTTTAAAAATTTAAAATTACTCAGAGTCAAACTTAACATAAAATATCATTTGAGCCATGCAAATTTTAAAGAAAACTTAGAAGACTGGGGCTTTTAGGAGGAATTTTTTGCACGGTCACAAAACAAAGGTTTTATATTTTCAGAAAATGATAATAACGACTAATTCAAAGCTCTTTTTTTTTTAGTATAAAACTGTTTACAAAGTAATTCCTACCACGGTTGATGTAGTTGGTAAAATTGCATTTTTTTTTGGTACAATTTAAAACTCAAAAGTACGCTGGTACCCTCGTGACTCATTTGGTGCTATTTCCAAATTTTTTAAACCAATTGTTAAATGATATAAAATGGCAACTCGTTTTTACTGTCCAATGAATATATAGCTCAAATGAGACGTGACATAACCATAATGAAACAGCCCTAACGGCGAATTGAGAAACCAAAATTGAATTAATTTGTATGGTATGTTTATGTCGAATTAATTGAATTAATTTGTATGGTATGTTTATGTCGTAATACAGAGGTGATGGTAATAGAGTTTTGTTATGGTTATGTCACGTCTAATTGGACCTTAAGTGCCGGTTCACACATGTCAAGGGGAAAAGAAATTGCATTCTTTCCCTTCTCTCCTAAAAGCTTAAGACTAGACGAGTCAAACTTGACGTGTGTGCGCCGGCTTTAAACAGAACACAGTGATTGGTGAAAATGGTATTGCGAAACATGCAAAAGTTCGTAGTTTTTTATGAAATCTAACGGAAACTCTGTTTTATGTTGTTAGATTTAACAAACCAGATATGATATTTTGCATTTGCTATTTTGCATAACCATTTGCACCAAACACTTCGCTATTGTGAATAGATTTTTGCACTTGTTCATTGGACGATTGAATATGACACATTCTTAATTTAGTATCAGCGGCAGAATATCTGTGGCTTGGTGCTAAACGGGCCAATGTCAAAATATTTACTTTTGAGAAAATTTAAATTAAATTGTTTTTAGAGAAATGAAATTTGCTAACAAAACCCTTATGAAGCTGTTCTGGGCTAAAAACATTGGCTGTTTCATCAAAAAAACAAAAAGATGATAAGAGAAAACACCTAATGCAAAAATTAACTCAAAACAGAATTAGAACATTTAAAAAAATTTTTTTAAGAAACGCTTTTCTTAAAAAAGAACATTTAAAAAAAATTTTGCCCGCCCCCCCCCCTATATTTTATCCTGGCTACGCCCATGTATTCGTGTACTGTCATCGGAAATACACTCAGGTCTCGTTTTATGCGATTTTTAAATTAACGATTTTTGTTTAAATTTTTACGGTTTTAAAAATTTTAGATGTTTTTTTAAGCTTCACTAATATAATCGTTATAGTTTGTTTTATTTTGTGTGTTTTATATGCAAAGCCGATATGTATATATGAGTGTTTTAAAACTAATGAAGAGCACATAATATTATTTTTACGACGAAGGCTAATTTCACTAAAAATAAAATTAAAAATTAGGTGGAAGTTAGAAAAATTTAAATTTATACTCGTTCGTTCCTGACTTTTACAGTACAACGTTTTTATACAAGTGTAAAGAAATTTGCATACCTTTTAAACTAATAGAGCTTCCATTGTAAAACTTTTACAATTAAGGCCAATTTAGATTAAAAAACAAAAAAAATAAAATAGAACTGAGTTAGAAAAATTGTGATTAAAATTGGTAATTTCCGGTTTTGCAGAAGAAATTTTTTTTATTTAAAGATCAATCCATTTTCAATAAGAATCACATAAAATAAAACATTTTTTTGAAAACGGCAATATTTTACCACCCCGTAATTCGACAAATAAATATCATAGAAAAAAATACTTCACACACTTATTCATATCGAGCCCTAATAGCAAAAATGATGTAACCAACAAAAATAACATTTTAAAGGAGAAGATTTTTTTAAATATTTTTTCTTCAAGTCAAGAGTATCGTTTGAAATTGATTTTGCTCTTATTTCGTAACGGTACTTCCCAGAGATATAAGATTTTTAAGAGTTGATGCAAATGATAAAAAATTATCGACTTTCATCAAAAAACAAAAATCTAAAATGTTCTTGGTTACATCATTTTTGCTATTAGGGCTCGATATCTACTAGAATATAAAGGAATTCCAACAAAATATTTTTATTGGGTTGTCCGCTTCAGATATACATACATATTTGTTGATTTTTATTATGCGATTTTGTTTTGATTTTTTAATTCAAATTTGAATTTATGCGGCTTTTCAGAATTTTGGAACGAATCATTAGTTTTTATATGAAGCTAGAGTATCGTTTTATGCGAATTCCATTTATGCGATTTTTTTTGGAACGCATCTATCGCATAAAACGAGACCTAAGTGTATGTATGCCTGCAAAGTTTCATCCATTTGCATTGAGTAAAAGGCGGTCAAAAAAGCATTTTACCAAGAAAAAATGTTGCCCCCCCCCTAGATTTTATCCTGGCTACGCCCATGTATTCGTGTATTGTCATAGGGAATACACGCAGAGAAAAAATATGGTTGGGCATGGTTACGGCAACAACACTATGTTTAATGTAACAATATATTGTTGTCGTACACAAATAATTGTTATTTGTATTTTATCAATGTTTATCGCAATTATGAATTTGAGTATTGTTAACCGAAAAATAATTTTTTTTTTAACAATTAATTTATGATAACTTTCTAAACATATTATATTTCTCACAACCATATCATGATATTTAATAGCCATAACATGATAACATTCTAGACATTTATCATATTATGTTAAAGATGCAATCAAACTATTTTTACTCTAATCATATTATGTTAGCGCCATTTGTGAGCGGTTAAACAATTAAAAGATAAAATTCCATAAAAAAATAAGTTAAAAGAAATTAAAAAATTAAAATATTAGCGGAGTTCATTCAAGTATTAGTGATGTAATAGTGCAAATGCAAAATATCATAGTTTTTTTTTGTAAAATCCAACAACAAAACAAACAGAGATTTCGGTTTATTTTATGAAAGTGCTACGATATTTCTGTGGTTTTCATGGGCAACCGCATATGTCTTAAAAAACAATGTTCAGGAATGCTGAAAAACCATTCTAGATCAAACTATGGGCTAGGTATATATATATATATATATATATATATATTAGTTCCCGTGGTTTCTATAAGGAGCATAGGGCCATAGGTATTGCCATTTTAAACTTTGTCATTACGTTAAAAAATCGGAATTGATCCATCTTTTTTCAAAAAAATGCAAAGAGCGTTCAAAATTAGGCAATATGGCATCAACATCTTAAAATCGAAAAAATGGACACACGCGGTTGCCCATGAAAACACAGATTTTTCATTTGCTCTTTTGCAAGCCTTATATTGAACTCCGCTATTTGATAAACATTAAGAAAAATTGTAAAAAGCCACAAAATAAAAAATCGATTCAAAAATATTTAAATTTATTTTGTATTTTTATGACAGCTATGAAAGGTGCTGTATCATAATATGCTTCTATATTTATTATGATTAACATGATGATAATATGATGACTTCTTAGCTTATTATGATTAACATGACAAAAATATGATTAATTTCTTAGCTTATTATGATTAACATGACAATAATTTGATTACTTCTTAACTTAGTATGATTAACAGAATAATAATATGATTAAGGGAAAAATATTATGATGTAATAGTACGAGTATATTTAGTCATAATATGATTCAATAATAATCTTAATATCGTGACTACAATCATAATTCTTATCATAATATGTTGCTCTTAGAATATGTTTACCACAACCATGTTTTTTCTTTGCGTGTATGTATGCCTGCAAAGTTTCATCCACTTGCATTGAGTATAAGGCGGTTAAATAAACGTTACAAGATTTGATTTTCCGAAGTGAAGCTAAAGAAAAGGTTTTAAAAATATTGACATTGGCCCTTTTAGCACCAATCCATAGATATAAGAATGCTTTTTATGACGATATTGACAAGTTTTAAAAAGATATAGGAAACCGCTTCTGTAAAAGTTCTAGTAGAGGAGACGACTTCCTCCATTTCAAGATTATTTGGGAACGTACTCATAACATTTTTAAATATTTTTCAACAAAACCCCATTATTATTTTAGTCCGAATGATTTTGAAGGAGATTTTTCAAGCGCTTTATTAAATTGTATTATATTTGGACTTTCTACTCCAGCTTATAAAATGTTTTCCTCTTTCTGCAGAATATATTGAAATAAAATAAATTTGGAGTTGAAATCCGAAGATGTTCGTATGCACATATTTTAAGAACGCTTAAAACTTGTATTTTTGTTTAAAATTAATGATTACATTTTGAGAAAAATTCGTCCCTTTTTACAACAATTGCGACAATTTTGCACACAAAAAAGTCGATAAAATCTAAAAAATGTAAGATATCACGCTCTGGCGGCAATCGAAAATAATAAATTAATTTCTCGACCCTAAAACCGCATCATACAGATTTGACGAGATTAAATACAATTTTTTTTGCATCTATTCTTGAATATTTTGAAAATCCGGGGGCTTGAAATTAATTTTGGACCTATGGTTTCTATGGCAAGTTACACCCTATTATATATGTACATATGTATGTATAACACAGGCCAACACTAAATTTGCTTCTTTGAATTTATCAACTGATTCTAGTTAATTTGGGTGCGCTGAATTCAAAACTGTAATCAGTTTGACTCTATCAGCTCTACTTATGACCTCCAATTACCAATTACCCAATTTTTTTTTTCAAAAATTTTTTTTTTATCAAAATTTTTTATTTACTGTTATAGTTATTGCCAAAAAAAAAAAAATTCCCAAATTTTTTTAAGTATTTAAAAAGTAAAACTTTTCCAAGGAATTTAAAAAAAAATAAAAAGAAGTAAAACTGTTTCATACAAATTTATTAAAATAAAATAATACTTAAAAAAATATGGGATTTTTTTTTTTTGGCAATAACTATAACATTAAATAAAAAATTTTGATAAAAAAAAAAATTTTGGAAAAAAAAATTTGGGTAATTGGTAATTGGAGGTCATAAGTGGTGGGTATAAAAAAGCTATATCATGAGCTGATAGAGACAAACTGATTACAGTTTTGAATTCAGCGCACCCAAATTAACTAGAATCAGTTGATAAATTCAAAGAAGCAAAAATCTTTTTTAATTTTGTCGGGCTGTGTAATTAATGAACATCCCAGTTGGCCAAATGGTCATAGACGCAAATGTCGTCAACGATGTCTTCCGAACATTTTTGAATTTGTCGCCTATATAACATTGATGGCGACAACTTAAGTAAGAAAACGTGTATATTGTCGTGTTAAAAATCGTATTTACGACTTTTTTGGAGAAATTTTTTTAAATTTGTCTTGAATAATAATTTATTGAGGACAACGTAAGTAACTATTGCATGCATTTTGTCGTGTTTCAAACCACACTGACGACAAAATGCATGCAATTGTCGCTCATCTTATCTTCAATTAGACTTTATTGAGGACAACTTAGGCGACCATTGCATGCATTTTGTCGTGTTTCGAACCACTTTGACGACAAAATGAATGCAATGGTCGCTTACGTTGTCCTCTACTAAAAAAAATTCAAGACTTTAAATTTGTATGTAATTTAAAATTAATATTTCTTGATGTTTTGCTTTTATTATCAATATTTTTGATAATAAAAAAAATTAAAAAATAAATAATCCTGCCTGTTAAATATAATTATTTTGTAACTTATAACGTTATTCGCGGCTGTGTTTCAATTGTGTAATTTGAATACGTGAATTGATAGGATAAGAAACACAAAAAATAAATGTTCCTGCTGACTACATTGCCATATCGTAGGCTCAATATGCAAACCTGCTAAATTAACTTTTTAAGTAAATTGAGATTTTAATGCCGTGTGGAAGAGATACACCTCGTCGACCAGCATATAGTTTTTCTTCAAATTGAGTCTTAAAGTGTGTTAAACCAAGTATATTTTTAGGGTTTCTCTCAAGCTGCGCATATGAAATATAAAAAGTTTGTTGTTTCCATTAAAAGTTCTTGGAAGCTAGCAGGTTTGCATATTATGTCGACGATATGTTAAGTTCAGAACCCATTTATTAATCAAAAGCCTATTGGAGGTCTGACTGTCTCCACACATCCAGTATCCACTATCTTCGAGCCCAGTCTCTCAAACTCATCGGCCATTTCATTAGTTTGGAATTCACAGCCCATCAAGGTCCTGGAATTCACTAGTTGGAATTCACAGCCCATCAAGATCCTAAGAGATTTAAGTAAATATATCCTCGAGGTATACCCATTTACCCGTTCCCCTTATTCTGGATATATCGGCAAATCTGAAGTATCGCCAATATATCAGTATCGGTGTTCGTTTAATCCCTAATTGTCACTTACCTATGAGAAAAAAGTCGTTTATATAGTCACCAGTGACAACTTTAACCACATTGTTACCCATATGACCATTAACGACAATATGCATAATAATGTCGCTCACATTGTCGTTTACGACTTAAGTGCCCTTTGTTCGAAAAAGTCGTCGGCGATTTGCATGGGCTGTCGCCAACATGTCGTCAGGGATTTACTATGGGTCTTGTACGCTTCCTCGACGTGGTCTTGAAGACATGGCCAACTGGGATGTATTTATTATTTTATTTTTTTAGCTATCTATACTTTACATATACAAATGAATTTTAAGTACCTTTTGTTTTTGTTGTATTAAATTTTTGTTTATAAAAAAAAATAAAAATGATCTGGCCTAAGCAACCAGTGAAATGCGCATAGAAACTGGCTTATCCTCCAACAATAAATTACTGTGCTTTTACCATGAATAACAATTAATCACAACAAACAAAAAATTTATGCAAAGGAAAAAATAAAAAAAAATTATACAAAAATTATTTAGTACTATTGAGGTCCAAAAAGTACAATTTTAAAAGTTCGTTGGTACGATATTGGTTTTCTCATTTATTATCCCTGATTCCTACAAAAAAACAAACTGTTTGACTTTCTCTACGCTATTATTTTAGTAAAAAACCTACATGTAGAAATTTTCCGTACGTAAATGGCTTTTTATTAAAAACGTGAGTAATTTTTTGTAAACAGGTGACTTTTAAATAAAAAGTTATTTTCGGTAAGAAAAATAGTTTTGGTTACAAAAGCCACATTTAATGAAATAGGGATTATACCATAATGCCACATAACCATAATGCCACATAACCATAATGCCACAGTCGTAACGGCGAATTTAGAAACCAAAATTTAATTGGTTTGAATGGTATGTTTATGCCATTTTGGTAAAGCTCAAATTAGACGTGACATAACCATAACAAAACTGTATTACCAACACCTCTGCATGACCAAAACGACATAAACATACCATACAAACTAATTCAGTTTTGGTTTCTCCATTCGCCGTTACGGCTGTGGCATTATGGTTATGTCACGTCTAATTAGACCTTAATACAGAGGTGCTGGTAATACAGTTTTGTTATGGTTATGTCACGTCTAATTGGACCTTAAGTGCTTTTTCAAATTGTTCAGTAATTTTTAAAATCCAGGTGAATTTTTTCTATTGTCCAGTTATTTGACTTTTGGTATCTGGCAACCCTTCGAACTAGCAATTTTGGTTTGACAACGTTTTCAGAAGAAGTTATTAAAGTATTGTAAGACAAAAATATTGTTATACATCTTACAATCGTGTAAGAACTCTTTGTAGCCATTGGCAGATCTTTGCCAGAAGTTGTACGCTCATTTTTCTTTTGTCAGATGTGTGAAGTTAATGCACAATGTCCAATGAAATTGTAAGGCTTTTTTACAGTCATCTATACCGGCAATTAACTTTTGGTAGCAATTTTTCTTTGGCAGTTTATTGTCAACACATTGCTAGACCTTAACATTTTGTAAGATCTGCGACCGCCTGTACATAGCTTTAGTCCTAGTGTATTAGTTTTCGTCTAAAGACCCAACCATAATATGCATGAGCTGGCTTAAGAAACTGTGCGAATACATGTAAATTATATGAATATATTGACCTTAAGGAAACTTTTCGTTAAGTTTTATGAAACTGTCATTTGCTTAACCACAGTGCAAACTGATTCGCACGGAATCAGATGTTTCTTCATTCATTTTGAAATGCATTTGACGGGATTTTAGTTATTTCTTGACAGTAGCTTAAGCTAGCTTATGCATATTGTGGTCAGGCCTTGACTGTTGTGTGTTTATAAAAAACTTCTATTTTCTTCCTAAGATAATGGTTTTGACACAATTAGGTTCATTACTTATGAGCTTATCCAAAAATAAGTTTAAGTTCACATCAGCTTAGGCCATACACTCTTGCTAGGCTTCATCCTTCTATTATTTCACCTGTCACTAATACAAGTGTACTATCGAATTTAGGGTTTTGACACAGTCTGTAATACTCTAGTAAAGGGTTAAAAATATAATTTGACATGTATCAATGCTACCTATCTCGCGAGTTTGTACAATTTGACGTTTTTATTCCTTCAAAGTGTATAAAAAAAACCCACATGTATTTAAAAAATAGTATTTTTTATCAAAGTAATTTTTGGGAATACTAAATTTTCAATTAACAAGCTTTCGTTTGTCGTGCTTTTTATTCTTTATAAAAACACTGCAATTTATCGTTGATGGGATAAGCTATTCCTGTGCGCAATTCACTGGTTGCTTAGGCCAGATCATCTTGAAACTTCATCCAACGATTTTAGAAAAACTAAATATATTAAACAAATAAAACTGTTAAGCAAATAAGAATTATAAGCAACAGCTTTACTTGTAACAATATCAAATCTGAAACAAAAACAACAACAATAAACAGTGAGTTTATATATTCTTCCAACATTCATTGTAGTTGTAAGTAGGTTAAGAAAAAACAAAATAAAAACAAAAACAGCTTTTTGTTTTCGCAAGAAAATCAAAAAATAAAGCATATTGCCAGTTTAATTCTTTTAGGCCGTGCACTTGCCTGTTTATTATCAAAGTAATTTTTGGGAATACCAAATTTTTTAATTAACAAGATTTCGTTCAAGATTTTCATTCCTGATGATCTGGCCTAAGCAACCAGTGAAATGCGCATAGGAATAGCTTATCCCACCAAAAAAAAATTTAGATTACAAATAGTACGAATTGGAAATTAAGCACATTAAAACGAAACCTTGATAATGAAATGAATTTTTTTGTTAAAAAAAGAAAGTAAATATGGATGAAAAACTGATACCGATGAAAAACTAAGACTTTTAAGTTCCGTAGGGATAGTTTTAAGCAAAATTTGGTATATTATCGAATCTTATAGACTTTGTTAAGGGTGATAAGCTTTGGGGATATTGTTTAAAAGTTTGTTGGAAGCCCTAAATTTGTACTTTTAGATAAATTAAAAAAAAAAATTTTAAGTTTTTATAAACTTCGTGAAAAGTGCTTAGTTTTTAAACTATTTTTAAAATATTTTTTTTTTTAACTTTTTGCAGCCTTTTGTCAATTACTTACAATATAACCATATTCCTTTTGATCCAAAGATCGCCGTTAAATCCATTCAAATTCTTAAGTTGATGTTTTACTCTTTATTTCTTTACAATTTTTTTATTTAATTTATTTCTATAATTAATCATATTTAATATTTTTTTTGTTTCTTATACTTTATATAAGAAACAATTATTGTATATGTACAAACATATATGAATATATTTTTTTAACTTTTAAATGATTTTTTATTTAATAAAAACAATTTAATAAAAACATAACTATTTAACCGACGTTTTTCTAAAATTTATAATTATTTCGTTAAGATTTTTTATATTTATTTAATCAATTTGTTTGCAATGTTTCTACATATACAAACAGATTATTCAATTGTTTATATGTAATTATTATGCAGCGTTACTAAATAATCCGTTGCACGGGTTAAAACCAAAAGAGCTTTTGTGATACTAATATGGAAATTCCATACAACTTAACGGTTACTTTTGGAGTAAAAATTTAACAAAACAAGCTAAAATCTAAAACAATAGGAGACTCCACCTACAAAACAATAAAAAAAAACTAAACAAAAAGAAAAAGAAAAAAAAAACAAATCAAACGTTAGTATAAAAATAAAAGACAATAAAGAACAAATCGAAGGAAAAAAAAAATATAAAACAAACAAACCAGAAGGAATACAACAATAAAAACAAGAAGATGTATGTATATATTTATATGTATGTATACAATTTTGCTATATTGCCACCCGCATAAATTACAAAAGACAGTCAAGAGATTAAGAGAGAGAACATCATAAAACAACAAAGCAAAACAATTCAAACTCCAATTCCGTTACATACTCCAATCCCCGTTTATAAAATACAACATTAAAACAGCAAACATACACACGAACTCGTGTATTCAGCGTTGCCAGAAGCTTTGAAAAGATTTGGCGATGAAAAAATTATATTTTGAAGAGAAAAATCATCAAATTCTTTTGATTCAAACGTTTTATTACGAAGGAAATACAGTAATAATACTTCTTTAATATAAAAAAAAAGATTTCTTATTATTTAAACTATTGAAATTGAAGTATGTACATGATGTATACATACATAACGGCCGAATTTATACAAAATTACAAGGTGTAACTGCCTGTTTTAAGGAAATGAAAATAATATTTCGTGTGAGATATTATATTGAAGGGCGATTCTATTCTAGACAACTTTTAACATAAATTTCCAAATCACACTTTTTGACACTTTTTTGATGCCAATTAAAAGTAAAATATCTATATTTTATAATAATATAATTTTTCTAGACGTAAGCTTAAATATAAATTTGTTGTGCACTTCGAATCATTAAGATTCATAGATTTGGCGCGAACAGAAAATGCATTGCATGTTGCACCCGTCATGGCTTAAAGAGCAAATTTCTTATTCTTGGATTATATTTCTCTACGATGTTTGATTTGATAATCATCGTCTGGTATCTTTCACAATAAAAAAGAATAATACAATAACAGTTTAAAAATAAACAGAGTTTTGTGTTTTTGTGGTATGATCTTATGAAAGTGGGCCAATTTGGTTACACCCGTCATGCACTTTAAAGCTCTCTCGTGGCTATTTGATCGTTTCATATAAATTCTTGTAAATAGATAACAATAGTATATCAAAAAATGTTACCCCTTTTAGAAATAACTTAATTGCAAATGTGTTTCTTTCTATTAGTAAAAGACGTTTAAAGCGTCTAAATGTTGCACCCGTCAGAATAGAATCGCCCTGAAAACAAATAATAATATACGAAATTTAGTTTATGTTTTCAATAAAATTTTTCTCCCGAAATTGTATTGTTATTTAATTTTCCATTAAAATTTTTCTTAAAATACATCTCCAATTAATAATATTATTTTACAAATAAGAACGTTAAAAAATCCATCTAGTTTAAGTGGACTGGAATTTACTATTTATAAAGATTTCTATACTAAAATTATTGATAAATAAATTTTAGGTAAAAAGATTTTAGCTTGGGAGCTGTAAAGCTGATACATTGTAGGAAAGCTTAAAGACTTTATTTTTTTTACATCGTTTATCGATGATATTTTGTGAATATTGCATCTATTCAGAAAAACTCATTCGTTAGTAGTGGGTTTATTGTTAAATAATTTTTGTACATCATTTAAAAGATATTCTTTGTTTAAATACCTTCAATCATAAACCTCGAAGATATTACAAAATGAATTAATTTTCAAACTTTAAAGCTCTATAGCTTGCAAACTAAAAGATAAATTTAAACTAAATACTTGAACTTTTTTTATTTTTAATATACATATGGGCATTTCCTGGGGTCACGAACGTACGTTCGTACGATTTTGATGTACAAATAATATAGAAAACAAAACTTTTCCTAGCATTTTTTTTGCGATTCGATAGTTTTTGGGTAGCTCTATGTTTAGTGCAAAAGATATGTAGATTTCATCGAGTTTAAGTTTTCATAATAATAGCTATAAACATGTGGTCACGAACGTACGCAAAATAAAAGTCAACTTTGGCTTACAGTAGCGAAATGTAAAAATCTGCGCAATGGAACGGAATATTCAAAAGTGATTAATATATTTTAAAAGTGTATTTATGTAGGTCTCCATCCAGTATTTACAAAATAAAATATCTCTCTTGGTTTTTGTTTAATTGGCTAATGTACCGGTCGCGAATGTACGGGTCGCGAACGTACGATTTTTCCATATGTTTTTTTTATTGTTATCACCATGCATTTCCCCATAAATATCTTAAAATTTCCTTAACAAAAAAACTTAATACTCTTTTTACAATTGATTGCAATTAAGAGATTATGAGAAAGAGTGTAAACATAACATATTTTTGCATTTAAAATAAGTATATAAAAATGTATAAAAAAAGTAGAAAATATAAGAAAATATAAAATTTTCCAGTTTCCAGCGCAATTTCCTCAAGTAAAACAGCTGATATATGATATAAAACCAAAAGAATGGTTTATCCTTTTTTTTATAATATTAAATAATAAAAAACGATGATTATCAACATTTTGTTTTTTCGTCCTGGTAGACCATTCTGGGGAAATGCCCATATATAAAAAACGTTACTATTTTTCTTTTCACAAATATATATTTTCTTCAATATTTTCAAAATGAACATCCGCTATTCTAAGATGCTTGTTTAAAATATTTTGTATGCCCGGAAACAGTCATTCACGCTGATATAAAACTTTATTGTTTTAAAAATTTACTGTATAAAAAAAAACTGTAGAAACATTTTTTTATTTTTTTCAAAGATACTTAAAGTAAAAACTTACAACTTCTAACAATAAAAATCATCATGTGAGAAAATAAATCCTCAAGTCATATATGTGTTAAAAAAATCTTTTAAAATATGATAAAATCGTCGTTCTGGCAACGCTGCGTATATTTCCTGTACTAACAAGTTTAAGCTAAACATTAACAAACATATGTACACACACATACAAACATGTACTAACAGTACACTTTTGCTATTCTGTGATTGGTCGGATAAATTTCCAATTGCATTGTTTACATTAGGAAGTGTGTTTGTGTATGAGTGTTAATTATTTGAAGAAAAGGCAGAGAGGATTCTGTTAATACACATGCAAACTTAAGGAAATAGAGAGAACCATAAAATTGTAAAATTTTTGGTGGTTGTTTATTTATTTTATGGTTGTATATTTAATAAACACAATTTAATTGGTATATTGTTTGTTGGTTTAACTAAATTAAAATTTGATTTTTTTTTCTATAATAAAATTTAAGCAATTTATTTATTAGTTTTCTATTTATAGCCCCCCTCCAATAAAAAAAAACAGCAAATTAAACCGTTATATTACACTGGTTAACAAATTTTGAGTAAGTCGATTAAAAAAAATTGGTTATGACAATTGAAATTCAGATTTTTTCACGAAATATTGCCTTCCTTTTTTTTATTATCTGATAATTACAATTTTATGCTTAAATCAATTTGTTTTGCCTGAACATTTTGATTGGCCTGAACGGATTGACTTTAAATGTTCAATTTTATAAAAAAAAACTTAAAACAAATAATTTTTTTTTAAAATATCTATAAAGGCCTGTAATTCATTTAATTTTAATCCGATCAGCACAGAGGAAAAATATATCTATTTTTCTAATAATAGCTAATACAACTGCAGAAAAACACGAATATCTCGAAAACGCTTCTTAAGAAAAATAAAGTAATGCCAGATTCATGTTCAGCAGCCCCAATTAAGCTTAAGAAACATACATACTCTTTTTGAGGTTTTTATTTTGTGGCGAAGTGTTATTCAGCAGGGTTGCATACATGGCACTTTATGATGACTTTGAATTCCAATTAGAGTTTCTACGCGGGAAAGAATTCCCGGGAATCCCGGGACACTTTTTTTAAATGAATCCCGGGAAATTGTTTTCCGGGAATTTTCGGGAATTTTAGATTAAATTTTTTGAAATTTTAATTTCTTAGCAAAAAAACGAGCAATAAAATTATGTATAATATTTACTAAAATTACTAAAAACTACCTTCAAATCGAACTATTTTTACTACGCCAGTAAATCGACCGTCTTTTAAATTGCTGATGAAATGTCTAAAGAGCTTCTTGAAGTAGAAAATGAAAATGTACACGATACATCATCACCAACACCAGATGATGAACCATCTACAAATTCTAAAAAATAAATGTAAAGAAAATACAAAAGCCTGAAAATATCTTTAAAAAAGAATTTGACGTCTTTGAAGTCACGGGTAACAGGCCAACAAATTTAAAATCTTTGTATGATGCGCTTCTTACTATAAAACCAACGTCTGTAGAAAGCGAGAGCATTAGAAATGCTTTAATAATACTTAAAAATTTTTTCTTAAAAGAAAATTAATTTAACCAAGTTGCTATTAAGAAAACCTACTATATTTTAATAAGTTTTAATAATGCGTAATCTCAAAAAAAAAAAAAAAAAAAAATATATATACATACATATGTATATAATATGCACAATGTGTGCATTGCACATGTACGTGTGAATTTAACAATTTATTTGGTTTTGTTGTGGTTTTCTGTGGAATTAACAAAGCTAATTTTTTTGGACTGTTGTATATGTGTATATTCTTTTAAAAAAGTAAAAACTGTCGTCTTAAACTCATTTAATGAAATCATTGTTGTATGCAAAGAATCCCGGGATTCCCGGGAATAAGATTTTTTTCGTTTCGTTTCCCGGGAATAGAAACAGTCCGGGAAATTAGAAACCCTAATTCCAATATAAATAAAAAGCAACAATTTAATAAAATCTTTTAATTCTACAGCCTGGTAGTCTGTTCAGTATTTCGTGCGAAATGTTGTCAAAATGATAGAGTTTTATTCTGTTTATATTGCGAAAAACATACGAAATGTTTCTATCAACATTTTTGTTTTCCCTGTGAAACAATAGTACAGAAAAAAGTTCAAGAGTAAATGTAAAATTATAAAAACAAAATAAAATAAGCAACAAAAACTAAAATCCAAATAATTTCCAGATTAAGTTTCAGATCTTTAAAGACGGAGTTAAAGTATCTTTCCCACTTAAAGTAATGTGCATTTTATTCGTTGTTTTCTAAATTTTATTTTGAGGAATTGTGGGGGGCATAAAACCCCCCAAAAACTTTTACAATTCTCTAAGAAATATATACAGAAAAAAACTGTTAATCTTTACGACCGCCCAGTGTGAACACCAATTAATTGCGTAAATTACCAAGATTATGACGATGCCACAAGTCACACTTTGTCTCAGCTAGTTTAAATTTTGTATAAATTATTTAAACAAAAAAAAAAAAAAAAAAATCAAAACAATTCGACTTAAAGTTTTGAAGAAGAGTTTCAAACAAATTTGTTTCAATTTGATTAATTTATGGCGTCAGTATCATTGACAGGCATTAGTCATCTAAAAGTTTAAAAAAAAGAAAATAGAAATGAAATAGACCACACGTAGAGGTCTACATTTTTAACTAAACAGTGTTATTTTTATTTTTTTAATTTAAGTTAAAGAAATAAACTTTTGTGGCTTATTCCAAAAAAAGACGCCAATTTTGCAATTTTGTTTCCTTCTTAACGGCAGCTGCTTCTTCTACTTCGGCGATAAAATAAATATTAGTATTCTTAACATTCTAATCAATTTTCTACTGATGTTTATCATTTTTATAATGTTTTCACAGTCTTTTTGTCTCCGTTCAGTTGTTGATGTCGTTATTTTTCATAAATGCCGTTTACACATTTTGTCACCCGTATAAATGAAAAAAAAAAACAGAATTTGCTAGAAGTTAAAATGTTTCTTTTCAACTTTTTTGGTTGGTTGGTTGGTTGGTCTACCTTTGCTGCCTCCATTATTACGCCTGGAAATAATGATGATTTCAAAATATACGTTACTTCCACTTTTTTTTTCAAGTCTTACACATTTACTTATTTACTTTAACATGTGACATGTCAAGTGTAAAATTTTAAATAAGTTGGTACATGTGCAAGTGTATGCATTTTAATAGTTTGTTAAACTTTTCTCTATTTCCTGTCTTCATTAGGTTAGAAAAACAATAGAGCTTGTTGGGTGTGTAACATATTTAATTAGAGAAAAAGTTTATGGAGTTAGGGACGCACAATTGTCCCTTAATTTGTTGAAATGTATACAAAATGGTCGTTTTTGTTCTCATCTATTTCATTTCGAGTATAAATTGGCCAACGAAGCATTTAAAATGGCTACAGTTTAATGCAGCCATTTGGAAAACCAATTGTCTGCGCTTTCTATAATATAACCTAAATGGTTACGCTACAACGCAGAAGTGTTAGGGGTATTTGTAATGATGTTTGTGACTTTACAGTACTTTTAAAAACGGAAAGGAAGAAAATTGAGATTCGACGCTTACCCTGAAAGGTAGAATAAATCGTATTAAATTATAATCTAAATAAATACCCAACACTGCAAAAATGTTAAAGATTCTGATAATTGTAACGATTTTTTTAAAAACGTTCTAAGAGTGATAATTAAGGAGTTTCTTATACATCCTGAAATTACATAATTGAAGCACAGCCGCGAATGAAGTTTTAAGTTACAAAATAATTTTTTTCAGGAGAGAAAAAAAAAACGTTTTTAACAGATTATTAATTTTTTATTTTTTTTTTAGATTATTAAAAATAATGATAATAGAAATTTTTATGCAAAATATCAACAAATTTAAAACTTAAATTACATGGAAATTTAAGGTTTATAACTTTTTTTTAGTGGAAAAACGTTTCATATCCACAATCACGATGTCATTTAAAACGTTCTTCCACTACACAAAGCATCATGACTGATGGCTTTTAAAACGTTATTCCACGTTTAAAACCATTTACTTTGTATAATTTTTAAGTAACTTACAACGTTCTTCCACTAGCTGACTCTTTGTATGCCATTTTTAAAGGCTTTAAGGTGCATAATTGTGGGTGATTTGAGGTTTAAACAGTTTACGAGAGTAATGTTAACGGTTATCTGCAAAAAAAACAGTTTTCGCAAAAATTGGCTTTTACAACGTTATTCGCGGCTCTGCTTCAATTACAATATAATATCCAACCCTTGGTTAGTTCTGACTGGAAGGGGAAGGGAGTACACTCAGAGGTAGTGCTGGGAAACTATCGATAGTCTTAAAATATCGATAGGAAAAATATAGATATCGATATTT
The DNA here is from genome assembly GCA_930367215.1 of Pollenia angustigena. Classification (NCBI taxonomy): domain Eukaryota; kingdom Metazoa; phylum Arthropoda; class Insecta; order Diptera; family Polleniidae; genus Pollenia; species Pollenia angustigena. The sequence goes on along the minus strand of OV884057.1, from coordinate 5,455,983 downwards.
TTATTATTTAAAATTCAGCTATAAAGACATCTAACAGCAGCTATACACACACAGTTTTTTGCCGCAAGTTTTTACTTGCTATTATTAATTCGCGCTGAATAACAGCAAAGAATACAAACAACCAGAATGTCAATTGTTATGGATTGCTTAGCAGTGCTTTTTACTGCTAATTAAAGGCCTTTAAGTCGAAATTTTTACATGTTTATATAGGGACTGAAATGTCAAATAGTAGTAAAAAAAAAATGCAAATCTCAAATGCAATTGCAAGCATAGGAAAAAAAATGACCGACCATTAGAGGATAAGTCCGCTAGATTGATTACCTTTTTGGGTTTAGAATTTAGAAAATTTTTTAAAGTTGCAATGGAATATCTTATAGTCCCTGTTACTTCGGTTTCTTCAGAAAGGTACTTATCAATTTTTAAAAAAACTGCTATCTAAAATAACGTGCGTATATACATACGACTAATACATTCAATAAAGTGATAAAAACAACGAAATGTAGCCTTATAAAAAAATAATTAAAGTTTTTCTGCACGAGTACAAACATTCAGTCGATGGTAATATCGATATATCGATAGTGAAATCTGAACTATTGATAAATATCAATAGTATCGCAGTACTACTCCGAGGCACTTGGTCCAATAGTGATACGCTAAAAGTATTTTAAATCCAATGTGTTTTCCTAACAAACCTAAAAAAAATAAAAAGGACACACCCCCAAGATGGTCTAATCTATGAAAGAGTTGCATACCGATATGTCTCAGTATGCAGGACATTCACAAAGACGATTTTATACAGGGGGCTCATTTTGGCAGCCGTGGTCGAATACTTTTTCGATTCGAAAGCAATTTTATTTCTAACTCTTTCAACGATACTGAACGAATCGAAATTAATTTTGTCAGTGGTGTGAAAAAAAATAATTTCGATTTTTTCAGTATCGACTAAAAGTATTAGAAAAAAATTGCTTTCGAGTCGAAAAAATATTCTATTATGATTTTAGAATTAGCCCCCAGATTCCTTTTCTTCCTCGTCAAAGCAACTTGTACAGTAACTGCTACGAGAGTTAAGGCTCAGTTAGCCGGGAGTAACAGTAACGTTTAAAACCAGCTGATTCATTTTGTTGTATGTAAAGCAATTAGAACGATTACAGTTAGCAGTAAGATGTTACGTCTCAATCTGTATGAAATAGATTGGTCTTACTTTTTTACGGTAAGGTTACTGTTACTACTGTTACTACTTACGGCTAACTGAGCCTTAACCCATAAGTTCTGATATACGTTTAATCATACAATCTAATTCCTGTTAAAATAAGTTGGATGAAAACATTTTTTCACCACAGTGAAAAGAGTATATCGTTACCTAAACCGTAAAAGAACCGAACTAAGCAAAAATTAAAAGTTGATTTTTTATTGATTCTGGTGTATTGCACACAAATGTCCACAAAAAATTTTGGAATCTTTCGACCAAAATTAGAGGTCTACAAAAGATTATATGAAAAACGCTTAAATAGCAAACTAACAGTTTGCATAATATGCGGCGTTGCCAATTGTCAAACGATCTGAAAGGTGTTACAAGAAAAATAAATTATAAACAGTTTACGGCAATTTATCACATGTATCATACTGTAAAATTTTCAAAATGGTAAATAGGGCCTTTATATATCGAGCCCTAACAGCGAAAATAATGTAAGCGACATGATTTTCAATTTTCGTTTTTTTTAATAAATGACTTTATTGGCAACACTTGCATCATCTCCTAAAATATCATGGTCACATAATGTACCGTTACGATTTTATAGCAAAAACAAAATTAATATGAAATAAAACAAAAAAGCTCTCTCCTGTAAAATTTGATTTTTGGCGCTTACATTATTTTCGCGGTTAGGCGTCGATATATGTATATATGTTCTTGTCGCACCATGGTGAACAGTATATAAGATTCGGCATAGCCGATAATAGGACTTTAAATGGTTTTAAAACAAAGTTTTAAAGGGCTTATCACGACCGTTCATGATTAACTTTTTCAAAAATTCACTAAGTTCTTATAAGTAGTTGAACGGTTTAATTTAATTAATGTTGACTTCTCGTAAAAAACATTTACTTAAACATAAATTACTTAGAGTACGCATTAAATATTCTTACATTTTCAAACACTAACGTTCTACTTTATATGGGATGGTACTTATTCTACCTTTTTCTTTTAAAAAATAATTTCACATTTTATTTTTTTTTATTGTTTTTTTTAAAAACAAATTCACATGTATTTCATGAATGCGGGCTGATCAGGTGAAAAGTTTTTTATCCAAATGTGTGTTTTAACATCGTTGGCAAAACATTTACATCATTTTAGCATTTGGCGTTCGCTGTTTTCAAACTTGTAGTCATAATGCTATTTTAACGGTTTTTGTTGTTACTGGTGCGTTACTTTAATTATAATTTAGTCCTGATTGTCAATTATTTGCAAAATTGTAGAGAAAGGAAAGGGTCAGCTTAATGGGCTCATTAATTTTGAATTGAATTGGAAACAGAGAAATGAAAAAAATGAGGGAATAAAGATGAATTTTTAAATACTAAAATAAAATTAAAAAATTTTGATAAACATTTTTATTAAAATTAATAAAATGTTAAGTATTTGAATTTTAAAATTGTTTAAAAATTTAGCATTAAAATTATGTCAAACAAAAAAATTTCAATTACGAGAGTTTTAAAGAAGCTCTTAAATTTTAAAGACTATTGATTAAACTTTTCATTGACATAATTTTTTTAAGAAAACTAATAAAATTATTTAAAATGGATAATAATTTAAATTAAATTTCGATCTATCAAAGTATAAATACAGTTTATGTTAAAGATTGATTTTTGACTATTGACTGCCAGCAGTCATCAATGGCTGTGAGTGTTAAACGGCAAACCCCATTGAAGAGATTGAGTGGTTGCAATCGAAACATGTAAGGGTAACCTGTCCGTGAAAGCCTGGGTTCGATTCCCGCGGCATTCAAGAATGAAAAAGAATCAATAAATATTAATTAATTTCATGTTGTAGAATTCCTTTCTTCATAAAAATATTTTAATGAAAATTAAATTTGATAAACTTTAGCCTTAAAAAAATATTAAAAAATTTAAAAAAATTTTAAATTTCTAAAACATTTTTGATAAAAACTTTTTACTGAGAAAATTTTCATTAAAATTTTTTTTAAATATGTGTATCATTGATAACAACATTTGTCATTAAACACAAATTTAATGTGAATTTTAGTAGAAAAGTTTTCATTTCCTACAATATTAATAAACAGGGAAACCAGAAATATGCTCTTAAAAACCCGTTTTATGCGCATTAAATATGCAGTAAAAACTGGAAAATATGCCCTGAAAATTTTTTAAAATATGCCTTAAAAAATTCCAAAATTGCTAATTTGAAAACAAAATATTCAGTTCCATTTAATAAAAATAATCCTAAAATTATAATCGGTCAATCCCAAAAAATATAGTATTTATTTCATATAAGAGTTATTTTAAAAAACGATTCTGAGTCGATCGGTATACTAAATATATTGGTCCAGATTTCTATGTATTACACACATCGCCAAAAACGTATATAATTAATTTTTCCTTGATTTTTGCTTAAATAAAAACAACCTGATTTGTCTTACAATGTTTTAGTAAAAATTAAATAAGGATGGCGAAATTGAAGCAACACGTTGGGTATACAGATAGATATTTAAAACAGAAAAGCCAAAATTTTCAAAAAAATAATCTTTTTTTATTTGCTTAAGCTCATGTAGGCATCTTAAAAAGTTTAATATGTTTCAAAATATGCTTCAAAAAGGCAAAATATGCGCTATAAACTTAAAAAATGCTGCAAAAAGGCACTTTTTAAATAATTATGCAAAAAAATGCTGCAACCGGTAAAATATGCAAAAATATGCACTAACAAATCGATGCCAAAATTCATAAAAAGTTCTAAAACGAATATATATATTATTTTTGCCTTCATTGATCGCTCAAGGAAAAACATGCAATTGCATATTTTTGGTTTCCCTGTTAATAAACATTATTCACAAAAAAAAAAAAAAAAAAAAAAATTGCTGATGAATAATTTTCATTGAAAATATTATTGATAAACATATTCCAGTTAAATTATTTGTGATGACATTTTTCCATTGTTACTTTTCCAATATGATGAAAATTTTTCAATAAAAAGTATTTTTAGCCAAATTTTTAATTACAAATATTTTTGGTTAAAAATTGCCTTTGAAAATATTTTTGGTGATTTTTTTTTATAAATAATAAAATTTTATTAAAAACATTTTGAATATTTTTTTTAATTGAAAACTGGCTTTAATAATCTATTTTATTACTTTTTTTTATGAAAAGTTTTAATTGAAAACTTTATTAACAAAAATATTTTATTAAAATCTTTTTTGAACAAAATTTTCTTTTATTGAAAATATTTTTGTTTATATTAGTGGTATTCACACCGAGCTTGTTAGTTTGTTAGTCGTTAATCGTTACTTTTTTAAACGCTTTTTGTTTTTGTATATTTAACGCGCTACCGGATTAACATTTAACAAATTAACGACACGGCACCCCTGATAAAATAGTTGTTAGTTGGTAACTCACAATAAGCTGTTGCAGTTTCTAAATAAATATAATAAAAAAGTCATTTGTGATACATTTCTAAAAAAATATTTGTGTTTTGGCAATTTTCGTGTACATTGAGAGTGAGTATGTTAATTAAAAGATTTTTTTTTTTTTAAAGTTACCAGACTAAGAAAGTTTTAAAAAGAGGGTCGTTCACAGTTGGTCACTTTAACATATTAACAAACTACCGAGTAAAAAATTAACGAGTTCGGTGTGAATACCGCTATTTTTTTAACAAAAACATGTGTTTACATAGAACTTTATATAGAAACCATTTGTAAAACTGAAAGCTTTTCCTGGAATTTTTCTATGCGAACTTTAACGTTCGACATTGTGGAACAGGCTGATAAATTGTTGATGATTTTAAATATTTTTTAATAAAATTTTTTTATAGAAACTTTTTTTAAGGAAAATTTTGGATGAAAAAGTTAAATTAAAAAAATGTTTTATTGCAAAGTTTTAAAAACTGTTTTCATTAAATGTTCATTTTGAATTCAAAATTTTTTCATTTAAAAAATTTTGTTAAAGATTTTTTATTGAAAAAATATTGACAGAAAACCTGTCAAAAAAAAAACAAAAATTTATTTCGTTAATAAAATTTAAATTTTTCATAGTTTTTTAAACTCCTTTAATGAAATGTTTCTGTTTCGAACATGTTTGGTAAATATTTTACATTTTAATGAAAATTTTTGAAGAAAACTTTCACGGACAAATAGTTATTTTTTAATAAATATTGTATATAAAAATTCAACTGAGAATTCTTTTGATATCAAGCTTAGATTTTTTTCTTTTATTTCTAAAATAAAATCCTTTATTTAATTGAGTTCAATAACTTTAACTAGGACTTTCGCTTTTAGACGCCAGACTTTTTTTTTAAATTCAAAGCACGTGCCCATTTTAATACAATATCTTGTAAGTCTTACACCAAAATCCAGGCATTGAAGCCACGTAAAACCAAACTGCCAAAGGCTGACTTAAAGTCGTATAGACGACAAAACATTTTTACAGCCTCCTTCTGCATAATTCAAGAAACCAGCAGATACCACTCGCATACATCTGCTCAGTCTCTGTGACATGAGTTGCAATTGAAAACAGTTAAGAAGAAGGAGAATATTTGTTCGTACCACGAGGTAAATTAATTGTTATTTGGTGTGTGCTTCCTTCCACCTGTTACCAACGCGACAGAAAACAAACCGTTCGAACAGAAGAACTCAGCAGAATATTAAAAAGAGATTCATAAATGTGAAGACTTGCACGCGCACGCGTTATGCCATGAAATAAAATCAAAAGTGTGTATTTTGTAGATACAAAATGATAAAAATAGATTTTGTTTATTTTAAAACGACTGTATGACGGCCGACTGCATAAGTGAAGAGTCATCCTTTTGCCTATAAAGTGCTTAATAACAGTTTGTTTAACTCTAATCGATGATTATTAATTTTAAGCTGATATGATAAGTGATGATGAAGAAGAATTGAATTCTTGGGCTGAAAAATAAAACAACCTTAAAAATAACAAGGCATAAAGAACAGTAGCAAAAACTTCGTTATCTGTGGCAAGACACATACATAAATAGTGGCATTAAACTTTTCTTTAAGGATATACTTAGATAGATCAGTGTTATTAGCAGTTATGCGGGATTAACTGATAAGAACAATTCAACCGGGTGGTCCCGTTTTGAACTAAATACAGTTTCTCTTCTGATTAGTCTTCCAAATAAATTATAGATCTATAAACTCTTTTCGTCCAGTAGAAGTTCTTTAAGACTCATATAAAATCGTTATTTCATTTAAAATAATTAACTTCAGTTAAAAGGAGATACACAGTACTACCACTATGTAAAAATATGAGATGATAATTTCGATTTCATTTTGATTATAGAGCAACAACATTGAAAACAAAAAAAGAAAATTCAAAATTGAAATTTAAACTGATCTTGAAGCGAAAAAATAATTAAGATTTTACAAATGACTTGAGTTTATTTGAGGGCTTATCTTACGGCAGTTAAAAATTAAGAAGAAGTATAAATTAAAAATCCTTTTTGTAAAACATTTTGTGTCTTTGGGTTATGCAGCATTTGAGGCAATATTTACTTTTATTTTAAAAGCAACCAATAATTATTTTTTTTTATTTCAAATGGCATTGAAATTTTTTGATGAAGTTTTCATTCTTTTATTTTTTTATATGTACTTTTAATTTAAATTGAATCTTGGCAGAAGTATCAAGAAAAACTCGTCATTTGTATTTAAGATTTGGTTTGCTACAGTTGAGGACAAAAATGTTGTGTGTATAAAAATTGTTCATTAAAATTTTACATTAAGTAAAACAATTCTTTAATCTTCAAATTTCGTTAAAACAATTTTTGATGAAGTTGTTCTTAAAGAGATTTCTAACGAATGTTTTTCATCAAAAGAAGTTTTGCTTAAAATTTTTTATCTAAAAGAAGTGCAATTAAAGTTTTCAATAGAAAGTTAACATTGTCATATTGCAATTTTTGTTGGAGCAATTTTAGAGTTTAGTGCCGGCTCACACACGTCAAGTTTGACTCTTCAAGTCTTTAGCTTTTAGGAGAGAGGGGTGAAAAATGTAATTCCGTTTTCCCATTAACTTAATGATGAAATTTTTTGTCCTCGGATGTTTAAACAAATTTTATAGAAATTGTTGAACACATTAAAAATTAAAAAGAGTTTTACGAGACATTTCAGAGGATTTTTTCCAAAACATTTATTTGAAATGTTAATTGTAGAGTACTTAAAATTCGGCTTAAACCCATCTCCGGCTACTGGTTCTTAATTTTATTTCCTCATGATCGTTTTGTATTTGATACTCTGATGAATTTGATTTTGGTTTGTTTAAATAGCCCTGGGCTTTTAACTGCATCTCATAAATTAGTTGACAGTACCATTGATCGGTGGCTCCACCTCTGCGATATCTGTTATATAATCAAACACAAACAACATGTTCATTTTCTCGCAGCCTGTTGCCTCTTCGTCTTTGGCTTCAAAGAGTGTCAGCATGCCTGTTAGCTGGGCACTTTGTGTCAAACACAATGAAATTCCAGACACGTTTTGAGGGCAGTTTTGTTCCCCAAAAAGTTTCTTGTTGATTTATGTTTTTGTGGCATTCAAGAATACATTGTAATTTAGTTTGGCATTTTGTTTGTGTGTGCGCTCGTTCTTTGCTTTTGAAAGCTTTAGGGCATTAAAGTGTTGTTCAAACAAGAAGTTGCTACTGCTCTGTCATTATTGTCACCAATGGCGACAAAAATCGATTTAGAAGATCACGTCCTCCGACATTAACATGATGACGGAGGATGCGGAAGACAATGAAATTTGACGATAGACTGGAAGGAAGGAAGAAGGAGGGTATTGCGAAGTTCAGCTGAGGTATAAAGTAGAGCGTACAGTTAGATTTAATGAAGTACATACTTGTATGTTTTGTATGATGTGAGAGATTTTTCAAGCTTTTAGCTTCATAATGATCGCAAGATTGGGAACTTTAAGATGCGTTCATAATGTCTAAAGGACGCGTGGTTGTGTTCTTGGAGGATTTATAGCTTCGGGCATACATATTTGGTTCTCCACACTCTAGTGTGATGTTACAAGCAAATATTGTATGTTCGAAAGGTGACTGAATCAGTGTTCTTCATTATAATTATTTGTGAATTACACACATTTTCCTCACAATGATTATTTGGTGTTAGTTACTGCTTGCTTCTTTTAATTTTTGCAAAATTTGTTTTAAAAAAATTTAGTTTTTTTTTGTTCGTTTTTCTTCTGTCAATATTTGTTCACTCTGCTTATATAATTTTTCACAGAATTCCATTTATTTTTAAGTGAATTTTCGTGCAATATAATGAACATGTCTATCTTTTCTCATTTCCTTTATGTCAGCGGCTGTCCGCCTCTTGTTGTATTCTCTACATAAATTTATCATTAAAATTGATGAATTCTCATTTCGCTAAAAGTCTCTTTTTGGCGTAAATTGCTGCAGTCATTTGGCCGTCATCTCTAAGCGATAATGTGATGTATTGGACTTTAACTTGAATGGACATATTCTAAATTTGTGTTATATGAAGTATCAAAACATTATTATTAAATGCACTTGATCATTCAATAAATTTAAATAAATTTTGTTAGTTTTTTTAAACAAGGTGCTAATCACGATATTCAATTTTGGGGTTTTATGTTGGCCCGAGGACTGGATGATTTATGCAAAATATAATTTGCGATATGGTGAGTAAATTCAAAGGAAAGAAAAAAAAATTTACGCCTGAATGTTTTAACAAATTTTTCGTCAAAAAGATTTTGATGCAAATCAAACAAACAAAGAAATTACTTGTGGCCAAATAGCACATATCAATGGTAATATCCAAAAAGTTAGAAGTTCTAGTTTAAAATACTGGCCCAAACCATTCCAAACAAAGAAGTTAAAAAAGTATAGTCGGTCAAGTCAGACCATATGATACCCTACACCACAGAATTTAGAGAAAAAAAAACTTAAAAGGAAGGTATATCATTAAAAGCTTTTTTCGGGAGTAGAATTTGTATTTAATGGGACAGTTAAACATTTTAGGTAGAAACAAGTTTTTATTAAATTTTATTTTTGTTAAAAAATTTGATTAAAATTTTTTGTTATATGCAACAATTTTGCTTTAATTTGATTAAAATATTTCGTTAAAAAAACTTAGAACAATTATTCTTAAAAAAATATTTTAAGAAAAATATTTCGATGAAAAGTTTTCGTTAAAAAAATATTTTTTTTTATTATCAACAAAAATCGGGAATTTAAAAAATTTATAATCGCCAAATCCTGAACTTTAAGATTCGAATTTTGAAATCCAAAATTTACAACTTCCGATATCAAATGCGGAATTAAGAAGCTTTATTTAGGGAAGCCGGTGTTTGTTATACCCAGGGCTGTGGGGTCGTCAAAAAATTGTTTTGACTCCGACATCAACGACTGAAATTTTTCAAGTCCGACTCCGACTCCTGCTCTTACATTGATGCTGAATGTATATGAGACTGGTCCTTATTTGACTTTGAATTCTTTCTTTTAATGCTGTACCTTTTAAATGGTTTATTATAGCAAGGAAATTATTCTGTAAAAATTTCAAATCGATATTTTAAATATTGCATCGGCAATTTCGAAAAATTTTTATTTTGGAAATTATTTGAAATTTTTTTTTTAATTTTTTATGCAGAACAATTTTGGAGTCGGAGTCGCGAGTTTTCATGGCTACTTTGACTTTGGGGCAAATTACAGTATTCGATATCGATCGAAACTATAGAACAATTCAAATGGAAATTTCGATCGATATCGAATGCCGTAATTTACCCCCTGTCTCCACAGCCCTGGTTATACCATAAAGAAGAAAATTCTTACGCTATGCCGGGAAGCTTAAGTTAGCAATTCGGGATTTTAAGTTTCGGGTATATAACCCCAACCGAAAAATATAAATGAAACATTTCCATAATTAAATTAGATGACAACTTTTCGTTAAACAAATGTTTAATACACATATTTCGTTAGAAAAAATTTTGATGAAAATTTATGTTAATAAAAAAATTTCGTCAAATATGTTTTAATGGAAACTTTTTTTAATCAAACGTTTACTTTTATTAAAAACTAACACCTTTAATCGTTGACAATATATTTTCGTTGTTGTTTTTTCTTAAAAATCATTCGATTTCTATTTAATAACTTTTTTACCTTAGACACGCCCTTATAACTCTCAAGTTAGAATATTTTTATTATAATTTTAATATTTCTAAAATTTCAGCGGGTGTATTATGCAGTTTCTGTTAATATTTGAAATTAGCATGCGGCACACTCACTTCTCAGTCACACTCACTTCAGTGAAAAGTGGAATTTGATTACTTTCTAATGGACACCTTGAAGTCATTAAATGCTCCTTTTGTTTTAGTTAACCGAGAACAAACTCATAAATTACTCAAATTATTTGGCCCTTAACGACCTTGTTGCCCGTTCTATGCCTGTCTGTTCGTATATTGTGTCACTGGATGCTTAAAACACTTTTAAAACGATTTTCGCTCAAATCAATTCGCAATGCTAAACATTTTTGGTGTTTTTTTTTTGAGAGAATTTTTTCCACAATTTTTTTTAGGGATTTTTGGGTGATTTTTCTTTTCAAGTCAGGGTTCTTTAGTTTGTGTGTTTGATATCGATGATAATATTGAACGTACGCCCATGAAACAAAAGCTGCATTATTGTCCTTTTATTTGTTGTTTGTCCTTTTTTTTATCCTGAAGCAGCTACAGCAGCATCAGTATCAGCAGCAAATACCTTTTGTTGGCGGAAGCAATCAAGCGTGCCTATAAAAATTGTTGGGCCATTGTGCAATTTTTGTGTATTTTGATTTGTTCTTTTTTACCTTTTTGTTAATGATTATTTGTTTGTGCGTGTGTAAAGTTTACAAACACAGATACTGATTTAAGGTTTATGTAATTTGTATTGGGTTCGTTAAATCATTGTTTTGTGTTGTGTTGTAATCATGTATTTATAATAATAGAATGTTAATTTTCGGTTATATTTGTGTGTTTGATCATTAATAAATGCAATAACTACAACAGAAAAACAGCAAACAGGAACAAAGGAAAGCATTTGCCAATCGGCAATAAACTGCAGCAATAGTGGAAGTTAAGTGCGAATGTGAGTATCATCATCATCATCATCGTCATCATCATCTAATGATTTAGCTAATAAATTAAACATTTTGACACTTTTTTGATGGCTCAAAAAAATAAATATTTGCTTTGAATGTTTATTTGTTAGATAGATTGAAAATAAATAGATTCTATATTAAACCTTATAAAATATTTCATGGAAATTTACAACTATTTACACAAGGTATCGTCACATTATACTTCCCTACTAGTATTTGGAAGATTGTTTTATTAAAAATCACCTAACTAAGTCTTCCTCTTCTTAAACAACAATTTAAATTAAAAATTCTTAAAAATTATAGATCTAGGAGCAGATCTATGAAATTTGGCAAAAATATGTGTTGTTGTCATAGGCTAGTAGAGCTCGTAAATCATTCGCAAACGGTTTGAATTAGGACTGAAAAATGAGTCAAAAAAGACTCTTAGACGATCAGAAATACGGCTAAAAAATGAGTTGAAAAAGACTCGAAAACAATCAGAAATACAACTAAAAAACGACTCAAAAAAGACTCGCAAATCATTAAAAATATGAGTCATAAATGAGTCGAAACTGATCAGAAAAGCGGGTAATAAAAGACTCCTCAAGAAGAGTCCCGGGTAGGGTACCATTTTCTCCCGAGAAAACAATTATTTATGATGAGAACATGAGCTCATATATACCTATTTTAATCGCGCAGAGGAGTCATAAGTGACTCGAATATGATACATTTTTTCATAAAATGCTTGCAGGGTTGATGTTAGACAAACATCATGTTTGCCAATTTTTTGAAAATCTAAAGTTTTTTTTGGATTTTTTTTTCAATTTGCAGTTTGATAAATTCAAATTTCATTGTTTCGTAGTTTTTCTCACTTATATTTCTGTATTTATTTAATGAGTTTATTCTTTGGTTTATCCATTAATTTTCAAGTGATTGAATGCTTTTGGGCAATTTCAACGTCGTTTGCATACAAATGTTTAATTGTGGATACGTAAAATAAATTATTTTTTTATAAAAATAAAATAACTTATTAAGAAGTCTTTAGTATTGAAAGATTTAATGGCTGCATAATATTAATCCCGGATTTTTCAATAAATGAAATATTTCACATTGTAATTAATTTTAATTGTTGTTTAATAAATAAATAAGAAATATGTATTCAGTAAAAAATTTTGTACAAAAAAAAAAAAAAAAAAAATATTGTCCCATGACAAGAAAAGCTTAAAAGATCTCAAAAATTGTATGACAATTGAAACAAATTTATATGTGTTTCGTTAGAAAATTTTCGATGCCAAATTTTCATTTGTTATATTTTTATCAAGGCCCATTGAAAAGGTCTGCGCAAGAAGCCTGATGATCATTGTTTATGTTCTTTTTAGTTGTCAAAAGTTGTTTACATTTTGGTTACATGTGCATGTATACGTTTGTTTACGTTCATGGTATGCCACACATACACGTTTTTTTCCTTTTGCTTTGTATATGTGGTAGTAAATTTTTGACAACTAAAAAGAATCGTTTTTTGTTTTTGTACAAGTAAGCAGACCTGATAGATGGGCCTTGGTTATATTTTTATTAAGAAAACTTGCTTAGATTTCTTTGATTATAATTAAAGTTTTCATGAAATATTTTAGTTCAACAAGTTTTTAGCAAAAACTTTGATGAACCTTTTTCGTTAAAATATGGTCGATAAAAATATTTTGGTAATAAAATTATGACGAACATTGTTTATACAATTTTATATGTAGTTTTAAAATGTTTTGAAAAACATTTTTCGTTTTAACAAAATGGTGATGAAAACTTTTCGTTTAAACAAATTCTTGATAAAATCATAAAGAATTGTTGGTGAAAACTTTTCGTTTAAAAAAAAAAAAAAAAATAAAAAATTCGAGTTTTAATAATTTGTATTAAAATTATTCGTTAGCGAAAATTTATTTTTAAATACGGTGGTGTAAGAAATCATATGTTTGGGCTTGACCGAAGGTACTTTCTTAATTTTTATTTGTTAATACATACAGATTTTGTTTTTTAATTTTCTTTGAATATTTTGTTACAAATTTCTTGTATACGAAATGTTTTCTCAAAAGTTTTTATTGAACTTTTGATAGAACTTTTATTTAAATAAATTTTTTTCGAGATAATATATACGTGCTTAGGAAAAGGGCAGTAAAATTAACTTATTGCCTTTTTTTTAGCTTTGATTCCAATAATTCCTTTAATAATTTTATGCTCAATAATTAAAAAATTAATCATTTAAACTATTATTTCAAAGTAAGAGCAAATAACTCTGATGATGAGAATGTGGCTATTCACGAAACATGTAAGTTCGACCCGAGTTCGAACCCCTGCACTAAAAAAAAAAAAAAAATTATCAATAAATTTTAATTTATTTCATGCTGTAAAATTTCTTTTTTTATTAAAATAATTTATAAAAAATTAAATTTGGTGAACTTAAACTTGATGAACACCTCAATAAAAACTACAAGAAAACTAATTGTTTGTAAAATATTTTAAATTAATAAAATTTTTTTTGTAAAATCTCCGTTTAGTATGGTTTATGAAAGTTTTTTTTTCCAATAAGTTACATTTATCCAGGGTTGTCAGATTTTTTGAACACCATCGCCAAGCCGGATGTCAGAAATCGCCAAAAAACGCTAAACGTCAATTTTGTTCAGTTTTCGTATTTTTTTTAAATCACATTTTGCATACAAAAAAAGCTAGTATAATATTTCAGTCAAAAATCGCCAAAAACTGCGAAAAAAACTAAAAAGTGGCCGAAAGTAAATTTTGTTATTTTATACATATCGCTCATTTGTTGCAAAACCGGCATAACTCAAAAAATCCATTTCGAGATAAACGCATTTAAAGTTTTTGATTTGATCTAACTACTACGAAAAAAAGAAGACACATTATCTTCAAACTGGGAAAGTATAAAAGATATAAAGATGAATTTAATACACAATATAAAGAAAAACAAAGCGAACAATTCTGCATCTCTAACTCCAAAATTTCATTTTTTGAGTTATGCCGGTCTTGCAGCAAATAAGCGATATGTAATCCTTTAATTCCCTGTGGAACATTGGGCCGCAACAAATGTTTTCCATTGTATTTTATCAGTGGACATCGTTTTCATCTCATTCCAGGACACGCCATGCTCATGCAACTCTCAATTTGGCGTCTCCTTGGGGGTTATATTCCTCAGACTGTCGAGTAAAATCATGTGCTGGCTTTCTCATTGTGTGTCCTAGATAACTTAATTTACGCAGCCGGATATTTTTACTAAAAGGAATTTGATGGGTAAAATTCCACAACTCAAGATTTGAATTCGTGGCAGGTCACAATATCCTTGCAATACGCCTGAGGCAGCGGTTTACAAAAGCTTGCATGCAACTCATTTTACGCCTCGAAACATTCCAGGTTTCACAGCCATGCAGAAGCACAGATTTTACGTTGCTATTAAAAACCTTGATTTTAGTGTGAGTTGAGTTATTTTGAGATCTCCAGAATTTATTAAGCGTGCCATACGCTTGCTTTGCCTTACACAGTCAATTCTATATATCTTCTTTGCTGCGCCTTATTTTTGAAATTTTGCTTAGTTTCTGTTATTTTTTTTAAATAACATAAAACGTAGATCATATATTAAGCTCAGAACACAAAAATTAAGTAAACAAGTCTAGAAGATCGTACACTTCAGCCTCATCGATTTCATTACATACTATTAGAATAAAATAGGGACTGAATAAAAAATTCTCTTAAAATCATAACAAAACAAAAATTATGTGAAAAATATTAGCCAGATTATATGGTAAAAATAGCCAAGTAAATCGCCAGTCGCCAAATGGAAAATCCCACCGCAAGCACTTTTCAAAATCGCCACGTTTGCCGAGATAAAATAGAGTGAGAGAAAGAGAGAGAGAGAGAGGTAGAGAGATAGAGAGATAGAGATAGATAGAAGAGAAGTGACAGTACATTTAATTTAATAAAATCAACCGAATATTTTACAAAATATTTGAAAAACATTTTTAAACAAAAAAGAAAAACTCCCACGATTGATTTAAAAAACTACACCGTTGATTAAATCCACCAAAAACCCCTTTCCCAAATGATGGATTGATTGACTTAAAACAAAATTTATTTGGAATAGACTCTTAACAATCTCATCATCTCAAACTTCCATACAAAGATTTACCATTAAAAGATATTTTCCGTCTCTTGCCTCTTTTTCAAGTACTCATAAATATTTTAAAAAGCACATGCCAATTTATTGTTATTCGTACTCCTGCCATTGTCTCTTCATGTCACCATCATGATCGATTGATCAATTGTCAATTTAACAAAATAATGAACAGAAGAAGCCAAAACTAAAAACACATTTTCGTAGGCAAATTCTAAATTGCATTTGTCATTTGGATTTGAATTTTAAAATCCTTTATGAATGTAGAACACA
Source organism: Pollenia angustigena (assembly GCA_930367215.1). NCBI lineage: Eukaryota > Metazoa > Arthropoda > Insecta > Diptera > Polleniidae > Pollenia > Pollenia angustigena. The sequence goes on along the minus strand of OV884057.1, from coordinate 5,440,234 downwards.
GTGACTGCCCGTTAATGAGTCAAGAACTCCTTTATTTATATTTCAAAGTAGTACTCCTGGCTATTTATAGGCAATTAAGGCAGATGTTGAAATTGCAAGTACGTTGCTTTTTCCAGTTGTTTAATAAATAAATTCATTAAGATTTAACACTCTTTTTATGGTCAGCTTTCAAAAAGTAGGTAAAAAAGATTTTTTGTATTAAAACGCATACACTGAAGAAAAAATGTTTTAAAAGGAAGTACATTTTTAAAAATAAAAGTAGTTTTTTACAAAGTACTTTTTTAAGTTTAAGGCGGCATTAATACGATGATTTTTAAGACATAGAAAAAAGACAAGATTTCTGTTCTTCTTGCTTAAAGGCAAACAAATCTCAAATACTATTGATGAAGATATCTAAATAATATTCGGAACAAGGAACTTTGACAAAAATCTTGACCTCATAACATTATTTTGTTGTGGCGGGTCCTTGACTGCACATGGAACGCAAAAAGGGTCCACTTTCAAAAATTTGTTTTTTAATACTGTTGTGTAGGGTATCTTATGGTCGGGCTTGACTCTCTTTCATACTAAACTCAATTTTATTAAAGTTCCTTTTTTTTAAAGAATTTTTTTTCCCAACTTAGACCATATTTACATTATGCAATTAACGCCGCAACTTTCGCATGCAACTTTTTGTTCGTTAGCAAGAGGTGTAGGAAAGAAAAACGGGGTTGAAAAAGTTGAAAAAATGCTTCAAAAAAATTTTAATGTAAATGTGAAAAGAGTTTCGTAGCAACTACTTTAAAAGAAAATAGAAAAAAACTCGGCGTTAATTGCATAAATATAAATGCGGTTTTACCTTTTCAAAAAATGGACAGACCTTTCATAAAAAGTACGTTTATTATGAAAACTACTTTTTTATTTAAAATTACACTAACAATAGACAGATTTTCAAAAAACAAAGAAAAAGTTTTCATAAAAAGAACCTTTTCATGAGAGTACTTTAAAAAAAGGGATTTTGTACAGGGTTATAAAAATTGAGGTCGAAACCAAAAACTGTTAAACAAAAAAACGAAAGTTTGTGTACAACTTTTCGCTTTTTTATTTGGTTTGATAGCGACTGTTTGCATTTAACGAATCCGAAGTAAAAGCAAACATTTTTTTTTGGCCAATGACAAATGAAGAAGAAGAAGAAATTACAGTTTTTCTAATTTGACTGCAGTTTTTGATGATTTTGTACACAAAAACTGAATAAGAAATTCTCTTTTTTTTTAACAAAAAACTGTCTTCTTTCCAAAACATCCCTCTTTCGCATAAAAAATGCATTTCTCGAAAAGTACTCTTTTACAAAAAGTAACTTTTTCTTTATTCTGGCAAAAAAGTTTCTTTATTGGGATATTTTAATAGTTTTTCTCTCTCTGTTTGTTTCAACTCTTGCTAAACACCAGAGCTGTAAAAAGCTGCAATCAATTGGCATTGAAGTTAAAATTATTTCAACCAAACTGATTTCGAAATTAAATCTTGTCAAAATTACAATATGTATTTTTTGATTGCAGTCATTTTAAAATCATAGGCGATCTTTACTTAAAGATAAGTTTATAATTCTGTTATATTTACAACGTATGTATTGTCAATTAATAAATCAATTGATTTTTGTTTTGGTTTTTGCCAGTTGCGTTAAGCAGGGCTTAAAAAATGCAGTCAAAACCAAAAACTGTCGAACAAAAAACGAGTTGGTTTGACAGCGACTGTTTACATTTAATAAATCAGAAGTAAAAACAAATTTTTTTTTGGCCAATGACAAATGAAAAAGTGTTTTACTGTGGTAATTTTAACACTACAGCTGGTGATTTTTTAACCACAGCGTTGTAAATTATAGTTCAATACATTTTTTTGTTGCGTTGTTGTAAATATTAGAACTTTAACTACATAATCAAAATTAACAAAATTAGACTACTCTTTTTAGAAATCATTTAATGTAATCAGTTCGATCACAATCAAATTTTAATTAAAATGATGCGATTTTAATCCATTCCTCTAAATTAAATATGCAGTGAAAGTTCAAAAAATTAATATTAACTTGGAATCTAGCAGTTTCAAAATCAGCTTTATTTCTAGAAAAAGGAGTTTAATTTAAAAAGAACGAATATTTTGATTCTGATTAAATTTAGGTTGAAATTACGGATTAAATTGCACTTCAATTATTGCGATCAAATTTGATTAAAATCAATTTTGAATGCAATCAAACAATCAGCAATCATTAACGAGAAATCATTCGATTGCAATATTTTACAGCTCTGCTTAATACGCTTTATCTTAATATTCTATTTGAGTCTAGAACTTAAACTCTTATGAAATCTATAAAATTCATGTTGATGTTGATTTTGTTTTCTTTAAGCTTTAAAAATTAACCAAGCAATATTTTATTAAATGTTTTGTGGTAAAAAGAACCACAGACAAAGAGTGAAATATCTTACCTTGTACTGACTGCGACTGCGTACTGGCACGAGTTTAAAAGAGCCTGCAACGGCAGGTGGCATACGTCTTAAGCACTTAACCAGCCAAGCACGAGTTTAATTTTCAACTTTTTTTTTATTTTATTTTAACACATTTTCTGATTTTGTTGTTACTTTATTTTTTTCGCTGTCTTCTTCTTGTGCTGATTCTTTGTACACCACAGGATTTTGTCTCGGTGTGTCTGTGATTGCGTCTCTTCTACCTCTTCAAGGTTTAAACTACAAAACGCAGGAGATGAAGTGCGAATTATGTCGTTTGTAGTTGGCACTTAAGTTGTTTTTGTTGTTTTTTGTTGGTTAAGGGATTTCATGTTCAGCAATTGTAATTGTGGCATAAATATCCAGTTTTTTTTTACTGCATGACTGAGGTTAAGACAGACATTAACATTTAAATGATTTTATTACAAAACGACATTTCTTTGTAAACAACAACACTCGGCCCAGACTGCAGCTGAGGTTCCCTAAGGAGTCTTTCTAGACATGTCTGTTAAAGAGCCAAATGAGAAATTATTTTTATGAAAAACTCTACATTTAATTGCCTGTGTTGACATATTACCATCAATATTGAAGAAGAATGTGCCAATTTTTGTTTGGAAAGTACCTACTTTAAGGTGTGTGTGCGTGTGGTCAAATATTTGAAAATTTGTGAAAATTATCAAAAATAATTAGTATTGTGGTTATTTTGTTGAACTATTTATGGTTTTAAATCCAAATTTTTAATATTTTTAATTAGGCTTAAGTTCATGAAATTTAATTTTTATTAAATTATTTTTATGAAGAAAGGAATTATACAACATGAAAATTAATTAAAATTGTTATTGATAATCTTTCATTCTTGACGTGGCTCGGGCTCGAACCCTGGCCGGCAGGTTACCATGACATGTTTCGATCGCAACCACTCGATCTCCTCAGATGGATTTGCCGTCTTACACTCGCAGCCATCGACGACTGCTGACGTCACTAGTCAAACATCAATCCTTAAACCAAATTGTATTTTAACATTTGGTAGATCGAAATTTGCTTTCCTGAATGATTATCCATTTTAATTGATTTTACATGTTTTTCCTTTACTTCTGTTTTTTCGTACTTTCGTCAAGAATTTTTCTTGAAGTCCAAGTACATTTTTTGTTTTTTCACTTTGTCTTTCTCTTTTCTGTTGACCTTTTTCAGCACAACTTGAAGGACAAATGTACACATAGAGCTCGTGCCTTAGCTTTAACGATAATTAGTATTGTGGTTATTTTGTTGAACTATTTATGGTTTTAAATCCAAATTTTTAATATTTTTAATTAGGCTTAAGTTCATGAAATTTAATTTTTATTAAATTATTTTTATGAAGAAAGGAATTATACAACATGAAAATTAATTAAAATTGTTATTGATAATCTTTCATTCTTGACGTGGCTCGGGCTCGAACCCTGGCCGGCAGGTTACCATGACATGTTTCGATCGCAACCACTCGATCTCCTCAGATGGATTTGCCGTCTTACACTCGCAGCCATCGACGACTGCTGACGTCACTAGTCAAACATCAATCCTTAAACCAAATTGTATTTTAACATTTGGTAGATCGAAATTTGCTTTCCTGAATGATTATCCATTTTAATTGATTTTACATGTTTTTCCTTTACTTCTGTTTTTTCGTACTTTCGTCAAGAATTTTTCTTGAAGTCCAAGTACATTTTTTGTTTTTTCACTTTGTCTTTCTCTTTTCTGTTGACCTTTTTCAGCACAACTTGAAGGACAAATGTACACATAGAGCTCGTGCCTTAGCTTTAACGATAATTAGTATTGTGGTTATTTTGTTGAACTATTTATGGTTTTAAATCCAAATTTTTAATATTTTTAATTAGGCTTAAGTTCATGAAATTTAATTTTTATTAAATTATTTTTATGAAGAAAGGAATTATACAACATGAAAATTAATTAAAATTGTTATTGATAATCTTTCATTCTTGACGTGGCTCGGGCTCGAACCCTGGCCGGCAGGTTACCATGACATGTTTCGATCGCAACCACTCGATCTCCTCAGATGGATTTGCCGTCTTACACTCGCAGCCATCGACGACTGCTGACGTCACTAGTCAAACATCAATCCTTAAACCAAATTGTATTTTAACATTTGGTAGATCGAAATTTGCTTTCCTGAATGATTATCCATTTTAATTGATTTTACATGTTTTTCCTTTACTTCTGTTTTTTCGTACTTTCGTCAAGAATTTTTCTTGAAGTCCAAGTACATTTTTTGTTTTTTCACTTTGTCTTTCTCTTTTCTGTTGACCTTTTTCAGCACAACTTGAAGGACAAATGTACACATAGAGCTCGTGCCTTAGCTTTAACGATAATTAGTATTGTGGTTATTTTGTTGAACTATTTATGGTTTTAAATCCAAATTTTTAATATTTTTAATTAGGCTTAAGTTCATGAAATTTAATTTTTATTAAATTATTTTTATGAAGAAAGGAATTATGAAAAATTTAAAAGGAAACTTGAATTTTTACAAATCCTCTAAAAATTTTTATTAAAATCCACAATTCCCATAATTAAATTTTGAAACATTAAAAACCGCTAATAAATTTGGAACATGTTAAGGGTGTGTGTTAACATAAAATTACCAATACTTTAACAAATTGCCGACATTAAGTGTTTTTTTTTAGTAAAAAAGAAACAATTTTTTGTTTATGTGAAATTCCCAACAACCCAAAATTAAATGGTTTTTGTCAAGAAAACATTTAACACCACTTCGTTTAAGTCTAAACTTGTATGTATTAAACTCCGCATTTAGGGGTTATTCTTTAAAATTCAACCAAACCGAATTGTTTAACTGTCCATTTAATGTTTTCACTATCTTAAGGCTTTGTATCGTTTATACTCGTGTAGTATCGTCTTCTTTATCCGTATTTTTAGGGTTTATTTACACATTTTTGTTAAAAATTGTTCGAAGGAGTCATTAGAGTGTATTTAAAGCATTTACAATTTCATTCATTTTTCGAGTTTTAACACTTTTGGCTTATTAGCTAAAGACACGCACGCAATTGTGTGTTTCGGTTTTTTCCGAGTTTTAAAGAAGTTTAACGCCGTGAGAAAATTAGAGCAATTTTTGCTAAATATTATCCTCTTCACACCTTAAATAAGAGTTTTGAGTAGCAGTTCTATAGTTCGTTAATGCACCTTCTTTTTGGGTGGGGTTTGTGTGTGTGGGAAGTTTTGTTACATTTTGTACAAAAACAATCCTCTTTAAGCATCTATCTAAAGATATCGACACGCTTAATTTTATAGCTTTTCTTTAACGTTTACTATTGATGAGAGAATTTGTTTTTTTTTTGTTGCAGCATAAAGATACAACTAGAAAGAAAGAACTTTTGATCCTGGGAAAAAAAAAAGTTAATTTGTTTGTTGTTTATGCCTGGAGTAATAAGGGTTTCTTTATAAGTGATTAAAGAAATTGTTGAAATTTCAAGACAGGATTGGTGGTTTAACACTACAAATACAATATTGGCTTACGTAAATTCTTCTTTTAGGGATTAGGAATAGGTCTGTGACGTCTTCTTGGCCTTCGCAAACTTTTGGCCTTTTTGAACACATTTATAAAAAAATGTAAGAAGTACTTTGAATTATTCTAAAATAAATACAAAAACTAACAAGTAAGAAAGCATAGTCAGTTAAGCCCAACCCGAGATTTAAAAATAAATTGTCGAGAGTGTACTGCTTATATGAATAGGGATCTATCTATGTTTTAAATTTCATGAAAATTTTTAAGATAGTTTCGGAGAAGTAGAAACTGTCCCCTATCATCTTTCCTGGTCCTATTTTTTATAAATATAAATATGGATCTATCTATGTTTTAAATTTTATTACAATCGATTTGATAGTTTCTGAGAGGCAGAAATTGCCCTTAATCTTCCCAGGCGATCATGCATGCATTGCACGATTTATTGGTCTTAGAAGACCCCTAATGAAATTTGATGCAGAAAATATTCGTCGAACATTTTAACCCACTAAAGTGCCGTTTTAGTATACTTTTGGTTTGAAGGTAAAAAAGGACAAAAGAAGCCCCTTAAAATGAGTGTTAGGGGGTTAATATATTCTAAGAATAGAATCGCCATACAATTCAACTGAAGTTATCTGAAATAGTATTTTAGCTAAGAAGTACATTTAGTATATTTTTTTTGACTTATGCCAAACGCCTTTTCAAAAAATTCAAAAACTTTAGGGGCCGATATTTCGAAAACCCGAGCTAACCCTTAGACAGATTTGCTCTACCAATAGTCTAGTTTAATTTCGCCTTGCAAGTATTAAGGCTGGCTTTTTTGTTGCACAGTGTTATCTGCGAAATTTCAAGCTGGTACTTTGCGCACAAAGTTTACATGGACATCCGGACGAACGGATATAGTTAGATCGAATCAAAACTCGATCAGTATACTTAAAAGTGGGTATAGGACCAATATTTTAAGGTTTTACAAATACCAGCATACACGTATAATACTTCTCTCTGTTTTTTTTCTTGTAATATTCAAAAATAAATAATATTTTGGTTTCCTGTAGCGCGTTTCTCGCATCGTAAAATTTTCCACATAACACGAGTGAATTGCAACAAAAACAGTGTAAAATGAAACTAAAAATTGTTTTTCTCACACAATTGATTCTGTAACTTTACTTTGCGTGAATTATCTGTCACTTAAATAATTTTCTAGCAATTATTGTTAAAAACATTTTGAGAAAAGTTTCTCACAAGAACTGTCAAAATAAGTCACGTTCCAAAGGGGTGCAAGAAAAACAAAAAACAGGGGTGCGCTGGAAATCGGAAACGTAAAACGCAAGAATTTTAAGTCGTTTTTCGAAAAGATTTCTGTAATAAAAGAATTTTATGACAAATATTTCTGGTTTAAACAGAATTTTATACAAAAACAAGTAAGAGTGCTATATTCGGCTGTGCCGAATCTTATATACCCTTCACCATTGTGCGAGCAGAATACAGAGCAACTAAATAATTTTTACATATACATATACATAAATATTTACAATACTTTAAACTTCATTATAAATGAAATTTAAAAAGCGAAAACTGGTTAATATTTTTTTTAAATCGTTTTTAGTTTCTATTTGTTAAAATTATTTCGTTAAATATATGAAATAATAAAGAAGGGTGATAACGAAAATCATATTGGGCATTATGCTAGTATATGTAAACAATTACGAAGGGTGTGAGGGGATTGGAAGAAGAGACGACAACCGGATTTGAACTTTGCTTTGCATAAGGACCCAGAATATATATACTTTATAGGGTGTAGGACCTTCGGTGAAGGGTATAAAAAACAAACTTAATTATAAAAAGAGTAATTTTTGGGATTTCAGTATTTTGGTCATAACTCTGCTATTTCTTAACCGATTTGACAGATTTATATACCGACGTGTTAAAGAAGAAATTTGCCAGTTATTGGCTATAAAACTTGGACTCGGGAAGATCTATGGTTCCTGAAAATGGGTATTTACAAAAATAAATTAATATTTTGGTCATAACTTTTTCGTATCTGAACCGATTTTTCCGAATTGTTCTATTAAAAATTTCCGATCTTCTGATATATAAGGCGTAACCATAGGTCATATTACAGTCAAAAAATTCAGGTTTTTATACAATTTGTAATACTTTTTGTATGAGAGGTACCACGCCTACTTCTCCAATCCCGCCCACATTTTGTAGAATGGTGTGTATTTATAACCTAAATGTTTGTACCTTATTTGAAAACTTTGGCTCCTGCCAGAAAGTAATAAAAATACAACAACCACAAGGATTTTTTTGAAAAATTAGAGGCAGTCGTGGTTTTTTGGTCATATCGCAGCCAATGTTGAACCGATCTGGCTGAATTTCAATAGCAAAAAATGGTGGACTATATGTGACATAAATGTAAAACAACGTAGCCGCTATCATGTCTGGATTCTCCGGAAAACACATATCAAACGTAAGACGGACAGACGGACGGACGGATATCGTTAAATCAACTTCTCTCCTCATAAGGACCCAGAATATATATACTTTATAGGGTCTAAAATCAATATTGTAGAAATTACAAACGGAATGACAAACTTATATATACCCTTTTCCACCTGTGGTGAAGGGTATAATTATAAAAATTAGATTTAAAGTGTATTAAAGACAACTACCAAATTCTTGCGTTTTACGTTTTCGATTTCCAGCACACCCCTGAAAATTTTAAAAAATTTCGATATTTTATATTTAAAATGTGTCTGTAAGCTACTTTTTTATTAATTAGAAAATAGAAAGAATTTAAATGAATAAATGAATTTAAATGATGAAAATAAAGAAAAACGAAATTGTTATATTTTGTTATTTGACATTTTTAAGCCTTTCTTTGTTTTGGTTTAATAATTTATTTTTTTTTTTTGACGTCCTGCATGTATCTGAAACTAAATTACCGGAAATATTCCAGTAATAACAGAAACAGTGTTGTCTATTTTCGCATTTAAATACAGAATCACTTTATTCTCAGAAATCTAGAAACGATGGAATTTTTTGTTTCACATTAAATGTAAGTAATTTGAGAATTACATAAACGAGCTACTGGATAACACTAAATTTTCCCAAAAGTTCAAATACTGACTGAATATCAAATATCAGCGGTTGACTTAGCATGTTTCAATCGTTTTTCATATTAAGCTTCGGCTGTAGGTTTTTATTGAGTTCAAATTTAGCTTAAATCGTAGGTCACAATGCAGCATTCATTTAGCTTTAGTCTAGGATCTCTACATATTTCCGTTAAGCTTCAATCGTAATCTTGGAGTGTAGTTAAAATTGCAAGGTTGCTGCAAAAAAGTTGTTAAACTGACATTTTCTCGCATTTCTTCATTACGATCCTTCAATAAATTCTAATGTATATTCCACGTACGCTTAAAATAAAGGAGAATGTCTTGCTCGCAAAGGTTCTATCAATCGCCCACATCTTTAAAAAATATTTTCTAAATATTTCTAAGTTAAAGTCGTTTTTATTTAAAAGAAGTTATGCGGAAAAGAAAATCTGTTCTATTTTTAAAGTAAAACAAAAACTTTACAAAAAATGAGCAGCAAATTTAAGAAAGTTTTATTTCCCTCAGAGGTTTGAAATTTCCCTGTTTTTTATTTAGAGGAAGACGAAGAATGAGGAAAGGCATTCAAAATACATTAAATGTTAAAAAGCAGAAGATTAATTGTATAAAGATGCATGCAGTTTCAAAAAGTAGTATAGACAATTTTTCACAATATGGACCAGTCTGTTAAGTACTTGAAACATAAAGAAATACAAAGTGAATTTAAACCAATTTAACTTGTTCCTGATGATGGCAAGACTCTGTTTACTTGCCCTACCACATTCCTGTTTGATGCAAACCCTGATTGCGAACATCATTCTTTGTCCAAAGTTCTTAAAGAATTGAAAAATGCTCATTTATTATCTATATATACATAAAAACCTTTAATAATGTTGTAGAATCATTAATTCAAAAAGTTTATTTGCTTCACACCAATTCACGAGTGCAAGTAAGATTGCAAGTATAAAAGATCGACACTAAGCATAAATGCAATCAGTTGAAACTAAACTTGCCTTGCGTGGACAATGTTAAAACGTGCGCGTATTGAACTTTTGTGGTGTTTTCTTTTAACAGTCGCAGTGAATGTAACAGAAAGTGGTAAACCAGTTAAAGAATTTGATGATGTTGATATACTGAAAGGCAGTGACAAAGAACTTTCGGATTTGGTATTGACAACAGCTTTGGGTAAAATAAGAGGCACCTTGTTAACTTCCCAAGCGGGACGGAATTTTTATGCATTTCGAGGTATACGTTATGCTAAAGCTCCAATAGGAGATTTACGTTTTAAGTCGCCGGAGCCAGTGGAACAATGGTTTGATATTTTCGATGCCACCATAGATGGACCAATGTGTCCTCAACCAGGCCTTAATAGTTTAGACGTTTCAGAAGATTGTTTGCGTTTGAATATCTATACTAAACAGCTTCCCTCGGAAAATAATCCTAATGTTAAGAAACCGGTAATAGTATTTATACACCCAGGAGGATTTTATTCTTTGTCGGGCCAAAGTAAAAATTTTGCTGGTCCCCAATATTTAATGGATCGGAATATTGTTTTGGTAACTTTCAACTATCGTTTAGGTAGCTTGGGCTTTCTTAGTACCGGAACCAGAGAAGCTCCTGGCAATTTGGGCTTAAAAGATCAAGCGTTATTGCTGCGCTGGCTTAAATTGCATATATCACGCTTTGGCGGGGATTCGAGTTCAATCACTTTATTGGGATATGGAGCTGGTGCTATAAGTATTACTTTACACATGGTCTCCCCCATGTCAAGGAACTTGTTTCACAAAGCCATCATTATGAGTGGCTCGGCTACTGGCCAATGGAATTTGCCGGAGGATCAGATGGATTTGGCGGAAAGGCAGGCTAAGTTTTTAATATGTCCCACGGAGAACGTTACGGAAATGATGGGCTGCTTGCAAGAAGTAAGTTGCTAAAGGGTTTTTTTAAAAGTATTTGCTTAAGATTGTGTTTTTTTTTTGAGCAGAAACACTATTTGCAATATGCCAATAGTTTGACCAGCATGTTTGAGTTCGGTAGACAAAATCCTTTGATCTTATGGAAACCTGTGGTGGAAAGAGATTTTGGCCAAGAACGTTTTCTTATTGAGGATCCCGTTAAATCCTATCAAAATGGAGAATTTATGAAAATACCGATTATAACGGGCATGACTAAAGATGAATTTGTGGGACCAGCTATTGGTAAGCGTAACATTTTCAACACCAGCAAACTTTTCAAGTCTCTCTTAAAAAGCGTTCTTAAACGTTAAAGCTGAAGCTCCACACCATGCCTTAAATGTGTTAATGCATCTGTCAAAACGGTAGATTCTGTGTAAAACTGTATTAATACGTTACACAGCAAAAGCGTAGAATGCATATTAGACTGGTCGCATCTTGTATGGGATTTTTTTTTTTTTAAATTTAATTGTTTGCGTTGCTTAAAATATGCGGTTTGGTGTAAGAAATCATGATCTAATTTTTCAGGTCAATCTGACGGTGACTAGCCGTGCCGGGTGGGGCCCAAAGCTAAAAAAACCGCTTAGGTTAAAAATCTTTCGTTCGTATCATACTAAAATATTAAACAGCAAATACTTTAATCTATCTATACAATATATAATTTCTTAGTATGTCAGGATGTTTGCATGCATGTCCTATTCTTTCCGCAACTTTCTGAAGCCATCTGATGACATAGGAAGCTGAAATTTGGCACACTTGAAGTACTTTCTCTGCGGAAGATCGTAACGAAGCCATATTTTTGATTTTCGGCTTTTCAACTAGTATAACTATAAAGATCTGAAAATATGTTTTTTTTATAATATGGGGAGCTTTGGGCCCCACCCGGCACGGCTAGGCACCGTCTAATGCATATACGTCTCGAACGCGTCTTGAAAAAATGTAAGGACAGTATTAAACGCAAGGAACGTATGGTGTGAGACTCCCGCTAAAGAACATGAAAACGTAATTTTGGTTTTTCTCTCTTAATAATTCTCCAGGTATTTTGGAAAACGAAGTTCTTCTGCGCTCTTTTGAGTACCATTTTGATCAAGTTGCTCCCATTTGTTTCCTATACAATAGCAGTAGTTCTAAGGCCTCGAATATAAGCAACGAATTGTGGAAATTTTATTTTGGAGATCAACCTCTAAGTTTACAGCATTCTTTGGATAATCTTACCAAGTTATATTCGGATGCTCTGACGGGCTTCTCGGTACACCGTTTTGTGCACTTAGCGGCTCGATCAACGAAAGTCTATTATTATCGGTTCTCTTACCAGGGTCAAAAGAGTCATATTAATTATCCGGAAAATGGGCCATTTGGTAGACAAAAAATATTATTTGCAAAACACAGTGGTATTGGGGCTTGCTTAGTGTCTAAGTTAAATCCATTTGGGAATTCGATTGGAAAATTTTCGAATTGGAGGATTCCGTATGATTCAAATTTATAAAAATGTATATTGGCTAATATTTTGGAATGACGGATTTGCAATTGCACTTACTTTATTTCATTGAAAGAAAATATTGAAATGATCATTAAATGTTTGGTCGACATTGAATGTGAAATCTGAATAGTCCCCAAATAAAGTTACATTATTCAGCCTCGGTAATTTTTTTTAATTCGATAAAAACATTGATTTGGAATTTTTTTTTTTTAAATTCTTAGTCTTAATTTTCCACTGTGGTTTGGTTAAAATGCTTGTAAATTTGTGGGGATTTTTTGTAAATGATGTTATTTTCTAGGTGTAGTCCATCACGACGATTTAATGTACTTATTTGTGGAACCTTCGGTTAGTCGTATGTTTACCGAAGACGATGATGAGTTTACTATGGTCAATACTTTAACACGGATGTTTAGTTCATTTGCCTATAAAGGGTAAATCAAATCCGAAATTTCAAAATTATTTTTGTGCGAATTCCAGTTAATATTTTTCTCATTTCCAGAGATCCTAATAAACCCAGCGATGAGCAGTTGCGCAACATGCGCTGGCGTCCCTTCAGCTATAAGAAACAACACTATTTGGATATTGGAGATGAGCTTATAATGCGTGGAGGTCTCAATACTGAAAGGTATGAACTATGGAAACGTTTATTTCCATTAAACTGGAGACGTCAGAGTAAAAATGGCCACACAGCAAATAATGATTATGAATAAGATTTTTTCAATACATATTATTTTAGAAATTAAAATAAATTAAGGTTTTTCTAAACAAATTGTTTGTTTGTATTTTTTTATTTTTATATTAAAATAACGCTCATTGTGTCCTACCATTAAAATGTCATCAATTATTATGATTCTGGTAAACAAAATTAAAAAAAAGAAAACATCTGATAACGTTAATTGTCTTCAGTTTTAAAGTGGTAGAAAATTGTTTAACAGTTTTATTATTCTTGTTTTTACTCAGTTTGTTGTTTTTGCTATTTAGAAATTTTTTTATTGCCAACAATGAATAAATTAAAACAAAAATGCAATTGGAATATGCCGCGTCATGTACAGGGAAACAGAGAAAAACCAATTGGTAAATGCACGAATGCAAAAGAATATCCAACAACCATCAATTTGGTTGAAGTTTTAAAAGAGACTTGTTTGGTACGCTTGTATGATTGACCGATTGTTGGGTGATGGGTGCATAACAATGAAGGAATGCTTGAGTTTCATGTTCATATATTTTGTAAAGTAATGTTTATGGTGTTACACTAAAAGAAATTTTAACGATTGTTAAAAAAAGAGAATGAATAGTATTTAATTGTATTACTTTCGTTATTATTAATGTATAAATTTGTGGATTACTGAAATTTATTGAATTTCGAAAAAAGAGCCTGTTTATTTCATTTGGTTAACTATTCGTCTAAGGAACATCTCAGTACAATAAAGTAGAGTCTTTTAAATTGTTTTTAATAATTTAGATTAAAACGTAAAATTAAAATTTGAAATTATAGAAAATATACTTGATCCAATCGTCATATAAAGTTATCTTAAAAGTAAATCTTAAATAATTTCCGATAGTTCTGATAGATTTATTTGGTCGGACGGCCTAGAAACTTAGATATCTGCCTATCCGAAGAGAAAAGGTTAACCTGCCACATCTTTTCCAGTTCCTTAAAATGCCAAAGTTGTCCTACGGTCCAGTGTCCAGTACGCCTAACTTATTTGTTAAGTTGACGCCAGGTAAGAGTTTATGTTCTACTTCATGGTTTTCAGTCAATGGCGGCTTTGGCTATGCCATCTGTGGATTGGTCATAAGACAAAAAATATTTTATAAGTGAAACCTATTTTGGAATATGCCTCGATCGTTTAGGGACCCTTGATCCGATTAGTGGCCCTTCATTCCATTAGGGAACCCTAGGATGAAATATTTATACAGGATCCATGCAGAAGCAATATCCCTCCTTCTGCCTTCGAACACTGCATTGTAATCCAAATATCAATTTACCTCCGTATGAAACCCGTATAAAACTTATTAATCTTCCAACTCAAAAAAATCGAAGGATATAAATGAACATCTCCTTTGTGCTGAATTTGTTAAACGGTGAAATTGTCTCAGAATTCCTAGTTCGTAATGTTAAGTTCGCTCTTTCAAAAACTATATTCTTCTTATCTGCAGAATGAGCTCTGTATTTAACAATTTTTAAACGTTTATCACAGAGCATACAGAGATGAAAAAAGTGACGTATGAAAAATGCCCAAATCATTTGCGAGGGCAGCTTTCGAAGAAAGAGAAAGAAAACTTTTTTTGGTTGTGAAGTGGCAATGTGTAAAAGCAGGCCGCTACTATCAACACAAATTGCGTGATCAAAACAAAAACACAAAAAGGGCAGGAGGCTTATTCTGAATTGCGATGCGAAAATCAATGCGATGCGCAAATGAAATGCGATGCGAAAGAAAATTGGTATTCTGTTAGACTTTCGCAATCGCATTCGCAATTTATTTCAAATCGTGGCAACGCTGCTCAAATATACTTCAGTTTCAATAAACGTCAAATTAAAAATAAATAATGAAAATTGTTTAAATAATTTATTTAGGACATTCTGTAATAAAAAAAAAATAATAAAAATGGATTTTATGGCACTGTGGTTCGACGAAGAAGAAAATGAAAATGTTTTGTGTGTACTTTAAAATCGGCCCAAACCTATTAAAATGTAAGTTAAAGTCAAATATTTTTGAACTGGTTTATATATTTCATACTTTTTCTATCCTGCAGTTTCTCTAATAGGTGGTCCATTGATATTTAGTTCTTCAGTTAACGTTTGCCACAAAGTTTTTGCCGACTAATGTGCATTTGGTGTTTTCAAATGGCCTCTTGTCAATTGGCTGTGCTTATTCATAAGTATATTCTATCATTATTTCGAATAGGCGCGGTTTGGTGGTCTTATTGCTTGCTTCCCTGAATTAAATAATAAATATATGATGAATAAATAAATAAAATATTATCTTTCACTAACATGTTTGACTTTGCGAATGCTATTTTGTTGTCGAATAAATTTTGCGAATTTGACATTTGTTTTCGCTATGTAGAATACCGACTTGTCACCTTTTCGCATTTGAAATGCGATAAAAAAAAAACTTTGCGAATATCGCAATACAGAATAACAGTTGCTCGCATTTATGCATTTTCGCATCGTATTGATTTTCGCATCGCAATTCAGAATAAGCCTCCTGTTTTCGCAGAAAAAGACAGAAAAACACAATATTTTCTGTCTTGTGACGCCTTTGTGTGCTCTGTGACGTTTATTGATTTCACTTATCCTTTTGGTATCAAAATAACCTTGGCAATGTAGTGCCCGAAAGGCTAGCTGGTAGTGAGCTGCCAGAGACTCTGGTTTCTTTCCTGCAGACAAGCGTAGAGCTTCGCGGGATGGGCTTAGGGAATTAAATTAATTAAAGTAGTTATCGAGATATTGAAAAAATAAACTCAACACTCTCGGCTAATTCGGCTAATTTATCACATTTTGAATATGACATAACTTTCGAAAAAAAAACATTTAAAATTTTTTTTCGTTCATACGTGTTCCTTATAGGATAAAAAAAACCTTCTTACCAAATTTCATTCAAACCGAAAGGGGTCGGGTCCCACTCTTGGTCGATTTGACATGGAATTACCCAAGTAGTTGTTACCGAGAATCGAGTATTGAAACTTGTTTTTGGGAACTCGATGCTCAACAGGAGTTACTCAATACTGTGTATTTGAACAAAGCTCAATTGATAAATTATAGAGTTTATTTCAAAATACAATTCTGTTTGAAAATACATCTGCAAAATTTAAACAATAGCCAAAAACAAAATCGAAGCTAAAGAAAAATTTTAAACAACAAACAAATGTAACACAAAAGATATAAAAATAAATAAAAAAGCTTTGTTCGGCTCTGAAACGTTGCTTGAATACTAAAAAAAACCGTTGAAAGTATTGAGTTCCGAGCTTAATAATATTGAGCAATGGAAAAAAGAAGAATTTGCGAGCACTATTCTCTGGTCCTTTAACCAGACATTAGAAGCAACTTAAAGTCTGATTACCACTTAAATATAAGCGAATAAAACTTAGCAACATCGTTTTCTAGCCTCTCAACAAAGCAATGGTTAATGGACTATGAAAGTGTTTTAAATTGAATTCAGAAATTGTTCTTGGTCTGACAATACGCATTAGAGAATTTTTATTTTGAAACCCGACCATGCATCTTAAAGCATTCGTTGAGTAAGTAATTGGGAGACTCTAATTGCTTTTTTTGTAGATCGAATGATCCTTCTATCAAGGGTTTTGATATCGTTTTTTCTTACAGCATCAAAGGAATCATACCTGGAAAATGGTCTTTATGAATCCACCATATTTTAAGAAAAATCTTAAGATTTAATTGACCATAAGAATTAAAGTCGATGTTATTTAAATATGTATTTTGCTACTTTATTCACAAATGCAAAAATTTGGTGACCACCACAGTTTAAACAAGTAAGAAAGTATAGTTGAATTTTGAGAAAGATTTTCGATAGTGTACCCTTTTTGGGACCCATGGGTGATCTTGGTGAGCCAGTCAGCCAGCAGGACGGACGGACATAGTAAGATCGACTTAGAAAGTGGTTTTGAGTCGATCGGTATACTTTAAGATGGATCTAGGAAAAAACATCGGCACAAAAACATAATATCCTCCCCACTATTGTGGTGTGGGTATGAAAACCAACTTCATTGCTTTGACAAAATTTCTTTACGTGTGATTTCAAAAACAATTGAGCACAGATGTTGTTTTGAAGTTATTAAAACACAAATAAATAATAAACTATTAGGGCTACTGTTCGTTCTTAAAATAAGTATTTTAATACCAATTGTGTTCTTATCGGACGCTTCAGACACGCTTCAGGGCATTTCATTCGTGTATCATCTGTAGTGACAGAAAAAAGAAGGTGAATTCCACTAAACAACGAGCGGAGTGAGTACAGCAACTAAAACTGATGCACTTCCAATTAGCGTGTTGCCTAATAAAATGAATAAATTAACAAAGTGACTCATCTATCTGAACTAGTGTCCTTATGTTGATTGTTTCGAATGTGTTTCTAGCGGGCGGATTTGTAGTGAGGGTGTTTATTTTTCATTTTTGAGGAGATGCTTTTTCAAAACCAGGGTTGCAGTTATTTAATTTATGCAAATAAGTTTTATTTATGTCCTTTAATATGTGGTTTAGTTTTATATTTTTGTAAAATTTTTATCGTTTCCACTTAAATTTAATTGTTTTTTGTCACATGCCATTGTGGAGTAAAGTAATTTGTTTTAGCTTGCGCGATAAGCGTTTCGGCTAAAATTATATGTTTGAATTGATACATCGATCTCTATTTAAAAAGTGTGGTAAAATGAAAAGGGGACTGAATATGAAAATGATGCGACATAACATATGTTGCCTCTTACACTTTGGTCATAAACATGGACCACAAAATTCATACGAGTATGTGAAAGAGTTTAATTCCTGGCAAGCAATCTAATGAATTTCGTCTATGCGAAACTTTTCAGTCAAGATGTGTACAAGATGATACAAGCAACCTAACAATTTTTGGAAAATTTTACCATAAAATGAGAACATTGTTGTAAGCCAAACCGCAGCAATAACAAATAAACATGTTAAATTTTCCAATGAATTTTCATTTCATTGATTTCTTAAGAAACAAACAAACAGCCAACAAACCGTCTATCAAATGGCTGTGAATAGAAATAAAAATTGCCCATAGAGTTTGTAAGTTCTACAAGAGATTTGAGAGTATGTTTATAAGCAAATTGACATATACACCTATTGGGTCATCATGGGTTGGACAAACGCAATAATATGAAGTGCTTAAATAGAGTTGTTTTCCAGCCTAAAAAAATAAAATAAAAACAAAACTGTAAAATCTGATTGTGATGCCAAACTGGCTGGGCGAGAGTGGTTAGTCTGGTCATTTCTTGTTGACTGTTTTGTCTGTGTATTTGTTAGCAACATGTTTGGCATTTTTGCAACAAAATTTATTTGTGAGTCGTGCTAGAAACTTAAAATTTCACGCTGTTCCTGTTGCGATATTGGCTGATTGAAATCACTTCAATTCAAGTGATCGTTTTGTTTTTTTTTTGGTTTATTGTAGTTTCCTTTATTTCTTTTTACAACAAAAGTTACAGAAATTGAATAAAAATTAACAACCATTTGAAGAAGCTTCAATATATGTATATTTACAAGCTAAAAATCAAATAAATTCAATTTGTTGTATGTGGAAAGACAGACAGACATACATACATACAAATACCCTATAGGCCCTACCTAACAAATATTATTGCATCTGTAAAATAATCAATTGATATTTAACTATCCCCAGGTAATCTATACTAGAGTCAGTTAATACTGCAATATCCCCTGGTAATGAAAAGTCGGTCCCAAAGCGAATTCACTTTTCAGGTGGTGTTGAAAACGCAGCAGAGCTACTTTTTTTTTCTTACTATAAGATAGAATTGTACTTGTTGCCAATTAGTGCCAAGTCATTAATAAAATTAAAAAGTACCACAGTGATTTCGACTTTAAGCTGCGTTCACAATCAAAAAAACATTTTCACTTGGTGTTCATAATAGAGCAACTATTTCTTTTGCAACCACACACATTTCGCATTAAGAAACCGTTCGCAAATTTTAGCCACAACAATATCATGTATTTATTATTGTTTTTTACAACATTTTGTTAAAATTTTCATTCAAAACAAATTTCATACAAATTGTTGCTGAAGTTAAAGTAGACTCAACTTTAGTTACATTTTTAAAAAAATTTTAGTTACATTTTTGTTCTAAAAATTAATGGAAAATATATGAAATACTTTGGGAAGAAAAAAGATAGAAGAAAAAACGAAATTGTTGTTCAGTTTTGATTTGTCATTTGTCGGGTGATTTTGAATTCTTAAAGGTGCAAAGAAAATATTTGTATAAAGTAGAAGAAAAAAGATAAAGTATTAAAACTAAGAAAAAAAGGTTGTGAATAAGAGGGCTGTTTAGAACTGGTGAAATAACTTTCACTTTTTTAATGAAACTGTGGGTAAATGCATTTTTTTTTGGTTAACAAAACATAAAATCGTCCCCTCAGTATAACAATAGCGTATAATTTTTTTGGGTTTTTGAGAAAATCGTATTTAAAGTTTTTGTCAAATCGGCTGTCTATTAAAACCTCAATATTGCGGTAAATACAAATTCTTCATATTGGATTTTTCGACGAATACAAAATACCGTTTCTTGTCTTTAAATTGACCAATTTTTTTTATTCTACGCATTCTTTAAGACCATAATTATGTTATTCAAAGTGCAAGTCCTCCATATAGGCTAATTTATTGTTTAAGGAACTCGTATGATGTATCTGATACACTATTTTATTTTGTATGGTATACGCTGTTTTATTCAATAATTTTACGGTATTTTTATTAAAATATTTGATCTCAAAAATATCATTTTTGTAACATTATAAAACAGTGATTAATTCATAGTTTTGTTAATTCAGTGGCACATATTCGTAACTTTCCAATTTGGGTTATTATAAACAAAAAATTATTACAAATTAAGGTATATATTGCGTAAATCAAAAATAACTAGTCTTCTTTCTCTTCCTCTGCTACATTAGGCTCATCTAAACAATTTCGCTTCTTTCCACCTTGTAAGTTAAAAAAAATGACTGCGAGCCACGAGGAATTACATTCTTCTTGCACAAATTTTGAAGATCATGCAGCTTTCGATGGTCGGAATGAAACTATTTCTCAAACAATAGTGTATATTATTATAAACTATTTTATGAGTTAAAGTTTTCATAAGTTGAATTTTATTCTACAGGCTAAAATGGAGTATTACGCTTATACACTATTATTCTTTTAACAACTTTAGAGTGGCACTTCAAGTAAAATAGCGCATATGAGCTTACACACTTATTGAAGGAAAATTTTGAACAAGAAATTAAACACAATTTTTTCCAACCACATTTTGACCCACTTTTTGGAAGTAGAATTTGACGAAATTTTTACCAGACATAAAATCAATAATGGAGATTCTAAATATGCAATAAAAAAATAATAGCGTATGAGCACATACGCTATTGTTATTTTAAGGGGACGAAATAAAGTTTAACTTTTCCATAAGTTAATCACTCGTGCTCACATATTTAAAGAGAAGTAGATGCTTAATCTCCTTCAATTTACACATGAACTACAGGGCATAGACAATTCTTTGAAATAATCATATTCGCAGTATGAACAAATTCGTCTTGGTAAGGCTAGTGACAATACCGTTCATTTGTTGTCGTAGTGGTGGTAAGGAGCGACTTTTACATTAACCTGAAAAAAATTAAGGCCCTAATTATGTAAATCGCAACGCAACGCCAAAAAATTACATTGAAAGCAAAAACAGTCATAAATATTTTGAAATTTTGTTGTTGCTTTCTACAGAAATTCATATACCGTTTTAAAATTTTCAACGCCACAAGCTTTGAAATTAGAAATAAGAAATTGTATAGAAAGCAACAACAAAATTACAAAATATTTATGAATTTGTTTTTGCTTTCAATGTAGTTCTTTGGCGTTGCGTTGCGCTTTACATAATCAGGGCCTAAGTAAAAACTCATATTCCCTTATTTAACTACATACATATATACAAATTTAATTAGACTCCTTTAATTTATTTTAGAACTGCAGGGCATACAAAAATTCTTTCAAATACTCACACTGAACGAAGATGCGACTTTTTTTTTAAGAAATGACTCCATACCGTCTGGTCTAACGTAATGAAATACAATCTTGATACACTTGTGACATGCGGAAGGCTCTGGATTCAACATTTTGTACGTTTGTGTTTTATTAGGAAAAATAATGTTTCGCACAAGTATCTAAAAACAATCATCTCCATTACTTTAAGTTGAAAATCACAATTGTTTTGTGTGTCCCAAAACCCCAAATGTTAAAGTTTGTTTTGTTACTGTGGATTTCAATTGAGTTGTAGAGTCAATAAGAAAAATCTTCAATTTGATTTTTATTAAGGTCTGTTGTCTTTATTAGCGTGAGTTGTTTATGGGTTTCAAAGTGTCGTTTAAAGTAAATAATTAAAGAATTCTTTGGCTTTGTTTTGATCAAGGAAAATAGGCATTAAAAAACAAACTTTCAAGCAATGAGTTCAAAACAAATTGATAGTATCTTAATTCTATAAATAATCTAATTTATGTTTAAGGTATTAAAAAACTTTGGGAGTACATATTTTCATAAAGATTTTTTTGTTTACTTTTTGGGTGAAAACTTTCAGAGTTCTTTTTGCTTTGCATCATGTACTTTAGGATGACACTGTGATTTTTCCAAACAGTGGACTAAATCATAAAGTTTCGAAAGAATTTGTTGTGATTAAAAGGTTTATTAGTTTTATTTGGAAATAATTGTTGGTTAAAATATTATGTAAAATGAAAATTACAAAATATTTTTGGTTAAATAAATTTCTTCTTCCTAGTAATTTTTTCAGTAGAATTTCCTATTAACACAATATTTTAATTGAATTTAAATTAAAATAAAACCAGACTTTTAGGTGGTAAGTTGTCAGCGTTTATTGTTAAATATTTAAGGGCTCTTCTTCGTTTGTATTGGGTTATTTTCTCTCCTTAATCCTATAAATTGTTAAACAAATAAAATGCTTAAAACTGATGTTCCCAGAAATCGAAACCCAAGCAAACATTGAAAGCAACCAGACATCAGACAGACATTAAAAACATGACAAAAGATGCTTGTGCGTTTTTTTATATTTTTTTTCTCGAAAACTGAAAAATGCATCAATTTGTATTGTCATTAGTAGAACTGATTCATTCTAAATTTTAAATAAACACAATACATTAAGAACACAATATGATCGACCGAAAACGTGTGTGTGCCAATGAAATTGGATATATTTACGAAATATTGATTAAAACAGCCTTTAAAACAAGAAAAAATAAAAAAGCTGGGAAAGATACACACTCAAGCAAACTAAACAAAAGCAAAAAGAGAAAAAAAAAAAAAAATTTTAAATGTATTAAGTCTCAAAATAGTTGAGTCTAAGATTCTGTTCGATTCTGTGTATTTTGTTGCTTGTTAAAATGTTTAGTTGGTCATGTATTTTTTACTCCTTTTGCTCTTGAAAAATTCATCTGCTTTTGTTGTGTAATATTGATTTGATGTGCTCTGCTTGCTGCTTTCAAAAAATATCCTTACAACAAACAAATAAAGGATTTTCTAGGGAAAAACGTAATCAAAACCACCGATAATGTTTGATGGTGATATCAAAACTAAAACGAATTGAATGTTCAATTGTACGATTATACAAAAATCCCATTTAGAAGTTGAGGTTATTCAACATAATGATAATGATGTCGAGGTTCTTGGTGAAACAACACATTAAAGACAATAAACGCCTTTTGTCAAGAAGCAGCTGTAACTGTCAAAGCAAACTACAACTAGAAAAACTCCTGGCATATTCTTTACCCATTCAACTCACGAACGATTGAGTATTGAATACACAACCAACAACTTTGCTTTACGCCAAAACGGCTACATAAAGATCTACATTTCAAAATTAAAAGACTAAGACCCAGACATTAAAACAGACAGTCAGATACTGATGATTCAAAGTCAAAAGGCTCGTGCTTGTAGGAAACACACATTTTCCAACTCAAAAAAGAGAGCAAGTTTTTCAAACAATTCCAAAAGAATCACACAAAATCAATTCAAAGGGATCTACACAAAAAAGATCTATTGTAATCCATTCATAAAGTGTTAATAGTCTTAGAAACTCTTCAAAATAATGGCAAAATAATTGAGTAACTTCTTCAAATACTCAATATTTTAGTCAAATAACAATAAACTACTTAAAAACTAGGGAAATCATTGAAAAAAAAATAACGAAAAAAGAACAATAATTCACAATCAACACAAAATAAAAGGTGCACTCCCTCTTCATTAATTCAATAGCAGAAGGCTTAAATTCATCAATCTTGTCTACATGTGTCAAAAATCTGCAAAAAATCTCCCCAAAAAAAAACCGAAAGTATCAAATTAAAGAAAATTCCCACCAACAAATCTGCAAAAAAAAAAGATTTTCTTCCTATTTAATTCATTTATAGCTGGTCATAGGCCACAATTTCAAGAGGAGTGTTAATAAACAATTGTTGTGGGTTTTGTAACCCTTTTTTCAATTTATTTTTATTATTCTTCTTTTAACACACAAATCCAGGTTGAAAGATCAAATTTTAATAAACATGTGCAACATCATTTAACTGAACACAGAAAAAAGACACACCTTTTTTCTGAAAATCTTTGAAGAAACACCTCTGCTTTACTACTGTCCCATATCCTGTATCCCGAAATGGGATTAATGTTTGCTTACATATGTTTTGTATAAATAAATGTTTGGTTTGTTAACAAGTTAATTAATTTTTTTTTCTTTATGTGTTCTTTCTTTATTATAAACGTGACATTACGACATTTTTCCAGGCATTATTTAAATGTGTGGTTAGCCAAAGGGTTGATGTGACTTTTACCGTGAAAATATGAACAAATTTAAATTATTTGGATATGTTTTTAATGACTCAGTATAAAAATGGTTGTTTTTAATTTAGTTTTTTTTCTTAAAAGAATTTTCAATTACGACTGAATTTTTAATTAATTTTATTTATATAAATGGTACTTTTTAATTAAAATGAACTTTCTTATTAAAAGGTACTTTTTAATTAAAATGTACTTTCTTATTAAAAGGTACTTTTTAATTAAAACATAGGGTTTTGTTTAAATATTACTTTTTTATTAAAAGGTACTTTTTTATTAAAATGTATTTTTTTATTAAAAGGTCCTTTTTTATTAAAAGGTACTTGTTTATTAAAATGTACTTTTTTATTGAATGGTACTTTTTTATTAAAAGGTACTTTTTTTATTAAAAGGTACTTTTTTATTAAAAGGTCCTTTTTTATTAAAAGGTACTTTTTTATTAAAAGTTACTTTTTTATTAAAAGGTACTTTTTTATTAAGAGGTACTTTTTTATTAAAAGGTACTTTTTTATGAAAAGGTACTTTTTTATTAAAAGGTACTTTTTTATTAAAAGGTACTTTTTTATTAAAAGGTACTTTTTTATTAAAAGGGACTTTTTTATTAAAAGGTACCTTTTTATTTAAAGGTACTTTATTATTAAAAGGTACTTCTTTATAAAAAGGCGCTTCTCTATTAGAAGGTACTTTTTTTCATTAAAATTAGCTTTTTTATTAAACTTAACTTTTTAATTAAAAGGTACTTTTTTTTTAAAGGAACTTTTTAATCAAAAGGTACTTTTATATTGAGAGATATGTACTTTTTTAGTAAAAGGTAAATTTTTATTAAAATGTACATTTTTATTAAAGGGTACTTTTTTATTAAAACATAGTTTTTTGCTTAAATAGTACTTTTACATACGTAATACTTTTTGTAAAAATAGTTGTGTTTTGTGTGAAAATAGTTCCTTTCGATAAAAAGGCAGTATTTTATAAGATGGAAAAACTTTTTTGCAATGAAATACTATCAGAAAAATGAACAGTCTAGCCTACGATGTCGACCAACATCGTGCTAATCAACAACATTACTTCAGAAAATGGTAACATCAAAAATATTAAATTGATACTATTAAGTTATTTACTGGTGCAAATTTAATTAATATCACAAATTTTTCATTTAAAATCAATTTTTTCCGTGCAATAAATGGCTTACTTTAAAAACGTAAAACCTGTCGACCGACAAGTCGATAGTTAGAAGTGCGCTGTTAATATTAAAAAAGTCGCATTACCGGTATGAAAGTATAATAAAAAGATAATTTTTGGTAAAAAATATCAATATTGTTGAAAGTATACATTTTTGTAGAATACACTAGTCGGCATAAGTATTTTGACGAAATAAAAATCGTGCATTTTTTCGTTTGATTTTTAAACGGCTTTGTTAAAAATTCTTGTTGGTATTTTCCTTTTTATTTATAACTTATACAAACTTAAAAATAAGCAAACGATTATTATTTTATAGAAACTTAAAAAGACGTAAACAAATCAAACGTAAAAATGCACGATTTTTATTTCGTCAAAATACTTATGCCGACTAGGGTAGATACCAATTATTTTGAAAAATATAATTTTTGATAAATATAAGGATATTTTAACAAAAAAGGATGTATTTTAAGCAAAAGATACTTTTCTTTTTTATAACAAGAAGATATTCTTTTTATAAAACGATAATTTTTAAGAAAGTACCACTTTTGATCCATACTTCCATTAAGGGTTAACATTATGTTTACATACATACCTTCCTAAACACACAAGGAACTTAATATATAAACAGAATTCCATTTTAGCATAAAAACGATTTATCAGTTTTTAGCTCGTGCTACATTATCACACCCGTATGTTGAAGTTACGTTTGTTTGTGCATCTGAAGCACACAAAATTGAAAACTACCGCAACAAAACACACTTTAACTAAATATAATTAGAATATTATCAGTTGTAAATGAAGTACGAACAAAACAATAAGTAGTTTGCCGACAACAACAACAACGAGTAAACCTTAATGGTTGAAGGGAATTTGCATAGATAAACTGGGCAAATACTTACAAAAAAAAAAAAAAAAAAAAAAAAAAAAAAAAAAAACACATGTGTTGTATTACAACACCCACTGGCACAATGATATTCTTTTTGAAAGATACTTTTCCTGGATTATTTCTAATATAATTATATACTTGAAATTATGTTGCATGATGTCGTTTTCTAATGGAATTGAACATTTTTCATCATTTTCCAAGTGGAGAAAATTGTTAGCAAGAGAGAACTGTGTGGCAAAGAAGTCGCGCGATAAAACAATTAACACCAATCAGCTAAACATTTATCCAACCAACTCTACTCAGCTCAACCCACCATCCATTCAACCACACATACTACATATGTTAATAAGTTAAGGTCAATTTACTTTTTTTTTTTGGCTTTAGATACTAATACATAATTTTAATTATCATGTTCATGATGATGATAATGATGACACCCTAAAAAATTCAAATTTCAATTTTCCATTACAATAATTTTCCTATTAGGAAAAGTCAAGCAGGCAGATACATTTTGTCGCAACATAGCGTGTTGTCCATTTGCTTTTGAGTTGTATATCAAATTGGATTTTTTTGTGTCAATATTGTAATTTGAGATACCGCATTGTTGGCACGCGACATCATTTTTGTTAAATTTTCTCGAAAAGTCATCACTGTGATGATCATTTGTTAGATTGTTAAAAAATAACCAAACAGTGATGTTTCCAAATTCTCATCTGTTTGCACAGTTGGAACGGAAAACAAAACAACGTTTACTATTACAAATGATCACATCCGAGTTGGTGGCATTTAGACCAGCTCGTATTACATGTTGTCATCATACATTTTTTTTGTTTTTGTTAAGGACTGGGATATGATATTTGCTTTTGGCTTTGAAGGTAGAGATAGAAAGATGAGCGCATTATAAAATTAATATTTCTAAACATAATAATGTTTTCATTTTTTAAAAATGAATTTGAGGGAAAGATATAAGAGGTGAAAGAAGGTGAAATATCCGTTAAAAGTTACAATTTTAGACAAAAAGCAAATGCAAAAGTTAAAGAAATATCTATGATTTTTAAAGCATTGCCTTAGCAACATGTTTTTAGTACATTTTCAAAGCAATTACTTTTAGTTGAATATTTTATATATGTACACACATACATATGGGCATTTCCATGAGAATGTCAATCACGACCCAAAAAATTAAAACGCTTGAAACTTTTTTCAAATATGGTAGAAAGTAAAAAAAACACCCAAATTTTATTATTCCGAGTTACTTATAGCTTATTACAATTTTTAAAAAGTAAAAAATAATAGTTTAAACTCACATTCTCATTGATTCATTTTTAGTAACTGCAATTGACAATTCATAATGTTCTGCCGATTAAATACAGATACTGGCAACCCTGAATTATGCTTTAAAATTAATGTTACAACAATAATGAACAAGATCCATGACGAAAGAACAAATTTATAGTTCGATTAGCGGTATATTTTTGTGATTGTTTTGGATGCTATTCTCATGTCACGGACGTGGTGCGAAAACATAATTTATCTTTGTCATTTGAAATTGGTCAGTCTTAGGCATTTCAAAATAAAAGTTCAAAGCAAGATATTTGCTGTTAAAAAATATTGATCGGAATTTTTTTTTAAATTGGTATAATACAAATTTTATAGGCTATTAAAGCTCGTCACGTACGATATTGTAAGTACTAAAATGCAACTAAATGAATCATCTTATTATGTTGGTATTTAGTTTAAATTTGGTCAAACCTTATTTTATTACAATCAAAATTATCTCACAAAATTTTTTGGAATCGGTCCATATTTGACCATACCTCCCATACAAGTGCTACTCCCGAAAATAGCTTTAAGTGCCATAACTTCCTTATAAATGTTGGTATTTACATTAAAATGTCCGACAATGAATTTTACTATAGGTACTATGTCATGACAAAATGTTGTACAGGTAGGTCCAAAATTAACCATAGGTCCCATATAAACCTCCTTCCTTAAATCGGCTAGGGGCAAACAAATCTCATATTGATGGAGATAACTAAATATTATTCGTCACAAATAACTTTTATATAACTCTTAACCTCATAGCATAATTCTGTTCTCGCGATCTTGATTGGCCACGGACCCCAAGTAGGATACACTCTATCATATGGTCGGACTTGACTGACTATACTTTCCTACTTGTTTGTTTTAAGTTTTTATATACATAAACATATATACAAAAAATATATTTCATGCCATGTAAATACTATAAAGACAAATCTGTCACGTACGGTATGTCACGAACGATATTACATTATTACCATCAAAAAAAAGATTTTCGTATTTTTTTATATTCACCACATACTCACTTCCGTTTAATGTCACGTACGATATGCACTTATTTTGGTTGATATTTTGGACAACGAGGTTCCGAATTTAATAATTTTTTTTCATATATAGTACCCTCTAAATGAAAAATAATGATAAAAAAAATTTTCCAGTTAATACTATTTTTGCAAAATTTCTATCTCTCTGAAGGCGTACAAATGTCACGTACGATGACATGGAAATGCCCATATGTTAACGTAAAATATTTCTTACAGCATTGGCTTGTTATTCCACCAAAGCAAAATCGCAAAAATATTTTCATATAATTAAGGTATTTCAAATTATTGAATAGTTGTTAAAGCGACATGTTGCAAGCAACTTTTTTGTGTTTTTTGAAATTCGGCCAGAAAGAAAAGTCAAAATCGCTCATTTGCTGCAAGACCGGCATGACTCAAAAAATTACATTTTGGAGTTAATGATGCAGAATTGTTCGCTTTATTTTTCTTTATATTGTGTATTAAATTCATCTTTATATCTTTTATACTTTCCCAGTTTGAAGAGAATGTGTCTTCTTTTTTTCTAAGTAGTTAGAATAAATCAAAAACTTTAAATGCGTTTATCTCGAAATGGATTTTTTTGAGTTATGCCGGTCTTGCAGCAAATGAGCGAAATGTTTTCAACATTTAAAATTTATTTGTGCTTGAAGTCGATTTTATGTTGTCTTTAAACATTAATATCATTATGTCATCATTAAATTTAATTTTTGAGAAAAAATTTGCAGCTACTAATTACACAGTTCAACACGAAAAAATAACGGGGTTCTGAAATATTCGTGTGTCGGCGTATTGATAGATCACATCGGAATTTTATTTTAGAAGCGGTTTAAGTTCCCCAGCTTTGATCTGCTCTTGCATCATATCGGTATATAAAACTATGTTTTCTCTATATCTGAGGTGTAGGGTATTTTCAGCAACTTTGTAGAAAATTTTATTGCAAATATTTTTGTTACATAGATTTAAGATCTAATTGTATATTACATTTGTCATCAAGAATATTTTCCAACATGTTAAAGATGAATAGTCCAGTCACAGTAGTTTTAAGAATACATATTTGAAATTATGACTTTGTCAACATGAATATATAAGCAACATGTTTCAAACAACATTGTTGCTGAAACATTAACAAAGTAAGCCTAGTACTCTGTTCAAATTTGTGAAAAATGTTGAGCAACATTTATTATTTCACACGAAAATTTTGACATGTATCGATGTTACCTATCATGCGAGTTTGTACAATTTGCCGATTTTATTCCTGCAAAGTATACGACATTGTTTTGCGTATGTAAACAAACCCCACATGTATTTTACTAAAAATAATTTTTTTTAATAAAAAAGAAAGTAAATATGGATAAAAAACTGTTACCGGTTGTGTTATATTAATTTTTTATTTCTTATTAATTAATCAGTTCATCCATTTTTGCTTTTGATTAAAATTCCACGTGAAATAAGTGCAGCTTACTTTATTTCGCAGTTGTAAAAAAATGTTGCCAGAAACATTTCGAAAATTTTTCACAAAATGAACAGAGTACAACTCCATCAACATTATTTCATAGATATTCCGCACAAGTTTTTTTCATATGCGTTTTGACAGCATTTCACGTGAAATGTTGAACAGAGTACCAGGCTGTACTCGTAATATTTCAGGAATTAATTATGTTATGTTTTTAGTGTTCCCAATATGATTCTGGCCACGTTAAAATGTTTCATTTAAAGTGTTTTGGGGGATCTATATATTTAAAATCGTCCCCGAAAACAAAAAGATCTAAAGTAAAACTAGTTTATAACCAACTAATGAAGATTTAAAGTTCAGTTTTTCTGGGAATAATGCAATACAAGTGGCGCCTCACAAGAAAATCTTTAAGGCTATACGACCCATTGAAATCAATTGTCTTTTAACGTCTTAGACATTTTATAAACAAGTGCGTTGTTTAGGCCCTTAAGGTGTTAGGGAAGTACTTTTTCCAATGCCATAAACTATTGTAGTCCCAACAGAAGTTAACTGTAATTAATCAATTAGTAAACATTTTTTTTAAGAGAACGAACAAGTTCCCAGGTTGTAGGAATTTCTTACTGATTTGTAAAGATTGAAAAGGTTTTTTTTTATTCTATTTAATATTTTCGTAAACAAATTGTTTGTTTAAGTAACAATTATAGAAAAACCATAAAATATTAACCTTAACCTCATTTTCGTTAATTGTTTCAGATACTAAATGAAAATTATAAAAAAAAAACATTATAAATGTGTTTAAAATAAAAATTTGATGTTTAAATATAAAAACAAACCAAAAAGCTGATTGAAACAACCAACTCCACACCCGCATGCCACTTGAGAGAAATTCCCACGACGCCACATCATCATCATCATGATTATTGCTATGTATGTAATAATGATCATCATCAATATCGCCATTGTCAGCGTTATGGTGCTGTTAGTTTACGGGTAAGTCTCCCTTAGTTACAACTGGTAAGTTAAACAATTTCCATGTGTTTCTGCTTTCCTACAATTGGATTAAAACTTGCAAAGTGTTTCTTGAATTTTATGTAGAACTTTACCTATAACTAACTGTCTTTGGCATGTACTTGCAGCCGGAAGGTTTATCTCACGTTCTTTGTTGGTTTTTTTTTGAGTGTATTAATTGTTTACCACATTTCATCCAGAATTGAAGTAGACAATATTAGTACTTCTAAGCACGTAATTTAATTAATGTTTAAACAAAAGGTGTTTATTTAACTTCTTGACAAATAGAATCATCAATATCCGTTTTTGAGTTAACGAACAAATAGCAACTTAACTTAAAATAGTTCAGATACTTAAAATAGTCCTGTGGCATCCTTTAAGCGTTAGCAGCTGCTTATTTAAAATTCTATAAAGCAAACCTTAACCGTCTAGTGCACAGTGGATTGATTAGTAAAAAAATTTAATGAGCTGGGTGCACAATTCGCAACTTTTTAATCTATTATGATTTAGCAACAAATTTTATGTATGCATTTTTGATAGCGATAAAAGGTTTATTAATCATTAGTGGCTTTTGTGAACACTTCGCTTGCAAAAATTCAAAATTAAGTATGTTTCCCAAAGCAAAACATTTCTAGTAAAAACTCGATCTTACCAAATTCATGCGTCATGTATCAAGCAATCTTTAAGAATGCTGTTGCAACAAAGCAGCATGCGCCAATCTATTTTAAGAACATTATTCAGTTGTCTGCTACAGCTTTTTTTCCAATAAGTTTTAGATAATCAGTATTGTGGTTATTTTGTTGAACTATTTATGGTTTTTAAACCAACATTTTTTTTTTTTATAATTTTTTTAATTAGATATTTTTAAACACATGTGTTCACATCAGTGAACAAAATTATATAAACCCCGCCCAGGCGATGTAGGTAAATAACGCCCCGAGAGCAGCTGCTATCTTCAATTGCAGTTCTAAAACATTATAAACTCACACTCAATAAAAAATTCGAGAAGAGAATATTGTGAGATTGTGCTGCAGAAAACGTGAAAATGAAATTAAAAATTGAATTTAGTCCTAAAAAAAATTAACAGTCATAGAAATATTTGCTTTAAACAAAATATTCCAGCAATATTTTATGGCAACATACATATTTGAAATAAAATTTTATATATTTTTCAAAATGTTTCTGCAAATATTTTGTGTCAACATGTTTTACCAAAACTTTTAAGCAACATAGTTTTTTACAACTTCCCAATAAAAAATAGAGCTTCCAACGAAGCAGGTTTGTAAGGGAGATAAGGGTTTCGATTACCATTGCGCTTACGGAAGACATGAATTTTATATGGCGAATTCCCACTTTGAAGCAATAAATTTTTGACACATAAAGCGCATTATTCAGCGCACATAAATATTGTTGGATGTAACGATTATCTTTACACACTGAATGTTTTGATACAGTTATTTTTTTAGTTTTCTCCCTTACAAACCTGCTTCGTAGTAAGGGAATGCCGTAGCACTTGAAATGTTTTTTTTTTTATAAAAGTTGTTGAGAGGTCTTTCACTTACTTTACTGCATTTCTGTATGTCTTATTGCGTAGCGCATAATTGTGCGCTTATTTTTTTAAATGTACCTTTAGTGCTTCGCAAAATGGTAAAAATTTTTATTGGGTTGTTTCAAATTTTTTGTATCCTTTTGCTATTTTTTCTAATTTGGCTAATATGAAGTTGTACGAAACCAGGGGTCTTATCACCGAATTCTATACTTTCGTATCGAATAAACTATCGATTTTGCATACGATAGACACTGACGTATCGAATGAAAACTCGATAAATGTAATGTTGAGTTACTCGATATCGAATGCTATTATTTCAAATTCAATACATTTCATTCGATATCGAGTTTCATGATACCAAAATAAATAATTTCGATAAATTCTGCTCGATATCGTATGCGGTGATTAGACCCCAGTTTTACCAACACTGAATATGAAAATATTTTTGCAATATTTAACGATCAGAAATATTTTATGGCAACATCTTTTATAAATTTTTTTTCAAAACCTCTACACTAAAGCCTAGCACTCTGTCCAAATTTGTGAAATATGATGAGCAACATTTATTAGTTCACACGAAAATTTTGACATGTATCAATGTTACCTATCTTGCGAGTTTGTACAATTTGACGTTTTTATTCCTGCAAAGTATGCGACATTGTTTTGCGTTTGTAAACAAACCCAACATGTATTTTACTAAACATTAATTTTTTTAATAAAATAGAAAGTAAATATGAAAAAAACTGTTACCGGTTGTGTTATTTTAATTTTCTATTTCTTATTTAAAAATGAGTTCATATTTTTTTTGCTTTTTTCTTAAAATTCCACGTGAAATAAGTGCAGCTTACATTATTTCGCAATTGTAAAAAAATGTTGCCAGAAACATTTCGGAACTTTTTCACAAAATGAACAGAGTACAACTCTATCAACATTATTTCATAGATATTTCGAAGAAGTTTTTTTCATATGAGTTTTGAAAGCAGTTCACGTGAAATGTTGAACAAAATACCAGGCTTAAGAGGCAACATTTTTTATAAACTTTGCACGACAATACACGAAAAGAATTACTAACGAAATATGGCTTAAACCAAGAAACTTTTGCATGATTCCCGTCCAAGCCAAAAATTACTTATTCTAAATATATGTGTGCGACTTGGTTTAAGCAAAATGTTTCTTTACTTAAGAAAATTTTACTAAATTCCTTCGAAATAATTTAAAATCAAGAAATTATTTTTGGATTTTCTTGTTTTAAGAATCGAACTTGATTACTATTGAAAATAAACTTCTTTCCGTATACTTTTCAACAAAAACTTCTACCAACATGTCACGTTACAATCGAGTCTATTGGTCTTTGGGCTTGGGTGGGAAGTTTACTTCGCACCAGCCTTTCTGACCTATACTAAAATGTTTCAGCAACATTTAAAAGCAAGATATTGCTAAATATGGAAACATTTCCTAAAAATTTGTAAATTCTTTACTTCTGTGAAACTTGAAATCAATTTTTTTTATAGTTCACATCTCATAGACATAAAAAAATTTCAACACCACTGTTATAAGTTCGAGCATTTGCACTACTGTAATAATTCCTCCTTTTTTTGCTATCTACATATTTGGTCATATTTATAAAAAAAAAATCACTCTCCCTAGTTCAACAAAAAATTTTAAATTTTAGTTCTCTACTTTCAAATTTTATTATATTTTTTTCAAACTGCTGTCATTTTCATCAATAAAACAGACAAACAAAGACAATACAATACTCTATTGACTAACACTCACTCCCCTTGATTGTTGCAACAAAAAAGAATGGAAAAAGCACTTTATACAGATTTTGACACATAGCATACGTTTTCTTTTATTTTTTCTGTTACTTTTGTATCCAGTATCCTTTTTGACGTTATTAAAAGCACATTATTAATCTAATGTGACAATAAAGTGATGCGATTTACAATTTTGCCACCACCACCAACAACCACTTTTTATTAAAACTACTACTACTGATTGCCACCAGTTCCCTGTGCAAGTATGAAAGTGGTGTGTAATTTTTGTTAGGGGGGGTTCTTCTGATGCAGCAGTCTGTAGCGTTTTACTGGTTGATTGCTGTTATTAATACTGTAATTTATTTCTCAAAAAAAAGAGAGGCAAAAAATCAAAACAAATAGCGAAAAATCCCATCAAAAGTCATCAAGATTTTGTGGCATGTTGTGTTATTACATTGTAATGACTGTTTAGTGGTTTATTTAACGACTCATCGATGTTAGCGATTATTGATATTGTAGTTTAAGTGTCTTTAGAAATTAAAAATAACATAAAATTTAAAAAGTAATTTAACTAAAAATTTGAAATTTTGTTTACATTTGAAAACCGTTAACATAATATGCTTTTACGGTCTTATTCATAAAAAATAAAACAGGTTTATAAGAAGAATTTCCTATGAAAATTTGTTTAATAGCCCTTTTGTAAACATGTTTTATTTTTTATGAATTAGATGCTTACAATTAAAGCCAATGTGTGTCAGCAACATGTTTCACCAATTATTTAGTCTCTTATGTATCATCAACATGTTTACTTCTACAAAATTTCCAAATTTATTTGCAATAAGTTCAAAATAATTTTGACATTACTTTTTTGTGTTAATAGCAACAAGCAGCTTTTTTTAATGCAACTACAAGCTTAAAGTTTTTGCACAGTGATTTTATTGACAATTGTAGGAAAATTTTATTAAGAAGATATTTCAAATATTTCAAATGCTTTCGATATCAAAATGTTTCATTGTTTCATTAACAGTTTCTTGAAACATGACTCGTCATATTTATTACTTTTTTTTTTTGGAAAAAAGTACGAAATATTTTTGAAAAAAACTCGGCAACAATCTGTTATTAAAATTTTTGCAAAAATTAATAATAAAAAAATTAAGAATAATTTCTTTAGAACATTTTTTGGCAACATGTTTCGCTAAAATTTTTAGCAAGACCATCAAACTTTTTTTGAATCATTATAAACATAATTAAGATGTGATTTTAATTAACATATTTCATCAACGGATTTCTGTGAAACATGTGTCATTACCGGCTGTAGGAAATATCGCCCAAAGAAAAATGGCCCAAAAAAAAAAATGAAAAATCGCCCAAATGAAGAATCGCCCAAGCGAACATGAAAAATGACCCAAAAAGGTAAATATGAAATTTTGCCCAAAAAAAACGAAAAAGGGCCCAAAAAAAAAATGAAAAATGACCCAAAAAGCAAAAACTAATTTTTTCCCAAAAAAAAAAAAAAATTACTAAATTTGCAAAAAAGTGTTTATTATTCATATAAATTTAGGTGACATGTCATAACGTAACTTAACTTATAATCAAAAATGTGTACATTTTTTTTTAAAATACCGTTAAAATTTCAAGTGATTTTTTTAAAGATACTTATTTAACCATAATATGGTTGTCGATGACAATGATTTGGTTAAATTAAATATAATATGGATAAAATATTTTTATAGCTTTTACTCCGGGTGTATATATTAAATATATATATCCAAAATAAGGATTTCATTTTCTATGGTATAACAAATACTGGCTTCGCTAACTAAAGCTTCTCTGTATAGCCGGCCTTCGGCCGGGCGCAAGGATTTTCTCCTCTATGGTATAACAAAGACCGGCTTCGCTAACTAAAGCTTCTCTGTATAGCCGGCCTTCGGCCGGGTGCAAGGATTTTCTCTTTTATGGTCTAACAAAAACCGGTTTCGCTAAGTAAAGCTTCGAAAAACTGCCTTGTTTCCGAACAAGGCCGACTACGCAGAGAAGCTTTAGTTAGCGAAGCCGGTGTTTGTTATACCATAGAGGAGAAAATCCTTGCGCCCGGCCGAAGGCCGGCTATACAGAGAAGCTTTAGTTAGCGAAGCCGGTTTTTGTTATACCATAGAGGAGAAAATTCTTGCGCCCGGCCGAAGGCCGGCGATACAGAGAAGCTTTAGTTAGCGAAGCCAGTATTTGTTATACCATAGAAAAGAAAATCCTTATTTTCGATATATATGTATATATTTAATATATACACCCAGAGAAAAAGCTACAAAACCATTTTTAAAAAAATTCTACCGACATTATGTTTAATTTAACCAAATCATTGTCGCCGACAACCATATAATGGTTAAATTAGTTTCTTGAAAAATAGTTTTGTTGTTTGCAACCATAATAAAACATGGTTTTCTCTGCTATGTAAGATTATGGTAGAATTTTAAAAATAGCCCATTTTTTTTGGGCCATTTTTCATACAACATTTTTGGGTGATTTTTCATAATGAAAAATCACCCAAATTTAAAAAACGAAAAATCACCCAACAATAACGATAAATAGCCCAAAAATTTTGGGCCATTTTTCATATGAAATCAGGCCCAATTTTACATGCAATTTTTTTGGGCGATTTTTCACTTTTTTTTTTGGGCGATTTTTCTTTGGGCGATATTTCCTACAGCCGTCATTACCATTTAGACATAGTTGGTAAACACCATGTTTGAGTAGCATTCTATGTATACATCTTTCAGTAACATTTTTTCTCAACAAGTTTGGGTAGCACTTCTTGGCGATATGTGCTTTTATTAGCAAGTTTTAACAGCCTTTTTGTAAACATATATTATCAGCATTTTTTTTTGTCAGCAGTTATCATCAACATAAGCCTGGTACTCTGTTCAACATTTCACGTGAAATGCTGTCTAAACTCATATAAAAAACTTATGCGGAATATCTATGAAATAATGTTGATAGATTTGTACTCTGTTCATTTTGTGAAAAAGTCCCGCAATGTTTCTGGCAACATTTTTTTAAAACTGCGAAAGAATGTAAGCTGCACTTATTTACGTGGAATATAAAGCAAAAGCAAAAAAGTATGAACTGATTATTAAATAAGAAATAAAAAATAAAAATAACATAACCGGTAACAGTTTTTTATCCATATTAACTTCTTTTTTATTAAATGTTTTATAAAAAAAATATATTGTTAGTAAACAAATGTGGGTTTTGTTTACATACGCAAAACAATGTTCAATACTTTGCAAAAATAAAAGCGTCAAATTGTCCAAACTCGCATGCTAGGTAACATTGATACCAGTCAAAATTTTCGTGTGAAATTATTAATGTTGCATAACATTTTTCACAAATTTGAACAGAGTACTAGGCTATATAGTGAAATTATGTACAAGCAACATTATAGGGTTAAATGTTTAAACAACATATCCTTAAAGAATGTTTCTGCAACATATTATGGTTAACGTGTTTAAACATCATATCATCATATTCATCATATCTATTCGTTACTTGCTTCTGCTTACGCCTGATCTTTTTTACAACATTTTTAGAAATATTTTTAAAATTTTTTTTTAGAAATATTTAAAGTATTTACAAATGTAAATATAAGTAAATTATATTAGCTACATGTTTGTTAAACAAGTATTTCAAAGCTCTTTTAGCACATGCCTCTGTAACATGTTTCATTAGTTTTGATTAAAATTATATCATCAACATTCTTATACAATTAATTTAAACAAGGTCGTTAAGCCATATTCATATTTGATAATGTCAACAACGTGTATCAGCAAAAATTTTAAACACATTTTTGTTCAAATATGCTTAAACATTTTTAAAAATTTTCAAAGCAACATTAAATAATGGGAACTAAATGATTTTGAGTCTTTGAAAAAAATGTTTATGACAAAAAATTACATCCATATGATGAAGAAAAGTGATTTCAATTTAGAGTAAAAATGTATGTTGCCCGACTAACGTATCAAGGATTTTTATATTTAATTTTTTGTTTTAAACTAAAAAAATATTGATTTTCTTTGGACTTTATTTCTTTAAAAAACATAATTTCTGAAATGTTGTGTGAGATCTAAATTTAACCATTTGATTAATTAATTTTCGATTCAATCTTTTAACTGACATTCAAATCCAAAAAAAAAACTAACGATTCTCGAAACGACAACTAATATTAATGAACATTTGAAAATTATCACACAAACAGACAGACAGCGTTCTCTTTGCCAGAAACAAATATACATTCTAAATGGACAGCTACAGATACAACAACTTCAAACAGAACTTTGTCTACTGATAACAGCAAAAAGTCCTTTGTATTGTATTTGTTTCTATGAGTTAAACAGGATAATGAACAGTTTAGGCTAAACAAAGGCTAATCAGAAAATAAAACAACAATCAAATGCTCGAACAAGAGAAATACAAGTGTTCACATACAAACGAGTATGCGAACGCAATCGTTTTAAATATAAATTAATTGTTTTTTGATGTCTTAACAAATTGTTCCCATCGAAAGTCAACAAACAGAAAAAAGGTACAAAAAAATCTTACTGAGAATTTAAAACAAATTTAAGCAAAAACTTTTGCTTGGGTGGCCTCAATTTTATCTCTTTGTTTTTCCTCCCTTTCAAAGAAGTACTTTTTGTATTTAGAAGGGGGATAAATAATCCTTTTGTAAAGTGTTTACACAAGTAGCATAATGCGATGTTAATCACAAATGTCAATAACACTACATCATCATCCAACCTTTGCACTAATTGTGTGCTCTTCGTGCTCCTCTCCCCCTCAAACAATTGTTTTTCGTTTGTATGTTTGTTAATTTTGGCATTAAAAGGACGATTAAGGATACAAGAGTTCAAAACGTAACAACGGCAATTAAGTTTGTAATTACAAAAACACAAACAGCAAATAAATAGCAGGGTAAATAACAATACAACTTGAATGCAAAAGTAAATAAACATCCTTGCAAGGATAATACAACTAAAAAACAAATCCTGAGTGTAAATTTACCTTTCAAGAAGGCATAAATATCCTTGATCCTTTAAGACTAATTACAGCAATATTTACTGCACATGTTTTTCCCGTTTCTTAGTTTTGCTTATTTGGCATGATTAAAAGGTGTTTGATTAATTGAAGAACAATAAACAATTGTTTAAGCTTAATGAAACTTATTTGCTATAATTACGAAAATCCTTTTCTCTGATATCGTAGTTGGATTGAAGCAATAAAAAGGGCAATAAAAGTAATTAAAATAAGAAAAAGATTGGGTACAATATATTGGCTGAACACAGGGTTGTCAGATGTGGCTATTTCTCGCTAAGCGTGGCGATTTATAAATTAATTTGGCGATGAAATTTTGCTTTTGGCAACATGTAAATTTTTTGGCGATATTTGAAGAAGTGAACATAAAATTCACGAAACGTCGGGAAAAATGAAATAAAAAAGTTTTGCATTTTTATTTTCGCAAATAGAGTTAGGCCTCACCAGCTAAGTATATATAAGCAAAATACAAATATAAATAAAAGTAAGTGGCCAAAAATAAAGGAAAACAGATATTTAAAAAAGTTGGCGATTTCTAAAACGCATTTTACCTTTTTTGATATAAAATAATTTATGAGTACGGGTAACGTTTTTCTTTGAATTTTTAACAAATTTGAATGATTTTTTTTTTTTTTTTTTTTTTTTTAAATTTACTAAGCTAATCCCGCGAAGCTCTATGCTTGTCTGCAGGAAAGAAACCAGAGTCTCTGGCGGGAATCGAACCCGCAACCTCGGCGCTGATAGACTAGCTCGCTACCAGCTAGCCTACCGGGGCACTCAAAATCGCAATAAGAACGCGATTGTTTTAGATGACAAATTTCTTATGTTGCCAGACAACTATTAAACAATTTTTGCTATAGAATTTTGGAGATTTCTTAGAAATTTTCCTTATCAGAAGTACACTCAGGTCTCGTTTTATGCGATTGATGCGTTCCCAAAAAATTCGCATAAATTGAATTCTCATAAAACGATACTCTAGCTTCAAATAAAAACTAATGATTCGTTCCTAAATTCTTAAAATCCGCATAAATTAAAATTTCAATTAAAAAATCAAAACAAAATCGCATAAAAAAATCAACAAATATGTATATGTGAAGCGGACAACTCAATAAAAATATTTTGTTTCCTGCAAGCTTGGTTTAATTTAATAACGGCAAAAAAGCTTAAAAAACCATCTAAAATTTCAAATCCGTAAAAATTAAAAAAAAATCGTTAATTTAAAAATCGCATAAATTTGAATCCGCATAAAAGGAGACCTGAGTGTAATCATATGTTAAAATATAAAAATAAGACTTTCTTAGGCGGCATTTATACGATGTCTTTTCAGACATATCCGTTTTATACATTCTCTTTTGAACATGCTACAAAAAACCTTTTAAATTTTGCACGATGTCTTTCCAAACATGTCTGTTTTCATGTCTAATTGTCTAATCTTCTTTATATAAATAATAACAAATATGAAAACTTATTTCGTGTGTGTTTGGAAACCTCTTTTTCTTCTTTAACCCGATCGCCTACAAACAAAACAAACGTGTCTGTAAGACATGTCTGAAAAGACATCGTATAAATGTCGCAATAGTTTACAGGATCGAGTAATACGATTTATTTTGACAGTATTAAATTTTTCGAGCTATTATCATTTTCTTAACAGTCATTGGATCTTCATGGCAAAACTAGTAAATTTTCAATTTATTTTGGAAATAAATTCCTAAATCGTTTTCGATTGCATATTAAGCGGCCCATACACTTGCAATATAATTGAGTAGGTGAGTTGCAAAACTCGTTCGTTACAAAATTAAAAATACGAGATGACAAATTATTCTCACACTTCTTTTGGCGCTTTATGAGAAGAAATATACTAATTGTATTGATGGACGTCCTCTTTCATGTTTTTTCCAAGGACATGCATTGATGCAATCAAATTTTTTGTATTGTATAATTATATCGCCCATGTGTTTGTGATATATAAAGGAGGCACAATATATTGGAAACAATCAAAATACTTTTGATTGTTATTGCACAAAGAAAACAAGTGGAATAAATTGTGAAATGTGTTGACAACATTGTATAGTATTGTTCAGCTTATAGGTTACGTATTTTCTTATTGAAAGTTACGTGTTATTTTAATTTAAGCCATTGTGTAACCTTTTGCATAATAAGGGAAAAAATTAAAAAAATGCGAATAACACAATAATATTGTAGGGTGCCCCGGTAGGCTAGTTGGTAGTGAGCTAGCCTATCAGTGCGAGGGTTGCGGGTTCAATGCCCGAAAGAGAATCTGGTCTGTTTCACAACAACGTACGTTACTATTGCTCGGTTCATAAAGCTAAACCTATAATTTGTAATTGTATTTGTAATATTTCAATCAATATTCGGTCAATATTCAAATACAAAATCATGCTTTTAAAAACTAATTTTCTTTAAAATCAATTATTACAAATAAATAAATCTAAAAACCCCAATTAAAAAAGGCAAATATGGAAAGTTTTATTCAAGATAAAATTTCTGCTGTATACTTTGTTTTAAATAAAACTCCTATTTAGCGATTTTTTTTACCAAAAAATTTAATTTTGGCGACTTTTAGCAATTTTCGATACACTATTTGGCGATGAGGCTGAAAAAGAATCTGACAACTCTGGCTGAACGTTATCTATTAAGAAAGGGGTCAGTCACAAGTCGTAGTTTATAACGATGCGAGATGGTTGGTATTTTGGATGGAATAAAGTACAAATCGGTAAAAAGGATCCACTTTAATAAAATCTGTTGTAAACTGACCCATTTTTGGTAAATGAGGTCCACAATTTTGTCGTGCGTTCCATCAGTTTTTTACAAAACATCATATTTTTACAAATGAACCAATTTTGAAAGAAGTTGAACAATTTGGTAAAAAAGTACTTTTTACAAAACAGTGTCCTTTAACAAACAAATTTAACCTTTTTTTTTACTAAAAGTAGAGTTTCTACGCGGGAAAGAATTCCCGGGAACATATTTTTTAAATTATTCCCGGGAAATTTTTTCCGGGAATTTCAAATGAAATTTTAATTTGTTAGCATCGTTAAAGAACGAGCAATAAAAATATATACTTTACTAAAATTACTTAAAACTTTCTACAAATCGAACTATTTTTCCTACGCCAATAAATAAACGGTCTTTTTTATTGTTGATGAAATGTCGAAAAAGCTTCTTGAAGTAGAAAATGAAAATGTTCACGATACACCACGACCAACACCAGATGTTGAACCATCCACAAATTCTAATAAAATAAATGTAAAGAAAATACAAAAGCCTGAAAATATCTTAAAAAAAGATTTTGACGTCTATTGGGTCACGGGTAACAGGCCAACAAATTTATAATCTTTGTATGATGCGCTTCTTATTATAAAACCAACGTCTGTAGAAAGCGAGAAAATGCATATTTATAAAAGTTCTTCTTCACAAAAAATTTTTCTCTTCTATAAAAATATCTTTTTGTTGAAAAGTGTTTTTTACAGAACTAGTATTTTGATTTCTTTTACAGAACTCTTTTTTTTTAATAAAAAAGTTACTTTTTACAAACAGTTTTTTTTTTACTAAAAATGGCTAATGTTATAACAATAAAATATAAAACAAATGATATTTTAATACTAGCCCAAACTTTTAAATATTTGTTTTAAAATGACTTTTACAACAAAGAAAAAATAAAACGTTAAATTGGCTTTTGGCAATACATATTGAGTTTTTTTTATTTTAATTTTCAATTAAAAAGTTCCTACTGTTCTTATTAAAAAATTAAACAAAAACTTAAAACGCGTGTCAGACTCATCTCTCTACTAAGGCCTCAAAGTATCCTGATCCCTTAGAAAAAAAGAGTTTATCTATTTGTTTTCCAATACCTTCTGCTTGAGTTAGTCTGTCTTTTTGACAATACGCGTTAAAATCATTTTTAAGTTTGTTTTCAAAATAACTTTTGGTCTGTTAAAATTCCCCGACACTCCTTTTCGTTCAGTTTGCCTTCCTGCATCCTTAAAACCTTCAAATGCGCAAATTTATTAGCGTGACAGTAGAACAATGAGTTCCTTTCCGTATTTCATTTCAACAATAATAGTCGCAATAATGTTAATTGTCTTTTACTGGTCTTTCCTCCTCAATCACACGGATTTTTAGACGAAAGTGTTGGTTGGCTCTCCTTGCGCTCTCGGAGCAAGCATGCGTTAAACATTTGTTATGGTTTTTGGTTCTGCGCTTTACAAAAGAGATGCCAATTCGTTACACACTTTAAAATGACAATTATTTGAGTGTGTCTTCCTTTTTTTTGTAAACGATTTTTTTTAATAATTCATTCTTTTAAAAAATTGTAGGTATTGTTTAAACTTGAAACTTTTTGCGCTTGATTGCATTTGGGGTGTTAGGGAGAGATTTTTTAGTGAAATCTCTTTTGTGTTAAGGGGTGATATTGTGAATCAGGGAATACAATTTTAGTTGTAACAGTTGAATCGATAAAAAAGATCTTGATTCTTTGCAGTGCATTTCTTTTGTAGACAAGTAAGAAAAATAAAAAATTAAATGGTTTTTAAAATTTTAAAAATCTGCTAATTGCTTTTTATTGCTTGTAACGAATTTATTGATTAAAGGTGTGAAAATCATAAAGTGGACTTATTTTTTTATGAAGTGCCGGAATAGATATGCCTTAATCGATTAGATTCTGAATGGAAATGTTCAAATGAAAAATATTCCAAAAGTGGCATATAAAAACTTAAGGCATTTTTAATATTGTTCGAATTTAAAATATGTACAATTAAAATGGAAATTTTTATCCAAATTACAATATATTTTTAATGGCAATTTCGAGTTTCCTATAAAAAAGTGAAAAACTTGATAAAAAGAACTTTTTTTTTATTAAAAATTCAGATTTAAGAATACAAGTTTTTTTTTAAGAAAACAAACTATAGAAAAATTGGATGTTCTTCAATTTGGTTTTACTTCCTTTTATCGGATCACTTCAGTTCAAATACCGATGTAATTTGGTTTAAAATTATTGATAGATTGATAACTACACTTGGAGATCCAAAACAAAGCACTTTCAGATCATTAGAGCAATGCAAATTCTCTCAATATA
Source organism: Pollenia angustigena (assembly GCA_930367215.1). Classification (NCBI taxonomy): domain Eukaryota; kingdom Metazoa; phylum Arthropoda; class Insecta; order Diptera; family Polleniidae; genus Pollenia; species Pollenia angustigena. The sequence continues at coordinate 5,395,774 of OV884057.1, read as the reverse complement.
TAAAAAGTTACAAAATTAATTAAAACAAGTAAGAGTTCTATATTTGGCTATGAAGAATCTTATAAACCCTTCTTCATCGTGCGATAACAACAGACAATTTTATAAATACCATTCTTTAGATATAAATAAAGTTATTTTGAGCCACGCCCACTTCTCAAAAAATAGTGGCAAAATATAGATATTGATAAGAAACTTTGCACAAATTCGTTCTAAAGACTAGAGATTTTAACACAAAATTTCGTAAAGACCGTTCCATAATTTACAATGGACCGAATATTAAACCAACTCTCCAAAAACACTTTATAAATCACAATTAATAGAATATAAGAAAACATAAACTCACTCTTTATTGTTGTTGTTTTTGTTTAAGCTTTGATATTGTTACAAGTTAAACTGTTGCTATAATTCTTATTCGCTTAACAGTTTTGTTTGTTTAATATCTTTAGTTTTTCTAAAATCTTCCGATGAAGTTTCCTGACGATCTGGCCTAAGCAACTAGTGAAATGCGCATAGGAATAGCTTATACCATCAACAATAATTTTCAGTGTTTTTATCAAAAATAAAAATTGGGAATAAAGCAACAAAATATTGTAAATTGAACTTTTGTATTCCCACGAAAATTACTTTGATAGAAAACATTAAAATTTTTTATTTATTTATTTTGTTTATTTATTTATTACTTGGATATCACATACAACAAGAATTTAATCTTTTTAATTACAGTATGTGACCTTATAACGATACAATTTATTTTAGTTACTTTCATTAAATAAGACAAAAGTAATACATTATTATAGTTTTATATGAAAGACAGAAAAACATAAAATATATAATAAAAAAAAAAAGATACAGAGGTATATAGAGAAAACAAAAAAGGTGTTATTATTAAAACTAGAGAACAATTGTTTTGGGTAGTGAGTTCCACAGTCGTATGTTATCTTAGTTGTATGATGTGTTTTCCTCTATTAGAACGTGCAAATTTTAGGCGGTCATATAAATAAGTTGGTTCTTGGGTGTATATAATTTTATGAATAAGTATAAGTGATTTAATTTTAAGCAATACTTCAAGATTAACTCCGTACAAAGATTTAGAATATAGAGAAGTTCCATCATATCTTTTTATTCCGTAGACGTATCGTAGAATCGCATTGTAAGCTACAGAAAGCAAACAGTTCACAACCATATAGAAGCTTTGGCATTAAAAACGTTTTCGCGAGAAGCACGCGGATATTAAGAGGTCCCAATAAAAAATGGAGATTCCAACGAAGCAGGTTTGTAAGGGAGAACCATAAACGTTTCGCTTATCATTGCGCTTACGGAGGGCATGAATTTTATATAGCGAGTTCCCACTTTGAAGCAATACATTTTTTACACATAAAGCGCATTATTCAGCGCATATAAAAATTGTTAGATGTAACAATCAGCTTTACACACTGAATGTTTTGATACAGTTATTTTTTAGTATTCTCCCTTACAAACCTGCTTCGCTGTAAGGGAATGCCGTAGCACTTGAAATGTTATTTTTTTTTATAAAAGTTGTTGAGAGTTTTTTCACTTACTTTACTGCATTTCTGTATGTCTTATTGCGTAGCGCATAATTGTGCGCTTACTTTTTTGAATGTACCATTAGTGCTTCGCAAAATGATAAAAATTTTTATTGGGGTGTAACATGTTGTGATGGGTATAGAGTTCTTAGCATAGAAAAATTTTTTCCAGAAACAGAAATAATGTGAGAATTCCATTTATGAGTTTTATTAAAAATAATACCAGGATTCATAGCTAAATTTTACAATTGAAATAGTTTGATTTCCTAATAGTACCGGAATATCAACAACAATATTTTGATTCTATTGAGCTATAATCATTCACTTTGATTTTTTTGGATTTAAGTATAGTCCATTCGACGACGCCCATAAATATATCCGACTTAGATCCACAGAGAGTTTAGCAATACAATCTTGCATCAAGTTCTTTTTACAACTAATATATATTTGAACATCATCAGCATAAATGTGACTGCTGCAGTGCAAAAGACGACTAGGTAAATCATTGATGTATAGTGTGAATAATAGAGGCCCAAGAATAGATCCCTGTGGTACCCCCATAGACACATGTAGAGCAGTTGATGAAGTGTCCCCAGCGGCAACGGATTGGTACCGATTAAGGCTAGATTACACTATTATACTTTGTATTAATACATGTCAAAAACTCAAGTAATATGACAAAGTGTGAATGCAATGTGTCACGAAAATGACAAGTATTATGAAAAAAGTTTGACATCCCATACGACTTCATCGTTTTTTGAAAAATTTCTAAACAATAATACTTTTCATTGGATCAGGGTTGCATTTTATTTCATGTGTGAGTGTTTATACTTTGTGTGATGGTGCGAACACAAACTGTCATATTACATTAGATTTTTTGACAGTCGCATCAAAACTCATTAGATTTCTATCTCACAAAATATTATGGAATACGTAAGACTTGTGAGATAGTGTAATCTAGGCTTTAGTAAGATAAGTTCCTAGTAGTGTAGTGGCAGTTGAAGAAAAGTTAAACTTATTATATAACTTAGTGCAAAGTATTTCATGGTTAACTGAGTCAAATGCTTTAGAGTGATCCAAAGGTACAAGGAACGTAACTCCTCCTTCACCAATATTGCGTCTGATATCTTCGGATACACTGATGAGCGATGTAACACAGCTATGCCTTTCTCTGAATCCAGATTGATTTTTAACTAGTAGCTGGTGATTTGTCAAGTAGTTACTCATTTGCTTATGGATTAATCTCTCGAATACTTTAGATAAATAAGGTAGTATTTGCAGTTTTAGGTACAGGGATGATCTTTGCATATTTCCAGCAATTTGGAAACTGACTGGTGGTGATAATGGTTTTAAATATGTGAGTGATGTAACCTATTAACTTAGGTAGAAGAAGCCCGACCGCATTCGACGTTACAGATAGACAACATGATAGCACTTCAACTTGAAGAACACCAGAAAATTCAAATCGGTGTACGGTAGGTGGTGCCGAGAGATGTTGTAAAGATTCTGAATTTTCAGCCATCACATCTTGATTCACAGCTTGGGTACTATTCATTGGTATACTTGAAGGAATATTAACAAATGATTCATTTAGTTGATTTACATCGATATTACAAGCAGAAGTAATTTTTTTCACAATACCAAATTCCTTGATTGTCTGTCATTTCCTTTTAGAGTCTAAAGCTAATCTGAAGCGTCTTGCATAATAACTAGTTTTCGCGTCCTTAATGCTTTTATTTCAATCTCAAATGCACAAAATTGAGAATAGGATATATATATTTTTACTCTGCAAAAAAAATCTGGAGAGTGGCATAGACCTATTTAACATTCCCTGTTATTTAAATAAACATTTTTCGAAGCTGCCAATCACTATTAAAGGATAGCACAGAGTTGTATTCATATTAATAGAAACAATGCAGTGTTGCACAGACAGTTTTCGGCATGGAGCAAATCTAGATTTTGTTTCAGTTTTTTCAACATTATGAATATTTTGCAAACAAGGAACAAAAAATAATTTTGTGTCTCAAAACAAAGACCAAAAAAGACACAAAAACAACACTTTTTTAAATTTTTTCTAAAAATATTACAATCTGAATATTCTAGTAGTTAAAAAAAGTATCATTATGTTTATATGATATCAATTGCTTCAAAATAAATAATTTCATTGAATGAAAAGTAGCCCTAAAGGCATTTGAACCCTAATTCAATCATTAGATAAAAACAAACACTCGTACATTCTCGAACATGAAAATAAATTTAAATTTGAAATATTTTTTCAATATTTCTGTTAAATACGAAAAGTTTGAATATATAAAAGAGTGAGTGAGTGGTTGGTTCAAAAATTGTTTCCAAATTTGATGAAGTAAATTTCGGTGCGAGTGTGCAGCTTAATTGAAATTAATTGAAAAAGTTTGTGTTGCCAACAACAAAACGACAAATGAAAAAATAAATGAAATTATTACTATTTTTTGTTAAAAATGCATTAATATTTTTTACACTTCGAAAATAAAAACTCCATTTTGCTTGTAGTTGTGTGTGTTCGGGCATCACAATTCAGTTATAGTTATTATTATTATTATTATTATTATTATTAACAAGAAGCTGAATAACAAACACACAAAAATGTTTGAATTGAAAATTATTGTGTTCCAAAAAAATGCACCCTAAAATACAATGTCTATAAAATCTTTAATTAAATTTAATAAAGTGAAAAAATAAATAATAATAGATCTATTAAACAAAGTTCTACTCATACAATAAATAATCGTGCAACATATTGAGGCATAAATGTAACTTGTGGAAACCGAATCGAAGGGAGGAAGTTGGAAGACTGTAGTTTTTAATGTAAATGATGATTAAACAAAATAATCGTTAAAAGTTAAATTATTTTCAACTTTTTGGTATTTTTTTTTTATTATTCGATTGTTTTGTTGTTAAATGCAAATCACATAACAATGGATTTTGAGGTTAATGCACTTTTCAATTAAGGAAAACTTATTCTTTTAGAGGCCTGTTAATAGAAAAAAATATCTAATACATAAATTCTTTTCTTTGCTTTTCAAGCGAACTCTCAAAGAACTTTGCCGGATGAAAAATACTGAATCTTGTTAAAATTATTAATACAAGTGAAAAAAAGACTTACGAATATATTTTGGGGACAAAATAAAATTTAAAAATTCTTAATTAACTATATAAATCAAACAAATCTAACAGTGGTTTTGTAAATAAACAAATTTTTGTGTAAAAATATAAAATTTCTTTTAAATAAACTTACCTACTTAGTTTTGTGGTTATTTTGTTGAACTATGTATTTATGGTTTTTAATCCAAATTTTTTATATTTTTAATTAGGCTTAAGTTCATGAAATTTAATTTTCATTAAATTATTCTTATGAAGAAAGGAATTTTACAACATGAAAATTAATTAAAATAGTTATTGATAATCTTTCATTCTTGACGTGGCTCGGGCTCGAACCCTGGCCGGCAGGTTACCATGACATGTTTCGATCGCAACCACTCGATCTCCTCAGATGGATTTGCCGTCTTACACTCGCAGCCATCGACGACTGCTGACGTCAATAGTCAAACATCAATCCTTAAACCAAATTGTATTTTAACATTTGGTAGATCAAAATTTGCTTTCCTGAATGATTATCCATCTTAATTTATTTTACATGTTTTTTCCTTACTTCTGTTTTTTCGTACTTTTGTCAAGAATTTTTCTTGAAGTCCAAGTACATTTTTTGTTTTTTCATTTTGTCTTTCTCTTTTCTGTTGACCTTTTTCAGCACAACTTGAAGGACAAATGTACACATAGAGCTCGTGCCTTAGCTTTAACAATAATTAGTATTGTGGTTATTTTGTTGAACTATTTATGGTTTTTAATCCAAATTTTTAATATTTTTAATTAGGCTTAAGTTCATGAAATTTAATTTTCATTGAACTATTCTTATGAAGAAAGGAATTTTACAACATGAAAATTAATTAAAATTGTTATTGATAATCTTTCATTCTTGACGTGGCTCGGGCTCGAACCCTGGCCGGCAGGTTACCATGACATGTTTCGATCGCAACCACTCGATCTCCTCAGATGGATTTGCCGTCTTACACTCGCAGCCATCGACGACTGCTGACGTCAATAGTCAAACATCAATCCTTAAACCAAATTGTATTTTAACATTTGGTAGATCGAAATTTGCTTTCCTGAATGATTATCCATCTTAATATATTTTACATGTTTTTTCCTTACTTCTGTTTTTTCGTACTTTTGTCAAGAATTTTTCTTGAAGTCCAAGTACATTTTTTGTTTTTTCATTTTGTCTTTCTCTTTTCTGTTGACCTTTTTCAGCACAACTTGAAGGACAAATGTACACATAGAGCTCGTGCCTTAGCTTTAACAATAATTAGTATTGTGGTTATTTTGTTGAACTATTTATGGTTTTTAATCCAAATTTTTAATATTTTTAATTAGGCTTAAGTTCATGAAATTTAATTTTCATTGAATTATTCTTATGAAGAAAGGAATTTTACAACATGAAAATTAATTAAAATTGTTATTGATAATCTTTCATTCTTGACGTGGCTCGGGCTCGAACCCTGGCCGGCAGGTTACCATGACATGTTTCGATCGCAACCACTCGATCTCCTCAGATGGATTTGCCGTCTTACACTCGCAGCCATCGACGACTGCTGACGTCAATAGTCAAACATCAATCCTTAAACCAAATTGTATTTTAACATTTGGTAGATCGAAATTTGCTTTCCTGAATGATTATCCATCCATTATACTTAATTCCGGCACATCCCTCGTAATTCGATAATGCAGATCAGCATAAAAATTACAAGAATTATATCTTCAGCATTTAATAATAAACTTTATTAATTTCAAATAATTTTGCTTTGAAAAATTTCCAAAAGAATTCGAAAAAAATATAAAGTGTGCTAATGCAACCACAATTGCGGTTTTAAATCCCTTAAAGCATCCAAAACACAACCTTTTAATGTCTTCAACAATGTAATGTATGACAAAGAAGAGAATGTGCGTCACTTCACAATGTTCTTTATTTCAAATTAAAAAAAAAAAAAATTTAAGAAAAAGAGATTTCGCTCAACAAAAGTAAAATAAAGATCTCAAATGTCGCATTACTGACATTTTATTTGAAAATTGAGCCTGAAAACAAAACAAGACCTCACATTATTTGTTCCCTAAATTTTGAGAGCTAATTCTGCGAACGAAAACTCGCTGGAAACTTTTTTTGTGGCAGAAAAACCTCTTCAATATTCATCAAGTGGAAATATTTAGAACTTTTTCAAGCATTTGTTGAATAGATTTTTCTTGATTGTAATTCGAAATTGTATTTACTTTTTTTCGTGTGGTTTCTTAATTGAATGCACATTTTGCGATAAGCTTGCCGCTTAACCCTAGAATGTAATGGAAGGCAAAAATAGGCACTTATTTAAAATTGTTTAAGGATTTTAGGTAATTGCAAAAAATTTCGAACATCTTTTACTGTCCAGGGTTAATTTAATACCAAAATTGTATCTCTAAATAATTGTAAAGGAAATATGCCACAACTGATCAAATCACGCACTCTCACAAAGCAGCGACAACAACAACAACAGCATGTCTCTATCATTAAACATCCAACGATGCGTGAGAACTTCTTTGCCATTCAAAGTGTTGCACATAAAAAGCTATTGAAGCTTATGAAATATTATAATATTAAAATAGTTTAAACTTGCAACCCCTAAATAATTGAAAATACTTTATTAACAAAATTTCACATTTTATTTATTACTGTCCTGTCCTTGTAGGAATCTTTTTGCTCATGCTGTTTCAAGTGTTTTTAAGGTCTTTGGGTTTCTTTTATTCGTAATCATCATCGAGACAGGGATGATTATTGGTAGCTTGAAATGTATTGTGTTTTTCATATCTGTCAAGTGGTCTCTTATAAATTTGCAACATTCACAGACACAAGAGGCAGCAACAAGCTTTCAATTTTATGCTTCAAAAAAGTACTTACAACTCAAGTTTATGCACAACAGATTGTTGCTTAATTTGTGTCCCATAAATAGAAACTATTTATTGAAAAATTGTGTGAATTCTAAAAAAAGGGAACATTAAAAAAGCTTGTGTACGGGTTCTTTGGAAATTTGTACCATCTAAGGATAGTTTTATAAACGGATCGAATGGGATTTGTAAATAGGACCTTTTGTTTTCTAGGGAAAGAATTATATTTATATTTTTTCCCATCGCTCCAAGTTGGAGCAAAGTGCCATTACAAATGTATAAGCTTTATTTCATTCCAGAACTTCCCCGCTACTGGTACTTTACAATCCAGCTGTCTTATCCGTGTGCGAGCGGATTTTCCTTTTCTTCTGATACCGTGGGGGTTCCACCGAATGGCTCTCCGTGTTGTGGCACCTGGTGGCTTACTTAATGTGTTACCCAGCTAATTCCACTTATATTTCAATATTTCGCTGCTCAGAGGAACTTGAGTTATAGCTGTCCACAGGTCGTTATTGGAAATCAAAATTGGTGAAAATATTTTTAGAATCCTACTCAGATAACTGTTGACAAGAACTTGAAGTGCGTTTATATCGCAAGGAGCTGCATTCCCTGTCTCGCATCTGTACACTGAAAGAAAAATGCTTCATATATTTAATGAATCATTTTCATAAAAAAATTTTCCTTGGGTAAATAATAATTTTCATTTTTTAAATGGAATTTCATAGTTATAATGAAGTATTTTCGTTAAAATCGCTTCATTGGATTTCGTAATTACGTTAAAAATTTTCATTGGATATATGAAAACTTAAGTTTGTCCAAGTTAAACAAAAAATTTTAATTGGGAACATAAAAAAACAATATACAAACATAACTTTATTCATAAATTAATACAAAATTATAGTTTCCTTAAAAAAATGTTTAATTGTTAATTAAAAAATTTAAGATTTAATAATTTCATACATCTAATGTTACATGTATGCCATTAACTTTATGAAATCAAAAATTTTTTTTATAAAAGCAACATATTTCAATAATGGCCTTCATAAATTTAAATTTTCATTATGACAATAAAAATGTCATTATAGTAATGAAACAAAAACTTTCAATCCACTTTCCATCAACGTTGTTATTGTTATTATTGACAATTTAATCTCATATTTACGCTCTTAATTGAGTAAAAAACATCGTTTTTTTATCCAAAGATACACTGCCCCGGTAGGCTAGCTGGTAGTGAGCTAGCTTATCAGCACCGAGGTTGCGCGATCGAATCCCGCCAGAGACAGAAAAAAATAAAAAATAAAATAAAGTAAAGTAAAGTAAAATAAAAAAAAAAAATAATTAAAAAAAAATAAAAAATTAAAAAAAATTTTTACTTTATTGAAAGTATTCATCCAATGAATAATATTAATAGATCTAATGTAATGTTTCATTAAATCCTTTTAATGAAACAGGTTTCATTGATCCAACGAAGCGCTGCATAGGTTCCTTTTTAATGCAATTTTTCATGGGATTAATGTCAAAATTCATTGGTATTGCGAAGAAAATTCTTTCAGTGTACGTTAGAGTTGAATAGCCTTATTTTTTATTTCTTTTTTAGAAATGTGAGAAGCCTTTCAGACACGACGTAAAAGGCATAAGGAACGCCGTGCACAATTGATGGGGTTGGTGATGTCCGTACTAGATCTTCTATTTTTTTTTTTTTGACATTTTTTTTTTGATTGTATGGTTGTTGCTGCTGGGTTGACAGCCCTTGACTGAAAAATTTCGGGCCATTCCTGTACGAAGAACCGGTTGTCGGGGATTGTTGTTGATGTTATTATCGAGATAACAGAATCTTCTAATATCTTTTAGCTCAGCAGTTTTCATCTTAAAGGGCTGTCTATTGTCGGCATTCATATGCATAGTTCCATTTTTTTCTCAGCTTTATTTTTATTCACCGTCAGCACCTCAAGGAGTTCAACATTTTGAGACATGTCGCTTAACGTATGCGCCAGAAGGCAAATTAAATTCATTGGCGTAGTTTAAGTATTGAATTCCGGTAAAATAATCTGTTGCCACCTTTATTTCAGCATCAAGAACGATGTCAAAAAGCAGAGGTGACATAAAGTACCCCAGCCGCACTTCGGTATTTACATTTATTTTGGTGTCCAGGTTATTCTTGTGAAGTAACCCTCAAGTAGGGCCATTGTAAAGACTTCTTATAAGCGAGATAAGTTTTGGTGAATTTTTGGGGAAGAACTCGTGTAGGTGAAATATATTGGAACAACTGTTTTTTTAAATAAATACGAGCGTCAAGCGATTTTTTTAAAGAAAATTCTATTGCGAACACTTTTATAACAAAACAAGACGACCTAGCGAATTATTGAATAAGATTTTCACGTTTTAAAGGTTTCTTTCGTGAAACTTTATGAAAATCAGAACTTTTGACCTGACCTGAAAAAAAACACTTGCAGCTGTTATTTAGGTGGCCCAGTTAAATATGTGAGAATGTTTTCTAACTTAAAGAAATGATAATTTTTCCAAAAAAATATTTTTTTCTACCTTTCCTCCTTTCTTCTCAACTGTTATGTTTTTAGACTTATTGATCATGCCTCGTATATTACTTAATAAATATTATCCGTTTAAAAGAATTATATTATTCTTCAAAATCTTTTCTCCTTCCTTCCTAATCAACATTTATAAATTAAACATATGCATACTTCTTCTTCGCATATTATGAATAAAGCAATTTAAAAAATTTCCTATGAAATTGATAAAATTTTTAAAACTATAAACATTTTAATATACGAAATCTATTGAAATTTGAAATGTATCTGGTGGGCATGTTACAAGATTGTTAAAGATTTTTTTCAGTTTATTTTCGGTTATTTAATATCAGAAATTTCTATGGATATTCCCTAATGTATAGATTACAAAACTTTTGTTAAAATTTATAACAAAATCTGGTCGTATCTACAAAATACTGCACGTACTACAACATGAAACACTCATTTCTTCATTCACAAAAGTAACTCGTACGCGTATCGAGCATTCTCTAAAGGAACAAATCTTTTGTTTGGCGAATTGTTGTGTTTGTTAACATTATCAACAACAAAAACAAAGAAAACCTTTTACAACAAACACTTTCTTACGTCTATCAGTATAATGATATTTTGTTATATTGTCGTATTGTTGTATTGTTATACGATTCTGGCTGTGTCAAAGTGCAAGCGATATGTACTCGCATGCAAATGGGCTTAAAAACGCCTTTCTTTTGTTCCTTGTTCTGTGTGTCCTTTTTTTTGGTTTGCTTCTTATTCTTTCATATAATTGAGTTTTTAAGTATTTGAGTATCTTAAGGATTTGTATAGTATTTCATAAGTTGCTATTTGCTGCAGTGGTTAGTTTTAATTACTCGTTTGTTACTTCAGATACATTTATTTGCTTATTTAAAGAAACAAAAAATATAATTTTGATCGATTACATTTCAAGCACTTAAGAAAAATGTGTTCATATGCAAAATATTTTCATGGGTTTTGTTCTGAACCCTGAATTACTTTTTTTTGCTTTTGAAACGCCTTAAGGCGTTTTTAAACCTTAAAACCTTAAGTTTTTGATATGGAAAATATTTGGCAGATTTTTATGGCGGTCACTTGAAAATTCAAATTGAAATTGATTTGTATTTAAATGATTGAATAATATAATTTGGTTTAGAAACATAGAAATGAAAAAAGCAGCTGCTTGGTATGGTAGATAACTGAGAAAACAAAGTTTAGAAACAAAACAGAATATTACAAAGAGAAGCCGAATTCAATATTACAACAAAATATTTCAAAATTCCTTGGAAAATTTGGATTTTTACGCACCAATTTGGGCTGCAAAGTCTACTTCTTTCCAAAGGATGTCTTTTACGTCACAGATGTTTCTTGGAGACCCAGATTTTGACCCCGAGTTTGACATGGAACAACCAGTTAATATATGCATTAACAGAATTCCAGCCCAAAATCCTACAGATATCTTTGTATGATACTTACGGCCGTTTTCTCATTGCGCGATTTTCGTTTTTACCAACGAAAAATTGTACATAAACGAAATTTGGTTTTCTCAATGTCTCATTTGCTTCTATTCTGTCTGTAAAAGCTCACCAGATCTCATCTGCCAATTATTTATTTTCCTTATGTTTGCCGTACAGATAAATTCAATCAGCTGACTTCTAACTTTTACATGTATTTTGAGAGGTGCTGCCAACTGAAAACAATCTTTTTTGTCGGTTTATTTAGAACCCCAAAATCCATACCGGAGAGTTTATCGGTCTAATAAATTTATGTTGTTTATTGATTATGTAACAGAATTGGAATATACTTAAACCAGATGACAAGGTTGTTACCACTTTCCGGAACTATTGAAAAAATTGGAAGATAAGTTTATTTATTAGAGGATTTGGAAAATAGCAACATTTTTTTGGGCTCTTTAACACACGACTACTGAAAACTTGCAAAATAAAATTTTAATTCGGAATATCTGAATTCTATTCAAGCTTTTTATTCATTCTTAGCCATCAATGGACTTAAGTCAAAAGTTCCAAAGGGTCGCCAAAAGGCCCTCTCTCTAAGATTTTGAATTTAAATTGGACTTAGGTGACCGAATAGGCGTCACCTACACATCTTTATGTTTTCAGTTGGTCTGTGGAAAGACAGTTGTTCTTGTTTAAGAGTACGCTTTGAATACATAAACTCTTGGAGTTACCTCTTATTTCATAATCCGAAGTTCATCCAAATGCAACCAGTTTTTAACTCTAAGAACAAATACTAAATTAAGATTGCAGTCATTGAAAACCATTTGACCTACAAAGAGGACCTTTTAGAACAAGATAGATCGAGGCATAAAAAGATTTCTTTAAAACACAGAGCAGGTTTTAATAACAAAATTTCGGATTAAGACCTAACTAAGGCAAGAACATCCAACATCGTTGAAAACCAATCATAATTTTATCTTTGTTATCTTTGATACTAATTTGATAGGTTTGTATTACGAAAACTATTTGTGAAGTCATAATGATATTTGTTAAGATTGAATAGCCGATCTCTTAGAAGACTATAAAGTGCACATTCATATTTTTTTAATTAATAATTTTTGGATTTGTTAATCAATTTACACTCGATAAACTGTATTTACATTGTTATGTACAACTGGATTTCCAGTATCCATTTGGAATTACACTTGATAATTGGGTCTAGTGTGGGGCAAGTTCAAGTTCAAGAGTTAGTTTAAAAACTTAGAAGGTATCTTTTTAACTTAAACTTACTTATAACACTAGCCACATGTCGCACACAAATCTATATCTACATATGGGGGATTTCATGTCAAGTGACCCAGTTTTTAATTCGATGTCTTCCGATTTGGATGAAAATTGCACCAAGGTTAGTCCTATTGGATAGTAGTTGAGACACAAATTTTCAACAAGATCGGTCTGAGCTAGAGGGGGCCAAAGTTTGACATTTTGGCCATATATGTGTTCTTTCTCATCCAGATCGCTATTTGATCAATATTTTGAAAAAAAAAAAAAAAAAATATTTTTGTTAATTTTTTAATATTTTTTTTTTAATTTATTAAACATTTTTTCATTTTTCGAAGGTAAAATGTAAAAAGAAAATACAATATAATAGTCTGATAGTGTATAAAGTAAAGGTAAAATGTAAAAAGAAAATACAATATAATAGTCTGATAGTGTATAAAGTCATTTCTGAAAAATTAAAAGAATAGAACTATTACAAAAAAGCTTTATAAAATACAGACCTGAAATTTAACTCATAGAATAAATTCGAAAAATGAAAAAATGTTTAATAAAATATAAAGTAACCTTCACAAGGAAATAATTCCCAGTTTCTAATTTTTTTTTTAATTTAAAACTTTTTTTTTTTTTTTTTTAGCGGGAATGTTTTTTTTTTGCTCAAAAGAAAGGTTATGTCTTTCCCTTTGTGGGTTTGTTTGTTTGTGCTTTATAGCCGCCTGCAATATAGATAAATATATCAGCAGAACGGTAAGAGCCAAAGTTTCCAAACTAGGTACAAGCATCTTGGTTATCAGAACACAATATCTGATCTTGTCTGGGCTGGATTGGAGGAGTGTGCGTGGCATACAATAGATTTTTTTATGTCTAAAGAACGGTAAGAGAAAATATGTCCAAATTTGGTACACCAAACTGGATAATCAGTAGACAGCATCTGCCGAAAATGGGCGGGATTGGAAAAGTGGGCGTGGCACAAACTAGATTTCTGCATATTTAGAGAAAGGCAATAACTACAAATTACAAATTTGCTACACACAGCTTTGTAATAAAAGCACAATATCTATCAAAAAAGTAGGCCTTATTGTTGACGTAGGCGAGGCACCTTTAATTCAAAGACCATATGTAACGGATAAATAATCACAGGAAGAGTATTCTTTCGCTAGCAATGCCTAAGATCTGTATTTAAAAATAAAAAAATGTTGAATATAATAAAGTAACTTATGAAAAGAAATAATTCCCAGTTTCTATTTGTTAGTATGTATATGTATATGTATACTTATTTTATTTTAATGAAGGTAGCGAAGCTCACTGTAAACAATGTAGCACGAAATATAAAATCAAGCAGCAATTTAATATTCCGAATACATTTTTGAAATTTAATAAATAAAATTATATTTAATAGTTAAACGTCAAATTTTAGCTTGTGGCTTGCAACAAAAAACGTAACGTATGAACGTGTACGAGTTTTCGAAGGAACACAAATGGGAAATACAAATATTGTTGCGGGGTTATGTCACATTAGGGTGGTCGTTAACTGTATGTATCAAATTTTTTTTCTTTTTTTCCATGCTCTAACCCCCCCAATTCGGTGGGTATTGATAAAAAAACAACTCAAAAAAATTTTTAGGACGATCGGCGAAGGCTAAGCCGTCCCTAAAGCCCGCCAAAGTTTGAGAAAAATCGTAAAGTCCGACTTGTATGACTTATATTTAGGAAAATATTAGTTTTACATAAAAACCGTTTTCTAAGTTTCTAACAACTTTTGCCTTAACAAGTTTTCTCTAAAACTCATATTGAACAAAACCTAGTTAAAATAAAAAGTAAACAGCAGCATTGATGCGAATTGTTTCTTTAGAACTGTTTTTTCTTACACACGTCAATTCAGCTTTAATATTTGTGTTTGTGTGCGTTTGCTTAAAAAAAAAATAGTCAAACGCATATCATTTGTTTCTAACGTACCACGGTTGATAAAGTTGGTGCAATTGTACTTTTTTGATACAATTCAAAGCCAAAAAGTACGGTGGTACCCTAGGGTGGCCGTTAAAATCAAAAGTTGGATTTATTTAGGTCTCACTAGCCAATTTGGTGGGTATTAACAAAAAAACAACTCAAAAATTTTTAGGGCGATCGGCGAAGGCTAAGGGGACGGCCCACCAAAGTTTGAGAAAAATTATAATTGTACATGAAATCTGACTTTTATGTTTAATATATTAATTTTGTAGAAAATTTGTTCACAAGTTTTTCTTTATCTCTTATTAAACAAAATAAACTTAAAATATCGAAAAAGCCACTAAAAAATCTGATTTTTAATTCATTAAAGAAACGCATTTTCTATGAATTAGTTTTGTTGAAAAACATGTTTATTATTTATTTAAAAAAAAAACCGACCAGCCGGGCACCTGCCGTTTTACCCTAATTAGGGTACGCTGAATTCAGTGGTGCTAACCGCTTTTTAGGTTAGCACTTGTTTTCAAAATTTCGAAAACGGAGGAGGTTGCACAGCGTAACTCAAAAACGGTTTAGTTTATGAAATAAACTAAAAAAACGAAATTCCACAATAATATTACCTTTAACCATTGTTATAGGTTTTTCTAACATGCGTAGTCGTTTTAGAAACCAAATGTTTTTGGCAATGGGAATAAAACAAATTATGTGAGGTTGGTCATACTTTTGACCCAGCTGAGGGCAATCTTGACGCTGCAGGTGCCAAATTTAAGAATTATATTAAACCGGCATATTTGTATTGGAGCCCCCCTAAAGGGTGGAGATGCAAGGCAATTATGTTTTAAGAAAATGTTAAGCACAAAAAACTAATGAAGGTCCGTCATATATTTAATCCCCCTTGGGGCGATTCCTTGGCAGTTCTGGGGCTTTTTCTTCAATATATTTCTAGTCTGTGTTGACAATTTTATTTGAGAGCCCCCTTAAAGAATAAAGAAAGCGTGCAGGTATGTTGCAGGGATGATAAATGAGAAAACCAATATCGTACTTACGAACTTCTGCAATCGTACTTTTTCGACCCCAATAGTAATAAATATTTTTTTTTATAAAAGAAAAAGACTTTTGTTTCGGTTACACTTGAAACCATTGGTACATACGGTCTATTTCGTTCCTTTGTTTTTATAATATTTTGCCATGAAGCCTTATATGCTGCCGCTGATACTTGATTTAGATTGTGGCATATGCAATCGTCCAATGATTAAGTGCAAAAATCTATTCACAATAGCGAAGTTTAGTGTTTGGTGCAAATGGTCTTGCAAAGAGCAAATGCAAAATATCATAGCTGTTTTGTTAAATCCAACAACAACATACACAGAGTTTATTTCAGATTTCATAAAAACGCTACGAAATTCTGCATTTGCACTTTGGCAAAACCATTTGCACCAAAGACTGAAATCAGTTTATATTCATTGGACAGTAAATACGAGTTGCCATTTTATATCAATTATAAATATTTAGGTTTGAAAAATTTGGAAATAGTACCAAATGAGTCACGGTGGTACCACCGTACTTTTTGGCTTTGAATTGTATCAAAAAAGTACAATTGCACCAACTTTATCAACCGTGGTACGTTAGAAGCAAATGATATGCGTTTGACTATTTTTTTTAAGCAAACGCACACAAACACAAATATTAAAGCTGAATTGACGTGTGTAAGAAAAAACAGTTCTAAAGAAAAAATTCGCATCGATGCTGCTGTTTACTTTTTATTTTAATTAGGTTTTGTTCAATATGAGTTTTAGAGAAAACTTGTTAAGGCAAAAGTTGTTGGAAACTTTACTAACAACAACTTCTTAGAAAACCATTTTTATGTAAAATTAACATTTTCCTAAATATAAGTCATACAAGTCGGACTTTACGATTTTTCTCAAACTTTGGCGGGCTTGAGGGACGGCTTAGCCTTCGCCGATTGTCCTAAAAATTTTTTGGAGTTGTTTTTTTATCAATACCCACCAAATTGGCGAGTGAGACCTAAATAAATCCAACTTTTGATTTTAACGGTTACCCTAATGTCACATAGTCTGAAACAGATCCGTCGATTGCAAAAAGCAGAAATGTATGCTTTATTCAAATTAGTGAAGGGATGGTCGGTGCAGTCAAGATTGATTAAAACTATAGATTCGTTCTAGATTCTTCATTCAGGTCTCTAACTTGTGGATCCAAAAATCAAAGACCCGAAATTTGATCTATGTCTTGGTGCTATAAATTTAAAATACGAAATCAAAATACTATACGAACATTTTCCAAGCATTTATTTTAGAATGAAATAAAAAAATTTCCTAAAAAAATATTTACATTGCTCTTTATCAATACGCGAATTATAAATTGTTTGCCTTTCAATCGTTCTTTCATTTGTCAAGGTACGCGTTCTTTGAACCCGCATAATGAATTTAATATATATTTTCATAATTTTCCTTAAACTAAAGAAAAATCTAGATTTTCCTTAACAAACATTTTTTTCCCGAATTTTGTAATTTTATACATTCATATCCAAATAAATTTCAAAACAGCAATGAGAAAATTCTTAAGGGTTGAGAAATAATTGAAATAATTTTCAGCGATAATTAAAATCTAACAACTCTTTAAAAAAAATCCAAACAAAATCTGAATGAAAATTGTAAATACAACGTAACACAAATTTAATTGAAAATGATAACACCCAATACCATCATAATACGATTTTTCATTTTTAATACGTAATAATTCTCACACAAGATTACACAAGAGTATGAGAGCGTGAATTATAAAGAGCAAAGAAGCCACGCATGCGCTTGAGGCTGGTATGTATCGGAAACTGTGCCATTTTTATTTTTATAGCTGAGTTCACTGTGTAGGAAAGAAATCTTTGTCATTTTTTTTCATTTTGCAATTTAACAGTTTTGATCCTACGCCCGCAGCTTTTTTTTCTTTTTTTTTTTTTTTTGAAAATAAAAATATCTTTTTCATTAAAAGTATTTGGTTCTCATCGTTGCTTCATTGTGTTTTTGGAAATTTTGTTGGTTGGGTGTTTGTAGTGATTTAAATTAATTTCCTTATTAACGCACAATTATAAGTACTCGACACTCGATTGTAACATTGAATATTGTCATTTTGTCATGGACAACAGATTTCTAAATTTATGTATATTTACTTCTAAAAAAATTAAGTGTGAGAGTGTAACTTCCCTCTTGTTAATAATTAAATAAAAAAAAAATCATTTCAAATACTCTTCAAATATAAATTCAATTGACAATTTCAAAACTCGCACTCACTAAGAATCAATCACATCCGTTTCACTGAAATATTCATTAATTCAATGAAAATTGATTGGTTTAAACAACAATGGTCATTATTTTTTAATTTAAATACTATTTTTCTTTAATAATCAAGGAAAAAACTATTCTGTTCTTATTGTCATTAATCTCTTTTATTGTTTAAATGCAGTAATTCTATCTCTTTTGAATATATAGTACATTTGCGATCGTGTGAACTTCGGTTCTAAACTCTTTTCAAAAAAAATTCATTAATCTTTTAATATCTCCTGTAATATTTTCATTACAAATGTTTTTGTTTTTATTGTCTTCGGATATTCTACATATTTAAATTACCCAACAATACATTAAGCAGGTTCCTTAAAACCAATTGTAATAAATTCTGTAACTTGGCCTAATCCGCTTTTAAACAGTTTTTAGTTAACTAAAGGTCATTTTCATTATACATATTCTCCTTTCGTGTTTTCTAGGCTTTGTTTGAATATTGTTACATTTAAAATTTTTTGACAAAAAATAAAAAAAAAAACTTAATTTTTCGTTTTTTTGTTGGAAAATAAATTGTTTTGCAAATAAATGTCCAAACAAATGATTTTCAGTTTTTTTCTTTCTATTATTTTGGCTGAGCTACAATCTCTTTATGTTGGAAGTATTCGGTGTTTTATCTCTAGTTAAACATCAGTTCAACAGTCTCTCAGATTTTTTTTGGTTTGTAAAACCCTGCAGGATACTCTACAACAAAATGACTTTGTTAGCTGGGAATTAAAGTTGTGTGTGGACATTGCAGTTACGATTGCGCACAAGTACATACTTCTTTTTTTGTTGTAGTAAAATCAAAATTTAATAGAGTTTTCGATTAACCCTAAAAGAAACTGAAGGTTAATTTAGACAAGAAAAAATATAGCTAAAAAAATGAGAAGAAAAATTAATTTAATAAAAAAGGATTTGGGTGTCTTTTTAAGAAATCTCTGGCTTAACAATGAAATCTTTACGACCACTGGTTTTAAACTATTCAATGTAAAAATTCTACCCTTCGCAGATCAAGTTTTAAAACCTCTAGATTTCGAACGTGGGCGTTCGCAAAAATTTTATTTGGAAAATATTTTTAAAACGGAGTGTTTTTCATATAAATTTTCTATGCGAACGATAACGTTCGAAATCGTTAAACTGTCAGTAAATTTGTTTAAGATGAAAAAAAAACAAATTAAGAGGACTTTAAAAATTCAGTTTTATGGGTAAACATTTGAGAATCATGAGGCAGTCGTGGTTTCTCGCTCATAGCACAGCCATTTGTGGACTAATTATAGAAAATATATGATCTTCATTTGAGCTCGTTTTGTATAGGGCCGCGCTATGATCGTCAAAAAAGAGCCATAGATTGACGAGCTGTGGCTTCATTTTGTTGGAACCGCAATTCTGGACTGTCCTTTACCGCGGGCGTTAAATAATGTTCAATCATTGCCCGGTAATGAATGTCATTCACATTAACATACAGTGCATATCATGGCGTTTTCTTTCCAAAAAAAATAGTGTATCACAAGTGTTACTTGTGATTTGGCAACATTTTTAAATGCTAACCTGATGTGTAGAAAGTGTTGCATATTTTACGTTAACAAAAGGACACAAGTTTCGGCATAAAACAATATATGTGGTACAATTAGCGTTTTAAACTTGAAGCTCTTTAATACCGCTAATTTCTAATTAGAAAAAATAATACATGCAAGAACTACTTATATTATTATCACGAGAGACGAAATAAAAAATAAATAATTTTTAAGAAATATTATTAAAACCATCTGTTAATCTAGTGCTGAAAATTTATCATTTTTTTTCTTTTTAAAGGGAACATCATGAGAAAAGAACGCGATACATTTTTAAAATACACATATTGTTCAGAAACGAACATAAAGGAATGTAAAAGGCAGAATAAATGCAGAATATTACTCAGAAATGAAAACTACATAAGTGAAGCGCATTGGATGTTCAACAATTATTTTATTTTTAGCTGCCCCATATTTTTATTGAGGTGAAAATGGGCCAAAACGTTCATTATTCAATTTGATCTGTGTGTCTGACTAATCGAATGCTGATTTTCAAAATGAAATTGAACAACTTTGGTTCGTTGTTCTGTGCTGAAGGTTTCCATCATAATTTTACCAAGTTCCTCAGAGTAAATTCTGAAAAAAAATCCAAAAAAAATTTATTCACTTGTTAAATCATAGTACGTTCTTATCGTACAACCGTTTAATCGATTGGACACTTGTACGGAGGTAGCGTGAAAACATGAACCGATTTCACTATAAAACTTTCTTTTTACGTAACGAGGCTCTTTATGAACCGATTTCGTTAATTTTTTCCACCAGTATTCTTCTGGGCTTATTTAAGATGGAAGTAAAAAAAAGTTCCTAAATTATAACGAAATTAAAAAAAGGAGAAGCTTTAGACAAATTAGAGGCAGTCATGTGGGTTTTTGGTTATATTTTAGCCACTTGTTTACTGTTTTGGCTATATTTTATTGAAAAACAAAATTGCTATAGTCAGAAAGCTAATGTTGATAAAAAGGCATGTCCAATGTTATTTAAAATTTTAATGGAAACATTGATTGAAAATTTGTGTTCAGAGACAAAGATCATTTCATTATGGACAAATCTATATATAAGTACGATTTGTGGACTGTCGTTGTAACGGATTCGTATTTAGTTAAACATATACGTCGTAACGACAATCTGATCGGTCTCTTCAAATATAATAACTAGGGATGAGATTTTCATGCACTAAAAAATCGAAAATATGCGCATAAAATATGCAATAAAAACTCCAAAATATGCATTAAAAAAATAAAAAATATGCATTTAAAACTTGACCATTTTCAACAAAAAAAAGCGCTTGTTTTTTATTATATATAAAACAATATAAGAAATTCTATTCTTGTTTTTATTCTATTGTTATCCAAAGGTATAATATTTTTTAAAACTAAATTTAAACAACTATATCATTTAAATGTTTGTTTGCAAAATATAAATAAATACTTTTTATGTTATCAAAAGTAAGCCTTTGTCTGTTAAAAAGCTTCTGTATATGGAAAATGATCTCTCAACGTCAACCGAAGTTGAGGCATACTTGAAGAATGAAAATTCATTTGAAGAATATTAATTTTCTTATTCAGATCCCACATGTGATTCCAGATCAAAAGTTGTTGAAATTTGTTTTATTTTTTGAAATCCTGTATTTTTTTCTTGCATTTCTTTTTTCTTGGATTTCTTTAATTTGTCGGGCTTTTTTTCCTTCCACATGTTAATTTTACTTTTTGCCATATCAATCAATTTGAGTTGACTATTAAGTGGACTAAATCCTTCCAATTTAGTTATTGTTTCACCAATATATCAGAAGTTGGAAAATACAAATGCTAATTGACTTTTGATGTTATTTCACTTTAATATTTCTTTTACTTTTTTTTTATTGCATTAGCATCGGTAGAAACAAGTTGTTCAATAACATTCTTAAATTGCTCAAAGTTTTTTGAATAGAATTCTGAAGCATCTATCCAGGTTCCCTTTCTTGTTAATACTGGCTGCGGTGGTGACGATACCAAGAGATACCAACTCGGTGTAACCCATGTGCCAAGCAAGTAACATGTAACAGTTTTGGATAAATTGATTTAGGACAATTGGCAGCCTTAACCATGTAAGGTGCTGCATCGGTTAAAAATTGAAGGATTAAGAATTGTCGAATTCTTGTATTTTAAGCAGAGCTCAAAAAAATGTATTAATTGATTTATTAAAATAAATTTTTTTTGAATGGTTTTTTTTATACAATTTGGAAATTTTTTGAAGAACTTTTTTTTATTATATGAAAATTTAAAAAATATATCACTCAAAAATGTTAAAATATGCAAAAATATGCATTTAAAACCAAAATATGCAAAAATATGCATTTTCACCAAAATATGCAACAATATGCAAAAACAAATCGATGCCATTTTATCGCAATTTTAATGATTCGGAAAGATAATTGGTCGACATCGTTCTTAGACTATCGACAAAAAACATGCATTTGCATGGAAATCGCATCCCTAATAATAACTATAATCTGAATTTCCCTAAATACAATTTATAACTGCCTGTTTTCAAAAAATAAAAACAAAATTTCGTGGGAGAAATTATATTACAAACAACAATAAAATACGAAGATTTGCTTTTATTTTCGATACAATTTACCTTAAATATTTGAACAAACCTTATCTTTTACACAAATGAAGCTGATAGCCCATGCTGCTAGTGCTTTTAGCTTTAAGATTTATTGTAATTTTAATTATAATAAATTTATAAATAAATAAATAAATAAAATAAAATGTTCTAAAAGCAGGCAGTAAAAACTTATGCCTTGACCCAAGATACAAACTAAATATGTTTAGGGTTAAGGCTTACTCACTGTAAACTATTGTTGCAGAGTTTGTTAGTTAGTTTCTCTTATTCGATGCTTATTCTTGTTGGGCTTCCTTGCTGTTTTGTGGTTATCAGTTGGTGTAAATCTTTATGAGGTTGTTTGCGTCTATTGTTTTCTTGTATACAACAACACTTACCAACCAACCAAACTACAATTGCTTAAAATCATCAATACAATAACAAAACAAAATGCTAAAGTGTGTTTTTTGGGTTTGTTTCATTTATCAACATGAGTTTGATAGAAGTTTACAAACTTTTCAAAAAGTAATACAACAAAAGAAAATTATTAAAATGTAAAATTTTTGTGAAGGTTTTTTTTTAATAATTAAATTGAATTTTCCAATATAAAGCCAAGAGCAAGAGTTTTCAAAAAGAGGGTTGTTTGGAGTAACTAATCAAAGAGAGAGCGAGTGGCAAGTAGAAAATTTTGATAAAACAGCATATCACTGAGGCTCGGTGATGGTTTTGGCTTATCAGCAATGATCATCTTTTGGCAAAGAACATTATTAAACAATGAAAGAAGTTAAATTGCTATTAAAAATAATAAAAATCTAGTATTTTATATTGTATAAATATGTATGTGGTTTTTAATTGTGTGTAAATTGTCCTTTCCTCATTTAATTTTCCTTTCCTTACGCTGAAAAGTTAATTAACAAAAAATATGATGGTATTTGAGGAAAATATTTCACAAGGTGAATATAATAACTGAAAAAATCCCTTAGGTTAGAAAACTATGTATAAGTTATGATATCCTCTAAAGATAAGGTCAGTTTGAATTTCTATAGCAAAACACCACAGGAAGCCAATTGGCTGGTTTGGTTTTAAACCAATATTATTGTTATTGTTTGTAGGGAAATTTTTAATTTGCCTTGTTTGAATTTAACCTCAAAACTAGGCGGTTTTATAGCCTAAAATTCGGTTTTTGTTTCGGTTTTAAAAATCATCAAAAACTCTTCAAATTTACGATGACATTTATGTAACAAAATTTCAATTTCCTTTTTGTTTTGTTCCGTCTTCCAGATCCCTAAAATGTTGAAACTATCAACACCACCACCACTAAAAGCGATTATGACAATGATTATTATGATGATCATAATGAGAGGGGTCTTATTTTGTTGTTGTTTAAAATCATAAACTCGTTCGTTTCATTTGTGTGATCTAATTATGGCAGACAGTTATCCGGTGCCATTCAATCGTTCATTGTTTTTGTACTAAAAGTTATAAACAACTTTTCAATTGTTAGTTGACGTTGTCAATTAGAAATCGTGTTGCATAATTAAAATACCACACCTAGTTTTACCTTTTCTCTTTTTTACTATTTCTATTACATTCATAAATTTATTTTCAAAGGCTTTGGAATTGCTTTTAAATTGCTGAAGAATAAAAGTGATTTCTAACAACCCGTTTAACTTTTTAAGACATCTATTGAATCCTTTTTGTTTTCTTTCTTCTAGAAAATAATGTAATTCCTTATAATCCTTTTCCATTGTTTCTTTTCACCCCAAGACCTGAGCTATCATAACAATTACTAAACAAAAACTCAGTTTCTTTTAAAACCTAAACACCCTTAAACGAGTTCGCTTCTCTTTAACAAAGATGTTCTTAACATTCCCTTTTTCAGCACCTCTAATTGCAGAGTGTAAAGTAAATTATAGTTTAATTTTTTCAAAGTCCTTCCCATTTTGCCGTTTAATAACTGTAAATTTTACATTTTATAAATATACAAACTGATTCTTTGACGATTGTGTCTGTATCAGTTTGAAGAGATCTTAAGATTGTCTAACTTACATAAATTAAAAATGCTTTTTGGCGTTTTTAACACCTTGATTTTTATTTTTCGTTGAAGAAAATATCCTTGAAGGGGTTGTAACGTGCCATATCTTAGATGATCTTAATGTTGGCAAAAAAAGCAAATTATCTGATTTAAATGCGTGAGAAAATGTATCCGAAAGTTAAATGTGACGCATTTGCAGTCTTTGATATAAAATGCGATGATATTGATTGACATTAGAAATTCTTAAAGGGAGTTTAATTCAAAGTTTTAATAGATCCATTGATTTTTGATATTGATTTAATGTAACAGTCAAGAAAAAATAGCTACGAATTGAAATGTACGTAATATTGGACTCGGAATTCAAGTTATTATTTTGTTCCATTGAAATACAGAAAAATTTACCACTTTTTGTAAACAATATTACACATTTATTAGGCATAATTTTTTTTAAAAAAGAAAACATAATAAGTTTTCATTCTGGAATTTAGTAGCAAATGTTTGATCCGGAAGATACAAATCTTCGACGGCCAGTTTTTATAAGAAATTTGGAATACTTTTTAATGCTTATCAACTGATAATTTCAAATTTAATATTTTACTTGCGTTATGGATAAGAATTTTTTTTTATATATCGGCTAAACGACCATGGAAGGAAATAAAAGAAGACTAAGCTAAATGAGTGCATTAAGAAAGATAAATATCAGATGCTGAGGTTATTTTGGGTCTTGGCGAAAGTTCTCATTTTCATACAGTTTATACGAAACAATCCTTTAGAACGCGAATTCTAATTCTATGCCATCCGGCCGGAAAATCTTATTTGACCGATCACTAGGTCGGTTTGTTTAATTAAAGATATATTGGCAATTGAGTACTCATGTTTAATTAATGCATTTGTTAATTTTGACAAGCATGCGCAATTACTCATGGATTTTACGTCTGACAAAGCAAAATGCAAAATACATGTCGTGTAAAAGTAGCTTTAGGTAGCTCGGTAGAACGTCAGAAATAAACTAAATAACAAATAAATGGGAATGCCGATGAGCGAATTCTAATTCTATACCACCCGGCTGAAAAATCTTATTTGACCGATCACTAAGTCGGTTTGTTTAATTGAAGATGTATTGGCAGCGGTAGAACGTCAGAAATAAACTAAAAAACAAATAAATGGGACTGCTGATAAGCGAATTCTAATTCTATACCGCCCGGCTGAAAAATCTTATTTGACCGATCACTAGGTCGGTTTGTTTAATTGCAGATGTATTGGTATCGGTAGAACGTCAGAAATAAACTAAATAACAAATAAATGGGACTGCCGATGAGCGAATTCTAATTCTATACAGCCCGGCTGAAAAATCTTATTTGACCGATCACTAGGTCGGTTGGTTCAATTGAAGACGTGTTGGCATCGGTAGAACGTCAAAAATAAACTAAATAACAAATAAATGGGACTGCCGATGAATTGACCCTGAATGTTCATGGATTCATTGATTCATAATTAGCTGCTGTTAAAAACTTTTACAGAAGTAGTATTACTACTAAAGCCAAATTCACACTATAATACAAGTCTTAAGTATTTTGAGAATGAATGAGTGCCCCGGTAGGCTAGTGGTTGTGAGCTAGTCTATCAGTGCCGGGGTTCCGGTTCGATTCCCGCCTGAGACTCTGGTCTCCTGCAGACAAGCGTAGAGGTTCGCAGGATTAGTTTAGGGGGGAACAAATTATTACATCAGGGAATCGTTAAAATACTTAAAGCTTCGTTCACAATGGTAGCAACAATTTCTTTTTTTCTTTTATCTTCTTTCTTCCTTAAGTATTTCATATATTTTCCTTTATTTCGAACAAAACTATAACTTAATTTCTTTTTAAAAATTTGAGTTGAAGAAGAAGTACTTCCGCAACAATTTGTATAAAATTGTAAATGACGTTTATAATAATAATTTTTTGTTTTGAATGAAAATTTGAACAAAATATTAATAAATACGTTATATTGTTCTGGGCAAAATTTGCAAACGTTGAAATAATTAAAAATGTGTGTGGTTGTGAAAAATTTTTTTTGCTTTATTGTGAACATTAAGTGAAAATATCGCAGCCATTGTGAACGAAGCTTAAGACTTGTATTATAGTGTGAAACGCCCTTAACGAGGATAATTTAAATTGTGGAACAACAGATAGATAGATGTTGTCCTGAAGTTTTCTAATAAAGGACAAGATTTTGATCTTATTAGGAGAAAATATGGATTCCAAATAACAATTACAACCGATTTAAAAATTTTTACTTTACTTTTTTAATATTTAAATTATATACTTTGGTTCAAATAATTATAGCAAATAAAGTAGCGAAGAGAGTTTAGAAGTGTGTGCTACTCTGTTTACATTATAAAAGTGAATAATTAAAATACAATTTTGTATTTAACGCTACTTTTTTTTAAATTTAACAATTAAAAAGAAAATGAATAGAGAGTGAGTTAATATATCCAAAGAAATATCTGCCATTGTTTTCCAATAGGACAGGGGCAAATTTAAATGTGGTAATTGTAACTACTTGTATGAGTACAAAAGCCAAAACCCACAAGATTAAATTAAAAAAAAATACAATAATATACCTAAACTACATAACTTTCATTTAGAAGTACATACAAACTACTTCTCGTAAGTACTTTTTGTAGAATTTAATAAGCACACACACACACTCATACTCATGCATATGTGGCTAGCACTCTTAATGTAAATACTGAAACACTGCAGTGTTCCACACTACAGTGCACTGTGGTGACAACAATTAAAAAGCGCATGGATAATTTTTTTATTAAGTGTGTGTAAATGGATAACTGGATAAGTCTTTATCCGCTAACAAACAACCAATCGGAGTTTAGTAAATGGAGAAGTGTGTGTATTTCTTGATTAAGGTTCACCATTTGTTGTTGGCAGTGAAGAATCCAATTCAAACAACGTTGAGGGTTGTTTAACCACTATAGTATGATTCGGTTGTCAGGAACTTAGGCTTGTGGCAATGCAGAGTGAAGTCAGTCAGCATTGCGCAGTCGTTTCGAACAGTCACAACTGGAGTTCGGTGAAAAATATTAGAAGAAAAAACAAAAAAAATAATAAAAAACAAAAAAATTTATACTGCAAAAAAATTGATATTAAAGACTTATAAAACAAACTTAAAAATAAAGACAAGCGTATTCAAATAAATGATAAACTTTTTTTTTTAATATAAAGTGTTTTGGTGTTGATAAAAAGTTGGTTTTAAAATTTTTAATTTTATAAAAATTAAACAAAAAAAAAAAAAAAATGGTTATTAACACACCATTAACAGTGCCTTGCGGCGCTACCAGTCCCCCAGCCACCAGATCTCGTGTACAAATTGATTGGGATATTAATGATACCGTTATACCCATGGTCAATGAATTTGATGATTATTGTGATTGGGCCAATGGTCACTGCAGATTGGTTTACTCGGCCTCCAATGAAGATGTCAAAAAACATTCTTCCGGCTGGGCCATGAGAAATACCAACAATCACAATATTAATATATTGAAAAAAAGTTGCTTGGGAGTTTTATTGTGTTCGGCTAACTGTAAATTGCCCAATGGCAATAGTGTTCATCTCAGACCCGCTATATGCGATAAAGCCAGACGCAAACAACAAGGAAAACAATGTCCAAATAGGTGGGTAGTCCACATTGAAATTTTCTTTTATAAGGAAATTGTCTTAATATCTACTAAAAAAAAAATTCAACATTTAATTTTTTGTGAAAATTGTTTTGTTTCAGAAATTGCACTGGACGTTTGCAAATTCAATCCTGCCGTGGCCATTGTGGATATCCAGTAACACATTTCTGGCGCCGTTCCGGAAATGCTATTTTCTTTCAAGCCAAAGGCACCCATGATCATCCCAGACCAGAGGCCAAAGGTTCTTCAGAAGCCAGACGTTTATTGGGAAGTGGTCGTAGGGCCCGTAGCTTGGCTGTAATCTTGGCTAGAGATGCTGCTTTAAATGAAAAACTTAGCAGCCTGAGAGGCGTTAAAAGACAAAGTAATAAAATTAATACCAGCCTTGATACAGAAATAATACAAACAGCAAAAAAGAAACGCAGCTTAAGAGACATGACTAGTGCCTCAAACAACACCACTAACAACTATTTACATGACTCGGCAAACTTTGGACATTCATTGAATAATTCTCAATGGTTGCCCGAAATTAATACGGCGGTGTATAGTTCCTCCTTAACAGAATTCAACTATAACAGCCAACACAATGCAGCCTTAGAACAAATGTCATATGGAATCCATTATGAAACACCAGTCAGCCAACCATGTTTAACTTCTCCTCAATCAAACAGCTATAATTACCCTCAGCAGTATTCACCCAACAACACATTAATCGATGAATCTGTTTTGTGCCAACATTCAGAAAACATTTACGACCAATCAACCTCCCAGGTTTTAAATCCAGATTATTCCGTGCAAGATAATCAAAAATGGATGTACGAAAGTTGTGATGATACCTCAAGTCTTACCAGCAGTTCAGGCTATAATTCCGATGACTACTACTTCCCCAATTACATGTCCTCTTCAATAAATGGTTTTGATGTAAACTCAACTGTACCACTGGTCAATGCAGTTCCACAACAACAGCAACAACAAAGTCCCTCATATTACTCTAACTCCACCTCTGCAGCTGCCTCGCCTTCAACGGCTGATATCTACACAACAGTGTTTGATAGCGACCTACCACCAAGTTCGTCTTTGTATGGAGCTACTGATAATTACCAGTCTAACATTTCACACTCTGGCTTCAGTGATAACATGCTCAATCAAACTCAACCCCAGCACCACCAACAACAACAACAGCAATACCAAACCTTATCTTCGTATACTTCCGATGCAGGCCCCGATTTCTATTACAGCAATTCGGCAGCAGATAACGGCAATGAATGGAATATACAAATGGATTCCTCCACAGCGTCGTTGTATTCAACACAATCCACACTGCAAACCATGCAAAATCAAATAATGCCAAACTCAGCGGGTGTTTTTTAATAAATTTTCTTTCCACACACTCATCCACTCTCATAACATTTGCAGTAATCGAGTCTACATCTTTCATAGGTTTTGTTACACTGTTTTTCTTTTCTATTAAGTTGCTTAAGCAAGAGAGTTTTATAAAAAGTTGTTTTAATTTCAGCCTCTACTAAAGCCTTATCTTAGCGTTGTTCTAGTCTAGTCACTCTCAAAAAAAAAAAAGTTTCTCATTTTTTTAATTGAATCTTGATGTTTGTGTTATGTTAACATGTTTCAATTTAGTTGCTGCATTTATTATAAATTATCTTTAAGTTTTCTTTAAATAAGAATAGCGTAAGTATTTGTTTAAGTTTATTTCGATTTAAGAGTTAAAAACACTTTAAATTTGTTTTAAGTAAATTCAACTTCTTGAAATAGTTGTTAAGCCAAAGATTGTATTAAATCCATAGTCAACAATTTACATAGAACTCTACAAAAAATGTCAATAAGTTTTTGATTTATTAAGAATTTAAAATAAGGTTACCATGTATAAAAAAATAAAGAAATATCCTAAATTTAAAACAAAATCATTTGGTTTTTATTTTTTTAAAGACAGTTTCATTTCAGCGGTCACAGAAAAATAAATTCATTCAATATAATTTAGAGTTATGAGCGCAAAAAGCAAAAATACTTTATTCTGCTCTGACGAATCTTCTATACTCTCCACGGAGAGTTCGAATATTTCAGGAGTGGCCCTTGTATGGGATCTGGAAAATATAAGTCATTCTTAATAAACCTGACCTCACAGTATTATAATTCCATGACTGGGCTTTTTATATGGGGTAGGCCGCCTGGCAACCTTAATATGAGGCCTATGGTAAATTATAGACCGATCTGTACGAAATTTGGCAGAGTAATATCTTATAATCATCTGCCAGACCAAATTTTACTGCAAGAGCATAATTGTAACGATTTTAGGCGTACTAAAGTATTTTCCGATGGGGCCCATGGTAAATTACAACCCGATCCTAAAAAAATGTTATAGTATGATTTTTAGTCATAAAAGCTATATATAAATTTTTCAGGGATGTTGTTCCACAATTGGGCGAATAGCTCTCTTCGTACTGAACTAGGGCGTCCAATCGGGAAATCCCGTTCCCGGAAATCCCGGGATTTTCGGGATTAGGCGAATCCATAATCTCGGGATTTCTGAGTTTTAATCCCGGGATTTTCGGGATCCCGATTTTTATATTTTGTATTATCCCTACAGATAATATTGAACTACGTGGTCCATTGTGGCTTAAATGGACTACTCACAACATGGTCCAATGTACTGTAGTGCTGCCAACAACTGCATGATGTATACTTTTCTATAGTTTACAGTATTACAAATTGGAAGCCCTGATAGTGTCCATTATTAATTGTTTATTTAAAAGTGAAAATTTGTGAAATTTGTGGAAAAAAGGTAAACAAATTTAAAATACCAAGCAAATATATTTAATAATAGCATAATAGACTACAATACACACCATAAAAGGCGATAAGTAAAAAATTAAAAATGCTTAAACTACCCCTTAAGTGTACTCCATACTGTAGTAACATGGAGTACTTCTAAAACTAACCCACTTTAGTACTCCATGGAGTTTAGGGACTACTTCGGTGGGTTATATGGTCCCCTCCTAGGACATCGTAATGTTAAATGGACCACCTTTTACCCATATATTTGGAGTAGTTTTGGAATACTCCTACTCCTTTATGGACTACTCTTTACATGCATGTATGGACTAGTCTCGTTATCTGCAGGGATTTTTACATTTTTTTAGTAATTTGTATAAATATGTATTTGTTTGTTGGTGTATTTGTGGACACAAAAAGTTTTTGACACGCTCTGTTGTTCAAAAATAAACAAAACATACTTAAACAAAAACTATGCTACCTTTCATTTCAGAAAACAATAATTACAATATGTACAATTTATAAATAACAAAAAATTTTGTTCAAACTATATCGATTAAATAAATTGAAAGGATTTTTATTAAATTTTCCAATTTTTTTGTTGAAATTGTGCAATTGTATTTTAAAATTGTCCAAATCAAGGCGAATTTACACCAGGTGAACTTATCTTGCTACGTAGGCAACAGCTGATTACTAACCTTGTGTCAAAATGGTATACCGTCCTGTTAGTTCTGGGTAATCTTAGGTAAATTTTATAATTTTCTATTAAAATTGTGAAATTTAAAACTTTTTTAAGTTATAATATTTCAAAAAAACACAATTTAATATAAAAACAAAATCAAATATTTGTTTGAATTTTTGACACAACGTTAAAATACTTTACAGTGTTGTAAAACGTTTTCAAAATAAGACCACCTTGTATGAATTCGCCTTGGTCCAAATGTTTTCCTGTACACAATTTTTTAAAATACATTTAAAAATGGTGTAATTTTTATATCAATAATCAAATATGAAAAAATAAGATTTTTATGTTTTTTTGTAACGTTTTTATTACATGATCTTTATGAATTGTGAGTAATTATTATTTTAGGCTTGTTTTAATTATATTTTTAACAAATAAATAATACCCATATGTTTATGAATTATGATTATTTACTGGAAAATTAAGTTTTTTTCATACAACTTAAAAAGTATGTATTTACATACATACATATTTACAGTATTTACATAAATCCCGAACAATTTTCAAAAATCCCGTGAATCCCGGGATTCAAAATATCCCGAAAATCCTGGGATTCCGAAATCAGTATCCCGAAATATTTTCTTTAATCCCGGATCCCGGGATTCAAAAAATGCAATCCCGATTGGAAGCCCTATACTGAACCGATTATGCTGGAGCTGAATTCTTAGTTGCCTAGGAGAACTAGAAAGAGTTCGACACCAATATTATTCCTTTCTTTGGAAAGGGGTCTTGTTTTCAAAGGATGGCCAGACAGACGGACATGGGTGAATCGACTTAGAAACTGTCACTGATTATCGATAGTGTGCATCCCTTTACAGGTCTTTTGCAGAAGTCGAATTAAATTACCATCTCTAATATTGCTTAAAATGTCAACTCTAATAACTGTCATTGTCATTTTTTTTTTATAGATTTTCAAAAATTTTAAATCTCAATTCCTAAAATTTTATTTATACAAAAATTATATTTTTGATATTTTTTTTAGTTTTGTTTAAACTTTAAAAAAGTTAATAAATAATTATTAAAATTTCGCGGTATAAATTTGTTTGGAAAATAGCATTTCGAAAAACATGAACATTAGCCAACGCGTAAAACGCAGATCTCGAAGGCACCGCTCTAGGGCTCCTCCAAGACGAGAAGTTGATTTAATGCAATTAATGCGCCGGCGCTCACGTTATCGTCCCTACAGCGTTAACAACCGCAACAATCGATCAGCCGATGCGAACTTTTTAAGTCTGAGAAGCACAAATATGAATCGACCGCTTTTTCCTTTGTTCTTTGAAAATGATGTAGCACATTTCGACAATTTTCCAAATCTTGTCAACTCTTCAAGAAACCGTGCAAACCATTTTAATGAAGAAAGTTTACTAGAGCCTTTAACTTTATTTAATGCTTTTGGCACTCAAGAAATAGATACAAATACCGAAATTCCTTGCTTTCATTTAACTGAATTCCGGGCTCAGGATGGGAATAGAAATGAATTTGATGCCTGTGATAATCATGAAGTCAATTTGGAACGTAGAGAAAGTTTAATCTTTGAAAATGTTTCTGAAATGGAAAATGATTCCCTCAATTCGTGCGAAAGTTTGCCGGCTGATAACCCCAATGAAGATTCAGGTATTTTTAATGGGGAAAATGGGAACAGCATTTCAAAATTAAGAAATGAAAAGGTTAAAAAAACGTTATCAAGTAAAACTATAAATCAATCAAAATCTCAGGAAGAGGGTAGTAGCGATGTTTCGGGATCTTCAGATTTTTATACCGAGAGGGATAATTCATTGAGGATGCAATATTTATCTGATAGAACAAAAATTGACTTTTCGAACAGCTTAGAAGAATTAAGATTAAAATCTCCTCAAGGAAATTTCGATTTGACATCATTTCAAAATAGCTCTATGAAATCAACAAATTTAACCAACAATATTACCAATGAAGACCCTGATTCTTCTGTTGCTAAGACTAAGAGTGTTACATCGTTAAAAGACAAGTCAACAGCAGATATAGTGGGCAATAAAGGCGTCAAAAGTATAAATTGTAATTCTAATCTATCAGTTAACTGGGAAGCAGACAATAATAAACAACAGGATTCGGCTTCAGACGAACATGTTCAAATGGGAAATAATACAATTATTGAACCCTCATCTTCCGATAATATTGAAATAAAGAATTCCCCAAGACAGGAATCAAATAAAGATGAATCGTCTTCGGAAGAAATCAAAATGAGAGATAATCCTAGTATGGTATCCGACATAGAGGTTATCGAGTCTTCTTCCGATTCTCGCACTTCACAAGTAGTTACAAGATTTGATTTGATTCCATTTCATTCAGCTTTAAGCAACGAAGAAACCGGGTCTAACGAAGCTCCTGTCGATACTGAAGCTGGTGGAGATGGTCATCATAATGTTTCTGTAATACAAATTGAATTCACTTTAGCCACAACTATTCATCAAGATGAAACTAATGCTGGTAATGAAAGAGAAGATGAAGATGATAATAACAGTGAAGGGGAACAGAATAATGAAGATGCTTAATTTCTGTTTGAAAATAACATTTTTTGTGTTGAGTATTTTGTGGTTTTTCTAATAAACCTTATAAAATTAATTGAGTTGTTGTGCTTTTAAAGGATTTCTTTTTTTTGTTTAAAGGTTACTGTTTTGAGTGGATTAAATTCAAAATGTTGCATCCTTTTTTAAATTACCAGTAATTAAATTATTAAAAAAAATATTTTCAAAAAGGGTTAATTAATTCAGGACATTTATTGAAAACATTTATAAGCGGATTAATGCATTCTTTTTTATTTATAATTAAAAGGATTTTCAAGGATTTATGCTAAATTACTCAAGGGTGTTGTGTATTTATAGAAATTATTGAGATGTGTGTTTGTAACCCTTAAATCAATTTTTTTCAAACTAAAAATCAACTATATAGAACGCCCATTCAATTAACATTTTTTACGGCGCACGTCTTTTGTCATGTTTAAAATCCATGCTATTGCTCTTTTTTATTTTGGTGCTCGACAGTTAGTTAATGGCAGGGGTGAGAGATTTGCTTAATTTAAAAATGTTCGGTTTTTTTTAAGTACTTAAAATTTATTTTGCGAAAAAACTGATTTTCTAACTGCTGGTACTTTTTGAAATTTCACTTTTTGTACCTACAAAACGTAATTTTTAGTAGAAAAGATGCTTTTATGTAAAAAATACTTATTAAGTTTTTTTTTTATTTTTGAAAGGTACTATTTCCATAAAAGAACTTTTTGAAAAAATAAGTTTTTAAAAAGGTATTTTTTTGAAAAATAATACTTTTAACATTTTTCATTTTTCGAATTTATTCTATGAGCTAAATTTCAGTTATGTATTTTATAAAGCTTTGTTATACCCACACCACAATAGTGGAGAGGGTATTATGCATTTGTGCTGATGTATGTAACGCCTTAAAATATTGGTCCTAGACCCACCTTAAAGTATACCGATCGTCTTAGAATCACTTTCTGAGTCGAACTAACGATGTCCGTCCGGCTGGCTGGCTGGCTGTCCATGTAACCTTGTGCGCAAAGTACAGGTCGCAATTTTGGAGATAATTTGATGAAATTTGGGTCGTAGGTTCTTATTGGCACAAGGACTAAGCCTATTGAAAATGGGCCGAATCGTAGGACCACGAAGGAAGATAGGGGGAATTTCTTCCTCTCAGAAACTATCAAACCGATTTAAATGAAATTAAAAACATAGATAGAATCATATCTATATGGACACAAAATGTATGCATTTTTTTTTAAATAGGACCACGAGGGGAGATAGGTGCAATTTCTGTCTCTCAAACCGATTTTAATGAAATTTAAAACATAGATAGATCCATATCCATAGGGACACATTAGCTATACAGTTTTTAAAAAATAGGACCACAAGGGGAGGCAGGGGGCAATTTCTGCCTCTCACAAACTTTCAAACCGATTTTCATAAAGTTTATAAACATAGATAAATCTATATTTATATGGACACATAAGCATGATGTGTTTTTAAATACTGTGGTGTAGGGTATCATATGGTCGGGCTTGACCGACTATACTTTCTTACTTTTTTTTGTAATAGTTATATTCCTACAATTTTTCAGACATGACTTTATACACTACCAGACTATTATATTGTATTTTCTTTTTTCGAAAAATGAAAAATGTTGAATATAATATAAAGTTACCTTCGGAAGGAAATAATTCCCACACGCAAAGAAAAAACATGGTTGTGGTAAACATATTCTAAGAGCAACATATTATGATAAGAATTATGATTGTAGTCACCATATTAAGATTATTATTGAATCATATTATGACTAAATATACTCGTAATATGTCATCATAATATTTTTCCCTTAATCATATTTTTATTCTGTTAATCATATTAAGTTAAGAAGTAATCAAATTATTGTCATGTTAATCATAATAAGCTAAGAAATTAATCATATTATTGTCATGTTAATCATAATAAGCTAAGAAGTAATCATATTATCATCATGTTAATCATAATAAATTTAGAAGCAATCATATTATGCTGTCATAAAAATACAAAATAGATTAAAATATTTTTGCATCGATTTTTTATTTTGTGGCTTTTTACAATTTTTCTTAATGTAAATCAAATAGCGGAGTTCAATATAAGGCTTGCAAAAGAGCAAATGAAAAATCTGTGGTTTTCATGGGCAACCGCGTGTTTTTAAGATGTTGATGAAATATCGTAGCACTTTTATAAAATATAACGAAATCTCTGTGTGTTTTGTTGTTGGATTTTACCAAAGAACTATGATATTTTGCATTTGCACTATTACATCACTAATACTTGAATGAACTCCGCTAATATTAAAATTTTTTAATTCTTTAAACTTATTTTTTTATGGAATTTTATCTTTTAATTGTTTAACCGCTCACAAATAAAAAAACGACACAACTGCTTCAAAATTATTTTACAAATGGCGCTCACATAATATGATTAGAGTAAAAATAGTTTGATTGCATCTTAAACATAATATGATAAATGCATAGAAAGTTATCATTTTATGGCTATTAAATATCATGATATGGTTGTGAGAAATATAATATGTTTAGAAAGTTATCATAATTAAGTTGTTGGAAAAATAATTATTTTTCGGTCAACAATACTCAAATTCATATTTGCGATAAACATTGATATGTTTACAGTAACTATAATATTGTTGATATTAAATTAAAATAACAATTATTTGTGTACGACAACAATATATTGTTACATTAAACATAGTGTTGTTGCCGTAACCATGCCCAACCATATTTTTTCTCTGCGTGCAGTTTCTAATAATACTTTTATGTAAAAGATACTTTTTGCAACAAAGTACTTTAATGTGAAAGTACTTTTTTTAAATAGTAGACACCTTTATGTAAGATGTACTTTTTGTAACAGAGTACGCTTTATACAAAAGGGTACATTTTTTAAAATACGATTTTCTGTTATTATATAAAATTTAAATTTGTTGTAAAAAATATTTAAAACTTTTGTCAACAAATTTTTTAATTTGTGCCGAAATTATGCAGAGCGAAATTTATGTAAATTTTATTTACATACATACACACATATTTCTTAATTTTCCATTCCATTTGGGACCTTTTATGGTTTCACACTTTATTTTTTTCGCTAATTTCTATAATTTATTTACAATTGTCTGTTTTTGTTATTTAAACTAATTAATTTATCATTCCAGTAAACTAAAACAAAGTGTATAAATTGGCGAAAAGATGCAAATTTGCGAAATTATGCAAATCTTCATTAGATCTAATAAAAAAAAATTTGCAATATCAAATAAACTCTATAGATAACAAAATATAACCCCCGAAAAGTCCCAAAAAAGATCACGCGCATATTAAATTACAAAATAAATAGTACAACAAAAAAGATCGACAAAATTTAAAACTAATTTGCATAATGCGATAATAAACAAACGACTTACAACAAGGTAAACAAGCGAAAGCCTGCAAAGTCAAAATAATGTTCGAAGCAGCAACAACAAAACAAATAAAAATCCCTCTCATTAGCATATTTAAATTATTTATTAAAAAATAAAAAAACTGAACAACAAACAACATGCAAATATTTAATCCCTTTTGATACCTACTCTCACAATCAAGGAATTTTAATATGTAAAGAAAGATTTGAGAGTCACGTTATCCTTTTTGTTTTTGGTAAATTGCAGAACTGACGTTTCATTTGTGTTAATAGACAGGAAGCACACGTTTTTTGTTGTTTGTTTGTGATTTATTGCATAAACACTAAGAGAGTGAGAGAGAGACACGGAATGACAGACAGACACACTTTTATAAAACTTACACAAATTAACATAAACATAATGTAACGAAGAGTAATAAAATCAAAACATTCACACAAACTCTTGCCATATTTACTCTTAACATTTATGAATGTTTTGTTTGTTTATTTAATAAAACCTAAATAAACTCTTTAAATGCGGAAAGACAGGAGGGATAGAAGTCAGCCACAGTCCTTATTTTTTTTTTTTTTGCTTAACAAAGATCCATTAGCGTGTGTGAAACGTGTGTAAACATTATTTATGCAAATATTTATTTTTTCCAAAACGGAAACAACAAAATATTTAACACAATTTTGTAATAAGTTTTGTCGTTTTTCGCAGCTTCGGATTTTTCTTCTCTTTAATGACCTTGAGTGATTTTGTTAAAAAAAACCCGGGCTAAGACAGTTAGTTACTGGCAGTTAAAAGCTATAAAAAAGTACTAAAATAATTGCGATTATATCGTAAGTGACAAAACTTTACAGGAGATCGTTTTTATTTTGTTTTCTTAACAGCCGTACCTAAACAAGAGCGGAAGGCGGAACGTTTTCTTCCGCTTAGCTTTTACGCTGATATGCCATACCTAACCAAGAGCGTTAACGTTGTGCCACAAAGAGTAGTGTTTACTTTCTTGTTTAATAAAACACACATTATAGAAATAAAAATAGCTAAATTGCCATTATTTATTAACAACTTCACTATTAAACACGCTCTCAAAATCGGATTTTCCAATTGTAAAGGGTTGACGCCGCGCTATTTATTGAAGCTTCATACAAATTGTATGGGCATGAGAATTTTTTACAGCTTGAAAACGCTTTCCGCTCTTGTTTAGATATGGCTGTAAGTAGTGCAGCGCTTTATTTGGTTTCACATTATGCATTTATTTATTTTAAACACATTAGGCCAAGCAAAAGTGTATGGGTTTTTATGTGCTGGTTAACTAATGTGAAGGGTATATAATTTCTTATAGTTCTAAAACTATGCATAAGCTTTTTTATATATTCTTTTTTGTCAAGTTTTACATCTCAAACTTAAAGAAAATTTTATGTTAGATACACCTTTTCTAAATGAAAGTAACGATGTATAAAAATGAATCGTGGTTTGTTCGACTACTTAAAACTACAAAACGACTTGACCAAATTGGAAACTTACTTCTGTGGGCTTGTTTGTAATTGCTTCGCGAAGGTTTAGAAAAATAAAAACGACAAAACAGTGTAAAAATTCGTAATTTTAAGTACTAAACGTTTTATTTTCAAAACAATTTTTCTCGAACTTGAAAGCTTGTTCTCTAACATAAAGGCAGCCGAAAAAATAAAGTACATCAAGTTGCGAAAAAGGGTAAAAATTTGTATTTTTTGTAAAAACAAATTTTTAAATAATTTTACGCAAATTGAAACCTATGCAGAACCTAGCACAAAAGCAGCAAACAAATAAAGTACATGTGAGAGGAAAAACAGGGTGCAAATTCTTACTTTTGGTACTTTTTGTAAGCAGATTTTTTCTTTAACATAAAGGCATCAAGAATTAAAGGCAATTACACTGGTTTATTAAAAGTACATTATAGGAGGAAAAGCGGATAAAAGTAGTATAAACAGGAGTGCATATTCGGCTATGCCGAATCTTATATACCCTTCACCATTGTGCGATAATATCAGCAAGTTATATGAATACCGTTCTTTTTTTAGATATAAATAAATCAACTTTGTGCCACGCCCAATTGTCGAATCCCGCCCACATGTAGTGTGATGTAGTGAATTGATAACCAATAGGCTTGCACTTAAGTTGTGGGCTTTGGCTCTTTTCGATCTTTAGATATATATAAAAATAAAATAAAAAAAAAAGAACAACAAGGGATTTTTGGGTAAAATTAAAGGCAGTCATGGTTTTGCTCATATCTCAGCCTCAACCTAGCCCCCATCATATCTGGGGTCTTCGGAAAACCCAATTCAACGGACAGACAGACGGACATCGTTAAATCAACTTCGCTACTTGTAAGGACCCAGCATTAATATACTTTATAGGGTCCAACATCACTATTGTTGAAATTACCAACGTAAAGACAAACTTATATATATATATACTATATATATATATATATATATAACTTTTCCACCACGTGTGGTGAAGGGTATAAAAAGAGCACGTTAGTTTTCTGTAAAGTAAACAACTGAAACTAAATAGTTGGTTCATTTTTACTGGGAAATATCATAAGAAGAAAAATTTAAAAGATTTTTATTGGGAGGGATAAAAAGGGTACAGTTTTGCTTTTTGGTACTTTTTGTAAAAATAAAAATTATTTCAAAATAATTTTACGGAAACTTAGAAAAAAGAGGACATAAAGAAAACTTTATATTTTTTTGGTAAACAGCTAAGATTTTTGTTAAAATTGGAATTTTTATTAAATATATTAAAAAAGCTTGTTTAAGAAAGTAGTTTTTGTAAAAAAAGATACATTTGTTCCAAAAAATTGTTTTTTTTTTGTTAAAAATTAAATTTTTGTTCAAAATATTCTTGTTTAAAAATGTACTTTTTCTGAAAAAGGCAGTCTTTGTTCTAAAAAAATAATGCAGCAGTAGACTTGTTTTTCTCCAAATTCTGTTAAGTGCTTAAATTTTCGCACCTTTTTTTTGTTTTAAAAACTGCAATTTTTTGTGGTTTCCTTTTTATTTTACCGCACAATGGCCACTTAATGATCACAATTCTTATTGAGATAAAATTATATTTTTACTGCCTTCTGTGGGCCTCTTTAAACTGACAATCATGTCAAAAGTTTATCATCAACATTTCATAACAAAAAGGTCACTTTTCTCAAAACTGAAATGAATTCTTTCAGAAGCAATAGAAAAAAAAACTAAATTGATTTTAAACAAAAGATATTTTGACATGTCAACCATAAACTGTTAACAATTGTGAAAGAAATTTTTGCATCATTGCAGGAAATTTTTTTCAAACCACAATTAGTAACACTTGAACAAAATCGAATGGACTAAACGAACATCACACGGAAACTTTAGAGTAGTCATTTATGATTTTCTAATGTCAATCGATTTTTCAAACAAAGAACGAGCGACTATTTAAAATCAATTGAATGTATAAATGTTGACACTAACAAGACCTCATAAACACTGTATACATTGAATAATTTTTATGGCCTTTAAAACGTAGGCAGAAAAGCAGACTGTCATTCTGACAGGCAGGTAACGGTATTTTACTCTCTAATAGTTACTTAGTAACGACTGTACTCTGGGGGTTGTTTGGAAAGTATGTACATACTTGAAGTGCGCTCGTGCGTATAAATAATTTTTTAACTTAAGCTTATTTTTTTTTAATTTTTACTCGATTTTTTTTAATGACAGCTTTTAGTGTGAAATTGACGTCTAAAATCATTTAGATTATAAAAATTGTGGACAGTTAAGAATCAATGATTTTTTTAATGCACATGCTCACATTCGATTTACTTTTCTTATTTACTTTGTTATATACATACATATACAGTATAACCCGGATAATTACTCCACGCTTAAATGCCTTTCACGCTTATTTACCTCGAGTTTTAAATCCCCGTTTTTTTTTCTTTCTTTCTTTTTTTAAACAAAAATCCATGTTTAATTGCCATACGCTTTATTACCCGATTCGGA
This sequence comes from Pollenia angustigena, assembly GCA_930367215.1. Lineage (NCBI taxonomy): Eukaryota > Metazoa > Arthropoda > Insecta > Diptera > Polleniidae > Pollenia > Pollenia angustigena. The sequence continues at coordinate 5,354,326 of OV884057.1, read as the reverse complement.
TAATTGCCTTAAAAATTTAACTCCCAAAACAAAATTATACCTACATTTCATTCGTTTAATTGCCTCAGTACTATTTGAAAAAAACACAGCAAGTAATGCAACCAAGTTTTATTTGTTAATAATTTGAAAATATCAACTAAATTTGTTTTTAAAAAATATGCCTAAAAAAACAAAATATGGCTTGAAGCAAAATATTCAACAAATTAATATTTGCATTAAAAGTTAGGGTCTATGAAATAACTCCCACGAAATAAGTCCCACAAAAAATTGCTGTTTTGAAAGTGGGACTTATTTCGTCAATTGATGGGACTTATTTTGTTACGCGTTTTTATTTCAAGTGGGACTTATTTCGTTTTGAGTGGGAATAAATTCGTTTTGTAAAGTGGGAGTTATTTCATACCCCTAAATTTATATTTGTAAGCACTTGAAAATTTGCAGTGAATGCTGTCTTACAATGCAAACTCACAAAATTGATCAAACCAGTAAACTAGTATGTCCATTCTGTCGTGCAGAAGTTCATGAAACCCTTCAAATATTTATCTGATAAATAAATGATTTTTTTATGGAGGAGTGCGATAGAGCCATGAAATATAAGGCCATTATGGCTTTATTTCTCATTTTTTTCCTATGCAAAAAGTTATATATTGGACATTTCGTAAAAGGGACAACTATAATTTTTTGTCCTTATCTCTCATGGCTCTCCTTTTTTTGTTATTAATTACTTTATACTTATTATAATTAAAAAACTTTAAAGAAATGTGTACAAATAGGTACCGAACTTAACTACTGGAAAAACAATATTAAAAAAAATTGTTGACGTAATTACATATGTATGTGTTTTATTATATTTTTAGTAGGAAATTGGAATTCGTGTTCCATGTTTTCTAATATCACCATTACAAAATACAACTAATCCCAATGCCACGTTAAAACTATAATACCGTCTACCATGCACTGGATCTTCAAGCCATTTATAAAGGTCGATAATTTTAATCTGATGTTCCTTCCAAAACGGTTTCCATCTTAATAATAAGAACAATTGATCTGTACTTAATCCATTTACGAATCCAAACGTTGTTACTAGTAGGCGTTCTCTATACGTTCCTTGACCGAAAAAAGAATTAATAATAAATTCTGGAACTCTATCAAAATTCGTAATATCCATTCCATTAAGAAGCCTTCTGCAAGCTTGCATACGATTTTTCTTTATTATTCCTCTGCTTTGATTATTCATATTATTCGACGTGTTTTTTTCGAAGAGCCAAATACTTCTTATTTGAAATCGCATTAAACAGTGAAAAAGTGGGACTTATTTCGTTTATGAAAGTGGGACTTAATTCATTTAAGAAATATATTATTTAAGGGGGAGTTTTTTCATTTTGTGTGGGAGTTATTTCATTTCAAGTAAATTTTTAAATCATTTAATTTTGGTGGGACTTATTTCGCTTTCAAAAGTGGGACTTATTTCGTGGGAGTTATTTCATTTTTTTAAGCAATTTTTGGTGGGACTTATTTCGTTTTTAAAAGTGGGACTTATTTCGTGGGAGTTATTTCATAGACCCTAAAAGTTATGTTATGAGGTCAAGATTCATATTATCTAGATACACCAAATTTATATCAAATAATAGCTGATACATGTAAAAATTCCTTTCTTAAATTTTTTCATACATCAATGTTAAGTTATCTTGTAAATAAATACGTCTAATTACCTCACTGAGGTATTTAAACGAATTCGCTTAATTACCTCAAAGAGGTAGTTAAACGTATTCTTATTATTACCTCAACGAGGTAGTTAAGCGTATTCGTTTAAATGCTTACCCCGCATAATTACCCAAAAATATTGGCATTTTTGTCGAGGTAATTATCCGTGGAATACTGTATTTATATTTTTGTCACCAGTACTAGTGACTTATAATACCGCAGGCAATGTTATTAACTATTCTGCCGTGCTTAGGAAAAAGGCAGTAAAATTCACTTACTTTCAATTTTGAATTTTGATGCCAATGAATAATAATCGATTTCAATACTCCTAAAGGCCGTTACACACTATCACACAAAGTCTTAAGTATTTTTCGAAAATGCTTCCCTGATCTTATTATTGTTTGAACATTTTCAAAAAACAATAACAATTTATCGCGATTCTGCAAGATAATAAACTACCAATATCGGCAAAAATATCATTAGGCAAATAAAAAGAAGGTTTTGCATTTTGAAAAATATTTACTTATTTAGTGCTTTTAATTAAAAACAATTCATAATAAATATTTCCTCTAATTGTTTAGATGATTATACCTTTTTGCACTGCAGGCTTTTCTTTTGTTAACATGTTAACTTTGTTGCCAAATCATTGATAGACACTTTTTAATGCTGCTCTTACAAAGGAAGCCGTGTCTTCGCTTCCGACTCATTAAAAACATTTTCTTTGTGTATAATTTTTTTCTTTGCCATTATGGTAAAAATTGAAACATCACTACAAAATGATCCATAATTTTCCTTATACTGAATCCACTCATACTGTAGATATTTACTTATCTTGGTTCTATCTCTGGCGATCCTGGCTTCATTTTAAATGTCACCACATCCTGCGCAAGTCTTCCAGTTGCTGTTGTTTGATTTTCCACTACATTTTTGTAAACGTCGGATGTCCTGTAAAATTATATCCTCTATGAGGGTTAAGTAATATCTTGAATGAATTGAAAGGAGTCCCGGATTAATAACTTTTTCAGTTTTAATAATTGGACTCATTATATTATTTATTTTATATATACATTTATATTTATATATATATCTATATATATATATATATATATATATATATATATATATATATATATATATATATATATATATATAAATAATTACATATATGTATATATATATATATATATATTTTTATTTATTTTATGTTGTGTAATTTTCTCAAAACCGATAAAAGGAAGAATATAAAAAATACTTTGATATTGTTATTCGTGCTTAATTCCCAGTTTTTATTCTTGATAAAAACACTTGAAATTTATTGTTAATGGGATAAGCTTTTCCTATGCGCATTTCACTGGTTGCTTAGGCCAGATCATCAGGAAACTTCATTTTTAGAAAAACTAAAGATATTAAACCAAATAAAACTGTTAAACGTATAAGACTTATAGCAACTGTTCTACTTGTAATAATATCAAAGTTTAAACAAAACACATCAACAATAAACAGTGGGTTTATCTCATCTTACATTCCCCACTACAATTATTTGAAATTCTCTCAACATTAATTGTAGTTGTAAGTAAGTTAAGAAAAACAAAATATCAAGAATAAAAACTGGGAATTAAGCACGAATAACAAAATCTTTTGAAATTAAAATTTTGTATTTTCAAAAATTGAAATTACTTTTTGATAATACTTGGATTATTTTGTGATAAATGTGATAAATAAATATTTTCTTTTCACAAAAATAGTTAAAAATAGTTGATCTAATCAAATCTAATCAAAAATAATTAAGAAATATAATCAATTATTTTTTGGATTAGTTTTGATTAGATTTGATTAGAAATGCTAATCGTCACTAATTGTGATTAGATTTTTTATTATTTCTAATCTAATAAATTAGTAATCGTCTAAAATGGCTAAATAATCATAAATAATCAATTTTTCAGCACAATTAAAATTTCTAATCCAATTGCTAATCATTAGGATTTCTAATCATTATTCCTAAGCTATGATATAAATATTCTTTTTTTCATCCTAATCGGTGATGCCAAATGTAGGGAATTTTCCCTTTTTGTAGGGATTTTTCTGAAAAATTTCAAGCGTAGGGAAAAAGGACAGATTTTTTATTTTAAAGCAAATGTAGGAAATTTTCAAAGAAAAGTACAAATGTAATATTTTTTAAAAGAAACCATATACCTTCTATGAGTCCTAACATCCTGGCAATCCATATATTAAAACCATGTATCCGAATATTCTTCGAACCCCCTAATATATAATTAAGTGGCAACGTATATTAGCGTTCGCATTGCGAACTATGCTCTTATTTTTACTATTTGCATTCGCACTCACATTCTCTAAAATGTATGCGAATATTAAAAGCGAATATCTGAATTTGTCACACAGTGTTATTTTTTAAATTAATTGTTTATTTTAATAAATAAATTTTATTATAATCAATATGTACAAAATGTTAACAAAATAAATATGTATTTGTTTGCTTGTCGCTAAAAACAATAAATTTTTAACGTTGGGAAAAGTGTAGGGAAATTTTTTTTGTTGTAGGGAAAAAAGGGATTTTTTTTGATCACACGTAGGGAGTTTTTGAAATTGTTCCTGGCATCACTGATCCTAATGATATTTTCGCATATCTTCCAATTTCCTTAAAGTGATTATCTGGGAATATTGCTTTAGTATTGCCTAGGAGAATTGCCATCGAGACACATTTCTTCCCGCAATACGAAATTGATTTTTGCCGAATTAATATTTTTCATCCAGGAAATACGCTTGGCTATACATATATGGGGGATTCACAAGGTTGTCATAAAGTTGCAGTCATATGTCTTAAAATAATTACAAGAAATATATATGACTGCTGTGGGCAACCGCTTAATATTTTTTTTACAGTTGCAAAATATTATTTAGGACATTATGACGATATGACTTGTGAATCCCCCAATAGGGTATTTCTGTGTTTTCTGGGTATGTACATATGCATGTAAGTATGTATGTATGTAGGATTTATTATATATATGAAGCCAATAAACAAAAGTTTTTGAATTTTTGATATTACAGTACTTTTCGATTATAGTTACATTTTTTAGTTGCAACCATAACGTGGACAATTTCACATATATGCCACTATGACGCATATAACCGAATTGGAATATAATCAAGTTATCTGATTAAAGGCTTATGGTTTTAAAACAGAGTTGCATACTGTATAAAAAATAGTTAAAATAATAACAAGATATTTCATAACTGATACCAACGGCAAAAACTAATTTTTTACGAGTAGAGAGTTGATGACAAAAATGAAATGATTACATTAATTCTTTCTTTGGATGGATTTTTGATTCGAAAACTAAAAAGAACTAAGTAAATTTTGATAATGTGACTAAAATGCCATTAATTTGCTTTAGTTTTTTCTTTGACTACTGTTAATAAATGGCATATATGGCAAATGTGCTTATATCGCTTAATGGACTATAACGTTAATATTTATATTAAATTAAATATAGCGGCAAAATAAACAGATAAAATGGACTATATCGCTAATGTGACTATAAGCGTTGTGATTATAAACGAAAAGTACTGTATTACAAATCATTCTATAAAATTCTAAAATCTTAATTGTCAAAACCAGAATTTAAATACAGAAAAAATTGGTTTAATTTAGTTATCATTTGTAATGCTTTTATCTGTATTAACTTTATGGATAATAAATAGGTAGATATAAAATCTAATTTTACTGTCTGTTTAACGATGTCGACCGTCATCGTTCGCATAGAAAATTATTTTTAAAACAAAAACAAAATTCGAAAATTTGTTTTTGTTTTACATGTAATATTCTATGCGAACGTTAACGTTCGAAATCGATGAACAGGCTGTTATTCTCATTACTAGTTCGATAACTAGTGCAGACATAAACCGACATGTCGATTTATTTTATAAAAGCATTTTATTAATGTGGCAGCACTTTTATTAGTCAAGTGACTTCCAACTTGACCTGTTTTATTAAAGACAACAACCATAACAAATTGTATATGCTAAATCAAAATGTGGCATCGCTACAAATATAATAAATAAACTAAGGCCCCTCTTAACGCCATGTTTTGAATAAGCCAAATTTTTTCATAAAATCCCAAAGCGCACATCAGCTCACATTTTAGTTCACCTGTTTTGATTTTAAGCGATTTGACTTTCTTAATCAAATTGTCTAGAACATTAGCAGTCATGAGCCACCGTAGCTGTGGTAAAATAATTGTGTTTTTTGTAAAAAAAAAAATGTCTAGCGATCACCAATACCTGAATAGTTCTTGCCATCGAAAGTGACTTGGCAGTAGTACGGCCGTATAATGTGGAAATAAGTATTCTGTAATTATTATTAGCAACCCATCTTCTTTCGGGCTCTCGCCGGCGATTAAGTTTGCAAAAAAGCTATTGACTCCCGCGACACCATATAGAAAAAATCTCTGGTGAGCCTTCGGACTGAAGAAATCAAGAAGACTTCAAAAGTTCTATTATTTTTAATCTTTGTCGGATCCTAGGTATGACTGCACCTGATCAGTTATGCCACGGAGAATGTAATACCAAAAAGTCAAATATTATGGGGAAGCCACAAATTGTAATTTAACTTAATTAACAGATCAATAAAAACTAACCCCCGAATTCATAAGCGATTATTAAATTCAAATTTTAAACTTTATCCAATTTTTATGAATACGTGCATTATACCTTCATACTGTTGTTGTGAACCCGCAACCCTCGCACTGATAGACTAGCGAGCTCTCTACCAACTTGTCTACGTGGGAAACCTTAAAATTATATGCCTGTATCCATAAAAATCTTTTATATTTAATAAAGGTTTTAAGAACAAATATTTTTTAGAATTTTGAAATTTGTTAAAAAAGTGTATATTTTTCGAAATGGTTCTTGATTTAAACTCAAGAAAAAAATTGTTGAAAATAGCGAAGATTTGTTTAAGGGGTTTTTCAAGTGTTTACGCAAGAAAGTATTTTTATAGCAAACTAACACATTAGCTATTTGCGTTAAGCGCAAACATATTAAATTATTTACAAATTAGAAAAAATGTAGTTCAAATATCCATTTGGCTATTTTTTTAGGTTGTTATGCATTTCCGGGTTATAAAATTTATGTGACATGACACCTCAAATACATCCCCAGTATTAATAAAATATAATTTAACATTTTGCAGCAGCCCCTCTTTTTTTCTGTTTCAAATTGACACGGTTATACGCCGCAATCGTATCAGATGGCAAAAATTAAAACTTAAATTTTATAAATATGTAATTTCAATATACATTTATATTTACAACACACACAAGCACACTTTTGCAAAAAAGAAATTAAAAAGCTTTTTTTATTAGTTTTGAAAAATGGAAATTGAAATTTTGAATTCGATTCCCACCAGCAGGCAAGAATTCACTCACTGTTGGCCACAGATCAACATTTGATGTGGGGAAGTTGTCCATAAGAGTGGCTTTTGAATTCACTTTGGGCATTTACGAGTGCTTTCGATTAAAACACGTTGGTTTATAAATAAATAAATGTAGGTGTGTATTAGCAACATGATATTAAATTATATTATTTTATTTATTTGAATTTTTTATAATTCATTGTTGTGATAGTTGTGCTTAAACCATCAACAGGTGGCCTTAAAAAAAATTTCTAAGCTGGAAAAATGATTTTTGAACATTGCACGCACACTTGTGTGGAAACACTAACACTTTTGAATACAAATTGAAATTATTTTGTATATTCATATAAATAGACCGGATCTGTCGATCTTCATTGTTAAACGGGATATTTTCATGAAGAATACTAGAACTTTTTTGAAAAAGTTCAAATTAAGTTAAACTCAAAGAATTTGTCTTTTAAAGCGAAATCGAATATCTATTTGGCTTAATTGATAATTAAGTTTTAAAAATCAAATCATATCAAAAAAATCTTTATGTGGGAAGATCATAAATGCATCTACAATTTAGAAAATACTGATTCGTACAAACTAATTTACATATAAATTTGTAGCTATCTACAGACTAGATAGATAATAATTATCCCATAAAATAAAACATACTATAAACATGCTATAATTTATGTTTTGTTTGTACTCAGACGACTTTTTTAAATTTAAATTATTATTTTCAACAAATTGCTTATAAATTGTTTTTTATAATTTTCATAAAGTTTGTGGTAAAAAACGATTTATCTTCAGATACCATAACTTTGTTTTATCTACATATTTATAGTTTTGACATTGAAGAGGGGGCAAGTATGAGCAATTTATGCGTGATACCTTGAGATTTATACAAAATGAACCTTTTTATTTTCTATAAATTTTAGAGCTTTTTAACATTCACCTATTAAATTTCTAAAGTATTTTCAATAACGAAAATGAGAAGAAAAATATAATTGAAAATGTATAAAAAAAAATCATTTTCTTTAGAGTGAGTTTTTGACTTTTAGATAAGCCAGGATGACAGTTTGAAACAGAAGTCAAGAATTTTGATAAAGTTTTTCCTCGTAACGTGAAAAAGAAGAATAAAAGACAAACATTTTTGTTGTGTTTCAAAAAATATTATATTTTAATAATAAATAAAATACATAACGATCAAGCAATATTTTATCTTACGAGTTGGAATATTTTATAAAATTTGTTTATGAAAACAAGGACACCACTGAATGTTTGATCAATCAGAGTTTTTGAGCAAATTCTTTTTATTTTTTAGCAGCATGAAAACTTCGAATGATAATACAAGACAGTAATATTATTGGAATAAAAATGGTTTCTTTTTATTATGATCTGGTAGATATTTCCATGCCATTTAATTTTAAATACGATTACCGGCATATGTCAGTCGCGGCTACGAGTTAAGGCTCAGCTAGGCGAACGTTGCTGTACCGTATCTGTACTGTATCCATCAGCTGTTCGCTTTTTGTTATATGAAAACCAATACAAAAGCTTACCGAAATGCAATGTACCGTAGTTGCAACGTACCAATCTGTATAAAATAGAATTTCATGCCGTTGTTACGTGGCATTTGTAAGACAGTGATGGGCGGCTTGTATGTTACATTGAATGCGGATAATTTTGCTCTTTTTTTTGGTACTTTTTTCAGTATATATATGGAATTGTGACAAAGCAACTTACAATACAACATATTTCCAAATATATGTACATATGTTTAGATGTTTTAAATAAACAAAAGCATACACACATACAATGGAAATGTGAAACATATAAAAGACTTAAAATGGTATCAAAACCTTGTTTGGTGTATGCACATTTACAATATATGAATGCTTAAAATTTATATATGCTAACATACAAATTTATTTATTGTAATTCTATAATATAAATATTAACTTATTAATATTTTTTATATACACAAAATACTGTTTCAATACCATTTAAATCACGTGGTACCTTTTTTGCACAACGGTCACCATTTGAACATTTTTGATTCCCATCACTGTGTGTTTTGCTTTATGTATACTATTGCTTTTTGTTTATGTATGGGAAAACATATGACACGTTTTTAAACGTTCTATAAGTGCACCAACGTGCTTACAGTACGGTACGGTACATTACGGGTACAGCAACGTTCGCCTAACTGAGCCTTTACATGGTCCACTCAATCAGTCCAATAGTTGACTACTTTTTTCAATAAATCTGGCCGTATTGCATCAAAGGTGGCTTGAATATTGGCTTCCAATGCTTCAAGAGTTTGCTGATTTTTCGGCATAAACCAATGACTTAACATAGCCATATTAAAAGTTAAACGAGCGCGTCGGAGAACAGGACGTAACATAGATTTTTAGGCGCTTCGATGTTCTACTCTTCTCCAATTGAAGCACAGCCACGAATAACGTTGTAAAAGCCACTTTTTGCAAAATCAGTTTTTTTTTGTTGCAAATTATCATTAACATTACTCTCTTACATTGTTTAAACTTCAAATCACCTTAAATGATGCACCATAACGCCTTCAAAATGACATACGAAAAGTCAACTAGTGGAAGAACGTTTTAGGTTACTAAAAATGATACAATTTAATGGTTTTGTAAATTGGAATAACGTTTATATAGCCGTTTGCGTACACGCAGAGAAAAAATATGGTTGGGCATGGGTACGGCAACAACACTATGTTTATTGTAACAATATATTGTTGTCGTACACAAAAAATTTTTATTTTCATTTGATATCAACAATATTATAGTTACTGTAAACATATCAATGTTGATCGCAATTATAAATTTGAGTATTGTTGACCGAAAAATAATTATTTTTCTAACAACTAAATTATGATAACTTTCAAAACATATTATATTACTCACAATCATATCTTGATATCTAATAGCCATAACATGATATTTTTCCTTACATTTATCATATTATGTGTAAGATGCAATCAAACTATTTTTACTCTAATAATATTATGTTAGCGCCATTTTAAAATAATTTTGAATCAGTTGTGTCGTTTATTTTATATGTGAGCGGTTTATTAATATAAAGATAAATTCCTATAAAAAAAATAAGTTTAAAGAAACTAAAAAAATTAAAATATTAGCGGAGTTCATTCAGTATTAGTGATTTAATAGTGCAAATGCAAAATATCGTCGTTTTTTGTAAAATCCAACAACAAAACACACAAAGATTTCGTTATATATATAAAATTGTAATGTTACTGACTGACTCACTGACTCACTGATTCACTGACTCACTGACTTATTCATCATCGCACAGCCTAAACGCCTGGAGCTAAACACTTGAAATTTGGACCAGAGATTGGTCACTCCCCAAATCGATCCGCTAAGACGGGATTTTTGGAAATTCGAATGTTTAGGGGGTAAAAAAGGAAAAAACGGGAAAATGCGGTGACCTTATATCTCCAAAACTATAAGAGATACAAAAAAATATAATACTGATCGTTGTTCTTTAGAAAAATAAGCGGATAGGTGTCTGGTACTTTTTTGAAATTTGGCCCTATTAGGTAAACGGGTAAAACCTGAATTTTCGTACTTTTTTGACACCCCATCTATCTTCTGAACCAATAAACATAGAAACAAAGTTTATACCACATTCGAAACCTATGAAAAAAATACGAATATAAGATTGGTACTTTTTCGAAATTCGAACATTTAAGGGGTGAAAATCGTCGCTATTTTTGGTACTTTTTTTACAAAACATTTTTCTCCATTCATTAACATACTCGTACTTAATAATTAGCCCCCACTATAATACTGAATTTTTTGATACTTTAATGGGGGGAAAAATAGTACCAAAAAAAGGAAATAAGGGAATTTTATATTTTTCTTTAGCTTTTGGTCCTACAACTGGTATTTTTAAAATTATCGTTTATGTTTTACCTTAAAACATAAGATTTAACATGCAATGTACTGAGTGGATAAGAATCTATGACGGAACTTTTTGGTACTTTTTTGTTCATTAACTGGTACTTTTTGAATTTCCGTTAGTATTGGACCTAGAAACATACAATTCAATATGCAATGCCCTGGATGGATGAGAATCTATAAGAGTGAACTTTTTGGTACTTTTTTAATCTTTGACTGGTACTTTTTAAATTTCCGTTGGTATTGGACATAGAAAGATAAAATAAAACATGCAAGGTCCTGGGTGGATAAGAATCTATAAGAGGGAAGTTTTTGGTACTTTTTTTTGTTCATTTACTGGTACTTTTTGAATTTCCGTCAGTATTGGACCTAGAAACATAAAATTAAACATGCACGATCCTGTGTAAATGAGAATCTTTAAGTGGGATCTTATTGGTACTTTTTTATTCGTTAGCTGGTACTTTTTGAATTTCCGTTAGTATTGGACCCAGATACATGCAATTAAACATGGAAGGTCTTGAGTGAATGACAATCTGTTAGAGAGATCTTTTTGGTACTTTTTCGTTTTTTAACTGGTCCTTTTTTTAAATTTTCGCTAATGTCGGTCTAATGAACATAAAATTAAACCTGCATGGTCCTGAGTGAATGAGAATCTGGTAACTTTTGAATATCCGTTATTATTGGACTTAGAAACATAAAATTCAAGATGCAATGCCCTAAGTGGATAAGAATATATAAGAGGGAAGTTTTTGGTACTTCTTTGTTCTTTAACTGGTACTTTTTGAATTTCCGTTAGTATTAAACCTAGAAACATTAAATTAAACATGCAAGCTCCTGAGTGAATGAGAATCTGTAAGAGGGATTTTTTGCTACTTTTTCGTTCTCTAACTGGTATTTTTTTAAAATAAACTGGTAATTTTTTTAATTTAATATTTATTTTTGTGCATTAAATAAAAAAGCAGACTGGTCTCTGGTACTTTAACGAAATTCGGTCGTTTTAGGTAGTAAATCTAGCTTTTAAGCCAATATGTATAGAAATAAAAATTAAATAACATTTGTTACTTATCTAAAAAATACAAATGCGAATTTGGTACTTTTTCGAAATTCGAACGTTTCAGGGGTGAAAATTGTACCTATGTATATCGATCCCGCGGACCTCATACCTCCTAAACTAAAAGAGATAAAAAACATCAGCACTTATTCTTGTTTATTAGAAAAATTCGCTAACCGTATATTTCCTAAACAAAAAGAGATACAAAAAATTGAATACTAATTATTGTTCATTAAAAAAAATAAATGGACAGGTGTCTGGTACTTTTTTGAAGGAAGGCCTTTTTGGGGTGTAAAAGGTTAAATAAATATTGTATCACATTTTTAGCTTATCTAAAAAATACAAAACAGGTTTGGACCTTTTTTGAAATTCAAAAATTTAAGGTGTGAAAATCGTTCCTAATTTTGTTACTGTTTTCTCAACATTTTTCTCCATCTCTATATATTATAAATTTGTAAAGTAACTGACGGATTCATCATCGCACATCCTAAACTCTTGAAGCTAAAAAGCTGACTTTTGGACCGAAGGTTGGTTGGTTAACACTTATTGTTGTTCGTTAAAAAAAAATAAGGGGACAGGTCGCTGGCACTTTTTTGAAAATAAACTTTGACCTAAAAATATGTCCACGAAGAAAAAGGAGACGCTAACGAAGTAGCGGGTTATATGCGAGTATTTTATAAAAGTGATACAATATTTCTGTGGTTTTCATGGGCAACCGCGTATGTCTTAAAACAATTTTTTCAGAAGAGCCGAAAAACCATTCTAGATCAAACTATGGGCTAGGTGTTGCACTTTTTAAACTTTGTCACCACGTTAAAAAATCGGAATTGATCCATATTTTTTCAAAAATTTTTAGAAACATGTAAAGAGCGTTTAAAATTATGCAATATCTCAAAATCGGAAAGGACATACGCGGACAACCACATATTTTGCATTTGCTCTTTTGCAAGCCTTATATTAAACTCCGCTATTTAATTTACATAAAGAAAGATTATAAAAAGCCACAAAATAAAAAATCGATAAAAAATTTTTATTTATTTTATATTTTTATGACAGTTTGATTACTTCTTAATTTATTATGACTAACCTGATGACAATATGATTACTTCTTAGCTTATTATGATTAACATGATAATAATATGATTAAGGGAAAAATATTATGATGTCATATTACGAGTATATTTAGTCATACTATGATTCAATAATAATCTTAATATGGTGACAACAATCATGAATCTTATCATAATATGTTGCTCTTAGAATATGATTACCACAACAATGTTTTTTCTTTTTATACTATACAAAAACGTTTTACATGACATCGTGATTGTGGATATGAAACGTTTTTCCACTAAAAAAAGTTATAAACTGCAAATTTGCATGTTATTTTAAATTCAAATTTCTTGATATTTTCGTACAAATTTTTATTATCATTAATTTTGATAATTTAAAAAAAAAATTTAAATAAGTAATCCTGCCTTTTAAAAACGTTTTTTTGCTCTCCTCGAAGTTCGAAGTTTTGGTCGTCCCCTTCTGCGTGAGCCGTCGCCGCATTCGTTTTCAAATTAGCTGGAGCACCTTCATCTATTCTCACAACATGACCCAGCCAACGTAGTCATTGTTAACGTCTAATAATGTCAATCTGTGAATACAGGTAACCCTCCTACAACACGGTTGATAGGTTCCTAGAAAACGCCGTGTTGTAGGAAAACGTGTTATATGAGGCTAGGAGATAATTTGATAATTTAAAAAAAATTTAAATAAGTAATCCTGCCTTTTAAAAACGTTTTTTTGCTCTCAACGTCGCTTACAACGTTATTCGCGGCTGTGCTTCAATTGTTGACACCAAGCTTAGAGCTGTCTTCCTCCACTTGGTCTTTCGATCCAAGTTTTGGTCGTCCCCTTCTGCGTGAGCCGTCGCCGCATTCGTTTTCAAATTAGCTGGAGCACCTTCATCCATTCTCACAACATGACCCAGCCAACGTAGTCATTGGGAACGTCTAATAATGTCAATCTGTGAATACAGGTAACCCTCCTACAACACGGTTGATAGGTTCCTAGAAAACGTGTTATATGAGGCTAGGAGACAGTGTAAAATATAAATATTTTTTTAATTAAATATTTTCTTTAAATTCATTGTTCTTATTAGAAATATGTACATACATATTGCTGAATCACTGAAATCTAACTATATTTTAACAGGGATGCAAAAAGTACTTTTGTACTATTTTGTTACAATTTTAACAACTCAATCGTGATAAAGTTTCACATCCATTTTATCGTGTTAGAATGAAACCGTGTTGTAGATGAGAAGATTTCCGTAAATTATTTTTCGTGTAAGATCGAAATCGTTTTGTAGGAAGCCGTCTTGTAGGAGGGTTACCTGTATAGTATATCACATAGTTTATGCTGTATACTGCAAATATTCTCCTTCAGATTAACCCATTGGTCTCGAACACTCCAATATTTGATATCAACAATATTATAGTTACTGTAAACATATCAATGTTGATCGCAATTATAAATTTGAGTATTGTTGACCGAAAAATAATTATTTTTCTAACAACTAAATTATGATAACTTTCAAAACATATTATATTACTCACAATCATATCTTGATATCTAATAGCCATAACATGATATTTTTCCTTACATTTATCATATTATGTGTAAGATGCAATCAAACTATTTTTACTCTAATAATATTATGTTAGCGCCATTTTAAAATAATTTTGAATCAGTTGTGTCGTTTATTTTATATGTGAGCGGTTTATTAATATAAAGATAAATTCCTATAAAAAAAATAAGTTTAAAGAAACTAAAAAAATTAAAATATTAGCGGAGTTCATTCAGTATTAGTGATTTAATAGTGCAAATGCAAAATATCGTCGTTTTTTGTAAAATCCAACAACAAAACACACAAAGATTTCGTTATATATATAAAATTGTAATGTTACTGACTGACTCACTGACTCACTGATTCACTGACTCACTGACTTATTCATCATCGCACAGCCTAAACGCCTGGAGCTAAACACTTGAAATTTGGACCAGAGATTGGTCACTCCCCAAATCGATCCGCTAAGACGGGATTTTTGGAAATTCGAATGTTTAGGGGGTAAAAAAGGAAAAAACGGGAAAATGCGGTGACCTTATATCTCCAAAACTATAAGAGATACAAAAAAATATAATACTGATCGTTGTTCTTTAGAAAAATAAGCGGATAGGTGTCTGGTACTTTTTTGAAATTTGGCCCTATTAGGTAAACGGGTAAAACCTGAATTTTCGTACTTTTTTGACACCCCATCTATCTTCTGAACCAATAAACATAGAAACAAAGTTTATACCACATTCGAAACCTATGAAAAAAATACGAATATAAGATTGGTACTTTTTCGAAATTCGAACATTTAAGGGGTGAAAATCGTCGCTATTTTTGGTACTTTTTTTACAAAACATTTTTCTCCATTCATTAACATACTCGTACTTAATAATTAGCCCCCACTATAATACTGAATTTTTTGATACTTTAATGGGGGGAAAAATAGTACCAAAAAAAGGAAATAAGGGAATTTTATATTTTTCTTTAGCTTTTGGTCCTACAACTGGTATTTTTAAAATTATCGTTTATGTTTTACCTTAAAACATAAGATTTAACATGCAATGTACTGAGTGGATAAGAATCTATGACGGAACTTTTTGGTACTTTTTTGTTCATTAACTGGTACTTTTTGAATTTCCGTTAGTATTGGACCTAGAAACATACAATTCAATATGCAATGCCCTGGATGGATGAGAATCTATAAGAGTGAACTTTTTGGTACTTTTTTAATCTTTGACTGGTACTTTTTAAATTTCCGTTGGTATTGGACATAGAAAGATAAAATAAAACATGCAAGGTCCTGGGTGGATAAGAATCTATAAGAGGGAAGTTTTTGGTACTTTTTTTTGTTCATTTACTGGTACTTTTTGAATTTCCGTCAGTATTGGACCTAGAAACATAAAATTAAACATGCACGATCCTGTGTAAATGAGAATCTTTAAGTGGGATCTTATTGGTACTTTTTTATTCGTTAGCTGGTACTTTTTGAATTTCCGTTAGTATTGGACCCAGATACATGCAATTAAACATGGAAGGTCTTGAGTGAATGACAATCTGTTAGAGAGATCTTTTTGGTACTTTTTCGTTTTTTAACTGGTCCTTTTTTTAAATTTTCGCTAATGTCGGTCTAATGAACATAAAATTAAACCTGCATGGTCCTGAGTGAATGAGAATCTGGTAACTTTTGAATATCCGTTATTATTGGACTTAGAAACATAAAATTCAAGATGCAATGCCCTAAGTGGATAAGAATATATAAGAGGGAAGTTTTTGGTACTTCTTTGTTCTTTAACTGGTACTTTTTGAATTTCCGTTAGTATTAAACCTAGAAACATTAAATTAAACATGCAAGCTCCTGAGTGAATGAGAATCTGTAAGAGGGATTTTTTGCTACTTTTTCGTTCTCTAACTGGTATTTTTTTAAAATAAACTGGTAATTTTTTTAATTTAATATTTATTTTTGTGCATTAAATAAAAAAGCAGACTGGTCTCTGGTACTTTAACGAAATTCGGTCGTTTTAGGTAGTAAATCTAGCTTTTAAGCCAATATGTATAGAAATAAAAATTAAATAACATTTGTTACTTATCTAAAAAATACAAATGCGAATTTGGTACTTTTTCGAAATTCGAACGTTTCAGGGGTGAAAATTGTACCTATGTATATCGATCCCGCGGACCTCATACCTCCTAAACTAAAAGAGATAAAAAACATCAGCACTTATTCTTGTTTATTAGAAAAATTCGCTAACCGTATATTTCCTAAACAAAAAGAGATACAAAAAATTGAATACTAATTATTGTTCATTAAAAAAAATAAATGGACAGGTGTCTGGTACTTTTTTGAAGGAAGGCCTTTTTGGGGTGTAAAAGGTTAAATAAATATTGTATCACATTTTTAGCTTATCTAAAAAATACAAAACAGGTTTGGACCTTTTTTGAAATTCAAAAATTTAAGGTGTGAAAATCGTTCCTAATTTTGTTACTGTTTTCTCAACATTTTTCTCCATCTCTATATATTATAAATTTGTAAAGTAACTGACGGATTCATCATCGCACATCCTAAACTCTTGAAGCTAAAAAGCTGACTTTTGGACCGAAGGTTGGTTGGTTAACACTTATTGTTGTTCGTTAAAAAAAAATAAGGGGACAGGTCGCTGGCACTTTTTTGAAAATAAACTTTGACCTAAAAATATGTCCACGAAGAAAAAGGAGACGCTAACGAAGTAGCGGGTTATATGCGAGTATTTTATAAAAGTGATACAATATTTCTGTGGTTTTCATGGGCAACCGCGTATGTCTTAAAACAATTTTTTCAGAAGAGCCGAAAAACCATTCTAGATCAAACTATGGGCTAGGTGTTGCACTTTTTAAACTTTGTCACCACGTTAAAAAATCGGAATTGATCCATATTTTTTCAAAAATTTTTAGAAACATGTAAAGAGCGTTTAAAATTATGCAATATCTCAAAATCGGAAAGGACATACGCGGACAACCACATATTTTGCATTTGCTCTTTTGCAAGCCTTATATTAAACTCCGCTATTTAATTTACATAAAGAAAGATTATAAAAAGCCACAAAATAAAAAATCGATAAAAAATTTTTATTTATTTTATATTTTTATGACAGTTTGATTACTTCTTAATTTATTATGACTAACCTGATGACAATATGATTACTTCTTAGCTTATTATGATTAACATGATAATAATATGATTAAGGGAAAAATATTATGATGTCATATTACGAGTATATTTAGTCATACTATGATTCAATAATAATCTTAATATGGTGACAACAATCATGAATCTTATCATAATATGTTGCTCTTAGAATATGATTACCACAACAATGTTTTTTCTTTTTATACTATACAAAAACGTTTTACATGACATCGTGATTGTGGATATGAAACGTTTTTCCACTAAAAAAAGTTATAAACTGCAAATTTGCATGTTATTTTAAATTCAAATTTCTTGATATTTTCGTACAAATTTTTATTATCATTAATTTTGATAATTTAAAAAAAAAATTTAAATAAGTAATCCTGCCTTTTAAAAACGTTTTTTTGCTCTCCTCGAAGTTCGAAGTTTTGGTCGTCCCCTTCTGCGTGAGCCGTCGCCGCATTCGTTTTCAAATTAGCTGGAGCACCTTCATCTATTCTCACAACATGACCCAGCCAACGTAGTCATTGTTAACGTCTAATAATGTCAATCTGTGAATACAGGTAACCCTCCTACAACACGGTTGATAGGTTCCTAGAAAACGCCGTGTTGTAGGAAAACGTGTTATATGAGGCTAGGAGATAATTTGATAATTTAAAAAAAATTTAAATAAGTAATCCTGCCTTTTAAAAACGTTTTTTTGCTCTCAACGTCGCTTACAACGTTATTCGCGGCTGTGCTTCAATTGTTGACACCAAGCTTAGAGCTGTCTTCCTCCACTTGGTCTTTCGATCCAAGTTTTGGTCGTCCCCTTCTGCGTGAGCCGTCGCCGCATTCGTTTTCAAATTAGCTGGAGCACCTTCATCCATTCTCACAACATGACCCAGCCAACGTAGTCATTGGGAACGTCTAATAATGTCAATCTGTGAATACAGGTAACCCTCCTACAACACGGTTGATAGGTTCCTAGAAAACGTGTTATATGAGGCTAGGAGACAGTGTAAAATATAAATATTTTTTTAATTAAATATTTTCTTTAAATTCATTGTTCTTATTAGAAATATGTACATACATATTGCTGAATCACTGAAATCTAACTATATTTTAACAGGGATGCAAAAAGTACTTTTGTACTATTTTGTTACAATTTTAACAACTCAATCGTGATAAAGTTTCACATCCATTTTATCGTGTTAGAATGAAACCGTGTTGTAGATGAGAAGATTTCCGTAAATTATTTTTCGTGTAAGATCGAAATCGTTTTGTAGGAAGCCGTCTTGTAGGAGGGTTACCTGTATAGTATATCACATAGTTTATGCTGTATACTGCAAATATTCTCCTTCAGATTAACCCATTGGTCTCGAACACTCCAAGTACTGCCCCATCTGTTTTCGCAAGTAATCATGCTTGAGAACGACATAACAGCATGGTTAGAACCAGTATATTGTAGAGAGTAGTTTTTATCTGGCGAGAGGTGCCCTTGTACTTAAATTGTTCTCCTTTTTATGTCGAATCAGAAGTTAGTTGTTTTGTTTATGACAGTAACGAGGTAAACAAACTAGCTGAATACCTCAAAGTTGTGGGTTTCAACTTTTACTGTCTGACCGAGTCTTTTTGCATTAATACCACCAGCTCTGTTTTATTTCCATTTCCTGCCAGACCCACTTTCATAGCTCCTTTTTCGACATTCTCAAACGTTGAAGTTACTGCTCGTAATGTCCGACCCATGATGTCAATATCGTCGGCATAAGCGAGTAGCATGTGCTTCTTTGTGAAGAGTATGCTCTAGTTCTATTAACTTCTGCGCCACGTATGACCTTTTTCAGTAGGATATTAAAAAGATCGCACGATAAACTGGATCTTGTCTGAAACTTAGTTTGGAGCTGAACGGCTCGGAGAGGTTTTTTTTTTATATTTTAACTGAAGACTGTGAATCAGTTAAGGGGATTCTTCACAGTCGTATTAGTTTTGCAAGTTTGAAAAACTTAATACACTCACACTTTTTCACTAACATTCACACAATTTTTGTACTTTAAGCCAATTGGCAAATTCCTTGATTTTTCGTTGACAATACGTATACACAACTTGCAAGTAATTACTTGCATGTGGAACGTAGGGTAAGGCATGAAACGTTTTCTGCCTGGCCCACAATGTCGATAAGAACATTTACATCCAGTTCATCGATTTCGAACGTTAACGTTCGCATAGAAAATTATATGTAAAACAAAAACAATATTCGAAAATTTGTTTATGTTTTAAATGTAGTTTTCTATGCGAACGTTGACGTTCGACATCGTTAAACAGGCAGTTAATTATTATATTTACAAATTTAAGTTTTTTATTATTGTTTTCAATATAAATATATGAAAGAAATTTTCTTGTCGACACTGCGGGCCATTGCGTACATGTGCTTTTAACAAAAAGGCGAACACTGCATAATGTTTGTTACTTTCGTGTAAATAGTTAAGAAAGGTTTTAAGTTTTGTGTGCTAATACACAATACATAATTTCTGGAAAGTGGCCGAATATCTTTTTTGATCGTTCTTTTTATAGCGCAGCTTTTTATAAAAATAAAAGATTTATGAATTTATTTCAATATAAAGTTATACAAATCGTTTTTTTTAAACTGATATGAACGAATATCTATGTAAATCAATCAGTGGTGCTAATAACTTATTGATCATTCAAAAAAAGAGTGAGAAAAGTTTAAGCCCCCTCCTTAACTGCTTTGTAGAATAACACAAAAAGCACGATTTTCGCACAAAAAAGCTGCCAATTATAAAAAAGCAATAACTATAACAATAAGGGAATTTAAAAATTGAAGTGTGTTTATAAAATGAGAAGCTTAGTGCAAAGAGTATCACACTCTTTTAATTGTTTTTGTGTGAATATGATGGTTTTTGTTGTATTGGTGCTCGAAATAATCACACATTGTCATCAGGCACACACAAACAAATCTAAAATAATAAATTGCTAATTCTCAAAGCTCATGCATTCATCCATCACACATGAGACGATTTTCTGTTGTTTTCAATGATTTTGTATGTATATTTTTGTTGTTGTTGTGAATTGTGAGCTTAATTTTTACATTTTTCTTAATACAAAGAGTCCTCCCCTATAGCTGATTAAGTTGCTTTTTTGCTCGATTTTTCGCTACTTTTGTGTTGTTGGTAGATTTGTTTGGGGCGCTTTATTTTGAATGTGAATTCGAAATGTTTGTTGTCGTTTTAAAATGTATTATTTTAGTTCAGTTCTGAACGAAAACCTGAGGCGCATAGTTGTTTGCTCGGTTATAAAGCTGTAACAAAAAAGTATTTTTTTAAAAAAGTACCTCTATTTTCGAATACGATTTTCTGATTTTTAATTGATAATTACAAAGTATTTAGGTGACTGGCGGTGTAATGAGTCTTATCTATAAAATATTTCGTGCTATTTTTTTGTTTTGATTTATATGTACATAGAATGAACTTTTTTTCTACAAGATCGATTGATTGGAGGGAAAGATATTTTTGTTTCAATTTAATAAAAATATACACATTAAGTGAAATAAAATTTTAATAAAAAAAAAAAAAAACATAAAAAACTTAAGACGTTATATTAAATATAATATTTAAAAAATAACACGAAAAAAGTTTTCAATATTAATTAATACAATTTTAAACAATTTAAAAACTTTTTTAAAGCGGTTTGTGGTTGAAAGAGATTTTTTTTTGTTATCATAATAAAAATGGTATGTTTTTTAAGTGCTTATAAATTTCTTCATTAGATTTTTTGTTATTTAAATAATCAGTTAGTTTTCTAAGTGAAAAAAATCTATAAAACATTTTAAAAGTGGTTTTTTAAGTTTTCGTAAAAAAAAAAATACTAGTGTAAACAATTTAATTTTTTTCTCAGTTAAATAATTGCTATATAAACATTGCAGCCATTTATAATTACATATATTAAGAAAAGTTTTTTTCCGTAGATGTCTTTTTAAATTTTATAAAATAAAAATTTTAAAACAAACTAAATAAATATACAAAATTTTATATATTTTTTTTTTGTTTTGCACAAATGACGGACAGACAGATCTAAATATGTTTAAATAAGTTTGTGCCATATTTTTCTGGTCTATGGACAATAAAGAACAAGATGTGAAATTGTTTAAACACCATCTCTTTCAAGAAAACATTAAAAATAAAATAAGTAAAAGTGATATAATCGGCAGTGCCGAATCTTTGATACCCTTCACCAAAGTAAGAATATTTCAGGATTTTATGAGTGTTAGTAAAAACTGACGTCACAGTTTTAAAATTTGTTGCGGTTCGCAGACCTTTTCAATATAGTCTATTCCAAAAGTATGCTTTTAATGGGGCCTACACCCAGAGAAAAAAACATTTTTCAATATTGTCACCATCAACAAAACTTGTTTAACAAATATTGGCAGACATATTATGGTTAATTTAATCAAATTATTGTCATCGGAAAACATATTATGGTTAAATTAGTCCTCCTTCAAGAAGCCACAACCATATAATGGTTGCCTCCAAACACGTTGTGGACAATAATAACAAATATATGTTTAATATTATTAACAGCGTGGTTGTTTTCCAACAATAGCATGTTGCTCTAAGACAAAAGAAAAATACGGTTGTGGCTTCGTAATGGTGGACTAATTTAACCATAACATGGTTGCCGGTGACAATAATATGGTTAAATTAATTATAATATGTTTAACATTTTTGGTTACAAATAGTTTTATTGTAGGTGACCATATTGAAAAACAGGTTTTCTCCGCATGTATGCTAAATTATGGACGAATTTGTTGTATGAAACTTTGACCGACAGTTTTTCTTTTTTGCCTACTAAAGTGTTTTCCGAGAGTGAACCGATGTTTAGTAGTGTTATTTAAAGTCATACAAAACAAATTTGTGCAAAATTTAATAGGAAGCGGTGTATTCCGTCAACCATTTTTCTAGCAAAAATAATAATTTTTCAGGGAGGTTGTTTTACATTTGGGCTTATTACTCTTGTCCTACTCAACCGATGATGCAGGATTTTTAGGAACACTAAAAATCATTTGAAACCAAAATAGTTTAAGTGGGAGTACTTTTAACAGACAGACAGAGGGGCATGACTTAATCTACTTCATATACTCTCTGGGGTTACACACGGTATGAACAACTTAGTATACCCTCATTTACCACTATTGATGGAGGGTAAAAGAATATCATTTTTCTCTCTTTTTCTCTCTTTGATCCCATTTATTTAATTAAAAGTACATATAAAAGAGTGACAATGAAAAGATTCTTTACTTTTAACTTAGCTTTTTTTTTTTGTAAATTTTCTTTTATAATTTGCGCATTCTTTTTATTTTTGTCTTAACAAACAGCCGTCTTGACAAACTGACAGTTTGTTACATACAACAACAAAATCGCCAAATATACAATATGCATTATACCTAGTCACTGTAACCTAAATTATTAATACAGCAAAAAAAAAGCAGAAGAAATTGCATTTTACATGCCAATAAAATAAAAATATGTAAATTGTCAATAGTTTTGAAATTTATAAAATATTTAAATTTAACTCTCTATGTGTACGCACGTTTATAGAATTGTTTTAATCATGAAAAAAGAAATATTAAAATTATAGCACATGTTGCTAGTAAAAGTAGAGTCAAAACAAAAACAAAATCGCATTCACATGCTTCTTTTCGCATAAGCTTTGTAAAGGGATGCCAGATAAACACAATTTTGGATTTGAACGGAACTTAAAAGTTTTCTAGATAAAACAAATTTTTAAAATACATAATTAGATGTAAAATACAAACATCACTTTATGCACTTTTTGGAGCATATGACACCCTTAACAACCAGACTTAAATTTGTAGCCCAAATTATTATTAATATCATAAATTTTGTTGTGTTGAAAAAGAATCACTATAATCATTTTACGTGCGTGGTTGGATACAAAAATTTTGCTTAATTATAGACCTATTTCAAAAGGATTTCGTTTGTTCACAGATATCTACATAAAAGTTAATTCTTACAAATATTTAATTTTTATTATACCCTTTACGGAAGGTAAAATGGTATTTATAAATTTGTCTTTCCGTTTGTAATTTCTGCAATATTGATCTTAGACCCTATGAAGTATATTTTTTTTTATTTATTTAATAAGAGTAACAAAAGCAATTACAAATTATATTCGAACTTAATGAACCGAGCAATAGTAACGTAGACCTTCAGTCCGTTGTAGTGAAACAGACCAGAGTCTCTAGCGGGACTCGAACCGGCAACCCTCGCACTGATAGAATAGCTCACTAACAACTAGCCTACCGGGGCCCCCCTATAAAGTATTCATACATATTCTGGGTCCTTAGGAGTAGCGAAGTTGATTTAAAGATGTCCATCTGTCCGTGTGAATGTGTAAATGGGGTTTCCAAGGACCCCAAAAATTATGGAGTTGGCACCTCCCATACAAAGACATTATAGATTTCTGCATATCTGGGGACCAATCCTAATAAAATATATACATATATTCATAAGTTACTCATGCCAAAATAATACTATGATATTTTGAAGGGAACAGGCTGTAGTAATTTACACTTACCTAACACAGGGTCTCCACCTGAGATAAGATATGATTTTTATATCAGCAGACGTCAAATTCAATTGCAGAGAGTATTATCTTACGTGTGGACTCTCAAATAGTGTTAGTATTAATATTATAATAAATGTTATGAGAAATCTTATTACAACTATTTTATAAGATGAGCTGTCAAAAATACACATACATACATACATATATGTATGTATGTACATACATATAAAACAATAATAAGACGCATTCAATAAATTGTTTAACCCATTAAGGCCCGAGCCATGATCCCGTTGAGTTATAATGACGAAACTTTTAAAATTTTATTGTTTATACCGAAATAAGAAAGAAAACAAATTTTGGGCAAATCGGATACGTGGGAGCCCAGATAACCCCCGTTGCGAAAACGCAACGTTGGGCCTTAACGATATAAAAATTAGGCGCATTTACAAACATTTTAAATTAAAATTTTTTATTCACGTCTTTAGGAAAAAAAAAATTAAAAAAGATATTCATATACATTTCATTTTTAATTCAATTATGATATGTCCCAAAGCACTTTGGGTGCATTTCTCACGTTTGTAATTGATTGGTCCATTATTTACCATAGGCCCCATATAAAGCCCATTCTCGAAAAACACTTTAGTAGTATAACACCATAACAAATAATTCTATTGTAATAAATTTTGTTCTGTCACAGTTTTATAATGACTAGAAATCACACTGTCAACTTTCGTAAAGATCGGTTCATAATTTACCACAGGTCCAATATAATGCCCACTCCTGAAATATCCTAGCTGTCAGTGGATGGTATCAAATATTTGGCATAGCCGAATATAGCACTCTTACTGGTTTTTCTTTAATATCCTGGGAGAGGATAATTTCACATTAATTGTTCGATTTTCTCTTATTGTACCTATTGAATAACCCTGGGGGAAATTTGTGTCAATTGTTCCAACAGACTGGTCCTGGGATTTGTGAAAATAGAACAAGTTCAAAAAGATAACATCCTGGGATGGATAATTTCACATTACTTGTTCGATTTTATCTTATTGTACCTATTGAAGAACCCTGGGGGAAATTTATGTCAATTGTTCCAACAGTTTGGTCCTGGGATTTGTAAAAATAGAACAAGGAGAACTTATCATCTAACTGGTATATTAATAACAAAAAGGTTAAAAACTAATGAATTACAGTACATTCTTCACCGATGGTGTGAGACTTTCTCAAATTTGATTCTTAAATCTAGTTCTGGGGACTTATTTTATTGACATAAAACTACATTGTATAGAAATAATCTAACATTGTTATAACTAACACTAAACACGTTCATTGAGAATAGATTTTAGACTGGTCAAATAGTGTCAATTGACCAATGACAACCCCATGTTAAAGTGATATTTCTTATCTTATCACCGAAGAAATATCACGGGACAACTTTGGTGTAAGTTCGCTTTCCTTTAGGAAAAAAAAACACACTTTGGGCATAAGAAAAAAAAAAGGAATTGTCATAGAGAATTTACCTTCTGCGAAATATCCTGCATTTTAAAAATTGGAAATTAGTTTGAAAAAGGTGAAAAAACTATCAAAAATTTCAAAACGCATAAATAACAACAACTTATAATTAACATACATACATGTTTTTATTATGCTGTTTTAAACAGCAAGTGATTGTATAAATATGTTTGTATTTAAAAATTGTATGTAATTTTTATATCGTTTAGGCCCAGTGTTGCGTTTTCGCATCACGGATATATACAATCATAAAAAAAGTCTCAAATGTCTACGATGATTGGATTTTTCAGTAGAAATAATAATGTTCGTATGTTAGCTATCTCCTTCAGAAGTTTCAGATAGGTATATTATATATTACTTTATTTTTTTTTTAACTTTTTCCAAAAGTACCCAAAAAACAGGAAAAATTCAAAATTTGAAGCTACGTTCACAATCAAAAAAACAATTTCGTTTTTTCTTCTATCTTTTTTGTTCCCAAAGTATTTTATATATTTTCCTTTCATTATTAAAACAAAAATGTAACTAAAATTTTTTTAAAAATGTAATTAAAGTTGAGTCAACTAGAACTTCAGCAACAATTTGTATGACGTTTCTGACGTTTAAAATAATTTTATTTAGTTTTGAATGAAAATTTTAACAAAATGCTTACAAAAATAAAAATAAATGCATAATATTTTTGTGGCTAAAATTTGCAAACGGTTTCTTGATGCAAAATGTGTGTAGTTACAAAAGAAATTGTTGCTCTATTATGAACACCAAGTGAAAGTGTTTTTTTGATTGTGAACGCAGCTTAAATTAAAAATTTTTATAAAAAAAACTTATGTATGATACAAATCCAAAAACAGGTCGATTAGATATTAAGTTAAATTTTATTTCACTGTGCTTTATAACAATATCACGTAACAACAAAATGCCTGAGGGGAGGTTTAAGTGAACGTTGCGAAAACGCAACGCAGGGCCTTAATGGGTTAATGTGTTCTCTCATTCTGCCGACGTTCTCTCACATATTAAATCAAATATTCAACCCAATTATGAATAAAAATTCCCCGGGAGTTTTTTCCCTTCTACCATTTTTCCTATGTTAATTCAATTGTAAAAATGGGAAAAGGGAAAAAACTCCCGTGGAATTTTTATTCATAATTGGGCTGATTATCTTTGGTGAAGACCTCATGTTAAAGCTTCATAATTGTTTTAATTTTTTTAAATGTTAAATTTGAATATATGTATGTCTTCCCTTTCTATCTTTTGCATTTAAATCAGTGAGAACTTGTTAGATTTTAAGAAAAAACCAGTAAAAGTGCTAAATTCGCCTGTGTCGAATCTTATGTACCTTGGTACCCATAGTATTAAAAATCGTACCAAACCTTTAATTCCTAAGTGCACTTGTGTTTGGGTGAAATAATGGGGCGATTTCGTACAATATTTAATACTTTTCATATATAAAAAATATTTGCACCAATTTTCGAGTTTATATGGTGTTGCTACTGTGATACAACCACTATTTTAGGAAAAATTAAGTACTTAATTTTCTATCACTCGGTTATTTATGAACCGATTCTGTTAATTTTAGCTACTAGTATTCTGCTTAGGTGAAAGGGAAAAAAATATTTGAGGTCCTCGGAAAATTTATTTTAACTGGGTGACGGACAGATAGACGGAAATCGTTGAATCAACTAACCTACTCATAAAGATCAACAAAATATATATTTTATTGAGTCTAAGATAATCATTGAACAAATTGAAACGAAATGGAGAAATTTACAAAATCAAAATTTTTATTATTTAAATTTTTGGAAAAAATTTACAGTTAATATTCATATCGACCCCTTTGCGCGAAATAATCGTATGTTACAAAAACCAAATTTTACAGGAGAGCCATTTTTATACTTTTCTCTGCTATCACTTGCAATGTAAATATGAAAATATACATTCAATTTTTAGAGCAACGAAGTGGAATTCGCCTACAATATTTTGTCAGACGACGTCTCTTTGAATGTTGAACAAGATTGCCACAAAAACTCAATTTCAAAAAAATTGGCATATACGATAATTTCGCTCAAATGGGTTGATATGTATCTACCTGATGAAAAAAATATCTTGCTATTTTTTCTATTTTTTGGTAATGAAACGGCTTAAAGTTATTTTTCATATGCCTTGAATGTTACAATCGTTTTTAAAAAAAATCATCTTGATGCGACTATTTTCAATTCTTTGGGTTATAAAAAACTGATTTATCACTTACACGCTTTAAAATTGACACAAAACTGATTCGTGCTTAAGATTTAATTAAAAGTATTTGTTTTTAAATGTAATGCTAAAAGTATTTAAAATTTAGAAAAAAGTCGAAAATTACTCTTAACTAATAAAAAATAACGAAACATAAAAGACTCATCAAGAAGAGTCGCGTGTAGGGTACCATTTTCTTCCGACAAAGGTTTCTCTTATGATTAAAAAATTAGCGCTTATTCTGATTTTTTAACTGCGCTGAAGAGTCTAAAAAGACTCGAATATCATTCAAAATTTCCTTTCAGTTTTGGGTTAGTACCAGTTAAGTAAAGTACAGCTTCATTTTAGTTTCTGTTCTACTAACATTACTACAATTCCAGTTTAGTCTCAGATTTATTTGACGCTGTGTTCTTTAGTTCGGGTAGTTTCAAAATATTCAATACGGCATCCCTGTTGCTTCCAAATCAACAAGTGTTTAATTTCTAAATAAAATTAATTATTGTTTATATTGATTTACCCTTTTAAGAGTTTGTGTTTGTACATTCTATTTAGAAATATGAAAAACTTTCTAAAATTTAAACTTTTTTATTTTAAGTTTTAAAATGTCAGCATTATTTCTGATAAATGTTTTATTGTCTAGAAATAGTATATATTTAAAATATAATCATGTATTTGGAAATCAGTTTTGTTTACATAAAAAAATCGCCCACTTAAAAATTATTGCAAATTTTTTAGAACATGTCTTTTAAACGTGATATATTTTTAAATGGATTCTAAAAAAAATTTATTCAATATTTTTTATATTTTAGGCAGATAAATTAGAAACATTTGGTGATTTATTCAATGATATAAAAAAATCTAAGAAGATAGAATGTATAATTGGTTTTTAACGAAAAGAAAAAGACCTGATATACATAGTTTTCTATTAAGAGGTCTTAAAAATAAAACTTAAAAAATATAAAATTTTTACCCTGACTTTATTTTTATAATTTGTCGTGCGACCAGTTTTTTAACACAATTTTTTTTTTAACGTGCGAAATTTTAAAAGTCTTACGTCAGTTCTGAAATGTGTGAATAATTTAAATTATAATAAATTTTGTATGCAATATTATTAGACTTTTTTATACCCTTCACCACAGATGGTAAGAATATGTTGTACTTTCGATTTACATGAGCATCTGCCATATGGTCTAATCTTATGGTGAATCTCAACCACGTTATAAGATAATTGCACTTCCAAAAATGCTCCCGTATGTGTCAATGTTTCAATAACAGGCCGCAATTTGAGTGTATAAGCCGACAAAAATTATATTCTCGCCCCTTGTTAGGAGCCTCTGCTATATAGACTCCACTGCTTTATTTAATCCAGCAGCTTCTGTTGAATAGCAGCAGCACCTTAAGAACTTTAGACCCCTTTCAGACTCGGCAAGTTAGTTTCGCAAGTAACTTGCCGAGTACAATTAAGTCTGTACTGACGTTACCGCTGACGTCTACAAACCAAGAGTTGCGCAAGAGACTTGTGTGAACTTACCGAGTGTGAAAGGATTCTTTCCGTCCTAAGGATGCATGCACCTGATCGCCATCCATAGAGTTTCAATGTTTGAGGGAGAATATCGATACTATAGAAACTGTCATGCACCCGCCTATCATAACTCTGTTCCAAAAGAATACTATAGTAGTACGACTACAAAACGGAAAAGATAAATAATCCGATACCTCTCGGTGGCTTCTATATGAACGCGGTCCTGTTGTCAGGCTTTTGATCAATTTTGAAAACTTTTGGAGGATGTAAAACCATAAGGTGAAATATGCTTTAGATGATCCCTTCATCCCCCACGGGTAGTTGGTAAAGTTATAAATCAGCGACGTTTATTTAATGATGCACATCTGTCTGTGTGAATGTTAAAAAGGGTTTTCCGAAGACCCCAGAAATGATAGGAATTACACATTAACTCCGGTCCACAAAGATATTAGAAAAACCACAACTGCCTCTAATTTTACCCATAACAAGTGGTTATTGTTTTTGTTTGTACATCCGGAGAACGGCAAGGGCCAAAGTTTCCAGATAAGATACAAGCATCTTGTTTATCAATACACAACTTCCGGCAAAATGTGAGCAGGATTGAATGAGTGGGCGTGGTATTTTTCTATATCTAAAGAACGGTATTTATTTAACTTTCTGTTCTTATCGCACTATGGTGAAGGGTTTATAAGATTTGATATAGCCGAATATAGCACTCTTACTTGTTTTATTCTTTTTTTTAAATGCACTTAACAAATTAATCGTAAAAATGCTATTAATTTTATAATTGGAAGAATTTTAAATTTGCATAATAAGCGAACAGCACGTGATTAAGTTTTAAAGCAAAGTTACTAAAGGGTTTTACATTTAAAAAACTTGCCGAATGGGAATTACTTTGTTTCAAAATCTAAATAAAATAATATAATAGATTTTTAAATGAGACATAAAGCATAGATTTGTAATATTTTAATTCTTCAGGCGGCTTTAGCTTAAATAATCTTCTCTTTAGGTTTATTCCATTTAATTCGAGCTAAGTTGTTTTTTTTTTTTTTTTACCAACGTTTATTTAAAGAAAATTTTTATAATAATTACTACAAATATACAAAGTAATAGTATAAATAGCATATAACTATACACTGTCCCATAAACGAGCTCTCTAGTATAATATATATAGGTATAAAATACAATATAAACATTTTTTAAAACTAATTATGATTCTTATACAAAATATATACAAGGTTATACATATCTGTTTTTTAATAACATATGTTTCGTAATGAAAAATTATTCAAAAAACATTACAGTAACAATTATTATAATAAAAGGAAAAGTCAGGAATTAAAAGAAGAAATTACGGTGTTTGACTAAGCCACCAGTATTTACTAATATTTAAATTTGGAAATATGTTCTTATCCTCACGAAAAAAGTTTGTATCGAATCTTCTGTTCTCAGCTGTCAGTTGCTTGCTAGTGATAGCCTTAATATTTGCTCTTCTATATATATGGAAAAATATAGGGACGCCTGTGTAGTAGAGGTCTGCAAGAATAAATAAAAAGCAATTTCAACACACTCATTTGTTTTTTAACTACAATGTGTCGAGCACCCAGTAATAACGAAGCAAATGAAAGAATAACCAAAGACAAAACAAGCAAAAACTCATTCAATTCAGTCAACTCAAATCAAATGAGTTAAATATTCAAATATAATTTGAATATAAAATATCTGTACCAACACATTATGTATGTATGTGTAAGCTTAACTCTTATAAGTAAAAGAAGCCACAAGCTTACGCACATATTACGTCAATGTATTCAAATAAATGTATGCACATTCAATTATTCAAAAATTATTCGAATGTTTTTTGTAAACTTGCATTCTCTAACGGGTCATTCCAATATTTTGTTTTTTATGAATGACTCTCAAATTCATTTACAGTAAACAAGTTTTTTATTCATTTCATTCTTTCTTATTTTTGTATATGGCTTACTCTCTTCTTTTCTTTTTGAATGTTTTATATTTGAATAAATGTTGTGCACTTTGAATAAAGGCAAACGAGTGAGTTATTCAAAGCAGACCTCTACTGTGTAGTTCTGTATAAAACTGTTCTTATCGAGGTACACAAATGCTTCAGGAGGAACATAACCATTTTGTAGTGTTTTGGATATATATTCGTCGTTGGCATAATAGGGAGCCATTATTAGATTATTTTCATAACGATCACAACAAGATCTAATATGCTCTCTAATAAGGTGTATGATGAAATTATCAATTCGGCTAATTTTGGCAGAATTGTAAAGTTTCGAATTACTTATAAATTTCGTAAATTCGCTACCCGGGGATCTGTATAACGAGGTACATGCTCTTAGGCATTTCCTTTCAAATTTACGTATTTTTTCCATATAGAAGGAGAAACATTAAACCAAATTTAGCAACCGTATGTTAAAATTGGACGTATTAAAGTTTGATACATGAGAAGCTTGATATCAGGTTTAATATGTTTAGAAAAAAATAGTTTTCTGTACATAAAATAAGCATTTCTAGCTTTTTTGATTTGTATGTTGACATGTTCATTAAAGTAGAGAAATTTGTCCAAATTGATTCCTAGGTACTTTACCGTATGTTTATTAGGTATGTATATGTTGTTACTGGATTTAATGCCGAAGGATTTCCAGTTGCGCCTTATATTATAGTTGCACTTTCCAACAGGAGGACGGAATAGTATTGTTTCACATTTGTCCACATTTAAGTTGTAATTCAGGTCTAGTTCAGTTTTAACCCCACTTTACGAAAAGTTTCTTAAGTACATTATAGTTCTACACATTTGATGTTATGTATTCGCACATTTACTTAAGGAAGCTTAAGCACATTATATTTAGCTCATTATGTACATGAGCTCACTAAAGCAACTGTGCGACTACATGTAAATTAAATGTGTCTAACCGTACCATATTGAACTAAATGAAAATTTTTGTTAATTCATTAGCTTAAGCAAAGTGGAAAAAAAGTTCGCACACTTCGTACGGGATCAGATATTATTTTTTAAATATATTTGTAATTATTATTTTAATTTATAAAAAAATTGTGCTTTATGAATTATCTAACAATTATTAAAAAAAACTAGCTTAAATTTAATATTGTTGGAAAATGTTAATGCTCGTATGCGAGTATGTAAATTTCTGTTTATATACAATAATTGTTTAGAAATAGTTTACAATTAAACAGGTTTTGAAGTTTTTTTTTCAGTCATTAATCAGTAAAAAACCTTTAAAATATGATTTTAGACAATTGTTGAATAAAGTGTTAAGATTTTTTAGTTAAACAAATTAAATGGAATTGATGAAGGGGGCTTTAAAGTTTCCTCTCAATTTCCGTTTGGAGTACCCTAAAACAGCTGAGCTGCCGTATTAAAAACTTGTTGTTGGCGATTACACACATTTTTGTAAAGTCGTAGTTTTTTTTATTTTGTATTAACGAGCACAAAGTAATAGCAACAACAAGTTGTTGTAAAATAATAAAGAATCTTGCACAAAAAATTATAAATACAGCAAATAACCCGGCATATAAATGTTTAATATTGATAAACAATTATTGTAATAAATTTTTAACAAAAAGACAGACTGCAAAACTTAATTCTATTTAAATAAGTGAGAAATGCTAACAATTTATTTTGAATATTTTGTTAAAAGGTTTTGTTTTTATTTATTTTTGTATTAAAATGTTGTAAGTCCCACATAGAAATGCGCTAAAAAGGCAAATAAATAATTATTAAAAACAAAATTTGAATGTCAAATACGCCGACATTTGGACTGACATTCGACCAGCTGAAGGCACATGAGAGAAGAAAAAATTTCTAGTTGTAAATTGTTAGAGGAAAAATTACATACTATGGACTAAAACGATATTAGAACTGAACTAGAACAGAACTAGAATTGAACTAAAACTGAAAGAAAACTTAAATTCATTTAAAACTAAATTAGAAATAAAATAGGATTAACTGCACGAAACACTTTTGCAAAAAAGAGCTAAATCTTTAAAATAAAGAACTGAACTAGAACTCAATATGAACTGTGGGGTAATTCTGTATATTTACACTTAACGACAAATTGTTGTCGTTAAAAAGTTCGGAATTACCCCACTGAACTAGAACTTAAATTCGTTAAAAACTAAATTAGAAATAAAATAGGATTAACTGCACGAAACTTTTTGGCAATAAAGAACTTAATTTTGAAAAAAGCACTTGCTTTCCTTAACCCATTTTCTTTTTCAATATCTAAAACATGTCACTTTTACTTAAAAAATTAAAAAAAAAATACAACAAAAAAAAAATAATTAAATATTTTTTTCCACTTAAAATTAATAAGAGTTTTGTGTGAAATAAGAAAAAATGAGCATAATTTAGTGATAAAACGTAAATGCAAAATTTTGAAATCTAGTAGTCAAAAAACACCCACTCGTACAAAATTTTCTACAACAGAAAAAAAATCATTTTTTCTATTGAAATGGTGTGTGAATGACATTTTGATTGTGTTTGTCGCAATGAATTTTGGTGGACACACTGATAAATAGATCTGGATGGCAACGTACGTAAATAAAATGTTCTTCAAAGCGGCAAATCTGGCAGACGGTCGTTTGAAATAAATTAATAAGAAATGAAATTTCTAAAAAATTATGTAAATAATACAGAACGGACTTATAAGCCAAGAAAGATTGTATACAATTTAGGGAGTTTAATAAAAATTTTGCTGGTTTTAAAAATATGGGGGTTATTTTGTAAAACACTTTACCCACACTGGAAAATTTTTTAAATTTAAAAAATTTGTGTAAGAGAAAATATTTTTAACGCAAGGTGAAGGAAGGAATTTACAAAATAACCCCCAGTTACAAAATGTTTTAAGGAACTTTAATTTATTTTGAAATCCCATTGTAGCGTACACTCAAAATATTATGTAGTTAAATTCAAACGAAAATTCATTTGAAACAAATTAAAATTCATTTAAAAAACGGATCATTTACATTTCATTTAAAACAAATGATTTTTTCAGTAATTTCTAAGTTTTTTATTTATTGAACATCATATTCGTTAAAATTGAATAGTTTTTACTTTTAAAAAATATATTTTAACCGATAAAAATCAAACAAATTAACAAAAAAAAATACGGAAAACATTATTTTTTGGTAGTTTGTTTTTTTAATAACAAACATAAATGTTGAAAAATAAATTTATTCGTAAAATAACTATATTTTTATTCAATTTTAACAGTACCGAAAACGAATTTAATAACCTACAATCAGTTACTGTAATAATTTTATGGGTGTACTGTTTTATGGAAAAACTATTTCCGTTAAGGTCTTTTAAAATCTGAAACTGAAATTTAGTTTGTCTTTGTTTGAATATTTTTTTTAATCTATTTTTTTAAAATGCTGCGATCACTTATCTTACTAAAGTAAAAAAAAAAAAATAATGTCAAAACATTCAACGAAGTACCATAATTTTTTATTAATAAAAGCACAGTGATACTCTAAACTAAAAATGTTAAAATTAATTGTTAATGGATTTGAAAACGGCTTCTCTTAAATCTAAGAATCTTAAAACTAGTTTTTTTTTAACTTGAATTTCTTTTTGAGCTACAGAGATTCGCAGAAGAAATCAAGTAACCCCGAATCGGAGTTGTTTTATATGGATTCTTCGCCCTTGATTTAGGGCTTTGTTTTATATTTGGGTGAAGATTTAGGGGGTGAAAATCTTTGAGTGGAAATTTGGGGGGAATATATATTAAGGAAGTTTATTTGGGGGATTTACAATTTTGTTTAGTAAAGTACACAATTTTACAATTGAATCCAATTCGCGAATTACGTTGCAAGTGACAAAATAATAATTTTTCAGAAGACTGAAAAAACGTTTTTAAAAGCCGAGATCGCTTTTTGTAACCTTTTTTTATTTAGATTGTCAAAAATAATGATAATAAAAACTTTAATGCAAATGGCCTGGAAACACTGTGCCGAATATTTCAAACACTCAGTAATCAGTTCTTATTAGATTTAGATATATTTTGTTATCTACTAAAACATCAACAAATTATTAGAATAAAATTAATCGAAATTTATTTAAAGTCTCACTATAGAGTGTGCCACTGTGCGCGCCACAACAATGCTTAATAAAACAATCTTTGGTGTACTTTACACATTTAGAAGAATAAGAACAAGATGAAGTATTCTGTCAGCCAATCAGTCGTCTATCTCAGCTGATGATAAAGGCGGCAGTGACCTTCACATTTATTAACCTTTTTAGTGGCTTTTCGGTAAAAATTGAATAAGAAATAGGCCAAATTTTGATTGTGTTTATCAACACAGAAAAAACCAGCAGCAACTATTTATAAATCAATTAAATTTGTTTTGTTTGTTATTCGGGAAGTATTGTATGATCATAATAAAAAAAATTTTATTACGGGCCATAAAATAATTATCAAATGTCAAACAAACATTAAACGAACGATTTACTTATCAGAATTTATTATCAAACTCAAAGAAGTCTATTTAATAAGTAAACAATTAAATATTAAACCCCTTATGCAAAAAAGTTAAAGTTCACATTAGTAAGCCAACACATTAAGCCCAGCAAAAGTGAAGTAGTTTTTATGTGTTGGTTAACTTGTGTGAACTTTAACTTTTTCTCCCCCTCTAAGTAGACTATGAGTGCTACCTTAAAGTTGGGAACAGAATAGTCGCTGTAGTACAACGTTACAGCGCTGAAAGCTGTCAAAAGTTAAAAACGGCAGTTTTAAAGTACTGTCAACAGAATACGTAGTTGTAGTAGTCGTTGCAGTTGAAGTTAAAGCACAAAATTCGAAATTTTGAACTTTTTAGCGGTACAAAGCATTCGTCAGTTTCAGCTACTACTACTACACATTCTTAATTCTGTTCCAGGCCTAATGACTGATTGTCTACTAAGAATTAATTGTTGAAATTTGTTTCTAAAAGATCTAAATACTTTTTGTTTTATGCGTATGTGTTTGCTTTTAAGGATTTGTGTTAAGTAGTTTTTTTTCAATTGCCTCATTATTCGGTCTATTCTTTTCTTTTTCCTTCAGTTTTCCTTTACATTTTCTATCTTTTTTGGATTATACGGTATTACTTTCGCTTTTTATTTTATTTTTTTTTTCTTAGAATTTATGGACTCTTTCATTACTCTCTATTGATTGTCAACAATTGTCCTTGTAGAATAGATTATCTGTTTGTTATTAAAGTATCTATTATATATGTAGATGAAAAAGGATTTTTTTCAATGGCGAAAATTATTTGTTGTGGTTATAGGTATTATTAAAAATGTTATTATAGAGTTTGTGAAATATACAGCATATTGATTAAATTAATTTTTTTTATTGTTGGTTTACTTGTCTTCGAAAATGCTTTTTTATAATTTACGCTTATTTTTATGAAGGGGGTTTTTTTCGTTAGACATAATTTCTAAAAGAATTCTGATTTCGTGTAGAATTTTCAATGTTTTAACTTTTTGTTTTTAGTGAATTTAAGATAAATTATATATCTATCTTACTTAAGATCTGGTTCCAGTTCAGTTCTACTCCAGTTTTAGTGAGCTCTAATGCAGTTCTAGTCAAGTTTTAGTTGTGTTCAGTTTTTTTTCTTAGCTTTTGTTCAATTATAATCTTGTTTTAGCTCAGTTCTAGTTTAGTTCCAGTTCATTTCTTGTTCAGATCTAGTTCATTTCTAGCTAAGTTCTAGTTCTGTTCTAGTTCACTTTTAAATTAAGTTATGACAACGTTGCAACAAATGAGCCATAAACCATCATATTAAGTTATATAACGTCACCTAAAAGACGAAAGAACCTATCTGCAGTTTTCAAAAGTTTACAGGAGAGGGAAAAAACGTTATAAAATTGGAACTATTAACGATATTGAAACGAAAATTACACATTTTGATTAAAATGAAACCAGTAATATATATCGGTTGAGAAAATTTTGTTTTTCTAATCACAGCTTATGTAATGACACTTAGGTTTTTTGGAATTGTAAAAATCTGAAACCAAATAATCTATCTGCAGTACTAATTAGTATGAATAAATAAAAATTTCTTTATACACATGAATATTATATACATTAAATAATTACAGTTTTAGTTTCTTTTACTGGTTAAAGCAAAAACAAGTACTTAATGTTTGTTTAAATTACCCTATGCAACAACATTAAACTTTTATCGTGATTTTTGATGATTTATTTTTCTCTTTTTTGTGCGTAACGGTCCTCTAGGTACAAAAACTTTGTCATTTGTAATATAACATGTTCAATATTTTGCACACATATGCGTTATGATATAGGGAATAAAAATCCATAAAAAACTCAATTTTGAAATTTTTGCAGATAGGTTATTAGGTTTTTAAGATGACGACAAGTATATTTATTTTTTTTATTTAAAATGCTATACAAATACAAACATTTTCATTTATTTATATACGCTTATTTGTCAAATATGTTTTTTAATTATTAAAAACGCGGATTAAACTGCTTATTTTTTGAATTGGAGATCATTGATTGGCAGGCACTTTGAGTTTAAAAATGATCAGACTGGATAAGTCTAAGCAAACAGACAACAAAAGTTTAAAAAGCAAACAGCAAATACATATTTACCTCTTTTCATTTTTGATGTTATTAACAATAAAAAGCTGTTAAATTAAAAGTGGAAAAATGTTTTAATTTATATAAATTTGAATATATTTTTAATAAAAGAATAAAACGAAAAACCTTGATTTTTTTTTCTTTTGTCTACAAGAGGTTTTTTTTCTATATATAATATACGAACTCCTTGGGATTTATACGGCCATGTTCTGACAATCGCACGGTTTGAAATCGCAAAACGCCAGACTTATTTCGTGGTGTTCAGAATCTCGTGCGTTTAACTTGCGATGTGGCATAGTTTCTTACAAATATACTAGTTCCTTTGAGCATACTTTTGCATTTTGAAGTCGCCAAACTTCTTGCTATTGTGATTTACAGAACCCCTTTTATAGGATTTTAAGTCAGAATCGCCAATGTTAAGCGTTTTGCGATTGTCAGAACATGCCTGATAACAACAGTTCTGGGTGTCAAGAAATGTAGTAGAATACCAAAATATTTTTAATTGAAAATTAAAGTTTCAGAACTAAAAAAAAATAAATAGACTTTTTCATTGATTCTACTGAATTGCAACAACACAAATGTCAAAAAAAAAATTGGAATCTTTCGATAAAAATTTGCGATTTAATTAGCAAAAAACAAAAGGCCCTATCTAAGATTATATGGTAAACGCTAAAAGGCCCAACTAACAGTTGGCATAATATGCAACTTTGTCAATTATCAATACAACTGGTAGGTTTTGCAAGAAAAATAAATTATAAACAGTTTAAGGCGATTTATAAATTCATCATTTTAAATAGTTTTTGCTTCTTCTTAAAAATTTTCCAAATGTTAGATATGATTTTAGCATTTTAGGTGACGATATGTATGTGTATGAATATTAAAATGTTCAATACATTTTTGCATTATTTGAAACAATTTGTATGGCTTATTAGACAATAAAAACCAAGTTTGCCACTTTTTTCATACTCTTTTTAAGCAAAAAAAAAAAAAAAAAAAAAAAAAAAAAAAAACAAAAATTTATGTTTTCATTTAAATTTAAAAATAAATACGAATATCAAAAAAATCTAATTAACATTTTTAATTTGTTTTGTCTATCAAACCTGTTTTGCGTTTTTATACCCACACGACAATAGTGGTTTGTTATGCGTTTCGTCTGGTGAGTGTAGCCCTGAAAAATAGTTGCCCTTAGCCCACCTTTAAGAATTCTGATAAAGTGATTCTGAGTCGATGTTTCGAAGATAATTTTGCGAAATTTGGTGCACACGTTTTAATTATCATAAGAACGAAGCCTTTTGTAAATGGTAAGAATTGTTCCATCATTTTACTTGGTCCCCATATTGACTTCTTTCCGGAATTGTCTTTGTGCCCATAAATCATCTCATTATGTAGGTACATATTTCGATTAAAA
This sequence comes from Pollenia angustigena, assembly GCA_930367215.1. NCBI lineage: Eukaryota > Metazoa > Arthropoda > Insecta > Diptera > Polleniidae > Pollenia > Pollenia angustigena. The sequence goes on along the minus strand of OV884057.1, from coordinate 5,314,557 downwards.
CTAATCCAAACCTTTTTTATTGCGATCTTAATCATCTTACCAAATTTAATTGGAATCGGGAGACATTTGACCATAGCTCCCATAGCACTCACCAAAATAGCTTTTAATTGGACTTTTTGCAGTTTGTCTCCATATAATGAATTATTTAAAAAAAATCTGTTATGGGATTTCCAAAGACAAATAAGAGCAAAAGAAAAAAGTATTTGTGATAATAATTTTGACAGCAGTCGTCCGTGTTTAGGGAACGAAAATATTTCAACGAAATAGCATTTCTCTTAAAAAAAAAAAAAAATGTTATGAACATATTTATTTAAAAATGTTGCAGAATTAGTAACATAATCCAAATATTAGTAGCTAGGCTGTTTAAGATTCTTTGCAAATAGGCTTGAAAGACGGCCTTGATTTTTCCTGATTTACAAGAATTTTTAGTGCTCGTCAAATATGAAAAAAATTAAGTTTCGCAAGATTTTTAAAGGTCAAAACAAAAAACACGTTATTATTTTTTAAATTTGTTTAAAGGAAACCCGTACTAACACTTGTATGTACTTCTCTCCATAATCAACACTAAAGGCCTTTATCAATAAACATAAACAAACATTAAACTTTTTAACAGATGACAAAAAAACGGTGAACAATTTAAATTTTATCAAGTTCATCAGCAACTCAAAGTCAGGTTTACGTGGGGTATCTACTTATAAGCTGCGTAAGAGTTACGAAGCCTTGATAATAAAAAACGTTAAACAGCTGACTTAATCTAAAAGAAACAGCAATTTTTGGGGCAAATAGTTCGTTTATTTGCTAGTATTTTTTGCTTTTAACTGGTTTTAGCATTTGCGTTATTAATATATATTATTTGTATTCATAAAAATATTCTAAATTTAATAAAGGGTTACAAAACAAACTTTGTATGAAAATTTTCCTTAATAAGCGTTTGTTAAATTTAGTAATCATTTATGAATGCGGGGGGTAGTATTTTAAAATTAAGCCTTTTTTTAGTAAATGTCAAGAATTGTGCAAATTATGCATTAAATCTGGCAAGCCTAAGCCCAAACTAAAACAAAATAAATGTGGTAAACAATAATTTCTTTACAATAAAGTAGTTTCTACATAATGAAGTGATTTTATGTTCAAGCGGAGATTCATTATAGGGAAGTTCGACTGTACTTTCTTAACTCCTTAACAAGTCTATTCATAAAAAATAAATTTTATGCAAATTAAAATTAAATTAACATTGTTATTTATTGAAAAATTTACTAGGTGATACAATCAAATGTTAAATAATAATAATTATTGTTATTCTCTAAAAAAAATATCATTTTTAATATGCCGGTCACATTTTAAAGGGGTTTCAACTTGCACTTGAAATCGTGTAAGAAGCTCTCAATCTAAAATTATAAAGCAAAAATATCTGTCTGGCAATTAACTTGTACGGAGAAACCATACACATACAAATCGCGCTTGATCATAAAGGGGATATTAACTTAAAATGTTTATTTGTCCACTTTTTCGAAAAAGTCGACTCGTAGTATGCGCATGCTTTTAATGTTAAATTAAAAATAGTTTTGCTTCCACTGAAAATTTTAAAATGTTGAGTTAACACCCTCTTTATGATCAAGTGAGATATGTCTTAATAGTTGTTAAATGGGAATTAAACACTTTATAAACAATTAGAATAAAATTAAAATACTTTTATATTTTTTTCTTAAATAGAAGAATAAGTAAACTAAAAATGTTAAGCAAATACTTATAAATAAACATAAAAACAGACAGGCAGGCGTATAGTGACACAGACAGACGGATAGTCATATTCTCAGCTATAAAAAATTTTTGTTTTGTATATTTTTTATAACACACCTTTTTGGTTTAAATATTTACTTTGCTTTTAATCAAAATGTAAATTAACAAAAAAAAAATTAAAAATCTGAAAACAAAAACTTTCCATTACTCTAACAAACTGAATAATTTGTTTTAATAATTATACCCACACCAGAATAGTGGAGAGGGTATTATGCGTTTGTTCTTATGTGTGTAACACATAAAAGTTTTAAATCAGAACCACTTTCTAAGTCAATCTAATGATGCCCCTCCGTCCGTCCGGCAGACTAGTAGACTGTCCATGTAATCTTGGCGCAAAGTATAATTTGGAAAATAATTGGATGAAAGTTGGTACATACGTTTCAATTCCCATAAGGTGAGAATCGGTCCATAATTTCAATGGCTCTCATACAAATTTCTTTCCGGAATGGTCTTTGTGCCCATAAACAAATACCACTCCCGAAAGTGCCATAACTCTTCCTTATAAATGTTTAATTGATATAAAATTTGGCAGCGATAACTTTTATAAAAGCTACCATGCCATGGCAACATTTTGTACTGGTATTGACCCTATGTCCCATAAAGACATCCTCTCCAAAATCGCTTTAAGACGAACAATGCTCATAAATAAATAAATTTAAATAACATTTGGCACAAAGAACTCTTAGATGAATTCTTATCTTTTAACTTATTTTTGTTTTGCCGGGTCCATGATTATCCATAGGTCTTTCAAATACGGGACAATCTCTTAAATGTGTCTTTACATACGGTGGTGTAGCGTATCAAGTGGTTGGGCTGGATCGACTATACTTTCATACTTGTTTTAAAACTGGTTTTACATCTACAGAAACAAAAAAAAAAAAAACAAACTTAAAATATTTAAATATCGAACAATAAAAGACCACCAAACAAATATGGGGTTGATTTTTGGTCATCAGATGTCTCATTGTGTTTTAAATTGCTCGTAAAATACGTGCGCATGTGTGTATATGGATTAAAAACTTTAATTCTATTATATACAAAGGGTTATTTTTATTTTTTTCTGTTTATTAATACAAAAGAATTTATTTTATAACATAACTAAAATTAAACAATAGTTTAAGCATTAACATTTTATAGAAGTACTTGGACTTGTAAAAATTATTACAGTAATGGGCAAAACAAAAGCTGTAGTAACAAAAAAGGTGTCGTTGTGTTATAAATATTCAGCCGTATTCATAATGAAAATTTGGCATGAAGTTAGCAAAAATTTTATTCATAATACACTAACCAAACTCTGGCTAACGATTTGCTAAACTCTTGTAAACGAGCTGCCAAACGTTTGCCAACTTGTGAAAAACAGCCGTTTAATTTCAAACAATTTTGTTGGTTTTTTTAAATAACTGTTTTTTTTTTTAATTAACTGTCTTTTACTTAATTTATTTTAAATTTAAAAATTTTTAAGCGTTTTATGTGAAGGGAAAAACAAAAAAATGAATAAATTACAAATTTAGCGATGATTTATGTAAAACGTGTTGCATTTTTGAGCAATACAATGTGGCATCATAAAAACTCAGAGTTGATTTATAAAAAGTTGGTAGATGGAGAAAAGTTCGTTATGAATTACCTCTGTGCCAACAAGCTACTAAGCTTAATCGGCATTCTAGTTAGCAGCTCGTTGTACGTAGTGTACAAACTGTGGCTAACTTTTGGTTATGAATACGGCTGATAGAATTTATTCATTTTAATAAAAAAAAGTAAGAGCGCTATATTCGGTATTGTAAATTTTTTTTAAGAGTTTTAAATTTTTTGATTTTTTAAAATTATTTCTATTTAAATAGGACTGTGAAATTTTAAGCTGAAATGTTCTAAGAGTCACGTTTAAGCCCGAAAAATTACAACCTGTATTCAACTAAGTTTTTATTTTTGAGGTGAAATTGAAAAAAAAGTTCTCAAATTATAACGAGGCCGCAAAAAGTTAAGTTAACGGGTAAAAAGCTTGTGGGTTTTTGCTCATGTCCTAGCCATCTGTCTGAATTTTAATTTTTTCAGACTATATCGACCCCTAACCGCGAAAATAACGTAAGCGCCAAAAATGAAATTTTACAGGTGGGAGCTTTTTTAAATTTTATTTCATATAAATTTTGTATGAAATTTGTCGCTTACCATAAAATTGTTCTTGCTATAAAATCGTAACGGTACCTTATGTGACCATGGCATTTTAGGAGATGATGCACGTGTTGCCAATAAAGTCATTTATTAAAAAATAAAACGAAAATTGAAAATCATGTCGCTTACGCTATTTTCGCGGTTAGGGCTCGATATGTATGTGATATAAATTTGAAATAACCTAGTGCCTACCATATCTGGGTTCTTCGAAAAACCCAGTTAAATGGACAGCCAAATCGACAAACGGACATACGTAAATTGTAAAATCAGTCAGCTCCAAGAAGAGCCTAAGCCTACTGTGGTAGAAGTTTTAAACGAAATGGCAAACGTATACAAAACATGTAAGAAAGTCAATCCCGACCATGTGATACCATTAACGACAGAATTTAGAGACAATTTTCGAGGGTGTGCCCTTTTTGGAACCCAGAGGCAATCTTTGACCCGCCAGAACAAAATTTTTTTTATAAGGTTAAGATTCATGTTCCTGTGCTTAGTGGGAAATATTATTTAGATATCTATAAAAGTTGTTCTTTAATCATTTTAAAGAGGAAATTTGTATGTGACCATTGTTTCATTCTGGACCTACAAACACAAAAGTTTGACACGACATGGTAGCTATCGCCAAATTAAAGCTATGGAATTAAAAGCTATTTTCGGGAGTAGTATTTGTAAGGGAGCTCTAGTCAAATATAGACCGATTCGAGTAAAATTTTGTAAGATGATTTAGATTGAAATAAAATAAGTTTAGACTAAACGTAATCTAAATGCCAATACAATATGATGTTTTATGGTCATGTGTGGAGCTATGTGAAATTATTGACCTATTCTTCCCATTTTCAATAGCTTGGTCCTTGTGAACCCAAGTACCAAACTTCAACAAATTATCTTCAAATTGCGACCTATACTTTGCACAGAAGCTTTACATGGGCCGACTGACGAACATCGTTAGATCGATTCAAAACAATTATTCTGATTCGATCGATTAACTAAAAGGGGGGTCTATAACCAATATTTTATGGTGTTACAAACCTCAGCACAAATGCATAATATCCTCTCCACTATTGTGGAGTGGGTATAGAAATTAATTTATACTTGAAATAGGTATATAGATTTTGTCGGGTATTTAAAAAAAATTACGCTTTTTTAATTTTCTACATTTGTTTTACCCCAAACTGTGCTGTGATAGTGAACTTTAAACAAGTTCTTACATTTTTTTTTTGGTTGCCCTTGAAATTTTTTGAATAGAAATTGTTTTTCTAAATAAAAATTATAAATTTATGAGTTATTTAATGTGCGAAATGGTACAACCTCTGCTTAAAGTGCTAAAAAAATCATTTTCGAACTACAATTAAATAAGCAGCAGCCATGGCATATTTTGTATGTAACAGTCGTTCTAAATAGCAGGAATACAAAGAATATGTATTGAAATCATAGCTGTTAAGTAACGATTACTAATCATAATAATAAGTAATTAGATTATTTTTTTTTGAAAGGTGAAGTAATGATTATATTACGATTATTTTCAGATTCGCACGATTACTTATTGATTACAATTACAGATAATCAAAAAATAATCAAGATTAATAAAAATTACGAAAAAATAATCAAAAATAATAAAAAGTAATCGGAAAATAATTTGACTACTTTCGAAGATTACTTTTGATTATTTTTTTTTATTTTGTGAAATTAGTGCAATACTGTTTAATGTAAGTTGTTTTTTTTTAATTTTTTGTTATTACAGTAATTTTTATTTAGCTGCACAATCTCCTTTGCACGATTTTTTTGTGCAGGTAAATCAAAAATGCAGCTATCTTAAATGTATTTAGCTGCCCTAATGCAAGTACGCAATTGTGGTTACCTGCATAAAAGTGCAGCTAAAAAAGTGTTTGAAAGAAGAGTTACAACGTTTTTATTAATAAATTGATAATAACAATGACGTTCAAAAAACCTCTAGTCATTTGTTATGCATTTTTATAATGAACGAGGTAGCCAAATTGGTAAATAAAGTGGGGAACAGAATAGTCGCTGTAGCTGTCAAAAGTTAAAACCGGCAGGGTCAAAGTATAGTCAACAGAATACGTAGTTGTAGTAGTCGTTGCAGTTGAAGCGCAAAATTCGAGATTTTAAACCTTGTTGCGCTACAGAGCATTCGTCAGCTTTAAATACTACAACTACTTTATTCTGTTCTAGGCCAAGATTTCCTTTCATAAAATCGCGGTGAAGTTGCTGTAACCACAAACCATATGCATAAATGAAGGTAAATGCAAATAGAATAAAGGAATTATAATGATGCCAACTTGGCTTGTTTGCGATTTTTGTTTTTATAAACAGCTTAAATTAGATATTTATGTGAAAAAGTGGATACTATATTTTTTATGTGTGCAGCAAACTTCGATGTTTTATATGAAAATATTTTAAGCTAAGCAGATCCCAGGAATTGCAACAGTTATTATCTCTTATTTTAAAAATGGAACAGAGGTTAAGAGAAAGGTTCCAACCATATTTCTTGTTGAAGCCTGAGGCAAATATTGCAATTGCAGCAACAGTGCTAACTCAAAGCATTAAAATCAAATGGAATTGAATGTATTCTTAATGTTTTCTTTATTTTTTTCCCCTTTTTTGTTGATTTAGGAAGTACTAAAATTGTTATTGGTTGTTTTGTTATTGAAGTGAATATATCTAATTTTTGTATACAAACACTATCTATTTTTTACGCTTTTAATGCAAATTTTTCAAAATAAAACGTGAGTGTAAAATTATGCGCATTTTGAATTTTTAAAAAATAGTCGAAAATAATTAAAACTAATCCTTTAAAGAAGTCAACTATTTTTTTGATTACTTTTGATTATTTTTGTTTACTTTCTCGTAATCCTAACTAATCTTAATTATTTTGGGATTATTTAAAATCATAATTAATTAATAATCAGGAATTGTGAAAAAGAGAATTATGTAATCAATACCATTCTTTTTAAAATTTAATCTAATTGATTACCAATCGTAATCCAAATTTAACAGCTCTGATTGAAATTTATCGCATAAATGTGTTATTATTATAATTTAACACAATATTCATTCTGCATACTTAATTATATAAGAGCGGTCATTCTAGTGGACAAGTAATGAGATGTAATTAAAGTGAAATATTCATTTAATCGCAAAAAAAATTTTATTTCGTCAAAAATTTTGAAGTTTTATATCGTACACCTGTTCTATATGGGCGATTCTATTCTAGACAACTTTTAATTTAAAGTAAAATATCTATTATCAAAAAGTAATTTCAATTTTTGGGAATACAAAATTTTAATTTCAAAAGATTTTGTTATTCGTGCTTAATTCCCAGTTTTTATTATTGATAAAAACACTTGAAATTTATTGTTGATGGGATAAGCTATTCCTATGCATTTCACTGGTTGCTTAGGCCAGATCATCAGGAAACTTCATCCATAAAGGTTTTAGACAAACTAAAGATATTAAACCAAATAAAACTGTTAAACGTATAAGAATTATAGCAACAGTTCTACTTGTAACAATATCAAAGTTTAAACAAAACACATCAACAATAAACAACAGTGGGTTCATCTCATCTTACATTTCCCCACTACAATTAGTTGAAATTCTCTCAACATTAATTGTAGTTGTAAGTAGGTTAAGAAAAACAAAATGAAAAAAACAACAACTTACAAAAGATGTTGTCAATTAAGTGTTTTTTAGGCCGTGCACCGCCTGTTTATTATCAAAAAGTAATTTCAATTTTTGGGAATACAAAATTTTAATTTCAAAATATTTTGTTATTCGTGCTTAATTCCCAGTTTTTATTCTTGATATTTTGTTTTTCTTAACTTACTTACAACTACAATTAATGTTGAGAGAATTTCAAATAATTGTAGTGGGGAATGTAAGATGAGATAAACCCACTGTTTATTGTTGATGTGTTTTGTTTAAACTTTGATATTATTACAAGTAGAACAGTTGCTATAAGTCTTATACGTTTAACAGTTTTATTTGGTTTAATATCTTTAGTTTTTCTAAAAATGAAGTTTCCTGATGATCTGGCCTAAGCAACCAGTGAAATGCATAGGAATAGCTTATCCCATCAACAATAAATTTCAAGTGTTTTTATCAATAATAAAAACTGGGAATTAAGCACGAATAACAAAATATTTTGAAATTAAAATTTTGTATTCCCAAAAATTGAAATTACTTTTTGATAATAAACAGGCGGTGCACGGCCTAAAAAACACTTAATTGACAACATCTTTTGTAAGTTGTTGTTTTTTTCATTTTGTTTTTCTTAACCTACTTACAACTACAATTAATGTTGAGAGAATTTCAACTAATTGTAGTGGGGAAATGTAAGATGAGATGAACCCACTGTTGTTTATTGTTGATGTGTTTTGCTTAAACTTTGATATTGTTACAAGTAGAACTGTTGCTATAATTCTTATACGTTTAACAGTTTTATTTGGTTTAATATCTTTAGTTTGTCTAAAACCTTTATGGATGAAGTTTCCTGATGATCTGGCCTAAGCAACCAGTGAAATGCATAGGAATAGCTTATCCCATCAACAATAAATTTCAAGTGTTTTTATCAATAATAAAAACTGGGAATTAAGCACGAATAACAAAATCTTTTGAAATTAAAATTTTGTATTCCCAAAAATTGAAATTACTTTTTGATAATAAACAGGCGGTGCACGGCCTAAAAAACACTTAATTGACAACATCTTTTGTAAGTTGTTGTTTTTTTCATTTTGTTTTTCTTAACCTACTTACAACTACAATTAATGTTGAGAGAATTTCAACTAATTGTAGTGGGGAAATGTAAGATGAGATGAACCCACTGTTGTTTATTGTTGATGTGTTTTGTTTAAACTTTGATATTGTTACAAGTAGAACTGTTGCTATAATTCTTATACGTTTAACAGTTTTATTTGGTTTAATATCTTTAGTTTGTCTAAAACCTTTATGGATGAAGTTTCCTGATGATCTGGCCTAAGCAACCAGTGAAATGCATAGGAATAGCTTATCCCATCAACAATAAATTTCAAGTGTTTTTATCAATAATAAAAACTGGGAATTAAGCACGAATAACAAAATCTTTTGAAATTAAAATTTTGTATTCCCAAAAATTGAAATTACTTTTTGATAATAAACAGGCGGTGCACGACCTAAAAAACACTTAATTGACAACATCTTTTGTAAGTTGTTGTTTTTTTCATTTTGTTTTTCTTAACCTACTTACAACTACAATTAATGTTGAGAGAATTTTAACTAATTGTAGTGGGGAAATGTAAGATGAGATGAACCCACTGTTGTTTATTGTTGATGTGTTTTGTTTAAACTTTGATATTGTTACAAGTAGAACTGTTGCTATAATTCTTATACGTTTAACAGTTTTATTTGGTTTAATATCTTTAGTTTGTCTAAAACCTTTATGGATGAAGTTTCCTGATGATCTGGCCTAAGCAACCAGTGAAATGCATAGGAATAGCTTATCCCATCAACAATAAATTTCAAGTGTTTTTATCAATAATAAAAACTGGGAATTAAGCACGAATAACAAAATCTTTTGAAAGTAAAATATCTATATTTTATAATAATATAATTTTTTTAGACGTAAGCTTAAATATAAATTTGTTGTGCACTTCGAATCATTAAGATTCATAGATTTGGCGCGAACAGAAAATGCATTGCATGTTGCACCCGTCATGGCTTAAAGAGCAAATTTCTTATTCTTGGATTATATTTCTCTACGATGTTTGATTTGATAATCATCGTCTGATATCTTATCTTTCACAATAAAAAAGATGATTGTGGAATGATCTTATGAAAGTGGGCCGATTTGGTTGCACCCGTCATGCAATAGTATATAAAAAATTGTTACCCCTTCTAGAAATAACTTAATTGCAAATGTGTTTTTTTTCTATTAGTAAAAGACGTTTAAAGCGTCTAAATGTTGCACCCGTCAGAATAGAATAGCCCATATCAATTTTGAATCACATTTGTAGTCAATCACTCCCATTGTGCTGCAAAAGAGATATTAACAAATTTTATTTAAAATAATTTCGTAAGCATAACACAAATCGCCAGACTCTAATCAAATCTATTTTAATCATGTTTTATATACAAATATTGATAAAACAAAAATGCAATTATTAAAATTCCAAACGACTATTAATGAAAGGCACGTGCATAAGGTTTTGTAAATTAAACTAGCAATGACATTTAGTATAAAAAAATTAAAAAAAAGTATTATTGAAATTAGGTTTCAAATTAAGATGTTTTTAATGGTAGGCCACTTTGATTTACATATTGAATTTTGTTAATGTTTTTATTACAATTTTTAAAAGTTATCAAAATTTAATTAATTAATCATTTGTACTACAACTTTATCAAATCAAAATTGTCTGCATTACTAGAGTAGGAGTAGTAAAGATTAAAACTTTGTTTGCTTCTAATAAAAAACAATAAAATAATTGATAAGAATAAATAATTGTTAAGCGGTTAAATAAAAAAAAAACAAAATTAACTTAAAGTTAAAAAAACTAGAGTAAAACGAACTAGAAGAACCTTTAAAAACACAAATTTTTAATAAAACTAAAATAAAAGGTAATTATCAAAGTTATTTACGGGAATACAAAATTTATTATTAAGATTTTTGTATGACGTGCTAAATTCCCAATTTTCCATATTTGATAAATACACTGAAATTTATTGTTGAGGGAAAGGTAATTTAATTGAATGGGTATTTGAAGGTAATTTTCAGAAAATGGGTAATTTTTAGCAAAAGTAAAACAAGGAACTTTTTTGTAAAAAAGGTACTTAAAAAAAAAGATTTTTGTAAAAAAAGTTCTTTTTGTAATAAATATACCTTTTTGGAAAAAGTACTTTTTGTAGAAAAGGTACTTTTATGTAAAAAAGTTCATTTAAGTATTAATATCTTATTTAGTAAAAGTAATTCTCTGTAAAAACCACATTTTTTAAGCCTTGTGCTATGTCTTTTTTTTAAATCCAAATCGATGATTTAGTATGAGTTTATTTTCATCCAGTATCTCAATAAATTTAGAAACCAAAAGTATCTTAAGAATAGTTTTGATATGTTTGATAATTAGATAAAAAGCCTATATGACTGAACTCTTGTGTGACCATGTTAACTAGAGAGACCTTACATCCTGTAGAGTAGTATTCACTTCGTAGAATTGCATTAAAAATTAAAAGAAATAATTTGATTGTTAGGCAGGGTAGCTCCATTAGCATTTTGTTAGTTACTTTATCAACATCAAGTATTTTCTTTTGATTTAACTCATCAATAGCCTTATCAATTGACATTATCTTAAATCTTAGGGGTACTGCCGATCCGCTTTATAGTTTTTTAAATGTTCAACAAATAAGTATATTTTTAAAATTTTATGAAAGCAAATTTTGTTTTTGAAAATGTTGTATAACCCAGTAAAAACTTCGCCTACAAAATAATATGTTGAGTATGTAATCTGAAAAACCTTAAGGCACTACTTACAATTCTACTGAAAGAACCAATGAATTTTACAAGGCATGCCCCAAAATGAACGCATTTAAAAGTAGTTATAGAAGTTGTTATACATGTAGTTATAGAAGAAAGCTACTAAATAATGAGTTGAAGAAGCTATTCGTTTTGAAAAAGTAAGCGAAGTTTTTACTGGGAAGTTTTTTTTTTAATAAAAATATCTATTTTAAACAAAGTTTTTGAAAACAGTGGTTTGTGTTTATAAAAGTCCTTTTTGCTAAAAAAAAAAAAATAATATATTTTTTTAAAACATAATGTAGTTAATACATTTAAAAATCTATTAGTTTGTCACAATGACTGTTTATTTTAATGTAGGATGTCCCTAACTAATTCTAATTAAACAAAATGTTTAACAGCTTTTTTATTTATCGTTTCCACTATTTAACATTTTTATCATTTACGAGTGGATAATTGATAAATAACATTCAAAACAGAAGCCCTCTAAAAAAAGGCACAGGCGGAAAACAATAAAAAAATGTGGTGTAAAATTTAAAATTTTATTAAAATAGAAACACTTTTCTAATCAATTTGTGAGCAAGAAATGACTTAATAAATGATTATTTGTAATTAATATTAGAAAAAAAAATTAAATGTGCTAAGCAAAGTAATTTTTGTTTAGTAAAACGAGAATTTTTTTAAATATGGTTTTTAAATTGTTTGTTTATTGAACGCTATGTGTGAAATGTGAACTTGAGACCTTAACAAACGTAGCAAAAATATGAATTGGCAGAGCTCCTTTGACATACCGATTTCAATTTCAGACACTGAACAAAATATTACATGCAAATTAATCAAATGAAAGACAGACACCCTCTCACTCTCTTCTCCTCTGGCAATTATATAAAACTTTAATCGACATGACAATAGTGATCATGATCACCATGATTATTTTTTAGATATTTCCAGTATTTCTTGCCGAAGTATTGGTGTATCTTTAGAATTTGCTTATTTGTAACGGTACCGTTCAATTGACTAGTGTTGGAAACTTATACAAAAAAATAAAACGATATAAATAATAATGACCTACATTGTGTCTGGTAGTACGAATTAAAATTAAAATTCAAATTGTTTTATTATTTAAATATTACAGAATACACATTCATTATTCACAGATACGTTTTAGTTAAAAATAAAATCCCCTTCAGATACTTTTTTTATAAATATTTGTAGGCCAGAAATGTAAATTTTATTGAACGAAAAATTAGATGAACTTGTAAAACTACTTTAAGAGTTCAATTAATAACTTTTTTTTAATAAATAATTTATTTATTATGTATACCAATAAATATTCTAACTTAATTTAGCAAGCACTAGTAGATATTCAGTTCGTTAAAGCGATATAGACCAGAGTCTCAGGTGGACTAAGGTATCCAACAAAATTGTCTTTAACCTAAATTGGTATTTTTCTATATTTTTCTTTACGTAAAAATAAAAATTTTTGCGGACATTTTCGATATTTAATTTATGTTTAACTAATTCTTAGTTTAACTATGTAAATTTGTTAAAAATATTGTAAATTAGAAAACACTTCGAATTTTCTGTTTACAAGTCGTATGTATGTATATAAATTTATATTTGCAGAACAAATATTCCAAAGTTTACAATTTGACCTTTAAAAAACAAGTTTGTTTTACGTTTTTGTGGTAACTGCCAGCAAAATGTTGGATAAATAAAACCAGTTTGTTGTGAATATAACTGAAAAGTGTTTGCTACTAATTAGGATATTAACCATTGTGATTTCTTAGGTTAAATTTTCAGTTAGAGATTTCAGATCTGGCAATTCTTTAAGCTATTAAAAGATAAAATAAAGCACACAAATGACTTGACAAACATTTTAACATTTTACGTCTGTAAAATTGCTTTGTGTTATTAATTAGAGGTTTCTGTTTGGACAAACAATTAAAGAATTGGCGCTGTTTGCACCAAAACAGCTAGTGGCTTAACCCCTCTTTACTGTAAATTATGTTCCTTTTTTATATTTCTCTCCGTTTTACACAAAAAGCAAGCAAAATTGGTGCTGCGCATTAATTGAAAACGAAACAAAAATTAAAAATTAATGTTTCTACGAACATAGTTATGTTTGTGTGGTTTTATTGCAAACAGAAACAACCTGTGTGTTTGCCAAGACAATTGTGTGTTTTTTCCACTGTAGACTCGCAACTCAAATCTGGCAACTTGGGGTGTCTTCGTTTTTGCAACGTTTTCTACCCATGTTTTTTTAAAGTTCAATTGTCCTCAGCGCTTAAAGTGTCATACGGTTATTAGAGCTGGCTAAGCTATTTTAATTTTTTTAGTTTAATTATCAGTCTTCTGTCTTTTGAATGCTTGCAAATTTTACAAATAGATTTTAAAAATCGAGCTTTAGTGCCGCTTCACGCACGTCAAGTTTGACCTTTCAAGTTTTGATCTTTTAGGTGAAAAGGGAAAAGAGGATGCGATTTATTTTCTCCTCTCAAGACTTGAAGAGTCGAACTTGACGTATGTGAACCGGCCAGTGTGACCATATTAGCTTTTTCCTTTTTAGCTTTTGATATTTCATTTAGCTTTAAGCTTTTTTTCAGATTTTTTCAACGATGCATTTAGCTTTTCCTAGCCTTTTTTTAATTTCAATTTCGTGTTTATTTATATTTTAAAATAAATAAAACAGTTTATCCGAATAAACTTATGTGTGATTTAGTTAAAAGAGTAATAGTCTGTTAGCGCAGAAGAAATCGCTTTTGCAGATTTGATTTACATACATAACAGTAATGCGAGGGGAAGAATACACAAGTTATGATATTTTATGTATTTTTTAAAATGTTTGTAAAAAATAATAACAAATAATAGCTATTGAAAAAGTCCGCACCGTTCCTTTTAGGGAATCGTTCAATGGAACTAGGTCGTTTCGGAACGACACAACTCTAATGCCTATGCCTATTGCATGAGAATTAAAAAATAAGGTTTAAGCATACAGTACTTTTCGTTTATAGTCACTACAGTTTTTAGCCACTTTAGCGATTAATTACAATTTATCTGGTTTTTTCTGCCGTTATAAGTAAATTTATGGATATTAATCTTACAAGACATGTATAATTGGCCTTATAGGCTTTCTTTGTATTGATTAAATAAATAAATAAACATTTAATATAAAGGATTTACGTGATAGTCCATTTAGCGATGAAAGCATATTTGCCACATACTTATTTCATCTATAGGCAGGCATCAAGAGCAAAGTAAATCGAATTATTGGCGTTATAGTTACATTAGCAGAACGTTCTACGAAGACTGAAACCATTAAAAGAACTAAGTATTAAATCGTCATTTAATCATGAAAAAATTAGTTTTTGGCTTAGGTATAAGGAAAAATATCTTGTTTGGCCTTCTTATTAGTGTTTTTGTCGTGGTCGAAATATAGTCGTTTTTAAAAGTTGGTATAATGATTGACGCAAACGACATATCGAGCCCTAATAGCAAAAATGAGGTAACCAACAACATTTAGATTTTTGTTTTTTGATGAAAATCGATAATCTTTGATCATTTACATAATTTTTGCTATAAGGGCTCGATATGTACGGCGTACTTTTTACTTATCTGTTTTACATTGTCGTGATTTCGAATTTCAAACGACTTCGATCACGACAATGACTTCCGTCAACTATTTGTTGAAAATTTCTGCTGGTAAAAATTTTACTAGTTAAGTTATGTTCATACCTATTAAATATTTGGCATCCCATGTTTTAATAAAAAAATTCTTTGCTTTTGCAAAACGTTTAGCTAGATCAAACATCATTATACAGTTTCTTAATTACATTATACAGTTATCTTCTTACAAATAAAGTTAAGCAAATCCACAGAAATTGTTAAAAATAAAGCTAAAGTTTGATCAATTTACTGGTCAAGCTTTTTTTTGGATTTTTTTTTTCGTTTATTTATATAATTATTCTCAGCTCTAATTCCATAAGCAATAGGGCGATTATATTCTAGACAACTTTTAACATCAATTTTCAAATCACACTATTTGACACTTTTTGATGCCAATTTAAAGTAAAATATCTATATTTTATAATAATATAATTTTTTTAGACGTAAGCTTAAATATAAATTTGTTGTTCACTTCGAATCATTAAGATTCATAGATTTGGCTTGAACAGAAAATTCATTGAATGTTGCACCCGTCATGGCTTAAAGAGAAAATTTCTTATTATTGGATTATATTTTTCTACGATGTTTGATTTGATAATCATCGTCTGATATCTCATCTTTCACAATAAAAAAGAATAATACAATAAAAGTTTAAAAATTAACAGAGTTTTGTGTTTTTGTGGTATGATCTTATGAAAGTGGGCCGATTTGGTTGCACCCGTCATGCACTTTAAAGCTCTCTCGTGACTATTTGATCGTTTCATATAAATTCTTGTAAGTAGATAACAATAGTATATACAAAAATGTTACCCCTTCTAGAAATAACTTAATTGCAAATGTGTTTCTTTCTATTAGTAAAAGACGTTTAAAGCGTCTAAATGTTGCACCCGTCAGAATAGAATCGCCCAATACTTAATCCATGAAAAATATCGAAATAATTAAAAGTTACTACAAGAAGCTATAAAAAAATGTAGCTTTATTTTTTGACTTTAAATTTCCTTATTTAGCTTTTTTTAGCTCTATTTCAAAAATGATTTAGCTTTATATTTTTAAAAAATCTGGTCACACTGGAACCGGCACTTAGTAGGAAAGTCCACAAAACAATTGTCGCAATATTCAGTTCAGTGCTGTCGTTTTTTTTTATAGCAGGTTCAGAGGAATTTATAATATGATTTTAGCTTCTTGGTCGAGGACTAATTTAATTATAATATGGTTGAAATGTTTAAAAAATTTTCTTTAAATATAGTCTTAAACTCCAGCTTAACGACTTAAAATCGCAAAACGGTAGATTTATTTTACGGTGCCCGGAAACTTTTGCGATCTGCCATAGTTTCTTAAAAATATTATAGTTACCTTGAGCATAATTTTGCAATTTGAAGTCGCCAAACTTCTTGCATTTGCAATTTACGGAACACCTATTATGCGATTTCAAGTCAAAATCGCAAATATTAAGCGTTTTGCGAATGCCAGAACATGCTTGTGAATGTATAAAGTTATTTTTTATACCCTCCACCACAATTAGTTGTGAAGAGGGTATATTAAGTTTGTCATTCCGTGTGAAACTTTTTTATTATTCATCTCAGACCCCATAAAGTATATATATTCTGGATCCTTGAGTAATTCTAAGTCGATTTAGCCATGTTCGTCTGTCTGTCCGTCTGTTGAAAACATGCTCACTTTCGAACAACTCAAAAGAAATAAACAAACTTGGTGCCAAATTGCTTATAGTTATCCTAAGCAGTTTGGGATTGAAATCCAGCTAAATCGGTTCAGTAAGACCAAAGCTATGAATCAAAATGTGGAACCACCACCTAAAAAATTGATAATTTTGTTACAAAAAATAACATAAATGCTGGAACAAGGCACGGAATGATATAAGATTTTGCAAAAATTTGTTTTATTTGACTGGAAATCACGCTGTTAAATTTCGTGACGATCCGTCCATAATTTACCTTAGGCCCCATATAAACCCCACTACCGGAAAACAGTTTAGTACGCCTAAAACCGTAAAAAATAATGCAATCATAACAGAAATTGGTACGTCACGTACGTACGATCGGTCCATAATTTACCCTAGGCCCCATATAAACCCTACTACCGGAAAACAGTTTAGTCGCCTAAAACCATAATTAATAACAAATCGTCACAGTTAAAGATAATAATAACATCATACAGATATTACTCCTTAAACATTCGAACTGTCGGTGGAGGGTATCAAAGATTCGGCACAGCCGAATATAGCACTCTAACTTGTTAGATACCAATTTTTAAAAACATATCAGGGCTTACTTACTTACTTCTATTTCTGAAAGTCAAATTTTGAAATTTGAGTAATTTCGCATTCTTTGGAAAAAAAAATAATAATAAATTACCATCGGTTAAATTTATCTTTTAATGGAAAAAATGTCATAGTCGCATTTATTCAAAACACTTTAATTTATCTGTGCTTATTACTTTTTAAATTGTTAATTTAAAACACTAACAACAAGCATATTAAGTAAACTTATTATCTGTGTAAGGTCAATTTAATCAAAAGATATCAAATATCTTCAATAAATTGATTATTTCCATATTATTACAACAGAAAGTTTCATGAATTAACTAAACTTTGCACTAGCATCTATTCTAAATATTTAATGCAAACATCAAGTAATAATATTTCAAATATGTAATAAAAGAAAAACAAAAAAAAAAATTATAAAGTCACAATAAAAAGGTTAGCCCAATAGGCAAATTTGTGAAAACGTTTTATCATAGAAAAAATGGAGAATTAATTACACATTGGAAGGCAATACAGTTGGCGAAAAAAATTGTTTAATATGATTAAGGACTTGTTTTACCCACTAATCTACCTTAAGTGTAAATGACCTTTAAAACTTTTTTTTTGTACAAATATTTAACTAGAATTTCAAAACACATTTATTTGACTTTTTTTTTAGTTTAACTATTTTGTTTCTAATGCGCAATATTAAACTCATAGTTTATACTACTTAATATTTGTTATAACAAATTTTATCTTCATTGTTAAACTATTTTGTAATCATTTTTTTATTTTAATTAAATTTACTAAATGAAAATAGTTAACACACAACGAGTAATAAAATTCTTAATTGTAACAAATAAAAAAAATTTTACACCAAAAACTCGAAGTTCACGTCGAAGGTTTCCAAAACTTATAATAATAAGCAAATGAAATGAAATTTTGGCACTATGCGCCCACGATTTGGCGTAAAAGCAACAAATTATTATTATTAAATGAAACCTTTAAAAACGTTTGCATAGTTAGACTAGATTTTCCTTATGACTTTTTTGCTTGGCAAAATAGGCATGCATTTCAATCTTTTTAGGTGAAGGTTGTATCGAGATATACAAAGCAAAGAAGCCTTCACCCCCTACATCTTTAAAATATAAAGACATGCCTGTTTCTCCAGCAAAAAAGCCATAATAAAAAAATAGTATCTAAAACTATTAGCAATTAAGTTGTAGTATTTAAAATTAGGTAAGTAACGATACGCCTTTTTGCCGATACGATACCGAAACTCAAAAATAAATATCGGCAAAACCGATACGTATATGTATTGAATTTAAGTTAAAGAAGTGTATCTTTTTTAATTACAGTGTTAAAGTATGTTGAGACCTAAAAACTATTTGACGAAAATATCAAAAAAAAAAAAAAAAAAAAAATAGCATGACCAGTAAATTGATTAAACTTTAGCTTTATTTTAAACAATTTCAATTGACTTACTGAACTTTATTTGTAAGAATAGAATTTTAAAACTTTTATTATTGAATTAAAAGGAGAAACCCCTGAAGAAGGCACACAACAGAGTGCCGAAATATTGGTTTAAATAAATTTAATACTTTTATAAATAAGAGACCTCAAGCTTAATTTAATAATAAAAATTTTGTAAATTTAATCACATAATTTAATTTAAAAACTGTTAAGTGATTTTTTTAGCCTCTTCGAAGTAGCTCGACTTTTTAGCAAAAACATTAATAAGAAAAGCAGGAACATATTAAAACGTACATATAATATATTAAGATTTAGCAATAAACGTACATTTGCTTACTTTGGTGCAAAGCAAACAAAGCTAAAGCTAGAGGTTCACACCACGCATTCAATGCGTTTATGCATCTGTCCAAAAAGTAGAATCAGTGTAAAATTTTATTGACAAGTTACACACAGCAAAAGCGTAGAATGCATTTCCATAGGTTTTGGACGCATGAAGAAGGACTACGTTCTTCTTTCGTATGAACCGCATGCGTTTTCACAAAAAAAGGTCAGGAAATTATCGAACGCATAGAACGCAAGGTGTGGACTATCAGATTAAGAGTTAAAGGAAACAATTTATTATTCTGTCCTATTCTCTTAGTTGTTATGCAAAAAATATGCACTGAAAAGTAAATTGATTTTTCAAAAAACTTGAAAAAAGTTAAAAAAGGCAGTAAAATATCGCCGATACCGATATATTGGCAAATCCTTAAGTATAATATACATATAATATTATCAGTATTTCTAAGTTAGCAATACATTCAATTACTTCTAACTCCTATTCGCCTTTTCCTAGTTTGATTTGTTTTCTGCCTACTGGGTTATTCTATAGTTCGAGTACTAGCCGCCTCAAGTGTCTTGGGATCATTTAAAACGTCTACTAAATTATGAATGGAATCAACATTTTTACAGTGGGTGTTAAAGTGAAAAACTTTAAAAATTTCTAGATATGTTTATAAAATCATCGACTTAAGTAAATACAACTTTCATAACTACAAACGATTTAAATTTTTAAATCAATTTAATAGACGAGAAATGTTGACAGGTCTGCCAACAAAAACTTAAACTCAGGTTAGACTGTCTAAAATTTAAGCCCATAACTCTCTATCAAATCTTTAACTTTCACCTTAAATAAACTTAGTATAAAAGCAGTATGTAGTTTAAATTGACAACATCGGTTCCTAACTAATAGAATTATAGATATAAAATTTTGCTGGGTTGTTTATAATATGACACTTATTTTCTATGGTTTTTTTTTTTTTTGATTTGGATAATTTTTTTTTATCACTCACTGTATTTAAACAATGTGTAAATGCTTGTAAGGCTTAATAAGAACAGATGTTAAAAAATAAACTACACATAACACAGCTCAACACAATTCAGGTCATCGCCGCCCGCCTCAACACTTGTAACGCAAAATGAAAGTAGACTTCTAATAGAGCAAATCTGCCAAAGGGGTTTGAAAAGTTAGCTCGGATTCCCGAAATATGGGCCCCAAAAGTTTTTAAATTTTTTGGAAATGCGTTTGGTATAAGTCAACAAAAATATAATAAATGTACTTCTGACCTAAAAAATAATCAGATGTCTTCAGTAGATTCGTATAGAGATTCTTTTCTTAGAATTTATTAACTCTCATTTTAAGGGTTAAGTTTTGTCCTTTTCCCCATCTCTTCCACAAAAGTATACTAAGACGGTACTTTTACGACCAAAAAATCATGCAATGTAGGTATAACGGATTTTCGAAATTCCGGGCCTTGAAATTTTTTTAATATTCTTTATGCCAAGTACTTTTATACAAAAAAATGGGAATGAGTATTTAAGTATGGATTGTTTGAAATCTGTTTTACAATCAAAATGGAGTACATTGATCCTATTTTCTTGTATAATTGTTATTGGCGTTACCCAACATTTAAAGGATGAAGTTGTGATTAAAATGAAGAGAAATGAGAGACCTTTGATTTCATAGGGAAAAAACTGTTCACGTTTTGTTTACGATAAACTTTTAAATAAATCAATTTAGAATGGCTAACCAACAAATCAGTCCAGTAGTAAAAAAGTAAAAACCAAAACGTGAATCGGTCTCAAATAAAGTCAACTCCCGAAAACTATAACAAATATTTTTACTATCAGAAAATTTGTTTCAATTTAGTCTTCATTTAAAATTGTTTGCTGGGTGTTTTTTTGGTATAATTTATATTGAATGTAAAACATCTACAAATAATTATGATGTTATAATATGTATTTATTATAATAAAAATGTTAATGCTGATATTATAGAATATTTTGAATGAAAAAAATCAGTTTGTTTATATTGAATATTAACACATAGTGTCATCTAGTTGACATAAATTCGTACACATTATTACACATACATAAACATGAATACATGAATGGATTTAGTATGTATGATAGTCATATACATTAGGGAAATAACTTTTTGCAAATATCAAAAATACTACCTCATAGCCGTGTGGGGCATAAAAAAATATGGTGTCACTTTTCCTCTTTCGTGAAAAAAGTTTCCGCACCGAAAGCGTTGAAGTTTTGTTTATTTATTTTCATCATTAAATCAGTTACTCTTGTCTTAAATAAGTTCGTTTTTGTTTAAATTCATATATGTATAATCTTCAACATTAAACCATTTTTCATAATTCTAATAGCCTTTTTACACTCGAGCACATCTTAGAGGAATGCGTGGAAGATGTTAAAAATGAAAAAAACTAGTTTACATTTTTAACATCTTCCATCATAAAAATATTTATTTTCACGTGTAAGAGCGAATAAAAACAAAATAAATGATATTGCTGTCCTGCTCTTTTGTATTTTTTTCTAGTGATGGTATATACTTTACAACAAATTATTTTTATTTTCTAGTGATGACACTAAAATAATCGAAAGATGTTGAATGAAACAACATGAGATCGGAACATCTTTTAAAGATGAAGAAAGATGTTGATTTTAAGCCCTGTACAATTCTTATGGGAAGATGTTATCATCTTTGCGATAAGATAAAAGATGTGAGCAAGTGTAAAAAGCCTATAATGCAAAATCAAATGGGTTTCAATTTACAAAAATAAAGTTCACACATAATATGGAGTTTTAGGAACCGCTTACGGTGCGGAAACTTTTTTCACCGAATAGCTAAAAAAAAAGTTTTTTATTATCAGAACAAAATTCTCCACATGGCGCTGGAGTGGTATTTTGCACTCAAAAAAAAGTTATACCCCAAATGTACATTTAAGTGCAAACTCTGTCAACATTTTTCATATACACTTGTGTTAATCGGTTAAACTTAAAAATTGTTGAACTAGTCTCGTATTACACTTTGAAATTAAAAAAAAAAAATTGTTGCGTATTCACTATTAAACGAATATGTGTATGTATGACTATCTTCTATACACGTTTGTAATAAAGTTTGTGCGTTTGTTTGGAAATGTAAATACATTTTTTATAGTTTCCGGTTACTTGTTAAAATTTGATACTTTGTCATATTTAAACTTGAACGTGATCTACATTTGAGTCTAAATATTTGCTACTAATAATGATCTATTCTACATCTAATCATAATAATATAGTTGTTGTTGTTGTAACAGAAGCTGTGAGGGAATTCAGCAAGAAAAGCTTTTATTTTTGCCATAACAAAAAAAGAGCGTCAAAAAGTGCGCATGTTCAAGAGGGTAGCAAAAAGCTTTTGTTCTTTAAAAAAAAAACACTGATAAATAAACTTTTTTTGTTTAAAACTTTTTAAAGTTTCGCACTCTTCTACCCCTGATTATGGGAATGATGAAAATCGAAAAAAATACAAAAAAAAAGTGTGGTTGATACTGTGGGATATGTTTTAAACAAATTTTAGTATTATTTTAAACGTAGACGAAACAACAACTTAAAAATACAAACAAAATCTAGCAAAAACAAAAAAAAAATATGTGAAGAAATTAAATAATTCTTAAAAAAATTTAAAAATTTCTCATCAGCCTTAAATCGCAAAAAAAAATTAAATAATAATAACTGCCAATTTCACCAAGTTAAGTTATAATTAACTATAACTGCCAAAAAAAAAAAAACATATTGCTAACTGCCAGTTATAGCGGTAGTAGTTAATTATAACTGAACTCGGTGAAATTGGCCGTTAAATCTTTAAACTTTTATATATTTTTATAAACTTTTTTAAAATAGAATATCATCAACTTTTAAAAATTTGTGTTTCAAAGTGATTTGTGAAAAAAATAATATAAACCAGTGCTAAGGTTTTCTTTAGAATTCTAGACTTTAAGGTCTAGTCGTTGTTTTTTTTTTTGGAATTTCAAACTCTGCCATTTGTAAATTATTTAAAAATTAAAAAAAAAACACATTTAAATACTTAAAAGCAAAATGACGCGGCCGAAAAAAGATGACAAATTAAAAGCCTTCATGCAGGAGAACCTCTTGACCATGTTAACGGTCATTGGTGTCTTCCTGGGTGGTCTTGTGGGTTTCATAATTAAGAGCAGCACAGGAGAATGGACAAAACGTGAAATTATGTATATATCATTTCCTGGTGAAATATTTTTGCGGTAAGTATTGCCATTTTTAAGAAAGAAAAATTCTTGCTACTAACTTAACAAAAAATGGGTTAATTTAAGAAAAATCGTTTCAATCTTGGAAACGATTTTATAAAGAACAAATCACTTGCGAATTCGTTTCTTAAGAACTGTTACATTTTTAAAATATTAGAAAAAAAAAAATTATTTTTACCTTTTTATGGGGCTTAAATATAAAAACTACAAAAACAACTCGTAAATATTTTTAATAAAATTTAATTTTAATAAGAATTAAGAAACTACTTAATTCGGCATTGGGCAACAAACACAAACATTTTAAATTTTTTATTATTTTATACCCACACCACAATAGTGGATAGAGTACTATGCGTTTGTGCTGATGTTTGTAACAGCTTAAAATATTAATACTCTAGACCCACCCTTTTAGCATGGGCTCTAATTATCACAAGGCCTATAGAAAATGGTGAGAATCGGTCCATAATTTCGCATAGCCCACATACAAACATTTTCCAGAAAATAGCCTTTGTGATCATTATCCAACATATTATTTAAATTAAATTTAGACCAGATTTTTATACTGCAATCTAAAATGTTTGAAACAGCTCCCATGGAAAAACTACTCCCGAAACCAGCTTTAAGGGCCATAACTTTCTTATAAATGTTGGTATTTGGTGACAGAAACTTTGGCGAGAGCTAATATGTCGTGTTGGTAGGTCCAGAATTGAACATAGGTTCTATACAAACCCCCTCCCTAAAATCACTTAAAGACAAACAAAATTTTATACAGATGAAGATATCTAAATTATATTCGGCAGAAAGAACTTTTACACGAATCTTAACCTCATAGCTAGCATTTTTTTGTTCTGGCGGGTCAAAGATTGCTCATGGGTCCCAAATATGGTTCACTGTCGAAAATGAGTCTCTATATTCTGTGGTGTATTATGATCGGTGTTAACCGACTATATATAAGTTTGTATTTTCTAAAATAATGATCTTTGGCCCTTCGTATATTTTGTGGTCCCTATGAGTAGCGAAGTTGATTTAACGATGACCGTCTGTCTATTGAAATGATGGGGACTAGGTTGTTATATATTTCTGTCAGATCTGCTCCTTTTTTATGCTATTGAAATACAGATATAAGCAAAAAACCACGACTGCCTCTAAATTTACCCATCAAATCACTTGTTGTTGTCTGTTGAATTTTTTTCTACATAACAAACACAAATATACATATAGGATTTGCCGCTTAAATAGAAAAATGTGTATAGCCGCCAAATCGATCTTTATGATATTCTGTAAACATTTCATAAAGATCGATCGATAGATCCGGCAGGAGCTTAATTTTCTAAATTGGATACAAATATCCTGGCTATGCGCATCACAAAATATATTCCTTAATACCTGGAGAACGGTAGAAGAAAATTTGTCAAAATTAAGCACTCATAGCTGGGTTATAAATACGCAACATCTCTAAAAAATGGGCGAGATTGGAGAAGTAGGCGTAGCACCTCCCATATAAAGACATGATAGATTTCTCTATATTGGGACACATAGCTGGGTTATTAATACCTTCAATCCGTCAAAAGGTGTGTGTTATTGGATAAGTGGGTGTGGTACCTCCCATACAAATACAAAGTAGATCATTAAGAGTAAAAGTTAAAAAATTTTGTACAAATAGCTTCGATACCAATACAAGACATCCGACAAAACTGTGCGGGCTTTTTTATTGCTTTATCGTTCCAAAACTCTTATTCTAGAATTTTCGAAGGTGTCTTTTTTCTTTCAAAGTAAAATAATTGTGAAAATTTTTTATACTAAACAAAAATTTGTTATTTTTTCAAGTTTCATACCTTTAGGATTTATCTTCGCAAACAGATGGTCTGAGATTGCTAGATCGGTGCATTATTATCACCGACAGAGGAACAGAATTTTTTAATATTCCTAATTAATTTTCTTTTGATTAACCCATTTCTGTTCCCAATTATTTGAGTTGAAATTTTGACTTTAAAAAATTTTCTTTGCAGCATGTTAAAATGTCTTATTGTGCCCTTGTTGGTCTCATCCATCACCAGTGCCATTGGTGGTCTGGACTTGAGTATGTCCAGTAAAATTGCCACCAGGTGAGTAATTAACCAGAGTCTGTAAAGCTTTTTTATATAATAAAATTTTCAACCTTTCCAGAGCCATTGCTTATTACTTTATTACCACAGTCTCAGCTGTGGTATTGGGTATTTGTTTAGTAACCACCATAAGACCCGGCCAGGGTGCTAAAATTGTGGAGACTCGAATGGAATCGGTGGATAAAGCCTCCAAAGTGCTGACACCAGATACTTTAATGGATTTAGTAAGGTTAGTCTGGACTTTAAGTAAAAACTATTTGCTAACTTTTAAAAACTTTCATATTAATTACAGAAACATGTTCACCGACAACATTATCCAATCCACCATGTTCCAGGTAGGTTTTTTTTAGTAGAGAAACAAAAACTTCAACACATTTTTTGGCTTCAACATAATCGGAAATATGTACTTTAAAAGTACTCACTCTGTCAACCCCAATTTAATGTAGTTTAATTTAGATAAAATTAATTTTTGAAAAACAACCACCAGAATCCAGTAATCATTTAATTTATGGTTTTTGTATGCAAAAATTCTAAAAAAATAATCGAAATAATGTTGCATATACAGAGTTTTGAAAAAAAAAAATGATCCATTACCAACACAATGAGAAATGTAGTGCGATACCCAGATTGATCACGTACAAAAGAGGAAGAGTGAAAAAGAGAGGGCGAACTTTAGATGGGTCTAAAGTGCGTGATTAATAATCTGGGGTCTTGTCTTCAATTCAATTTAAGCAAAATAACAGTTTGTGCGTATTTTTGTTGTTGTTGTTGTTGTTGTTGCTTGGATAATTTTCCAATTACAATTGCAAAATTCAAACTGACAAAGTATCATTAGTAATAATTTGCTGTCACAACGATACCCATATGAGGGCATCTTTTTTTATGGACTTCTTTCTATATTAAACCATTTCAAATTTAAACTGTCAGATTAAACGGGGAAAAAATATCTATAGAATTCACAGAATTCACTTTTGTTGTTGACATTTACATATATCAACTTTAGCATTTTAATTAAATCATCACCACAATTTTTGTGATTGTAATGAAACATAATGGAGGATCATGTAAATTTTTGTTTATAATGTGTAGTGTAATAAATTGTAACTGAGCAAAGTTCTCAGTTTGCCAAATCTGTGTTGAAGTGTGTGTTTTAATCTGTGATAAATGAAACACAATCAGTGATATATGTACATAAGTCCATATCGCACGCTAAATCATAAAAAGTCACATCTCAAAATGAATCCAAATCGTTTATTTTTTCATCAGCCAGTTCACAAATCAAATCTATAACGACCACTAAAATTATGTGCGCTTCACTGGCTTCTTTATCTTTTCTCCTTTAACATTTGTGGAACTCAATTTAATTAAAAAATTGGAAACATGTTTTGGAAGACAGTTTTTGCCTCTCCTGAGCATTTTCGAACGGTAGAATAAAATTTGTGGAACTAAATTTAATTAAAAAATTGCAAACATGTTTTGGAAGACAGTTTTTGCCTCTCCTGAACACTTTCGAATTTTGAGTTGTGACTGTTTATGATTTAGTGTGCGATATGTATAACTAGTTAAATAACTGATCATAATTATTTGAAATTATTTGTAATTTTAGCATCGCACAGAAATTTTCGAAAATACCAGTATTGTACCATCCCGTAAGTGTATATTTTAAATTGATTAATTTTTTTTATTTAATTGAAGCAAATTTCATCCAAAGTCATGATTTTAAATGTATTACCATGAGTTCAGAGCAGTTTTGCTATCGATTGGGATTTTTTAAAACTTAAAACACTAAAACTTAAAATTGCTTTAATCAAGAAAGTCGCTTGTTTAGCCAAAATTGCTTAGACGCTTTTCAGACTCGGCAAGTTAGTTGGGCAATTCTTGGGGGAAGAAAGTTAAGTACAGACTTGGTTGGTTTCGGCAAGTTGTTATGTACTTTCATTCTTTTTTTTGCATTATTGCAAATATATTTTTTGTTTTTGAGGTTTTCTTTCATTTATTTTTCATTGTTATTAAATAAAAAAGAAACGTCAAAAAATTACGAAAAATTTGAGTAAAAAAGAAATTGCAAATTGCGCAACTAAATTGCTGAGTGCGAAAAAACCGGTCTTATATCTCAAAATTACTATTTATTCTCGTAAAATCACAAATTTCTCTAAAATGTTAACATTTTACTAAAAATGATTTTCCCTTGTAGTGCCCATGGAACAATGGGGCTTTAAACCTACGCAACGTGAGGGTTCTAATGTCTTGGGTCTCGTAATGTTCAGTGTTATTTTGGGCACCACGATTGGCAGAATGCGTGAGAAGGGTCAATTGTTGCAGGATTTCTTTACAACATTGAGTGAAGCCATGATGACCATTACATCCTGGGTAATTTGGTAAGTCGAAAAATCAAATGAGAAAAGTATTTAAAACAAAGAAAAATGTTCGATATACATCGGACCATTGATCGTTTATTTAGCAATATAAATAATATTTGCGAATTTCAAGAAATTTTTAAAAACTTTTTAAATGTTTTGTTTTAGGATTTCACCTTTAGGTGTTGGCTTTTTGATTGCCGCCAAAATTATTGAAATGGACTCGATTGCTGATACTATACAGTCACTGGGTTGGTACTTTATAACGGTAATGCTGGGACTATTCTTGCACGGTTTTGGTAGGCTTATTGGGGATAATTTAAAAAAATTTATTAACATTATTTTGTTAAGGTACGATTGCTGTTATATTCTTTTTGGGCACTCGCAGATTGCCTTATCCCTATATTGTGAAACTCAGTCAGGTCTTGGCAACAGCCTTTGGCACTGGTTCTAGTTCGGCCACTATGCCATTGACCATTAAATGTTTGGATGGCATGGGCATTGATCCGCGTGTAACACGTTTCGTTATACCTGTAGGAGCCACCATAAATATGGATGGTACTGCTTTGTATGAAGCTGTAGCCGCCCTTTTCATTGCCCAATACAGAGAAATGAGCTACTCTTTTGGCACCATAGTGGCGGTTAGTATTACAGCCACTGCTGCTTCTATAGGTGCGGCCGGTATACCACAAGCTGGTCTTGTAACAATGGTAATGGTATTGGATACAGTAGGTTTGGAACCTAAAGATGTGTCACTGATTATAGCCGTTGATTGGCTGCTGTAAGTTATTCTTTTTACATAAATATTTATATAAAAAGGGGAATTGGAAAAGAGTTGGAAGTAATTTTTTGTTTTTAAATTTCTGCAGAGATCGTTTCCGTACCACCATTAATGTCATGTGTGATGCTTTGGGCACTATTTTAGTAAATCATTTATCCAAAAAGGATTTGCAAAATGTAGACAGAGTAAGTTTCTGTTGGTTTTTATTATATTTTGCCAATAATGTTTATTTTTTCTTAATTGTTTTGAATTAGTTAAATGCTGAACCCCATGAACTGCTGGAATTAGGAACTAATGGCCATGACAAGGAATAAAATACCCCATTATTAAATTAACAGCATAGTCAGTCAGTCGGACAGACAGACAGTCAGTCAGTCAGTTTTAGTAGCAGAATTTAGTTATTTGTAACTTAAAATTTAAATTTAAATTATAAAACAAAAACACGACGTGCTGCTTTAGTTAAGCAATTTATTTTTGTACAGACAGATGTGTTCGCTCCATTCCAGAAGCACGTCTCTTGTTTTCTCTTAAAAAAAAAAATTTGTATTTTGTTTAAAACCAAGAGAAAACTTTTTATTTCAACTTTTTGTGTGCGCTTTCAAAATCTAAGAAAAAAGTACAAGTCTAACGAATTTCCTTTAAATTTAGCAATAAATTGTTATTTTATATATTTTCCTTTTAACTAAATTTGTAAAACCAAAATTTCAAAATATCTCAAATCAAAAAAAATTATATAGAAAAACTGAAATTCAATGATAAAACCCACAATATTTACAATGTAAATATATTGATTTAAAAAAAGTTAAATAAATTGTATTTATAGCAAAAGAAAACAACAATATTTGTCAAGTAAAAATGTTATAACTTATCTAATTACATATGTATGTAATAAATTAATAAAATTTATTAGTAATTTATAAAAAAAATAAAATATTGCCAAATTAAATACAATTTTCTCTTAAATGACTAACAAGTTTGACCAGAAAATATGTAAGAGGGAGACATTTAGTTCAAAAAACAGAATCCACAATAAGCCTTGTAAAACTAAAGCTTTTGAAAAGCTCAAAGTTTTATTATGTTCCCGAAGATCCTATAAGGAGCATAGGGCTCCAGGAAAGCTTGACAGGCTTTAAAGTTTATTATTATACTTTTCTTTGTAAATATATACTTAATAGTTTAAGTATAATAAATTAATAAATGACAATAAATTAATTTAAAAAAACGCGCAGTTTAACAACTAATAAATTAAACTAAAATAAATAAAAATTGTTAAAAAAAAAATCACAAAAATGCATATTTATACCTTCAAAACAAATTTTTAAACATTTATTTAATATTTATATACATATTTACAACAACATCATTAATACTTTTGTTAGTTTTGTATTATACATAATTTAAAATTGGAACCAGAGAAAAAACTTTAAAATCCAAATGTTATATACTACATTATATACATATACATAACAATAAAACATACAAACATGTATTTACATATTACAATGACACAAAAAAAAACCAAAAAAAAACATCAGAAATAAAAATGTTATTCAATATTTTTCTAGCTGTGTAGTTTATGTTCTAAAAAATTAAATTAAAGACAATTAACAAATAAATGTTTCTGATTTATTTAGAAACCTAATTATTTAATTTACACTTATTATAACGACTCTCATAAGAATCCCACGAAAAGTAAGTAAAATTTAAAAACACAACAGAAAAGTTTTTAAAAAATAATTTAAAATTACTACGGTGAAATTTTAAACACTTTACTTAGTTCTTTTTAACTGAAACAGTTAAAACTTTCGAACTTTCGAACGCTGCTTAAACAAATTTCAACATTAAAACATTCTATAAATTAAAATTTTTTACAGAAAAAGGGTTGTGTCCAGGGTTTAAAAAACTGCAGTCGAAACCAAAAACTGTCAAACAAAAAACGAAAATTTGTGCACAACTTTTCGGTTGATGACTAATGAAGAAGTGGAAGAAATTGCAGTTTTTCTATTTTGACTGCAGTTTTTTAAACGCTGGTTGTGTCCGCCTTACAGAAAGCTTTTTAAAATAAAAACTAAAAATTATACAACGATTAAAAATGCTCCATATGAAAATGCTATTTCATATTTCATATTTCAAATTTTATTATTTAAAGTTCTTTTCTGTAATATTAATATTTTTGAGACGATAAATTGATTAATGAACTTTTACTGGTAGATTCTTAACTTTTTTGGGCTGCTGTGGCCAAATTATATCCCAAATTTCAAACTAAAAAGACGCCTCTGGTGGCGAAATCTGAACTTCTGGTGTGGTTAATTAATATTTATAGTTTTCATTTCGAAAAATTTAAACGAAAATGTAAAGCATGCGTTAAGGGATAAGTTAAAACCAAAATAATACATATATGGAGATGCCACATAGCCAAATTAATTTGCGGTCAACTTTGTTTATTTATTATTCGTTCAGTCGCACTTATTTAACATTCCGATTCTCATCACACCATTATTAATCATGGACAAACGCCATGTTGAGAACAACAATATAATTTCCACAGTTATTGTTATTTAACACGAATAACTAAACAAACGTTTATCAATGCACGGACCAAGGATTGTCAACCCAGTACCAACAACACACTTATGTGTATCGGTTCTTCTTGTTTTATTTTGAGGAGCTGTATATCCCGGCTAATCTGCTACATATTTTATAAGACCGAGCAGGAATAGAAACAAGCCCCGGAACATGACATGACTGCGAATTGGCAACCGATAGCTATCTGTCATCACACCACTTACCCAAAATTATCAAGCTTGGCGAACCGACAGAATTCGTGATATCTGAACGCCGAAACTACGTGAATCGGAAAAACGCAGATTGGATGGGCTTCAATACTTTCTAACATGCGCTGCGCAGAAAGAAAGTTCCGGAACATCGTGCTCGCAGCAGCCGCTTACTTTATCACTGCCGGAAGGATACCAGTCTTAAGACCGAATTTCCCGGCGACAGCATCGGTACTCGCAGATGATCAGGGAGAACTTCGCAGATCCAATCCGATAAGTCAACAAATCGTCCAACTTAACAGGGACATCAGCATGTTGGCGAACGAATATAGGCGGGAGAAATTGATAAACCATTTAAACATGTGGCATCTGACCTGCGGAGCCAGCAAGCTATGGTCGACGGTCAGATCTCTGACGAATTAAAAAAAAAAAGTTGTGCAACCAATACAACTGATTATTATCTTTTTTGTTTTGGCATGCTTATGTCGAATATGAGCTCATTTTTCACCCATAAGGTCACATTTATCAGAAAACAGAACATTTGTGATTTTCGCTGTATATTTATTTTTCCAGTTACAAAGTCTGGTTCAATTAAAATTATGTATACGTATCTTGTTTGAAAGTCTACTAAATTACGCGTCGAATCTTCCGAAATGACCGCAATTAGTGAACAATTTTAAAATTTGCACAAATGCTTAGCTTTGATCCACTTAAACTCTGGCGTTTTCATCTGATCAAAGCCTGTTAGCGTAATTTAGCACCATTTATTGTTTTATTTTAACATCCAAGGTCTGTAATTTGTAGTTTTCTTGTCGCAATGCATAAGCTTAACTGGGACTACTTCTTACAAAACGAAGCTTGGGAAATGGTATTGCAGAACCTAAGAAGGATGACTGCAAAAAAAAAACACTCAACATAAAGGCAGTTTCTTAAAAAACACAGAGGTGCATATAATTTGTTCCGAACACCTCTAACGCTGTAAAGCCTTTGCAATGGAAAGTCGAAAAAACGGGTATTGAAAAATTGAGAACTAATAAAAATCAGCTGAAGGAATCCTTATAAAAGAGAGGGCGAACTTTAGATGGGTCTAAAGTGCGTGATTAATAATCTGGGGTCTTGTCTTCAATTCAATTTAAGCAAAATAACAGTTTGTGCGTATTTTTGTTGTTGTTGTTGTTGTTGTTGCTTGGATAATTTTCCAATTACAATTGCAAAATTCAAACTGACAAAGTATCATTAGTAATAATTTGCTGTCACAACGATACCCATATGAGGGCATCTTTTTTTATGGACTTCTTTCTATATTAAACCATTTCAAATTTAAACTGTCAGATTAAACGGGGAAAAAATATCTATAGAATTCACAGAATTCACTTTTGTTGTTGACATTTACATATATCAACTTTAGCATTTTAATTAAATCATCACCACAATTTTTGTGATTGTAATGAAACATAATGGAGGATCATGTAAATTTTTGTTTATAATGTGTAGTGTAATAAATTGTAACTGAGCAAAGTTCTCAGTTTGCCAAATCTGTGTTGAAGTGTGTGTTTTAATCTGTGATAAATGAAACACAATCAGTGATATATGTACATAAGTCCATATCGCACGCTAAATCATAAAAAGTCACATCTCAAAATGAATCCAAATCGTTTATTTTTTCATCAGCCAGTTCACAAATCAAATCTATAACGACCACTAAAATTATGTGCGCTTCACTGGCTTCTTTATCTTTTCTCCTTTAACATTTGTGGAACTCAATTTAATTAAAAAATTGGAAACATGTTTTGGAAGACAGTTTTTGCCTCTCCTGAGCATTTTCGAACGGTAGAATAAAATTTGTGGAACTAAATTTAATTAAAAAATTGCAAACATGTTTTGGAAGACAGTTTTTGCCTCTCCTGAACACTTTCGAATTTTGAGTTGTGACTGTTTATGATTTAGTGTGCGATATGTATAACTAGTTAAATAACTGATCATAATTATTTGAAATTATTTGTAATTTTAGCATCGCACAGAAATTTTCGAAAATACCAGTATTGTACCATCCCGTAAGTGTATATTTTAAATTGATTAATTTTTTTTATTTAATTGAAGCAAATTTCATCCAAAGTCATGATTTTAAATGTATTACCATGAGTTCAGAGCAGTTTTGCTATCGATTGGGATTTTTTAAAACTTAAAACACTAAAACTTAAAATTGCTTTAATCAAGAAAGTCGCTTGTTTAGCCAAAATTGCTTAGACGCTTTTCAGACTCGGCAAGTTAGTTGGGCAATTCTTGGGGGAAGAAAGTTAAGTACAGACTTGGTTGGTTTCGGCAAGTTGTTATGTACTTTCATTCTTTTTTTTGCATTATTGCAAATATATTTTTTGTTTTTGAGGTTTTCTTTCATTTATTTTTCATTGTTATTAAATAAAAAAGAAACGTCAAAAAATTACGAAAAATTTGAGTAAAAAAGAAATTGCAAATTGCGCAACTAAATTGCTGAGTGCGAAAAAACCGGTCTTATATCTCAAAATTACTATTTATTCTCGTAAAATCACAAATTTCTCTAAAATGTTAACATTTTACTAAAAATGATTTTCCCTTGTAGTGCCCATGGAACAATGGGGCTTTAAACCTACGCAACGTGAGGGTTCTAATGTCTTGGGTCTCGTAATGTTCAGTGTTATTTTGGGCACCACGATTGGCAGAATGCGTGAGAAGGGTCAATTGTTGCAGGATTTCTTTACAACATTGAGTGAAGCCATGATGACCATTACATCCTGGGTAATTTGGTAAGTCGAAAAATCAAATGAGAAAAGTATTTAAAACAAAGAAAAATGTTCGATATACATCGGACCATTGATCGTTTATTTAGCAATATAAATAATATTTGCGAATTTCAAGAAATTTTTAAAAACTTTTTAAATGTTTTGTTTTAGGATTTCACCTTTAGGTGTTGGCTTTTTGATTGCCGCCAAAATTATTGAAATGGACTCGATTGCTGATACTATACAGTCACTGGGTTGGTACTTTATAACGGTAATGCTGGGACTATTCTTGCACGGTTTTGGTAGGCTTATTGGGGATAATTTAAAAAAATTTATTAACATTATTTTGTTAAGGTACGATTGCTGTTATATTCTTTTTGGGCACTCGCAGATTGCCTTATCCCTATATTGTGAAACTCAGTCAGGTCTTGGCAACAGCCTTTGGCACTGGTTCTAGTTCGGCCACTATGCCATTGACCATTAAATGTTTGGATGGCATGGGCATTGATCCGCGTGTAACACGTTTCGTTATACCTGTAGGAGCCACCATAAATATGGATGGTACTGCTTTGTATGAAGCTGTAGCCGCCCTTTTCATTGCCCAATACAGAGAAATGAGCTACTCTTTTGGCACCATAGTGGCGGTTAGTATTACAGCCACTGCTGCTTCTATAGGTGCGGCCGGTATACCACAAGCTGGTCTTGTAACAATGGTAATGGTATTGGATACAGTAGGTTTGGAACCTAAAGATGTGTCACTGATTATAGCCGTTGATTGGCTGCTGTAAGTTATTCTTTTTACATAAATATTTATATAAAAAGGGGAATTGGAAAAGAGTTGGAAGTAATTTTTTGTTTTTAAATTTCTGCAGAGATCGTTTCCGTACCACCATTAATGTCATGTGTGATGCTTTGGGCACTATTTTAGTAAATCATTTATCCAAAAAGGATTTGCAAAATGTAGACAGAGTAAGTTTCTGTTGGTTTTTATTATATTTTGCCAATAATGTTTATTTTTTCTTAATTGTTTTGAATTAGTTAAATGCTGAACCCCATGAACTGCTGGAATTAGGAACTAATGGCCATGACAAGGAATAAAATACCCCATTATTAAATTAACAGCATAGTCAGTCAGTCGGACAGACAGACAGTCAGTCAGTCAGTTTTAGTAGCAGAATTTAGTTATTTGTAACTTAAAATTTAAATTTAAATTATAAAACAAAAACACGACGTGCTGCTTTAGTTAAGCAATTTATTTTTGTACAGACAGATGTGTTCGCTCCATTCCAGAAGCACGTCTCTTGTTTTCTCTTAAAAAAAAAAATTTGTATTTTGTTTAAAACCAAGAGAAAACTTTTTATTTCAACTTTTTGTGTGCGCTTTCAAAATCTAAGAAAAAAGTACAAGTCTAACGAATTTCCTTTAAATTTAGCAATAAATTGTTATTTTATATATTTTCCTTTTAACTAAATTTGTAAAACCAAAATTTCAAAATATCTCAAATCAAAAAAAATTATATAGAAAAACTGAAATTCAATGATAAAACCCACAATATTTACAATGTAAATATATTGATTTAAAAAAAGTTAAATAAATTGTATTTATAGCAAAAGAAAACAACAATATTTGTCAAGTAAAAATGTTATAACTTATCTAATTACATATGTATGTAATAAATTAATAAAATTTATTAGTAATTTATAAAAAAAATAAAATATTGCCAAATTAAATACAATTTTCTCTTAAATGACTAACAAGTTTGACCAGAAAATATGTAAGAGGGAGACATTTAGTTCAAAAAACAGAATCCACAATAAGCCTTGTAAAACTAAAGCTTTTGAAAAGCTCAAAGTTTTATTATGTTCCCGAAGATCCTATAAGGAGCATAGGGCTCCAGGAAAGCTTGACAGGCTTTAAAGTTTATTATTATACTTTTCTTTGTAAATATATACTTAATAGTTTAAGTATAATAAATTAATAAATGACAATAAATTAATTTAAAAAAACGCGCAGTTTAACAACTAATAAATTAAACTAAAATAAATAAAAATTGTTAAAAAAAAAATCACAAAAATGCATATTTATACCTTCAAAACAAATTTTTAAACATTTATTTAATATTTATATACATATTTACAACAACATCATTAATACTTTTGTTAGTTTTGTATTATACATAATTTAAAATTGGAACCAGAGAAAAAACTTTAAAATCCAAATGTTATATACTACATTATATACATATACATAACAATAAAACATACAAACATGTATTTACATATTACAATGACACAAAAAAAAACCAAAAAAAAACATCAGAAATAAAAATGTTATTCAATATTTTTCTAGCTGTGTAGTTTATGTTCTAAAAAATTAAATTAAAGACAATTAACAAATAAATGTTTCTGATTTATTTAGAAACCTAATTATTTAATTTACACTTATTATAACGACTCTCATAAGAATCCCACGAAAAGTAAGTAAAATTTAAAAACACAACAGAAAAGTTTTTAAAAAATAATTTAAAATTACTACGGTGAAATTTTAAACACTTTACTTAGTTCTTTTTAACTGAAACAGTTAAAACTTTCGAACTTTCGAACGCTGCTTAAACAAATTTCAACATTAAAACATTCTATAAATTAAAATTTTTTACAGAAAAAGGGTTGTGTCCAGGGTTTAAAAAACTGCAGTCGAAACCAAAAACTGTCAAACAAAAAACGAAAATTTGTGCACAACTTTTCGGTTGATGACTAATGAAGAAGTGGAAGAAATTGCAGTTTTTCTATTTTGACTGCAGTTTTTTAAACGCTGGTTGTGTCCGCCTTACAGAAAGCTTTTTAAAATAAAAACTAAAAATTATACAACGATTAAAAATGCTCCATATGAAAATGCTATTTCATATTTCATATTTCAAATTTTATTATTTAAAGTTCTTTTCTGTAATATTAATATTTTTGAGACGATAAATTGATTAATGAACTTTTACTGGTAGATTCTTAACTTTTTTGGGCTGCTGTGGCCAAATTATATCCCAAATTTCAAACTAAAAAGACGCCTCTGGTGGCGAAATCTGAACTTCTGGTGTGGTTAATTAATATTTATAGTTTTCATTTCGAAAAATTTAAACGAAAATGTAAAGCATGCGTTAAGGGATAAGTTAAAACCAAAATAATACATATATGGAGATGCCACATAGCCAAATTAATTTGCGGTCAACTTTGTTTATTTATTATTCGTTCAGTCGCACTTATTTAACATTCCGATTCTCATCACACCATTATTAATCATGGACAAACGCCATGTTGAGAACAACAATATAATTTCCACAGTTATTGTTATTTAACACGAATAACTAAACAAACGTTTATCAATGCACGGACCAAGGATTGTCAACCCAGTACCAACAACACACTTATGTGTATCGGTTCTTCTTGTTTTATTTTGAGGAGCTGTATATCCCGGCTAATCTGCTACATATTTTATAAGACCGAGCAGGAATAGAAACAAGCCCCGGAACATGACATGACTGCGAATTGGCAACCGATAGCTATCTGTCATCACACCACTTACCCAAAATTATCAAGCTTGGCGAACCGACAGAATTCGTGATATCTGAACGCCGAAACTACGTGAATCGGAAAAACGCAGATTGGATGGGCTTCAATACTTTCTAACATGCGCTGCGCAGAAAGAAAGTTCCGGAACATCGTGCTCGCAGCAGCCGCTTACTTTATCACTGCCGGAAGGATACCAGTCTTAAGACCGAATTTCCCGGCGACAGCATCGGTACTCGCAGATGATCAGGGAGAACTTCGCAGATCCAATCCGATAAGTCAACAAATCGTCCAACTTAACAGGGACATCAGCATGTTGGCGAACGAATATAGGCGGGAGAAATTGATAAACCATTTAAACATGTGGCATCTGACCTGCGGAGCCAGCAAGCTATGGTCGACGGTCAGATCTCTGACGAATTAAAAAAAAAAAGTTGTGCAACCAATACAACTGATTATTATCTTTTTTGTTTTGGCATGCTTATGTCGAATATGAGCTCATTTTTCACCCATAAGGTCACATTTATCAGAAAACAGAACATTTGTGATTTTCGCTGTATATTTATTTTTCCAGTTACAAAGTCTGGTTCAATTAAAATTATGTATACGTATCTTGTTTGAAAGTCTACTAAATTACGCGTCGAATCTTCCGAAATGACCGCAATTAGTGAACAATTTTAAAATTTGCACAAATGCTTAGCTTTGATCCACTTAAACTCTGGCGTTTTCATCTGATCAAAGCCTGTTAGCGTAATTTAGCACCATTTATTGTTTTATTTTAACATCCAAGGTCTGTAATTTGTAGTTTTCTTGTCGCAATGCATAAGCTTAACTGGGACTACTTCTTACAAAACGAAGCTTGGGAAATGGTATTGCAGAACCTAAGAAGGATGACTGCAAAAAAAAAACACTCAACATAAAGGCAGTTTCTTAAAAAACACAGAGGTGCATATAATTTGTTCCGAACACCTCTAACGCTGTAAAGCCTTTGCAATGGAAAGTCGAAAAAACGGGTATTGAAAAATTGAGAACTAATAAAAATCAGCTGAAGGAATCCTTATATTTTTTTTTTTTTGTTCACCTAGCCCCACCTCTCTTCCAGCCACCCCAGGCGCATCACTTCTTGGATCACCTCACATTTCATTCAGCCTTTAGGGTGATAAAGGCTAAAAAGATTACTATAGAAGAACAAACTTCCATGAAACACACTAAGGCCCACATTCACGCAAACTTGTTTTCCGACCGCCTTTGCGAAAACGACACTGCCTAAAGAGCATTCGAATACTTATTTAATAATCTCTCGTAGACAACAATCTTGTTTTACTTATTCTATTTATAATATTCTAAAAATAAACTTGTACAAAAAACTTTGTAAATAATCTCGATTTTTTATTTATTGCATATTTCGTTACGTATAGTTATTAGAGTATTATGGCAATTTGAGTTAAACTTATAATTACATATAATTTTTTGTTTTAATTTGTTAATTAGGAGTAACAATAAAGAAAAGGACACGTAGCACCAACATTTTTGCGAAAATCTTAATAATTTTTAGCAGCAACTAAATTATCTATCAATTTCTACTTTCTGTTTCAAATGACCAGGTAAGTCATTGTAAACTAAACCAGGAACACGAGCTGGAAATATATTCAAAAAATAAGTACCATTATTCCTCAAGGATTTATGTTCAAATACTTACTGTTACATTTATAAATCAAATCTGACCAAATTATCATTTGTTGTGAAAAACAGAATGCCCCCAAGCGTCCACCCTTCAAAGTGGAATCATACACATTGTGAGAATCCAAAATTAGTTTGTCTCCCTCAAACATCCTCAAGCGTATGAGACCAATGGCAGGCCTGTGAAGTAGAGACCATCTATAGGAGGTCTTTTCTTTCCATCCGGAATTCATGGGATCTTTCCACAGCAATCTGACTTGATCCTTGGTATCACCAGTATGCCATAAACTGTTGCGTAACATGGATCCGGGACCTGTAATACTATCGACCAATTTAATTTGTATACCAGGTTCTCCGGAGGCTCGGAAAGGTGTAGAATGCCAATAAGTTTGGGTATTCTTTTTCCACATTACAATGTAAAACTTTCGATTACTTTGATAACTAAAGATGAAACCAACATAATCATCATCGGTATCGTCATTGACATAGAAAGTTCCCTCGAAGTCTACACCGCCAAAAGCATCATGACCTACCACTAGACCTGGGTCACTGTTTAATGTTTGTATGATTTCGGAGCCATTGGCATGAACTTCCCAATTGGGATCCAGTTGAGCTTCTCCCTCAGGATCCAAAATCACCGAGCGTATTGTACGGAAATCAGTGGAATAAATCATGGAATTATTAGGACAATTGTCTATAATATTGGGAGTACCATCATCATCCTCGTCATATTCACATAAATCGCCTTTGCCGTTTCCTTAAGAGGTAAATACAGATCAGCACAGAAAATTTCTTGTTTGTGAATAAAACTTACTGTTCAAATCCAATTGATTAGGATTTTTAGCCAAAGGACAGTTATCCCTATAATTAGGAACACCATCACCATCCATGTCATCATCGCAGGCGTCTCCCCTTATTTAAAAAGCAACATAAACATTTTGTTCTTTAAATTCGTTTGACATTTCTTAACTTACTTGCCATCATTGTCGGTATCCAATTGATCAGCATTACTGACCATGGGACAATTATCCTCACTATCCTGTATACCATCATTATCACCATCTATCTCACTATCACAAGCATCACCCAACAAATCATTGTCCCGATCTTCTTGTGATGGATTTGAAATACTGGGACAATTATCGCAGACATCTCCAATGCCATCCCCATCTATATCCAATTGATTTGGATTCGGCACCAACATACAATTATCATATTCATTTATAATCGTATCGTTATCCATATCATCATCGCAATCATTTCCCAACGTATCATCATCTGTATCCAGTTGCTTGCGATTGGGTACAAATGGGCAATTATCACAGCCATCTCCCACACCATCATGATCGGAATCCAATTGATCCACGTTGTATACAAATGGACAATTATCCTTATCATTCGATATCAAATCACCATCCGCATCATCATCACAACCATCCCCAATAC
Organism: Pollenia angustigena; assembly: GCA_930367215.1. Taxonomy (NCBI): domain Eukaryota; kingdom Metazoa; phylum Arthropoda; class Insecta; order Diptera; family Polleniidae; genus Pollenia; species Pollenia angustigena. Next base: position 5,273,643 of record OV884057.1, on the reverse strand, counting down.
CATCATTATCCGCGTCTTCCTGCCCAGAATTGGGTAAATCGGGACAATTATCTCGTTTACAGTGTAATTCGGAACAGGGTAGTTGTAAATCAGGCCAACTATCCAAATCACGATCGCGACCGCATATTAAACCATTGCCAGCCCAACCCACTTTACATTTGCATCGGTATTTGAAATTATCGGATAGTATACAGTTGGCATTACTGTTACAAACGGTACCATCTGGACACATATCGGCTATAGGAAAACAACTTGAAGTGCCATTTGAGACAAAGCCCTCACGACATTTGCATTGATAGGAGCCCTGGTTAGCACACAATAAATAAATTCATTAAGATTGATTCATATCATTAACGAGTTTTGTAGAATATTGAAAATTTAATAAAAGAGCATTCAATTCCTTCAAATTTTATCAAGAAGAAATATGTTATTTTCTTTAAATTTACCATCGTATTAACACACATCGAATTCGGTCCACAACGGGCCACACCATTTTGACATTCGTCAACATCATGACAGGTTTGTTTTTGATAATTTATAGTCCAGTATTCAGCATAGTATCCTTTTTTATGATAAACAAAATATTAAACATAATTAAAATAATAAACTCTTAACCGTTTACCATGAACGTGCATCCCACTATAACCCAAGGGACAGGGTTCACACCTAAATCCTGGATTTTGATTAACACAAATCGATTTTATATCACAAGGTTGATAAAGCTCGCACTCATCTATATCTACACACAAAGTGCCATTGATACGTTGACTTCGAGTACAGGAAACACATTGAAAGAAGGGTGGTACCCCGATTTGAACACATTCCACTCCTGGAATTGTAAAATTTTAAATTTTTAATGTCGTTTTTTTAATTCAATATGATCGGTAGTAAATACTATACAATACAAAGGGTGTAGCGCAGAATGAGCTACATATGTACATACATATATGCTTAGAATTCTTTATAACTTTTTTTAATTATTTTTTTTCGTTTAATATATTTTAATTATAATTGTTTCTTTGTTTTTTTCTGTTGTGAATACAATCGAACAACCAACAAAAATAATTGAACCCGAAATTTTGCGAAATGTTATGGAAAATATGTTAAAAAGAGAAGTTATGAGAGAAGGTATGAGTGTTTTGAGCATACAATTTTCAATAGTTTTGTTTTAAGCAGGGTACACACTATCGAACTTGAGTGTCAGTCAAAAATTTCGTCAGTCAACCAAAAATAATTTGTGCTTGACTGTTGACGAACGAAAATAAGTGGCCACACTAACAAACAAGCTATATTTTGAACAAAACTATCAGTCATTTTGGATAGTTTTACATAACTTGTCGTTATTACGCGATTTTACGATGTTTCCATATCTAAATGATAAATAAGCAATGATGAATTGGCGATTAAAATTGATATTTAGCTTTTAACAAATATTACAGATTTAGTATTACGTTTTGTTTAAATTGTATTAAAGGTTAATTCAAATTTTCTACGAATTAGTTTTGTTAGAGCACATGCCTTTTTATTTACCATACATAATTAACCAGAAAATGGAAAATATATATAAATAATAAAAAATAAATATAAAAATACTAAATACATGACAATAAAAGTCGAGTACACAACACCCAAAATGTTAAAAAAAATTTAGATGATATTTAGAAATAAGTTTTAAAAAAAAAAGTAAAACAAAAACAAAAATTAATGTATTTACCAGAATTTCTTGCTCGTACTCTTTCTTCAAACTAAATAAAACACATTTACGGATTTTAACGGTTTTTTTAATTAAAAAAACTTTAAATGTTTTATTTTACAAGAAATTTTTATTTTACAGAAAAATGAAGCAATAATTTGGATAAAACTACAACTTAAAACAAAAACTAATTTTTTTAATGCTATAAAATTTTAAATTTATTTCTAGATTTATGATTTTTATAATAAAAATTAAAATGTATATATAAATTCCACTTTCTGGTAAGGTGGACTTAAAGTTAACTTATATATAAATAATTTTTTTTAATTTTTAATCGTATGTATAGTTTGTTAAGCATTTTGTGAACAAATATTAGATAATTATTTTTTTAAAATTTAACATTTTTTGTATTAATTTATTTTGGATTATATAATACTTTATTGTGATTTTACTAGGGGATTTTATAAGAAAATATCTCAAAATTCTTGGTTTAAGTTCCCCTGTTAAGTTATTTAGTTGAGTGCGTTTTGTGCAGTGTAAATTATTAAAATTATTTCTTAAATCATTTGCAAACATTAAAAGTAAAGTTAAGATTTTCTTTTCATTTATAAATTAAACTTAAATTTCTAATTTTCATAAAGAATATAAGTATGTATATCAATGACACGAATGAGGGGCTTACATTTACCCCCATCATAGCCTTTGTATTTGCGTGTGTCTATGATGTCATTACGGAATATTTGCGCGCTGTATACTGCCTTTGATAATGCTGTACATTATGGGTTGGCACTATAATGCTTCCTATAAAATTCACAAAATTTTTTATTAGTAAATTTAATTTTAGTCTTTCATCAGGAAATCGTTAAAAAAAAAATATTTAAGCGTAATTCTTTTTTAAACAATAAATCATCAAATTAAATTTAAAGCTGGAGAAACAAAAAAAAAGTCAGACCTCCCTTTAACATTATTTGGTATAATGTCAAAAGTTTATTTTGCACCTTTACCCTGTATTTAAACTTTACCGCAAGCTTTAAAGTAAAAGGCGTGAAGAATCAGAAGCGTGGTAGTTAATAAAAAAAGAAGGTACAATTTGAGGTGCAATTGAGTTCCACTTCAACATAACAATATGAATTTCAAACACAAATTTTATAAATTTAATATATTTGGGAAAATGAGATCCTACAAAAAAAAAACACAAGAAATAGTTTTTAATAATTTTGTACTTTAAGACCACAGTTAGTTCGGAGCTGATAAAATGCTTATGTCCTTTTTCGTTATAAAAAAGATTATCAAAAACTTCATTTTACTAATCTCTTTCTCGAATAAGATTGATTAAAAAAAGACTAACGGCTAATTGACCTTGTGCAATAATCACAATGATAAGCTAGATGCTTCCCCACCCAGGGCAGTTTTACGACCTATCTTACAGATATATTACTGTCATCCATGTTATAGAAATTGAATTCGAGTGAAATTGATATTGAACAAATTTTAAAAACGATCCTGTTTAAAAGGTTCATAAAAATATTCCGTTTTATATACGTCACACTTTAGGTACCACTTATATTTATTAGAATTACTCTAAATATTTTTAAATAAATTTAACTGAAAATTTTAATTTTACTCAATTTCCAGAACATGACCGAACTATTAAAAATTTTCTTGTGTACAGTTTGCAAAAAAAAACAGATTTCTATTAAACCACATTATACGATTTATTATTTGCCGCCAACATATAAGTTGTGAGCACTCGATGCGCTTGAACACCGACATATAGCTGGCTATGTAAAAAGGGGTGTCTTAATATATTCCGGCCACTGGATGTGCAAACGGTATACCAAATTTATCAAAAAGAAAGAAGTGCCAATTTTTATTCGTTTTTTACCTTTTAAAAAGTACCTTATATTTTAAACTGGCCATATGCAATCTCTATACCAAATTAATCGAAAAAAGAAAAAAAGTACCAGCCCTTTTTTTATTTTAAACTCCCAGAAAGTACACTGTATGTGAATGTAGGCTATAATCTGTATTTGTACCAAATTTATCGAAAAAAGAAAAGGTAACAATTTAATCCCGTTTTAACCACTTAATTCATTCTGTACCATTTACAATCTCTTCACCATTTATAATCTCTTTACCAAATTTACCAAAAGAGAAAAAGTACCTTGTTTTAAAAGTGCCCTTTATTAAACTCTGGATCATATCCTTTCCGTCTACCAAATTTCCTCCGAGTCATGCGGCTTTTGCGTAACTTCGCCATGAACATGCAAACGGACAAGCTCACAAACATAAAAGGCTTTCACTTTTTAATATAAGTAGGATTTACTACTACTTTTACACGTGAGTTATCTGAGTTATTTCGTTTTTTTGTGGGCATTTTTTTTTTTAATTTGGGAAATCCCAGCCTTTAACAAAGCTTTAATATGGAAAAGTTAGGAAAACTTTTGGAAAAAGCTGTACTTAAGATGAACAGAAACCAAAACAAGTCAGAAAGTATAGTCAGTCAAGCCCGATCCTGTACCACAGAATTTAGTGACAAATTTGTGCCTTATTTGGGACCCACATGGACCCGCCAGAACAAAATTATGTTATTAGGTTAAGATTTATGCAAAAGTTCTTTGTACTGAACATTATAGATAACTTCGGCTATGTAAAATTTGTTAACGTTTTCGGGAGTTCACTGTAGTTTGTTTACCCTTTATTTAAAGTTTGCCATATCATTCTATTCAACATCTTTTAGATGTTGCCATGATTTATTGACAAGCAAATGCAAATAACAGTATATTAACTTCAGCATTCTCAGTTTAAGTAGAAGTCATTCAAAATAATTCAAGATTATAATATTTTTTTTTTAAATGTAATTTTTAAAAATTATGCAAAATTAAAAAACTCATTTAATTTAAATTTTTTTGTTTTAAATTGTCAATAAAATTTTTCTAATTTATTTTAAATTTTATACTTAAGCGTAAAATGATAATAAAGTGTTTATTTAAATTCAGAATCTAATGAGTTAATTTAAATATTTTTACACTAATACTAACCTGAAGGACAAGGACCATCTACGCAAGGATTGCGTTTAGTACAGGTACGTCCATCACCATCGTAGCCCAAAGGACAGGCATCACACTGGGCTCCACTCACAGTATCGTGACATTGAACGCCTCTGTGAGAAAAAGGGGAAAAATCACACATGAGTAATAAATATTAAACTTAAAATTGTTTACAACTAAACACAGATTTCAAACCAAACAAACAATTTTGAAAACCTTTTGAGAAGCTGACTGACAACCAGGAAAAAACAGAAAAAACAACAAAACTCTTAATAAATGACTTTTTAAATAAATGGACATTAATCGGTACAGGCGGCATGGCATGGCATGTAAGAACTTTCGGAACTAAAAAGAAAACATCGGCAAGAGAACAAAATAAAGGCTCAAATTAATGTTTTGTTGAAATTTGTTAAGGAATAAAAAGAAAATTTATTTACTTTTTCTTTTTACTCTTACAAGCTTTTGTTGTACATAATATTATTGTATTTAAAACTGGTCACACACTCTAAAGTAAAAAAATAACAATTACAAGAAAATCTTATTAACACAGATACAACAAATATTCTTTAGATTGCAATACAAATAAACATTTTGTGTAAACAAGTGTGTGGGTAGTCATCTGACAAATTAAATTAAAGAAGATGTGAAGAAGAAAATACCTTCGGGCCATTTATCAAAGAAAATCAAAGATTAAAGGCTTAAAACCCGAATTTTCTATAACAAATAATAAAAATGAAACTTAAACATAATTTTCCACCGACTCTATTGAAAACACACTCACTTTAACGCATAAGTAAACATTAACAACAAAATTTGTCAATATTTTTAAATCAAACATCGAATCTGAAAAGTTCTTCCACAAAATCTTAGTAAAGATCAGACAGAGATTAAAGAATTGAAAAAAGAAATAGAGAATTGTAAGTATTAATGTCAGAGATGGAAAGCTAAGTAGAAACTTAAGATTATAAAAAATTAAACAAACAAATACATAAATGACAATTGACTATAAAAATCCACTTTTAGAAGTTCTTAAGAACTGCCCCCGTACCTAAACAAGACCGGCATCGCAAATTTTACAATTTAAGGTAGCCAAAATTTTTCGGAATTTTTGTATCGATAATGTCTATACATAAAAGAAGCTTTGTGTAAAAAATGGGCTTCGTTCGCCTACTTTTTTTTGGTAGTCCCCATTTATAAAAAAGTGGTCTGTAAATTTGAACTACCTTTATGTATTTTGAAGCGCTTAATCCGAATCTGATGTCCGTTTGAATCATACGCCCACAAAACTTGGAGTTAATTGCGAAAAACTGTTAAAAATCGAGAAAACCTACCGTTTTTGTGTGTCTAAAAGGAACTCAGATTTGAATTCAAATTTAATTTCATTCTCTCGTATGAAATAAAATTTGGTACATACAATGCCAACACCTAAATGGTACTTTATTCATAACCCTGCTTAGTGGGCTAGCGTGGTGTCCATTCTAATTAGAATATCATTTTATTATGGATTAAAAATCAAGTTGTCCAGTTGACCCGCTTAGAGTATCGTTACAAGTATTTATAACGTTCAAAAGAATTTCGTCAAGGTTATTCAGTAAAAATATCAACTCTTGGATTTCCTTTAGAAAAAAGTCATAGTGAAGCCCTGTCAAAATTTTGAATATTTCAATTGCAAAGTGTTGCTTCCATGTTATTTTGGTTTGCTATATACAAATTGCATTTGCAAGTTAATTTATTGATTAATAAAAAACTCTTGCCGCCCTTGTTTAGGTTGGTCTGTCAACAATTAAAAAACCACTTAGAAAAAAACACAAGTTGTTAATAGTTCAAAAAAAAATCGTTATAAACAAAAATGTCAAAAAATTTTTGCTAATTCTCACAAAAAATAAAAATAAAGAAAACTTATTCATTTTTGTAAAACATGCGGTTTTCTACTAAATTATTAAAATTCTTAAAATAATTACCAAAAAAAAATAATTTTTAAAATTATTTTAATTTATGTCCTATAAAACTAACCATCCCCGACTTTGTGTGTTTTAAATGTTACGCTTCAATAGGCATATCAATTTGGTTTGAGGGGGAAGTAAGATCACAAAGATTATCACAGACATTGATCGGGTTATTTTAAAGTTAGGCCAAACAAAAAAGTGGGAAACCGTAAAACAAAACAAAAAAGAAACTTATCACATCAAAGATTGTAAACAGTTCGCCTGGTATGAAATAGAGAAAAAAACATTCAACTTTCCCACACTACATGGCCAAGGAAAAAGCCCACAAAGTAAGTTCGTTTACAAAAACTGAAAAAAGTCTTTGAAAAGTTTCTCGTACTTGCAGAATGGTCAATTTGTGTTTGATTAAATATATATTCTTCTTATTATCCTTGGTATGTGAAAAAATGTATGTAGATGATGTTGTTAACATGAATTTTACTTTTTTAGAGATTTTTTTCCATAAGGAAAGTTAAAAATCATTTTATCATATATAAAAAAATTACTTGGTTATGCGTTACAACATTTGTAAATTTTCTTGTATCGTACAAATACTTGCAATCTTTCCCATACCAAACCAAATCTATGTGTAGCAAACTACAACGATCTAACTAACCATCCAACTATCTAAGACAACTGTCATGAACAAGTTCGCCTACGCATTTTCTTTTTTTACCACAAAAACTTTTGCTTACATATTCACTCACTCCCATGTTATTTTTTCTTTACTTTAACATTTTTTTCATTTCTACTTCACTTAAAGCGGGTCTAAGCCATCAAACATAATTGTTGTTATGAGTTGAGTTGTAGTTGTGTGTCTGTTCGTTCGACTGCTTGAATTTAAATTAATACTCGTATTTTCTTTGGCTTTTGCGCGTGTGCTTTTAAACGCTAAACTGCCTTGGGCGTTGTACTTATGGCCACAATAATAAACAGGCCTCCTTGCTACGTAAAACGAGGTACAAAATTATGAAAAGCAACTTAAAATAATAAAAATAAAACTAAACGAAACGAAACATTGACATCCATGCTAAACTAGAAAGAAGTGTAAATACTCTCTTCAACAATTTTGCATATTTTTTATTATTTAATTTTTTCGTTTTCGTAGTAAAAAAAGTTACACTCACCGAAAGATTCTTTAAGTAAAGAGTCGTTTAAAGTTGATTTTCTGTAATTTAAGTCACAATTTAAACGAGAAACAATCTGGTTTTAAATGTGATCTCTAAGGTATTGGATTTTTTTTTTTTTTTTATTTTAACAAATTTAACAATTAAAAAGTTTTTTTTTCAACTACCCAGCACGAGGTCAGGTTCTTGGTTTAGTATTTTTTTACAACTTAAACAGTTCAAAAAAGATGTAATAAATACCAAAAGCTCTTTTAAAATTGCAAAACTATTGACCCTTTACAATCAGATGACGATATTAGCCTATCCATCGGAAATTAGTTACAACATGCCAGGAATTTAAATAAAATATAGTTTTAGCTCTTAGCAGCTTCAAAACTCTTTAGTTAGTTTGGAAAAAGTCAAAACTCTAAGGCTTACGTATAATTTTCTAAAGGTTTGTGTTGCGCTGAACCTGTACTCATAATTTCTTAATCACATCAGGCTTTTGCGATATCTTTGTTTAATCTTTAAAACTGATATGTCGTCTGAAAGTCCTAATGTTTAACCTTTGTAATAAATCTCTACATATGTATATGCAATTCTCGGAGATATCTTCACAAGAAGTTTGAAAAATCTGATTTTTACAAATGTTATTTTTGCCCTTTTTTAATTTTTTGTGAATTTTGTATAATTATGACTTAAGTTTTGTATTGTTTTAAGATTTTTTTTTTTAACTAAGTTATCAAGATCGTCAATGGGTACAAAGACTCTATTTCTGAAAGAAGCTTGTATGGGTGATATGTTAAACTATGGACAGATTCTTACCATTTCCAATCAGCTTGGGCCATGTGACAATTAGAACCTACGCACCGAATTTCATCAAATGAGCTTCAAAGTTGCGACATGTGCTTTGTGCACAACTAAAAGGTGGGTAGTATGGGACCAATATATTAAGATATCACAAACATCACCATAAACGCTTAGTCTGAGTTCATACGGCTCATGTCTTATTGACAAGATTGCTACTTTATAGGCGAGAGGGACGAGGGGAAAAGAAACGAGTACACAGATGCATGTACTGTCTTTACGTTTTGCTTTTCAATTCGTTATTTAATTTTGTTATTGTTTTCAATATCAAAAAAGCACATGTCGTCAACATGACATAAATCATTTAAACGCCAATTCATGTTCAAAGAAGAAAAAGGAAGAATCTTGTCAATAAGACATGAGCCGTATGAACTCAGACTTAGTGCCCACTCCACTATTGTGGTGTGTATATGTGAGCATAATATTTGAACCCGTGGACCGATTTTGCTCATTTTTTACACTTAAAGCCTGGTACTCTGTTCAACATTTCACGTGAAATGCGGTCAAAACGCAGATGAAAAAAAAATTGTGTGGAATATCTATGAAATAATGTTGATAGAGTTGTACTCTATTTATTTTGTGAAAAAGTTTCGAAATGTTTCTGGCAACATTTTTTTCAACTGCGAAATAATGTAAGCTGCACTTATTTCACGTGGAATTTTAAGCAAAAGCAAAAAAATATATATATATTTACTTTCTTTTTTATTAAAAAAATAAATTTTATTAAAATACATGTGGAGTTTGTTTGCATACGCAAAACAATGTCGCATACTTTTCAAGAATATAAACGTCAAATTGTACATACTCGCAAGATAGGTAACATTGATACATGTCAATATTTTCGTGTGAAAAATAAATGTTGATCAACATTTTTCACAAATTTGAACGGAGTACTAGGCTTTACATCTGAGAACAGTAAGAAGTATTTAAGCAAAAAATCTAACATCTTAACTTCCGTTGCGTTCATATTTCTAATTGACCCATAAGAAGCTGAATTCTACCAAACAAAGTACTGAAAATAAAAAACAAAACTTAGAAGGGTTTTGCAAATCTTATGCTTTTTTCTTATTTCTTCAAGGAAGCAAAAACGAATCAAATCGAAGTTTGAAACAAGCACAAAACATCTTATTTATATATCAAACATCATACATCATCATAAAAATATGTAGCAAAAACAAGGGAAGACTCCTTTCTTTTAATTGTTCCTATTGTATCTATATATGGATTTCGGTTGTCTAATCTAACCTTCCCATCTAGCCGTTTTCTATAGCCAAGGCATAAAACTTTTTTTGTCGTACTTGTGACACGATATAAAAGAATTGAAAAATGACAATTGTTTTTTAAAAGTTTGAATATGTTCGTTTCAAACCAGTTTCAGTTTCTAGTATGAAATTAAACTAGAGCTGGATATTTGATATATAATGATTTGGTTTATTTTCCGAGTTATAAAGTTGACATATGAATGCAAATAATATTTTTTAATAGGAATAATAAATCGGATTAAAAAAGTGTTAAACTATTGTGATAGGGACCCGCACAAATTCAAAAACACCGTTAAGTGTGCTTTGGTTTCAAAATAAAAAACTGTTCTTTTCAAACAAGTTGGAAAGGATTGTAAATTTGAAAATTTTAATGGCCTGTCGATTTCGAACGAAGACTTCGTTCGCTTAACTTACGTGTAAAACAAAAACAATATTTTATAATTTGTTTTTGTTTCAAATATAAGTTAGGCGACCGAAGTCTTCGTGCGAAATCGACGAACAGGCCATAAATATAGTAATTAACTAAGATAAAAGTTTATTTCCATTGTTTAGATGATACGTTGAAATTCAAATGCTAAAAGTAAATGACTTTGAGTTAGTTCAAAAACTTTGTTGCAAGTTTTAACTTATAATTTTTGTGAGTGTTATCTATTGTATTAAGTTTTAAACCAAGTGGATTTTTAATTTTTTTCTTGCAATTTTAAGAATTTTTTATACGCATTTAACATTTTTGTTCACACATTATTTAGCAAAACGCACTCCATCGTCACAGGGCAAAGAAAAATATTCTCTACCAGCCAATTGAATGAAACCGCATATAGATATTCTACAATGCATATGTATTTAATGCAAAAATGTTAATGTGTAGGTAGTTAGCTAAGTTTAAAACATCTTAAGGCCTCCAGGGCTTAACCACAAACAATTTGAGATTGTCTTCTTTGTAGTTGAAATCAACTGAAAACCCAACCCAAATGGCAAATTGGAATTATGAAATATGAGCATAAGGATAATAAAACAAGGAGTTTGTTTAACTATTCTTTTTTTCTTCTCTTTTACTAATAAAGTTTCTGGATTTTTTCATATACATACATACATGTGCATGCTAATGTATGTGCAACTTTTATTTTCTTAAACTTTGTTTAGCAAATTGCATGGAAAAATGCAAATGCTGATCGCCTTTTAACTACAAGAAGTATTTGTTTTTATTATTTTTCAAGCTTGATTTCCTTTGAAGCTTTTGAAGATGATGGTTTTTATTTTATTTTCTCTAAGTTTATTCATCACTTACGCTGTTTGTTACTTATTTAAAATGTAAATAAAATAGTTTCACTCATGCAGCCCACAAAAGTAAACATTTAATGCCATTTTCCCAAGACCACAACCACAAATTGAAATAAGTTATAAATATAAAAGTGTTTTAACTGATGCGGCGAAAGAGTTGAAAATAACAAAAAAAAAACATTAACACCATCGTGAGATTTTTGGACGGACTTTAAGCGCAAGAAAGCGAAATTTTTTAAGAAAAAAAAAGTATTTGAATGGTCCTGAACACACGAGACTAAATATGCTGGGATAAAATCGTATATTGTTGGCAAACGATTTGAAGCGAATGGGTTTTCAACCGGCTTAAACGCTGCACAACTAGCACAAAACCAATACAACATTTAAAAAAAAACCAATGAATGCAAAAAACACAAGCACATGCAAAGCGTGTACACGTATACATTTTATGCCAGAAATTTTATTATCGTGTGATTGATAGAACAAAAATTGTTCTCTTAAAAATTATTCTAATGTGCACAAGACCAATGGAATTAAGAATTAAAATTTGAGCTACGAACACAAATTTTTTTTTAAGATTACTTTAAAAATATAAAAATTTTCTAATAAAAGGTAACAGTAAAGTCCGCAAATTTAACCCTAGGCCTGCACAAAAATAACTTAACACTTTCGAATTCTTTCAAAATGTTCGAGTTTTGAGAAGAGGACTTAAAGTTATACTATTAAGCGGTCCAAATTCTCTTAAAATATTTCAGTTTTGGAAAAACAATTTAAATTAAAAGTGTTTAGTAAAAAAAGGATTCAAATTTTAAAAAAATCTTATTAATGTTGAAAATGGAACGGTCGAACACAAATGCCTTTCAGCTTCTTTATAGCGCATTCGAAAAATCTGCATGTGTGCCTTTCATCTTATAAAATGTTAACAACACTTCACACTTTTTTTCTTATTTTCCTGAAATTCCAATAAGTTTAAAGAGTACCTTTTATGGCTTCATTGTTAGTAAATTATTTGAAAGACTTTGGAACACCAACCAACAACCAAAAGGAAAAGCTCTTAAGTCTTTAACATTAAAACAAGTGTATACAAAGCTTCCATCTATGTCTTCTAAAAATTTAAGTGTTTTCTACTTCTGGGTGTCTATTAAAATTATTGTTGTTTGCTGTCATAAAATTTGTAGAAAAAAAAAACACTTTACTCAATAATTAATTGCCATTTAAATAATATAAATTTAAATATTTAAATAAAAAAATTATTGAATTGAACTGTTTTGAAATGACTAAATATAATTGAATGTTTAAGTTCTCTCCACCTCCACAAAATATTTCAAAGTTGTCAATTTAGCAAAACTTTTTTATAGATACAGTGGGTTTTTAGCAAAAAGCACAATAAATAATTTGAGCCAAAACATTTTTATATCTCAAGTAATTTCTTGTTAAACAATTAATGGCTTAAAACATTTTAATTTACACAAAATAAGGCTGTGGTTAACTAATTAGCAGCATAGATAAAACGTAAAAATATCTCTAAAAGAAATTTTTCTTAACCCATTAACGGCTCCAAAAAGGATGGTTCTCGTATATTTTTTCTTTCTAAAGAAAAATCATCGATGTAAGGAATCAATTTGTTTCTTCAATTCCCCCTGGGGTTTGTGCTCCTAAAAGGGTTGTATATATTTGGAGCAAATACCAGGATTTAATAACACTTGCCAGCAAAAGAGCAAGAACCATGTTATGTTTTTATACCCTCCACCACAATTAGTTGTGAAGAGGGTATATTCAGTTTGTCATTCCGTGTGAAACTTTTTTACTATTCATCTCAGACCCTATAAAGTATATATATTCTGGGTCCTTGAGTAATTTTAAGTCGATTTAGCCATGTCCGTTTGTCTGTCCGTCTGTCCGTCTGTTGAAAACACGCTCACTTTCGACAAACTCAAAAGAAATCAGCAAACTTGGTGTCAAATTGCTTGTAGTTATCCTAAGCAGTTTGGGATTGAAATTCAGCAAAATCGGTTCAATAGGATCTGAGCTATGAATCAAAATGTGGAACCATCACCTAAAAATAATTTTGTTACAAAAACTAACATAAATGGTGGAAAAATGCACAGAATGATATAAGATTTCGCAACAATTCGTTTTATTCAACAGGAAATCTCGCTGTGAAATTTCGTGAAGATCCGTCAATAATTTACCCTAGGCCCCATATAAGCCCTACTCCCGGAAAACACTATATTAAGCCTAAAACCCTAACTAACAATGCTATCATTACAAATTTTGGCAAGTCACAGTTACATAGGACTAGAAATTAAACTGTTAAGTTTCGTGAAGATCGGTCCATAATTTACCATAGGCCCCATATAAAACCTACTTCCGGAAAACAACTTAGTACGCCTAAAAACGTAAAAAATAATGCTATCATAACAAAATTTGGTACATCAAAGTTTTATAGAACTAAAAATAAATCTTTGAAATTTCGTGAAGATCGGTTCATAATTTACCATAGGCCCCATATAAACTTTACTCCCGGAAAACAACTTAGTACGCCTAAAAACGTAAAAAATAATGCTATCATAACAAAATTTGGTACATCAAAGTTTTATTGGACAAGAAATAAAATTGTGTAATTTCGTGAAGATCGGTCCATAATTTACCCTGGGCCCCATATAAACCCTACTCCCGGAAAACAGTTTAGTACGCCTAAAACCGTAAAAAATAACGCTAGCGTAACAAAATTTGGTACGTCACAGTTTTTTAAGACAAGAAATAACACTGTGAAATTTCGTGACGATCGGTCCATAGTTTACCTTGGGCTCCATATAAACCCTACTACCGGAAAACAGTTTAGTACGCCTAAAACCGTAAAAAATAATGCAATCATAACAAATTTTGGCCCGTCACAGTTTTATAGGACTATAAATGATACTGTGAAATTTCGTGAAGATCGGTGCATAATTTACCCTGGGCCCCATAGAAACCCTACTCCCGGAAAACAGTTCAGTACACCTAAAACCATAATTAATAATGCTATCATAACAGAAATTGGTACGTCACAGTTTTAAAGGACTAGAAATGACGCTGTGAAATTTCGTGATGATCGGTCCATAATTTACCTTAGGCACCATATAAACCCTTCTACCGGAAACAGTTTGGTTGCCTTAAACCATAATTAATAACAAATCGTCACAGTTTAAGATTATAATAACATCATACAGATATTACTCCTTAAACATTCGAACTGTCGGTGGAGGTAAGGTGACCATACGTACTCTTTTTTAGAGGACAATCATCTATTTTAACTGGCTGCCCTCTATGAAATTTGTGTCCTCTTTTATCATCTTTTTTTCATAATCTGTCATCTTTGTCCTCTTTTTTTAAAGCATGACCAATATTTGATTTTATTTTTATAAATTAAAATAAATTTTATTTCACGTCGATCACTGGTCTTTTCTGTCAAATCGTATGGTAAATGTCGTGCCATGCTTGTTCTGTTCATATGCCTACTTAACTCTCATACACTTGCAGTATAAAATTTTGAATAAGTAACTGCAATGTATTTTTAAGTTTCGTTATTTTTTCAAACTAATTTTACTTAAGTTAATGTAAATTTTTATATATCGTCTACTTAATATCCAAACCTGCTAACTCCCTTTCAACAAATTATTGAGAGGAAACAAAAAATATAGTTGATTTGACTCACTTCAATACTCAAATTGCTGGTCCACGAGGCATATTTTTCTCTACCCAACGGAATCAAAATCTCAATTTACTTAAAAAGTGGATTTAGCAGGTTTGCATATTAAGCCGACAATATGTTATTTTTTTAATTTACTATAAGTATATAAATATGGGGATGTAAATTTGTCTGTAATATAAGTAAAAAATCTTGAAGTCAAAAATATTTTTTACATTTTTTCTTTATGTCCTCTATTTTTATTTTCAAAATCTGGTCGCCTTAGTGGAGGGTATCAAAGATTCGGCACAGCCGAATATAGCACTCTAACTTGTTTTATTTGACTTTAACGTGCTGTATTAAAATACTTTTTCAGTTTTTTTATAAGCTGGACTAATATTTCGCCCAAAATAAGGCGGTTATGCTCATACATTTCTTCATAACTTAAGAACTATTTGTCCGATTGATTTTGATCAAAACACTTACAATTATTAAGAATAAAATTAGGAATAAACTTTGCTTTAAATCATCTGAATAAAATTTTTGACATTTTCAAATTTCGGAGTTATTCAGGAATTAGTGGCGATAATTTTTTATTTATTTTTAATATTTCTAAAGCACTTTTTTTTGTCGGTTGCAAATATCTCCCATATCACCGCATCAAATTTAATGAATGATATCTCATTTTAAAGCTTATTTCTAACGCTAATGACGAAAAATAATTAGAAATTGAAAAATTAATATTTTCATTGATAAAAATTATTTTTTATAAAATGTATTGAAGTGACTAAAATTTTATTAATTATTTTCATTTTATGTTACAAAATGACAACTAACGGTGCGAAATATTCGCACGGGCCATCTAGTTGTTTATTTAATTTTTACAATCAGCCATATATTATGGAAATCATAGTTGGGAATAGTGCACTAAATATTGATTTAAGTCAACACTACAATCTCACTAAAAAAATACAAAAAATTAGCATGCACTATTTCTTACCAGCTTTAGTGATGATTGGTATTTTTTTCACTATCACCAAAAAAATTTTGTGGTATTGCATATTTTTTTCATAAGTAAACGAACTACTCACGGTAAAAATTGCAATTTTATGGCGAAGCAATTTTACGTGCAATATAATCAGCAATTATTGGCTCTTATAATTTTCTTGCAAATTGAATTGAATAAAAATCAAAATTATTTAAAATTTGTTATTAGTAAAAATATTTTCTTAATTGCAAATTCTATTAATTTATGGTGGAAAACATATTATTCCTCAAGGCTTTTAAAAGGATTTCTGCTATTGTGAATATTAATATTTTCCATATTTTCATTCACAGCTGCTTAAAATTGAACTTTTTCTTTCGCATGACTTGTGAGAAGAAAATTTATAGGATTGTTGCATTAAAAAAAACGGTACTAACTACCCACCACTAACCATCAGATTATACTAAGACAACACCCACTCTTATAAAATAAAAATCTTTTTCACAATCTTTCACAACTCCCTTACAGCTTTCATTGGTTTTCGGTATAAATTTACAATTTGTCACAGCCAACAACCCAAACCAACTTATTTAAGAGATGCCACTAAATATGCAAGAACATGTTTAAGAAAAAAAAATTATAAACAAAAAAAAATTAAAATTAAAATAATCATTTAAAAAAGAAAACCAACCGGCTTGCAATAAAATTGCATAAAGTTAAATAATTTTTCTAAATACAAAAGAAGAAACGATAATGCAACATACATAAATAAAAATGAAACAATTAACAGATTGAGGATAAATGTCAAGAGATGGGTCACAAACAAATTTCATAGGTTGTATGAGGAGACGCTGCTAGGAAAACAGCTTTATAACAAGTGCATTTTTTCTTTCTTTCTTTTTATAAAATATAGATAAAATTACAGAACAATAAACTATTTAAATTAACCATACATATTTGGTTCCAGTCTATTTAAAGATAATGGCTTCAAAAGAAACTATTTGAAAAAAAAAACAAAAACTAAAGCATAATAAAATGCTTTTGAACAGATTCGTATGAATGGCTGAGAATATAGTATGAAATTGATATGGGGTCTTCTTCATCTTGGCCAATATATTGCTACGCACTCAGCGGATACGAGTGTTGATGGTGCGGCAGTAGTAGAACATACAACATTGTAGGTGTCTAAAAAGATTTTAACCTAAAAGACATTTATGGTGATCTTCCTTTATGTTAATGTGTGTATGTTTCACAAAATACTACAAGGTGCGCCTTGTTTCCACTTTATTTGTCTTGTTCATTGACTGTTGGTAAAAACTTGTCTTGTCTTTTGTTTGTTTAACTCTTTAAAATTGAATTGATTTGCATAAAATCTGAAATGTTACGATTGTCTTTCTTTTTATCTCTTCCCTCCGATTATCGTTGCCGTGTGTGAAGTGTGTGTAAGACTTCTTTGATACACAGAAAAATATAAAGTGTCACCGTGATATTACTAGGGCTGGTGGTTTGGGTTGGTTATTGTATCAACAACATGTCGTTAATGTCATTTTTCATTATCACTTTAAAAGACCTGCATATAATAAACAATCATAATCATAAAGATGCTTTTTAAAATAAAGCTGATTTGATTTTAAAAAAAAGATCCTAGTAATATTATGTAATTTAGAAAACATAAAAATACTCTTCTTAAGAATGCTAGGGAATTAATGTGAAATCTTCCAATAAAATATATTTTGAAGCAGGTTATACTAAAATTAAACATTCGGCATTTTTTCTTAAAATTTAAGAAACAGTAGATATTTAAATAATTTTTACAAAAATTTTTATTAACTTTTTTTATTTTCTATGGTTAATAAAATAAAGGAGAAAAATCCTAGTTTAATTTTAAAGTTTTTAAATAAAAAAGTGGTTTTAAATAAAACAAAATGTATACATGCAAAAAATGGCACTTAATAATAAAAGAAATGTTTTAAAAAGGCCATACATAAAACTGGCTTATCAAACTCCAATTTTAATACCCACACCGTAATAGTTGAGGGGGTATTATGAGTTTGTGGTGATGTATGTAACACTAAAAAATAATGGTCTTAGACCCGCCTTTAAGTATACTGATCGACTCAGAACCACGTTCTGGGTCCCAAGTAGGGCACACTCTCGAAAATTTGTTTTTACCCAGTAAAAAATGTGCTCCAAAAGGAGCAGGTTTTGTGTATGAATTCATACCACAAATCGCTTCAAACCTGCTGATGAGATGCCTGATTTTTGTATGGGGTGTTCCCGGTTTGGAGGACTATTTTCTGCTGACAATAAGCGCTTCTTTTAACATGCAAACAAAGCACTCCTAAAGTACTTTTAAGGGGCTGACTATATTAACATATTCATTAATGTTTTGCTTTTACTTTTGTTTAAATGCCTTTTTCCAATCATTTTCGCATATTTTTATTATACCCTTCACCACAGGTGTAAAAGGGTATATATAAGTTTGTCATAACGTTTGTAATTTCCACAATATTGATTTTAGACCCCATAAAGTATATATATTTTGGGTCCATATGAGAAGAGAAGTTGATTTAACGATGTCCGTCTGTCCGTCTGTCCGTCTTACGTTTGATATGTGTTTTCCGGATAATCCAGATAATCCAGGTTGTTTTACATTTATGTCACATATAGTCCACCATTTCTTGCTATTGAAATTCAGCAAGATCGGTCCACAAATGGCTGAGATATGATCAAAAAACCACGACTGCCTCTAATTTTTTCCAAAAATCCCTTGTTGTTGTTGTATTTTTATTGCTTTTTTCTGTATATCTGGAGAACGGTAAGAGCCAAAGTTTCCAAATTGGGTACACACATTTTGGTTGTCAATACACACCACCCTACAAAATGTGGGCGGGATGGGAGAAGTGGGCGTGGTACCTCCCGTACAAAAAAAAGTAAAAATTTTATAAAAACCTTAATTTTAGGGCTGTCATATGTCCTATAGATATGACTTATATACCAAAATATCGGAAATGTTTAGTAGAACATATTTTATAAAGAACTCGGGAAAATCGGTTCAGATACAAAAAAGTTATGACCAAAATTATTTTTTTTTAAATACCCATTTTCGGTAACCATGGATCTTCTCGAGTCCAAGTTTTATAACACAAATAAATGGTAAATTTCTTGCTCAACACGTCGGAATATAAATCTGTCAAATCGGTTAAAAAATGGCTGAGTTATAATCAAAATACTGAAATCCCAAAAGTTACTCTTTTTTATAATTAAGTTTGTTTTTTTTATAATTAAGTTTGCTTAAATATATGTACACATATGTAGGTATATATATATATATATATATATATATATGCCTAAAAGCCAATTTAATGGAAATGTTATTTTTAAGCACGTTGGTATATAAATCTGCCAAATCGGTTAAAAATGGTTAAGTTATGTGCAAAATACTCCAAAAAAGGACTAAAAACATTAACATTTTTATAAAAACTAAAATTTTACAGCTGTATTATGACCTATTCATACGTTTTAAAAATTGTATAAAAACCTAAATTTTAGGGCTGTCATATGTCCTATGGAAATGACTTATATTCCAAAATATCGGAAATTTTAAGCAGAACATATTTTATAAAGAACTCGGGAAAACCGGTTTTTTTTTAAATAACCATTTTCGGTAGCCATGGATCTTCCCGAGTCCAAGTTTTATAACACAAATAAATGGTAAATTTCTTGCTAAACACGTCGGTATATAAATCTGTCAAATCGGTAAAAAAATGGCTGAGTTATAATCAAAATACTGAAATCCCAAAAGTTACTCTTTTTTATTTATAATTAAGTTTGTTTTTTATTTTATAATTAAGTTTGTTTTTTTTATAATTAAGTTTGCTTAAATATATGTACAAATATGTAGGTATATATATATATGCCTATAAGCCAATTTAATGGAAATATTATTTTTAAGCACATTGGTATATAAATCTGCCAAATCGGTTAAAAATGGTTAAGTTATGTGCAAAATACTCCAAAAAAGGACTAAAAACATTAACATTTTTATAAAAACTAAAATTTTAGAGCTGTATTATGACCTATTCATACGTTTTAGATATCAAAATATCGGAAATCTTTAGAAAAACTCGGAATATCGGTAAAAAAAAAAGTAATGTCAAAAATATAGTTTTTTTTTAATACCTATTTTCGTGAACCATAGAACTTCCCGACTACAAGTTTTATCACCAAAGTAAATGGTAATTTTATACTTTAAGATGTCGGCATGACCAAATACTGAAATTCGATCAAAACTTAACGTGCTATATATTAATTAAACTTTTAATATATTTAATAGCACGCAATCATGTGCAAATAATTAAATAAAACTAAACGATATATATTTTATAAATATACATGTATATATACATGTATTTAAATATATATATAAACTTCTGTTCTTTCCAAACCATGGTGAAGGGTATATAAGATTCGGCATAGCCGAATATAGCACTCTTACTTGTTTTTTTTCGGTTTGCAACCTTCTTCGTTGTCAGCACTAAAATAGCAGCTTTTTTGTATATTTTATTCTATATCATTTACTGCTTTATAAAAGCTCTTTTATTGAAGCGCTCGATTATGAGCTTTTTCTCTTAATTGCTTCAAAAAACCCAAATTTGTTTTTCTGGGTATATGCTGTGGTGTAGGGCATTAATTAGTCGGGCTTGACTGATTATACTGTCTTACTTGTTGTGATTGTGTTAGTATTAAAAAATTTCACACGTATAGTTTTATGTCAGTTTAACAAAAATCTGAATACTTTGGATTTTTACAAAAATTTATGGCCAGTTTGATGTGTGTGAACGGAATTTCTTTAAATTTCATTTGAAAAAAAATTCAACAAAAAAAGAATATAATTTGACAAATAATAAAACATTTTGCTTGAAGTTTGATGATAAAAATTGTATGTGTGGCTGTGCCAAGAAAATCAAAATTTTACTAACACATACTAGGGATGCCAAACGAGAAATCCCGGGATTTTTCGAGATGGATATTAATATTTCAACTTTTGTGTACAAAAATTTTCGTTTTTATTGAATTTTTATACTCTATCCTCTTAAGACCCGAGCATTAACCCATTGAATTTTTACATTTCTTATATATTGTTTACACCTTTTGGGGAGGAAATAAGAAAACTGTATATTTTTTTAAAAAAATTTTATTTGACCTCAGGTCATAAAATATGAAAAATTTCAACGTAAATTCTTAATTTCTTAAGATCAGAACTGAACCGATTAAGTAAAGGGCTTATTAACTATTTGTTTTATCTTATTAGGTGTAATTTAAATTTCGGTTTTTATTATTTTTTTAATTTTTTTATTTAAACTGGTAGAAAAAGAGGTGCACATATGTGTACTTCAGGTCTTAGCGATTAGTTATTGAGGAAAAATATCCCAACAGTATGGTTTTTTCAAACAGTTAAATTCAGATGTAAAAATAATGGCTAAAACTTCTTAACCCTGCCATCTTTTGATATTGTTTTGAAGCGCAGTAGCTTAAAGCAAGTAATTAAACTGTTTCTATTGGTCACACGATGTCGCTAGTCTTTAAAACTTGTAATATTTTAAGGTGCACATATGTGTACCCATGGTCTGAAGAGGCTATACAAAAAAAAATTATTAAAAATTATATTTAGTATTTTTTATTTTCATAATTCTTATTTTTCTTTTTTAAACATATATATTTATAAACAAATAAAAAAAAGTGTTGTTTATTTAAAAAAAAATCCCGAAAGATCCCGAATCCCGGGATTTTCTAAAATCAATCCCGATTGGCATCCCTAATACATACGTACGTAAGTTTGATGAAACAATTTGATGTGTGGCCTCGGCGCTTTACATCCTGTTCATGTATATCCGAACGAAGACTTCATTTGGTTAACTTTAATTCAAAACAAAAACAAATTATAAAATATTGTTTTTATTTTACATGTAAGTTAAGCGAACGAAGGCTTCGTTCGGAATCGGTGAACAGGCCATAAGTCTTTTAAATATTAAAAAACGACGAGGAATAACTTTGTACTAATAATTACGTAGTTTTTAGCACAAAAAAACAAATAATTTTAGCTATTCCTGTTCACAATATTAAAAGAAAACCATCAGGGTGTGATTGAAACCAATTTTAAAAACAAAACGATTCAAAATATTGATTTCTTATACAGTTTCCTCTTATTTCCTGCCATTATTCTTTCAAATTTTATATTATGAATGTAATTTTACCGGTTTTTGAACAAAAAAATAAGACTTTTATTTAGAATTAAAATTGCTTAAAATTAATCACACTTTTTAAAAACGATAGGTTTGAAATTTATCGATTTTCATCACATACCTAAATAATTTTTTATAACATATACTATTTCACCATGTTGCCATATTAATAAACAAATATGAAACTGCATTGAAACATTTAACTGTAGAAAAAAATCTACACAAAAAAAAAATCTAACGACACATTCTCTTTAAACAGTGCAGGTTTAAAAGATATTAAGATGAAATGAAGAAAAACATAGCAGACAATTTTCGATCACTAACTCCAAAATTAAATTTTTTGAGATATGACGTAGTTGCAGCAAATGAGCGATATGTATGTAATTCAATGAAGTTGTAGCAATTTTAGCCACTATGCTTATTCCCAGCTTTCTTAAAAATAATAGCATTATATTTGAATTACAATATTTTAAAACAATATCAGAGGCCAATAAGGACTTACAAATTTTGTACAAAAAATATAAAATTTTCGAACTTGATTTTGAGAAACAACAACTAAAGTTGAACATTTTCAAAAAGTTTTTATATTTAAAACAAAATGTTGCAAAATTCTAACTAAATAAACATATGTTATTATAACACTAAATAAGAGCTAATTACTTATTGTTTTAACTTAGATCGAAAAAAATCGTCTCAAACATTTGTGGATAATAAGAAATTTTGTGTAACTCAAAGAACTAGTTCATAACATTTGTAGGCTAAAATATCTATAATTTATTTCATCCAATATCATAAATTTTAAATAACGAGTATTTTACAAATAAAAAAATCTCATTCACCTGTCATATAAATAATTTATCGTAACTCATTCTAAAGCATTCCTATTGGAATATTCCATTTCATTTTATAAATTTTATTTCTTAAGTGATTTCCTTATCAATTTACACAACAAACAAAAAAAAAAAATATAATAAAATAAAAGAAGTTGATTTAATATACCTCTGCCGTCTGTTGTAGGTAGGGGCGTCTTAAAATCCATTTAATCATTTGATTTTATTAACTCACAAAACAAAAAAGCCAAAATCTATTGTATTGAATAGAAATAATTTATGGGCCAAAAGAAAAAAGCCAAAAATGAAAGAAGAAAAAAACGAACAACAAGAACATGATTTTCTATTAAAAACTCATTCAAATTAATGAAAAGAACTTAAGGGTTTTCTTGGTTCTGTGTGTTTTATTAAATGTTGTCATTCTTATCATACTAATTCATATCGAGAGTTTATGTTGACTGTCAAAAGAGTTAAATTATATTTCGATCACCTGTTGATCCTTTCATATCGGCCGGAGTTCTTTTTAGAACAGGCATTATATTCTATTGTTCGGTTTAATGGTCGGCCTTTGTTGATATTTTGACTTTCAAAAGAATTTATGGGCCCATTTACAGCACTCAAATAAATAATAAATACAAGAATATTTAAGAGTTTTTGTTTAGAAAACAAAGTTTTGTATTTGTTTTCACTTTAAATTTTATATCCTGAGCGGCTTTTTAGTTCTTATTTTTCAAATGAAATGCCAATAATGTCTTTAAAATCATTATCTTTTGTGTTAAACTCATTAAGCCGACAGATACAAGTTATTGTCTTTTAAATATGTATAAGAAATAGAAAAACAAAAAAATACTCTTGTTTTTTAATCATTAAAAAACCACAATAAACAAAAATATTAAAAAAAAAATACTTACATATAACAGGGACGATCGCTACAAGTAACGCCTGGCTTGCAAATTTTACCATCACCAATCATGCCCACGGGACAGCGGCCGCACCTTGGTCCCGCAGCCGAGTCATAGCATTCAACACCTTTAATTATGGCACAAGGAAAGCAAAAAAAGAAACCAAACAAACAAACAAGATTATTATTGTTATTTAAACAAATTAAACATTTCTACATAAATACGTTCATTTTACGCATCAAGAACATAAAAACTCTTCTTTAATCTTTCTATAGAAAAAATTATTGACATTTTAGTATGAGTGCCAGTTATCGGAGCATTAAACCCTTTTTAATTATGTTAATTAGATTGAACATTTTATGGGAACACGTTAACTAAAATGTAAATATTTGTAATCCTGAATTGAAAAGAAATCTAAAAGCGGGTTTTAGAAAAACTGTTGGCGAATTACACTACAGACTCTTAAGTCCATATAGAAATAGATTTGTTTTGAAATAATAACAAAATTTTAAGAAAATTATAAAGTTTTTGACTTCGTTATTAAAAACGTATAAAGCTAATTTTGTATTTAAATACAGTTTCAGTTTGTAATGGACAATTTTTGACTTCTTAGTTAAATACGTATTTAATTATTTTTTATTTAAAATTAAATTGTATTGAAATACATTTTTATTTTTACAGTGTTATTTAAATAGTCCTTCTTGGTTAAGATAAAAGTATGGTAGCACTACTAAATATCATAAGAAATTAAATTTATTTACAAGGTGGTGTCAGAGAAATAACTGATTGCTTTTGTTTTGCCTGTTGTTTTTTGAAATTGAGACCACATCGCTAAGTTACACAAAATGAAAACTTAAATAGTGTTTAATTAAGCAACGTATGCTATTTAAGTACTAAAAAACTGAATTTCGAATTAAAATAGAACTGAAAAATTGGCCTTAACTCTTACTTGATTTATCTTTGTCTAAGTTCATACGGCTCATGTTTTATTGACAAGATTCTTCCTTTTTCTTCTTTGAACAAGAATTGGCGTTCAAATGAATCATGTCATGTTGACGACATGTTTTTTATTTTGTTTTATTTGATACTAAAAACTAAAGCAAAATTAAACAACGAATAAGAAGGCAAAACGTAAAGACAGTACATGCATCTGTGTACTCGTTTCTTTTCCCCTCGTCCCTCTCGCCTATAACGTAGCAATCTTGTCAATAAGACATGAGCCGTATAGACACAGAATTATTTAATTAAAATAAAATGGTAGCATATCTTTATATCAAAAACACATCATAAAAAAGCTGTTATAAAGAAACCAAGGCGAATTCAACAAGGTAAACTTAACTCGTCAGCCGTTCATCAGCTGTCTCCACGGCGAATTAAAAAAAAAATAGGGAAACGTCAAAATATAATTCTGTTTATGTTTTGCGCCAAAATAACCGAAAAAATTTCATAGAAAAACTGCGAATAAATTAAGTGAATTTTATAATTTTTTTTATTTTATAACCCAAACAAAACTTTTTATTTGTTTTTCCGCTTATTAAATTGCAAAAAAAATACATGGGGCTTTTTGTAGTGGTAGAGTTTCACTTAGTTTGTTAAATTCGCCTTGAAAGAAACTTTTAAAGTAACAGCTAAAGGTTTTTTGCTTGGCCTGTTGTTTTTGTATTGTTGTAATATGAAAGTCACCTTGTCAAATACACATATACGTAATGGAAACTTACATAAACTTTTAATAAGAAGCGTAGGCTATTAAAGTACCATTTAAAAAAACTGTGGAAAACTCAATTTCGTGTTTAAATAGAATTAAAAAGTTAATATTTAATAACGAAGTTGAAAGTTGGCCCTTTGTAGAAGAATTTTGAAAGAAGAATTACACAAAAAAATACCAATTTAAAATTTAGATGGCGCGATGTTGATTAAAATCATAGTAAATTTCTACAAAAGTTTGGACTTTATTTAAAATTATCATTGTTTCATATTATTTTTAAATGGAAAATGTTCACTTAACATTGTTAAATGTAAAATCCATAAAATCCTGTTTTACTTGTTTTGTGAAGAAACAACAACAACACTACAAGAAGAAAAGCATAAATTTTTTAATTTTCATGTTTAAAATCATTTACAAAAAGAAGAAAAATTCCCTTATACTTTTTATTCAAATTTTCAATGCAGAATGACGGCGAAAACCATATTGGGCCATATTGCTGGTGTCTTCTAACTATGAGTGATTCTGTAAACAAAGGGGAATACAACAAAACTGAAATATGTTGTAAAAGGAAAAGAAATAATAACATTCTCTCTCGGTTAATTCACACTCAATTGAAAATCGTTCAGGAAATTTAATAGTTTGCTGCTACATCATGCAGCGTTGGAATGCAGAGGCCAAATTATAGCATTCGATAATAATCGAAATTACAATACATACAATTAAAATGGGATTTTCGACTTTATCAAATGCAGAAATTTGGGCTTAGGTTTTTCAAATTTTTTAATATTTTAGTGAAAAACATGTTTATATTTATACACAAATCCTTAAGTTTATAAATATTTAATATTCAAAATACTTTTAATTTTATTAAAAAAAAAAATCTTTTAGGACCCATTTCAATACTTAAACCTCATAAATCATAAAGTTATTATATTTTATGTATCATTTTATTAAAAAAAAAATCCCTATAAATCATCATTATGTCCACTACTTTATAAAAACTTTACACAAATAATCATATTTTAAATACATATTTCTAAACCAATTCAAATTTAAATATTTTCTTATGAATTTTCAGAAATAACAACTTAAACAAATGTCAAAATGTATAATTTCTGTAATAAAAGATAAAAACGACAGCATGTTATTGAAAAATATTTCAACAGCACACCGAAATGCTAAAGCGAGGGAAAGAAAAACTCCCACATTGTTCGAAAATAAATGTTGCCCAGTTTCAAATGGAACATTTATGGCCAAGAAAACAAATGATTATAAAACGTTAAAATAGAATTTTAAATAAATTTTAATAAATTTATGAGATAAAGAAACAAACAAAGAATATAAAATCTAGTTTAAAAAACTTTTGCAATGCCGACAACAATTTATTAGATTCTCCAGAATTTCCCCTCCCTGACAGGTAAATATGTGTTTATAGTTTAATTCAATGGAAAATTATAAAATAACTGGTTTAATTTATATAATTATATGGTAATTTAGTATTCTAATAAGATAATCTAGCACATTCAATTAATTTTTTTTTTTTTTTTACTAAATATAAATTTTTCTAATGGTGTATAAGCTTTTAAACACATTTGTAACTTACCCGGATAGCAAGGATTTGAGGTACGACATGTCGGTTCAATGCGTATATTATTGTCACCTTTGGGCTCCTTACAACCGGCACAATTCTCAAGGAGCATGCGCAAATAAGCAACCTCTTGACGCTGGTGGGCGATATCTTCACGTAGTAATTTAACTAAAGCCATTAAATCGCTCAGTGATTTTGCGAGGGCGTCTACAAAGAAAAGAAATCAAAAAGACAAAGTAAGTTTTAACAAACAAAAAAAAAACAAGGCACTACTACGACAATGCATTAAATCAACACAATTGTAAAAAAGTTTGTTTTTAAAGGTTTCTATAAGTCAACTACATAAATGAAATGTTGTATGTATATTTACGTACGACATTGTAAGTTTATTCAAGTCTCTATCGTATATTTTCATTCATTCATTCTCTCACAGTGACACATGACAAAAAGTGCAACATGTGTGCAATTTAACTGAAAATAATGGAAAAGAACAAAAATTGCTCATACGACATACAACCCATTTTGAAGTGTAGGTTGTGTTGTATTGAATTGTAGTCGAATTGTTAAATACGTAACAACAAAATAAGTAAATTTAACACATGTTGGCTGTATACTGGTGGTTGTTGTAGTAGTCAATAGTCTAAGTCATGTTCTACTATTATTAAGTATTACTTTACATGAATTTTTAAACTTACTTAAATACCGTACACTAAAGCTTAGTAAATGTAAAACATTTTTGAATTATGGTACCCAAAACGAAGTTTCAGTAGGAAAATAAAGTTTTGGTTTAAAACGCATTTTAATTAGAGATATTAAATTTTGGTACCAAAATGCATTTTTAGTGGAAAAATTAAATTTTGGTACCAAAATGGATTTTTAGTGGAAAAATTAAATTTTGGTACCAAAATGAATTTTTAGTAAACAAAAAATAATAATTTGGTACCAAAATGTATTTTTAGTAAAAAAAATAAAATTTTGGTACCAAAATGCAATTTTGTAGAAAAGTTAAATGCATTTTTGGCAAATAAATGAAATTTTGGGTACCAAAATGCATTTTTAGTAGAAAAATTAATTTTGGTACCAAAAAGCGTTTTTAGAAAAAACATTAAATTTTGGTACCAATATTTAATTTTTCTGCAAAAATTTGATTTTGATAATGCATTTTTAGTAGAAAAATTTAATTTTGGTACCAATATCCTTTTTTAATAGAAAAACAAAATATTGGTACCAAAATGCATTTTTAGTAGAAACACTAAATTTTGGTACCAAAATGTTTTTTTGGAAGAAAAATAAAATTTTGGTACCAAAATGTGTTTTTAGTAGAAAAATTAAATTTCGGTACCAAAATGCATTTTTAATTTCATATTTCTACTAAAAATCGATTTTCGTACCGCAATTTAATTTTTTCTATTTAGATTTGAAAATATTTTCTTGGCTATCTGCTTAACCCAGACACACTAAAAGAAAATTTCCAATAACTTCTAATTTTATTGTTGAGATCGGCAACTGAGCCTCTGGTGTAGCTACAATTAATTCGTATTATAAAAGTTTTTTTTTAATCATAAGAGATTTAAATGTAGTGGTTTTACAAAATAAAATGACAAGATTAAGGCCATGTTTGTAAAGATACAAAAATACACATAATTACATTTATGCATACATATATGCGTAAATATATAAATTATGTTTCCATTACATTCACAACTGATTTATACTTGCAATGTGGTAGGAATATTATACTCTCATAATACAAACTAATCATTTTCTACTCTAAACTGAAGATTGCTCGTTATTGCTGATTATTTGGATGGCGATGTTTGGATGCTGCTGCTGTCAGTGCTCTGGTAAAGCTGAAAACCGACAAAACTGACTGACTATTAGAGTACAACTCGGCAGTATTAAGATAGCTTGCTGATAATTACGAAGCTAATCTGTACGCTTTATTTAAGCTGATTCATTTTCATTTAATGCTTAAAGGCTTAATGCGTCTCATTGAAACGGCATGAATGACAGCAAACACACCCCATCTACATTTTTGCGTTTTGGTTTCGTAAAAATCATGTCACCATGATTAGGATTATTGTGTCTATGTTTATGTTTATGTTTGGTTTTTTTTTTTTTTTTTTTGTTGTTTTGCATTATCTTACCTTCACAATCACCACTCATTATGGGTATGTCACCCCTACGATCTATATCCAGGGGTATTTGCTGTTGATATTGTTCAGCGCTTGTACCAGGTTTATGATTAAACCAATTGCGTACATCACGTTTCTTATTTTTCTCTACAAAAATTTGAAATGAAGAGAAAATAAATAAGAAAATAAAAATTTGTATAAATTTTTATTACATAGAAATTCTAAGCACAAAAAGTCTTTACCACAATTTTTAATGGGTAATATTTTGACTTCAATTCCCAAATAAAAGAACAATTGCTTATAATTGTAAATATAATTTTTGAAAAATCATACCTCTTTCCGAAATTTTATTCTTTAACATTCGTCTATTGCCTCGGCGATTAAGACCTTTTTGACAATTGGCTCTTTGTAAGGCACTGTCGACATTGCCGTCAAAATGTAAAGGATATTTACGTTCACGGAACTAAAAATATAAAAACAGGATCATAAAATTTTTAATAATTACGATTTTTATAATAAATTGTATCTCTGCATTAATTCAAGACAAAAAAAGAATTTATGTATTTATGTTAACTCAAAGTTTTTTTTAAGTATTCTTAGATTCAAGCAAAAGCTATACACAATTTGTATTAAATCCTCGTTCACAATGGAAGCAAAAATTTCGTTGTTTATACGTCTAATTCTTTTTTAAGTTATTTTATATACATTATTTTCATTGTCTGTACAAAAATGTAGATACATCTACAATTTGTGGGAAATTGAGAATGACTTTTATGAAAATTTAAGTTTTAACAATTTGTATTCAAAATTATAATTTATATCTACATAATATTTTCATAAGCCTAGTTTGCGGATTTATATTTTTCCTTGAAAATAAAACCTTTTCCAAACAAAAGTGTTGCTTCCATTGTGAATCAGGCTTTAAAGTTTTAAATTTTTAAATAAAAATCTTATATTTAATGTTCACAAATCGTTTATCTTATACTCACCAATTTCACGACTGGATCATCCATTTGTGTATATAATTTCGTTAAATTCATATCGACTTCATGTGACGAAGTTTCCTTACAATCCACCAGTAACGAAATATGATTTTTGTGAAAATGCAAGGCCAAGGAACGTATAGTACTAGTCTCATTTGTGTGTGGAATATCAAAATGTAGGGACTCAACAGCTCCCGAAGCACTAATATCCAATGTTACACGCTGTTGCTTGCGATCCAAAAAGAAGGACATTTTATGTTTAAGGGTGGGGAAGTCGATCATGAATAAAGCTTCAATGGAAATGTGTAATTTGCGACGGGGTCTAAAGAAAACAATGTAAAAGAAATTAAAAAATGTTGGTCTTATCTTACGATGTATCCGCAAAATCTAAGTAAACAAAATTAAGAAAGTTCTATTAAATCAGCAAAACTTGGTCTATAGAAAAAATAAGTCAAGTCGGTCAGTGATTATAATCACATATGCCAAAATAAAGGCTTTAATATATTTAAATTCGCTTGAGAAAAAGTTAAAAGATGGAATTTTATATAAATATTCCATTTAATTAGAAATCTAAAAAATCGGTTTAGATTCTATCCCCCGGAATATATATATAATGCGTATTTCGCCGTTTTTTTTCTGTTCGTTTTATTTGAAATTTTAATTTTAATTTTGTGTAATCAGTCCATATTTAGCCACAACTTTTATATAAGGATCTCAAAGAAAATTGCTTAATCATGCAAAGGTATCTTTGAAAACCCAATATCGGTACAAAACTAAGCACTTTTATAAATGTAAACACGAAGTAGCATTTTAGTGTGATCCTTACTGAGATAAAAAAAAACTGACTCAAAAGATTTTCACAGATTATATAGAAAAAAAATATTTAGTAGAAGTATCGACCTCTAAAAGTTACATTCTGCTTATAAAACGAATTTTCAAATATTTATAGAAATTGTAATGGAGACTGTGACAATTTGGAAAGGCCTATACGGTATTGCTTAAGGGGATAATAAACAAGTTTAAACCTTTTCTCAGCATTTTGTGTTTCAGAAAAGCAAAATTTTCTTTAACTGCCCTAAAAAAAGTCTTTTAATCTAAAAACTATGTAAAAAAAATTAAGCATAACTGTGAAAACTGTAAAAACTTGAGAAGGGTTAAACCAGTTTGCTTAAAGTATTGTCATTCCAAAGGAGTTGAAAACGTTTTCTCTTTAAGCAACTATTCAGTCCTTGAGTGCTACTTATGTCACTGTTAATAAAACGAAAACGGCTACTTTAAGACTTAACCTTTATGAAATGTTGAATTTATCTTAAATCATGTGTGATTTAAGTTAAATATCAAAATATAAATAAAATATTTTTAACACACACTTACCTTATATGACGCATCGATATAACACAATCACCCTTTTTAATGTGTTGTTCCAGTTCTGATGAAGCCACTGTGGGACAGAAAAACAAACAAGGAATCAGAAATAAGAGTTGTTATTTATATTTCATCACAAAAAGGAAATAAATATTTAAATGCCCTTTTTATCTTACATGTAATCAATTGTTTATTATTAAGTAACAATTTCACGCACACTTACATATACTTAAATACATGCACACACACAAACATTTCCACACATCAAAAAATAGTCAATAAAAATTCAATACTGATATCTTGCTGTGAGCTCAGTCACTACTTACCTGGATCTAAAGACAGTGACGCCACTTGGGTCAGGCATAGCAGGGCCGTCAATACACTTATACTCAGCCAATTCATTATGAATTTGCAGTTATTTATTTATATTGTTTTTTTTTTTTTGTTGTTTGTTAAGTTGTGGGTTTTTGTTTTTCCAAAGTCTCCTCTATATTTTTTCCTTTGGTAACACGTTGTTGAAAAATCAACAACAGTTTTGGAAACCGCTTTGTTTTTTTTTTTTTTGGTGATTTGGTGTTATTGATGTGTCAACAGTAAATAAATTTTTACGAATTCTTTGTTGATTTATTAAAAATTTTTTTCTGTTTTCAACAACACAATCTTGTCCAAAACTGTAAAGAGCAAATAATAAGTTTATGATTATTTAGTGAAATAACATGTTTTAATACGAGTATGTTTACAAATTTTTGTAAAAAATCTTTAAGCTTAGATTTTAAACAAAATCAATATTTATTATAACACTTTTGGAATTTATACTTTGAATATTTTTTCTTAACGTTTGTAAATTATAAGTGTTACACCATCAATTGTCTTAATGAAAATGATTTGAAAAAGCCAATAGATACAATTATGTATTTCATGTTCTTTTGTAGCCGTGCATATGTGAGATTTCAAGGAGGTTAGTTTGAAAAGTTGTTAAAAACTAATAAAAGGATAGTATTAGTTTATAACACCAGAAAAAAATTGGTTTTGAACAACATTATACTGCAAACAACATACCCTATAATGTAGATCAAACTATAGTTTAGCCATTAACGGCCAATTTCACCAAGTTCAGTTATAATTTAAAAACATATTGTTAACTGGAAGTTAAATTAATTGTTAGTATTAACTTAACTTGGTGAAATTGGAGGTAGGTCAGACTATACATTTGAATAAAGACTACCGATAGCTTATACTCTTATACTAAAACAACGATTGGACTTAAAATTAGCCAACTGACTTAACTAGAGACTTAAAAAAGACTTGTATATAGGCAATACAAAGACTACAGGCTATGGACTAAACTACAGGCTGAACTTGGACACACAATTTGTCAAAAAAAAAAAAAAAAATCGTGTGTGCTCATTTAGTTTGATAGTTTGTCCTTAACATGAAATTGAGTGACAGGTTGTTTTGCATATATTTATGAATAATAAATTCTATGCGATCAGAGTTGCATTTTCTTGTAAAGGAGCTGATTCATATAATTTTGCATTGTTTTTGAGTGACACTGGCAACAGATTTTGCCGAACTCTTTTTTGTCGAATAGAATTTCGTCAGATTTTCGCCTGTGTAGGATAGTGAAAACCGGCATTATCTAAATACTTGACTTCTAACTGGACTATAAACTAGACTACAGACTAAGCAATAGACTAATCTGTAAAATATAAAAGAGGTTAGATTATCCTTTTATTATAAGCCTACTTTTAAGATTAAACTCTTAACTAAAAAAGAGAAAAAAAACTCTTATACAATCAAAATGTCACTACGATCACACATTTTTTGAAAATGGTATTTATAGAAATGTGGTACTCGTATATGCCAAAATTAGTTTAGAGCAAACACTCCATAAAAATCCAGTCAACTACTTCGACCACAATAACAACAGCAACAAAAAAAAAACAACAATCAAACAGAAGATGACACACATCATCAGCTTGATCATCATTTTTTTATAATCATTGTTTAGAAACCATCTAAAAAAGCCAGGCCTAAGATTTTAATGCAACATTAAAATCATCTACAGAAAAGTCAACATTATTCTTATTACTGTTGCTGTAGAAGTTGTTGGGAATCACATCAACATCTTTTTTACCATATTGGGTCAGTTACTACTCTTAAATAAAAAAAAGAACAAAAAACTTTAAACTTCAAGTTTAGCTTAAAATAAATGATCAAGCGGCATTCCATAATGCTGCTGCTTCTACGCCTAAGATATGTATAATTTACAAAAACTGTCAAATATTTTTTATATAATTTTAAAAGTTTTTTTTTCAAACATAATCTTCTTTCCTAGATCACTTTAAAGAGACAAATTCATTAGAATTTACACTTTTTTTCTCTTCTACTACTTTTTATGCCATTTAAAAAACGTTCGGGATATTTAAATTTAAATAAATTCCAAATTTAAATTTGAATTGATTTCAAAAAGGGGTTTCAATTTTAATCTGACAAGGTGTCAATTATGTATATGATGTGAGATATCAAGGTTACACGTTTCAAGATTTTTAAAAAGAAAAAAATCTATAAATTAAATTGGAATTTAAATGTTCAAATGGCATTTTCGTTTAATTAGATTTTTCTTTCCTTAAAATAATTTTCAATAATTAAGCTTTTGAAAAGACTTTTTTATAGTTCAGAACACTTCTTTTAAAGTCTTGTATATGTATATCAGAGATGCAAAAGATTGCAATCGTTTTAGTTGCAACCACATGATTCTAGTAAATAATTGCAATCAATGATTTTCAAATGATTGCAATCACAAAATACTGAAATTTTGACAAGATTTAATTTTGAAATCTGACATAATTTTGATTTCAATGCCTATTGATTGCAGTATTTAAAGCTCTGATGAAAATGAATGTAATAGTCACCTTTATTATGTTCATAAGTCGTTGTCGATGTCGACGTTAGTTTTAAATTATTGTCACGTCAAGTCGACGACTACATTACTTTCACATTAATTTGGTATTTTATAAGAATCTTATTTGTATTATTCTTGTTCTTCAACATTATAGCTCATTTTTTAACACCACTTATGCTATTTTGTTTTTTTTTTTACCGATTATCGATTTCAAATTCATTTTAGGGTTTGTCTGCAATATTGCAATATTGCAATTTTTCGAGAATTTTTGCTAAGTTTGCGATAGAAGCGATTTTTTCCTTTAATGTTTCTGATTCTTAAAAGCTTAAACGATTTTTAATAAATAAAGGACTAGCTAAATAAAGATATTTTGTTTGCATTTAAAAGATTTAAGAAGGGCATTTACATGGTACATATGGTAAGTTTTGGACCTACCAGCACAACATTTTGTCATGACATGGAAGCTATCGTAAAAGCTATTGTCGCCAATTAATAAGCAAATTATGGCATTTAAAGCATTTTTCGAAGGTAGTATTTTTATTTGATATTTGGTCAAATATGGAGCGATTCTAATAAAATTTGGTAGCATAAATTAAATTACAATAAAGGATGTTTGTACCAACTTTAATCTTAATATTAATAAGATGGTTTATGGACACAAAGGCCCTATTCCGGAAAGCAGTTTGTATGGAGACTATGTGAAATTATAAACCAATTCTCACCATTTCCAATAGCCTTAGTCCTTGTGACAATTAGAACTTATGTACCAAATTTCATAAAATTATCACAAGGTTTACATGGACAGTAGTGTGGCCGCAAGTTATATGAACAATTTTTTTCAAATACAAACTGGGAATTATTTCCTTCCGAAGGTTACTTTATATTATATTCAACATTTTTAATTTTTCAAATTTATTCTATGAGCTAAATTTCAGTTATGTATTTTATAAACCTTTTTTTTAATAGTTCTATTCCTTCAATTTTCAGAAATGACTTTATACACTACCAGACTATTATATTGTATTTTCTTTTACATTTTACCTTAGCCTTCCTTTGGAAAGCAATGAGGTATATTGAATGTACAGAAAAATTTACAATTATTAGACACCAGCAGAATGTAATGCATTCTTTGCCAGGTGATTACACTACGTGATAAATTTTCAATAAAGTCGTGACCAAATGAATCTGACAGCTAATCTTTATGTAAAACTTTCCCCTGAATCCGAATATGAAGTCAGAATTGTCAAAAGTAGAACAGTTTCTTTGGTTTGATACAAATCGAAAAGTGGGTTAATTCAATCAATCTTCTGTAACTATGTAATTTTTGCACCGATCTGGATCCTATTGGGCACAAAATTTTCGTATTGAAATAGGCTAATGTCGTAAGTGATAAGACTTAAAAAAAAATTTTTTTTTGGTTTGAAAAGAGCGAAATTGAACAAAATCATAAAATGTATAATGAAGTTTGAAGTTTTGTCCACTATAACTCTGCAATTTAATGACTCATCTCTTCAAACGACCCATGGTTATTTGAGAAATTTTATAACCTCTCAATAAAAAGAAAGAAATACATAGTCTTTTTTAAAATCACAAATAACGGTTATATTGAAATATCTCAAAAACTGTTCTACTTTTGACAATTCTGACTTCATATTCGGATTCAGGGGAAAGTTTTGTATAAAGATTAGCTGTCAGATTCAATTGGTCAAGACTTTGTTGAAAATTTGTCACGTAGTGTAACCACCAGGCAAAGAATGCGAAGATATGTGAAAATTTCGGTTAATTTGGTTTTTTCTGAATTAAATATTCATGTAAAAGAAAACGAATACAGGGCAACATTGTTCATAAGATATAGCGCTAGAATATTTGTGAGAAACGTTTTTCTGTAAAATAAATATTACGAAAGTTATCAACAATTAAAGCGACCCATGGTGAGAAAAATAGCATTTTTAGCAAACTTTGTGGGCTCAAGGCACGCCCAATAACTATGCAAACGATCTAAAATTTTGTATATATTTTTTTCTTCTAATTTGGAATCAATCTAAGGGGTTTGCCAAGTGAAAATACGAAAAAAAATTACGGCCACACTAATGGACAGCCAGCCAGATGGATTGACGGACATCGTATCGGTATACTTAAAGGTGGGCTTAGAAACAATATTTTTACGAATTGCAAACATCAGCACAAACTCATAATAATCGCTCTACTTCTGTGCTGTGGTAGTAATAGTATAGTAACTCTTAGGCCCGTTTTCACAACTTACGGACAGCTAAAGGTAAGATTTTATCGGCCATATAAAAAGTGTTACATTATTACAACTTTACTTTAACCTAACAGGTAGGATTAACCTTAATCTACTTTATCGTTCACTTAAGGTTAAAGTAAAGTTTTTGTAATAAAACACTTTTTATAAGGCCATTTAAAGTCTACTTTAAGCTATCGGTAAGTTGTGAAAACGGACCTTAAACTCTTAACCAATAAAAATGACAGACTACTCAAATTATAGCTAAAACAAAATACATACTTATTAATAAAACAATTTATTTAAATATCCTCTCTTATACCAAAACACGTTAACCTTGCAACATCAGTCAGAAAAATTGACCCCGCCTTTTTATAAACTTTCATTTCCTTCTCTACCTTGATTATTAAGAATGATCATCAAACTAAATCTCAGCCAAAGATTCAAACTCAAACCTACTAATTGCCGCCGACAAATTAATTAATTTAAAACAAAAATACAAAACAAGGCGAACTGAAACAGAAACATGGCACCAAAGAGCCACCCACGAGATTTTTTACAGCATTATTAAGCTAAACTGACTTACATTCATACAAAAAAACCTTTTATCTCTTCCTAAGTAAGTAAATGTTTGAGTATTTGTTTAATAAAAGATCAATTTAAATAAATTATTAACTTCGATAAACTCACACAACTGTACAAATATTTTATGACGGCAATTAGAATAAAATGTTTGATATATTACTTAAGCATTAGAAGTTAGTTAGAAGTGGTGAGATGAAAAGAGGAAAACAAAGTGCAATGCTAACATAAAGGGGTGGAAAATAAGAAAACAAAATAACAAAATTGTACTTTCTAAAAAGTCCAAACACTTTACTAGACAAGACTACTTGATTATAGAGTCGACACTAGACTAGATTATTTAAACTACGTTAATACTAAGATTTTATACCATAATATAGCAAATATTTTAAAATATATTTTAGATTGTAATCTACACCGTCATAAAGTTTAAAATATAGGTCAAGTTTATAATATGGGTTTTAATCTAGATTATTATCTATAAACTAAATCATAGATTTCATAACAGTCCAACTTACAAACAAGACTTTGGAATATACTATAGTCATAAGATAATAAACAAGGACTTAAGAATGCTACCATTTAATCCGCTACTTCGTTAGTGTTCCCTTTATTTCGTGGACATATTTATATAGTTACCAAAGTAACTGTTTCTAGGTTTAAACAAAAAAGTACCAACATTTCAGGTGCGCATAAACACAGGACCCTGCACCTATACTTTTATGTTAAAAAAACACCATATCTAGAGTGAAGAAGTAAAAAAAAGAAATTTAATTTCTCGTTTTTGATACTTTTTTATTCTAATTAATGTCGCAAAAATTTCAATATTCTTATGGAAGCCCATAACTAAATACATATTGTATAACAGCGGATGCCCGATATGTGCTACTACGTTCCCCCTTCTTGTAGTCCCATATTTGAAAATATTCGTAGCTTATGTTTCTATCTAAATAGTGATCTATCTATCTTTTAAATTTAATTAAAATCTGTTGCATAGTTTCGGAGAGGCAGAAATTACACTTTAACTCCCCTCGAGGTCCTAGGCTTGCAAAAATATAAAGGTTATGGTCTATAACGGACATAGGTTGAAACAGTGTTTGTGTTATATACGTATAAAAGTCAATGAATGGAGAAAAATTTCTTGCAAAAAAGTATCAAAAATACGTACAATTTTCACAACTTGAACGTTCGAATTTCGAAAAAGTACCAAGTCCATATTTGTACTTTTTAGATAAGTTACAAATGTGATGCAATTTTTATTTCTATGTTTATTGGCTTAAAAGGTAAATCGATCGAGTGACAAAAATTTTCCAAAATACAGGTTTTATCCGTTTACTCTCCAAAGGTGCCGAATTTCAAAATAGTACCAGGCACCTGTCCGCTTATTTGTTGTTAATGATCAACGATAAGCATTAAGTCTATTTTAGCTTAAACATTTTTTACAACTGTTTTCTAATTTCCAAAAATCCCGTC
This sequence comes from Pollenia angustigena, assembly GCA_930367215.1. Lineage (NCBI taxonomy): Eukaryota > Metazoa > Arthropoda > Insecta > Diptera > Polleniidae > Pollenia > Pollenia angustigena. The sequence goes on along the minus strand of OV884057.1, from coordinate 5,234,789 downwards.
TTAGTGCATTGATTTGGCGAGAGACCCACCCCGGTATAAATATCTTCATTTCAGTTCATTGGCTTCAGGAGTTAAGGCTGTGCGATGATGAATCAGTCAGTAACGTTACACCTTTCTATTTAAAAATATAGGCAAGACTTTTTTTTCTAGACTGAAGACCAGGTTATATATTTGACTTAAGATTAGACAAAGTTTCAATTATGAACCAGACCACTAGACACTTCAGATTTGAGTAGTACTAAAATGATAAAAATGTTGTACCTCTTTTTATATCAATATTTGAACTCTTCTTTAGCCCTGACCGTAATATTGGCAGTGTTGGAATTTATTTAGAAAGCATTCGATTCTTTTTTCGCTCTTCATAAACATCTTGTCCATTAACTAAACAATACTCAATGTCCCAGCTCTTTAAGGAATTTGATAAAATTATAAATCATTTATGCAAAACAATAAATATCTTGTTGAAATTGACCATTTGAAAGAAATTTTTTTTTTTTTTTCTTTGACAACAATAATAAACAATTAAATTGAATGATTGTTGCTGATGTGTAGTTTAAAGTTTTTTTTAATAAACGTATGTAAATATTATGGGGATTTTCTTAAATAAAAAGTGATGATTGAAATCTGTCTGTATTTTCGAATGTGTGTCGGTGGTTACAAGTACAAGTGTGTATTTTGTATAAATTACTCTTTATAGTGGCGCACATCATTATACTAGAAAAATAACTGAAAAAATACAGTGTAAAAGGGAATTAGTCGTACAAAAACCAATAAAAGTTAACTCAGACTTTCAGTAATTTAAACAGAAGTTAAATTTTAAGCTAACATCCTTTTTAATTAAAGGACGTGTGTATAATTTTCTATAGGTTTCGTTTTTTACAAGTAGCTGTTATAAATTTAAGTTGTAGGAAAAATGATTGCGTCTACTTTAAATGTACATTTATTTTCCCATTGTATAAGTTCTATTGCACTTCGAGATAGTAGCCAGAAGCTTTATACACACATACAAAACTTCTCAATCATTCGAAATTTAAATATTTTGTCAGTTGTAGTTTAAGTTTACTATTGAAACGTCCAACACCCAAACTCAAAATATCAAACAACCATAAATATTATAACCAACACAGATAGTCCGTCTGCCTGAGTGAGTTACGAGCACACATTGTATATACATATATACCCTGAATCTAAGCAAAATTAATCTCTTGGACACTGTTAGTCAGTCAGTCAGTCCGTTATAGATTCCATGGCAGTTGTATTCCAACATTCCAACTCGTACAATCAAATAATTCAACATTGAAGTACAAGAAAAAAGCAGTCGTTAAATGTTTTCGTTTGTTTGTCAGCTCAAGTGATTGAGTGGTCGGGCAAGCATTCTGTCCGACCAGAGGACTGGGATGTACAGAAGCATTTTTTGGACATAACAAACAAACATCAACTTTATCTCACAGACGACTCTTATAAAATACTCGTCCACCTAATATTGGTTATTGGTGATATCTACACTTCACTCGATACTCACTACTTTACAGATACTTTTCTTTTTTTATATTTTTATTAACTGCTTGTAACCGTAGGAAATGTGTGAGCGTTTTTGTTGCTGTTGTTGTTTTTGTTTTTGTTACAGCTGCTGTTTATGTGGATTTTGACGCCGATATAGAAAACGCGATCAGACATTCATGATCAACAACTGTTCCAGCCAGCATCCATCTACGAATATTAAACTACTCGTATCTACTTAGCCAAGTCGTAGTTTGTTTCTTTTGCAAATCTGTTTTTTTTTTTCTCTTTTAACTCATATGGATGGTTGGCTGTGTTGTTGAGCAAAATGTTATGGAAAAAGTTTGAAAACCAAAAAGGTGTGTAGGAAGACAAGTTTTGGTGTATCTGTGTAGATTTTTGTATTTCTGCGCCAGTTTAAATCGCCTAAACCTAAAATCAAATTGTTACTTCTTGTGCTTTACACTTAAAAAAATGCAGTATGATCTGTTTATATGTTTAAAAATATATCATAACTGCTCATAATGGCTCAAATTTTGTTTTTACTTTTGTCAAATTCAACTCCAAAAGTTTTTATATACAAAATTTTGTGCCACTCAGTCCACAATTGACTACAGCTCCCAAGCAAAACCTATTCCTGAAAATCATATTCAGTTATACTCATCTTTTAATAACGTTGCTATCACAACAAATAAATCCACTTGAGTTCTAGTATAACTTTTATAAATATTATTATCGCTATGTTCTATGCATTATGCACAGAATATTGACTAGATTATAGACTTATTTATAGACTAGACTTTGTTCTAAATTAAATACTAAATTCTGGATTATGTACTAAAATTTGAACTAAATAACAGGCAATACACTCGATTATGGACCAGACAATCATGCCCTAGACTAAAGACTAGATTACATTCCAGACTAGACTATATTAGATGAAATTCTAGATATTTTAGACTACAATCTATAACCTATAATTGTACACTACACTTATACACTAGAACACGGGTTTCCGAAAAAGTGTCATTGATTTGTAGAACAAAAAAAAAATATCACTTTCAGTCTTTCTTTTTAATAACCTGCGTACAATAAAGCTCCAAAAATTGTATTACACAAACATTTTCCCTTGAGTGTAAAAGATTTAAAGACATAAATGATCAGTTTGTTTTCAACACAACCGAACAGCCAAAAGATGAATGTTGGGAAAATGTTCACCAAAAGATTACTCTCATTTGTCGTGTTCACTTTGAATAACAAAATGAGAGTAAAACATTTAAAGCTCAAGTTTTCCATAACACCAGAAAAAGCTGCTGCTTCACAAAACTATGCTCGAGTCAATGGACTAACAACAACAATGAAACATGTGTCAGTTATGTTAATGTTTAACGTACTCATAGATTTTCAGTTGCTTGTGTTGCTGTATGTTGTTGCTGCTTTTGGAATTGCTGTTGCCTTAGTTTGCTGTTAATCAAATAACTTGACTTCAAATAAAAGTTGTAAAGATTTTAGCGCCTACGCATAAATTTTATTTAGAGGAAAAAAACTTATTTTTTTTTTTATTTATTTAACAACACTGGTTTTGGGGAATTTTGTAAATTCTTGAGGAGATTTTCTTTTAATCTTGCATTTTATTAACTGAACAAAAGAAAATAAAAAAAAATTTTTTTTTTTTTTTGCTTATTTTGCGGTCAATCATGATTAAAATTTCATCACACTTTTCAAATCAAACAAAGAAGAAAAAATATAAATATTCAAATCTCAGCTTAACAAATGATAGATGGCGCTTTCTCGGAATTGAAGTTGAAGTATGTTTTTTGTTTCAACGCTTTTGACACTTAAGACACAATAATAAACTTCCGGTGTGCAAAGAGTTTTAAGTAATAACTTGCAATGAAATATTATAGATTTTGTTTAAGAGTCAAATGGAAAATTTATTTTGACATGTCAATCATAAAATTGAAAAAGGAATGGGGCCGCAAACAAATTTGTCTTAAAATATGAAATCTGTAAAATATTTTTAAACGAATCTTTTAATCGGTTACTAAAAATTGTTATGTTTGTTTTAATTGGCTTAAAAAACGGGTCTGTTTTGTATTTTTGTTAAAATAATTAAATTTTTTTCCTTAAGTATTTTTATTACTTTTCTTCTTTTTAATTAAAAATACAAAATAAGGTATTATTTAAAAATTTATTCAAAATATATTTCAACGCCCACCTAAAATTTAATTTCAACAATTTTTCCTAATACAATTTATTTTTATATTGTTTAGCTTAAATTTATTTAGTTGTTTATTTAAATTTTTTTTTTTTTTTATTTACAGACAAATTAACAAACAAATTAACAGAATTATAAAAAAAATACTTTGAATATTTAATAACCATTTAAAAGGAGAATGAGTATAAAACTGGTCTATCATTCTAACGATGACTCTATTCAGCATTTAGGCATTTCCGTTACTCAACAGTAGAAAACGGTTAAACTAAACTCGAAGGGGCCGACGATTTTAATTTGTAATAAAAACACAATATCGTTTTATTCGTAACAAAGTAAAGTCGTAATTTGTATTTTATAGTGATTTCCAATTAATTTTAAAAATTTATTTCACAGAATTTAACTAGGCTGAATTCAGTAGTGCGATTTACTAATTTTAGCGAACCGACAGTAGTAAAATTTGTCGATATATATTTTATTATGATACTGTAATTTATTTTTAGCTATAGAATAATGTATTTAATATCGTTTGCCAAATACTCAAAAGCGATTTTTAACAAAAAATAAACTTTGTCGGAACTTTTAGTGAATCGCACTACAAAAATCATGCGTTTATGGGTTTTCATTTCTAACGTAATTATTTGTATGAGATATTGTTTTATTGAAATGTTCGCAAAAATTGTTTGCCTACGAACTTGTATTAAATTTTTTAAGTAAAATGATTGGAAACGATAACAAGTGTCCGTCATAGACATTACTGGTTGTATCTGGTGTTCGTTACAACCGTGTTTCAGAGTATTTTGTATTTTAATGATTATGTACTCTTTGTTTATTTTAAAAATCATTTCAATATTGAAAAATGTATAAAAACAAATAATATTATTAAAAACCGACTTTTACTCACAGAATTATATTTTTTTTTTCTAGTTTATATAAACAAGAGGGCGTTTATTGTACATTGTCCTAAAAAAAACTAATTAATTGTAAAAGATTAATTATTTCATTAACATTGACTACCTACTTAAAGATATTCAAACAATGTCGGAAACCCTGTAATTATATAAATAAATCTTTTATCTTTGTAATGAAAAAATCGTATTATCATAAATTTATAGCTTAATTATAGGATTCGCGTTAAAACGATACTTTATGTATTTAAAATTTCTAATAAGTGTTTTCTCATAATTGCTTACCAAACAGTGAGTCATAAAGTTAAGGCCTAGATTTGAATTTACATAAAATTCTATAAAATAATATCAAAAATTTGAAATCAGTTCTAGGAAGTGCTGATTTTTAATGAAGTAAAAACTATAAAAAGAATCGATTTTCCCAAGCTTATGTGATAAAAAACTACCAAAATATTTCAAAAATGTCTCACTGTGCTGCTATTAACTATAAACAGTACTTTTCGCTTATATCTATATCCTTTTGTTGCACATTGCTGACTATATCGCTAATGTAACAATAAGCCTAATTCACAAATAAGCCACTATATAATCAAATTCGAAAATCTATAATCAATTTATGCAAATATTTATTGTTATTATTTTTTTGCTGTATAAAAAAAAGTTAAAATAATAATTAAAACTGATCTTAGAACATTATGCTAATTTGCAATTCTAAAGCTAATAATTTGCTTTACTTTTGTCTAAGCCAGCCACTGATAGATGAAATATATGGCAAATTTGCTTATATTACTTAATGGACTATAACGTAAGTACTTTCTATTAAATTTATTTATAGCGGCAGAAAATAAAGATAAAATGGACTATATCGCTAATGGGACTAAAAATGGTAGTGAATACAAACGAAAAGTGCTGTAAAAGTTAATAACATCTTTTTATTTAGAGGATTTTTTTAAAAACTGTGAATTTTAAAAACTCTTAACATTGAACAACCAGGAGTTGAGCTTTAAGCATATTTTCTTAAAAAAGTGAAATAATAAAAGAGATACCATTAATAATGCAATAATTAGGTGAAAGTATAGTTTTTTAATTAAATTTGACGGTTGAAATTAATAGATTAAGGGTATTTTTTATAGAGTGACACAAGTTTAAATCATAATAAAACAAGGAAGTATTGTATTTTTAATATCAATGAAACGGGCTTTATTGGAAAGAAAATGTTATGAAATTAATGTTTAAATATGATTTCTGCTATGTGGCCGCCGCGGCTGTCGCATAGAGGGCGCAATCTGGAACACCAATTTTCAAACACTTTTCGCAATCTGACCCTCAACGTTTTTGAAGACATGACTCTTCCAGCCCAAAAAGCTCACCAAACAGCAATTTTCTGTTGATGTAATGGTGTTTCAACAAAAGCTTGTGGATTCTCCTCACTCCAAATTCGACAATTCTGCTTTTTTACGGAAAATAAAATTTTGAATGGAAATTTGTGCTTCAGCCCATTCCCCGAATTGTTTTGAATCATAATAAAATTTCAAAGCAAACTAAGCAACAAGCAATTATCAGCTGTTAATTGGGTGCGCATATAAAGCAGTGATGCCAACTCAAAGTGGAGACACTGTAAAAAAACACCCTTTATTAATGCAGGGGAAAATAAGCCTACAGGGAAAATTACGATTTAACAGAAAACTTAGGCAGCACTGATTTAAAGTTATGAAATATTTACGTCTATTTGCGATTATAAATCTTTAATGCTAAATTTTAATTTTAAAATTAAAAAAAATCTCCAATGTTAAAAACACGTTAAGCAAATAATTTCATTTTTCAAAAGCATTAAAATTTAATTTAAAAAACAACTTTTTGATTTCTCAAAATTACAACTTAATTAACAAAAATTCGTTTAAAAAACGCAACATAAAACGCAATACTTACATTTTATCATGACAAGTTGAAATTCCTTTTAAAGTTAAAAAGTAAAGTCCTTTTCTTTCCTTAACTCCTCAGCAGGTTTCAAAGCACACAAATATGGAACTTTTCACTTTTTATAGGATTTAAATGATTTTAGCACACGCAACTTAAACAACACAACTGACACAGGCAACAACGAATGAGTATAAAAATAAAAATAAGATAGAACCGTTACATTTTGTTTGCTTAGGTAAATATTTTTAGATTAATTTTTTATAAAAATAAAATCTTTTCTTATTTTTTAAAAAAAAAAAAGAAAAGGCCCCAAATTGTTTTTTATCATATTGATGTTGTTCATGTTTTAATTTAATTATCAAACATTATTTATACAGCTAAAACACTTTAGAATTTGCTGTCCCGATCTTTCTGATATTTCGTATACATAAATAAAAGAACAGAAATTTATCATCCACGTTTCGTAATTTACTTATAAGTGTAACCGTAAAAAATCAAAATGTTTTGATTTTTTATTTGTTTTTTTTTTTTCTACAAACACCTCGTTAGATTTACACAAACTTGTTGATCGAACAACCTGGCAATGGACCATTTATTTATCAATTCATACAACCACCTTTATTTTACCAACCCACTCTTCATTTTGTTACGGATGCTGGCTGATGCAGACGATAATAATGATGATCCTATTTAAAGTGCCAAAAGTGATTTGTGAAATCTTGCGCAGCCATAGAAGAAAAGCCATAAAAATTAAAATAATATTCCATTAGTAGATAGACACACGCACGCAAATAGGCAAAAACACGGACGCACCTCTTCCACCGAACCAAAAGCAAAAAACAAAAGTTTATTTTGTTGACACTATGATGAGTTAAGGCCATCATTCAAATTAAACACAAACACAAAACTTATAAAACACAGACATTTTATCACTATCTTCAGTGCCAAAATCTAACATCACTCATTTGGAAGATGAAGTGGCGAAATAAAAAGAAAAAACATTTGTAGATCCAATAGATCTCGGTGGTCTTTTGAGTTTGATCTATTAAAATGTTATTTATGACCTTTTTAATTGTTATAGCATTTTCTTTACCACAAAATATAATTAAAACGATTTATTAATTCCGAAAAGAAAGTCTTAAAACTATCCAAAAATAAACGCTCGTATTTTATTTTAATCGAATTCACCTTTGAATAAATAAAATTTCGTGTTCGTCTTTCTCAGTAATTTTTTAAGAAAAGTTAAGAACCCCCGACTACTTTGGTCAAGGCGCAAACGTTGACTGGCTGGCTATATTGGATAAATAATAATAAAACCAAGCCAAAACACACCAAATGAGCAGCACTACTGCAAAACAATTCAGTTCGTCTGTCGTTCAGTTAAAAAACAACAGTATCTAAAGAATAAAAGTTTGCTTTTGTTTATACTCACGACAAACACCACTACGACAATGATGATGATGGCAACAAGGTGCTCACTTACACATGTTGGCAAACATTTGAACGCCTGCTGTTTTTTTTTTTTTTTTTTTTTGTGTGTTTACTACAACAAACTCTACTCCCTTTAGTGTATCTATATTGCGCCGTAATCACATCATATCCAGCGCACAAGATCCAAAACACAGATACACACTTTTACACTTTTACACACACGTACGATTCCTTAACATGTGGTTGCCAGCGTTGTCAACACGGTAATTTTCGCACCGTTTTTAGTGCTTTTAAAATTTCCAACTTGAAAAATTCTTTAGTTTGTGCTCGGTGTTCATTTTTATATTTTAATGCTTTTTATTTCCGGTGACACACAATTTGCTTTTATCATAAAATTTCTTGAAGTATAGCAGAAAAAACGACCTAATAAATCGTCTGTACTCTTCGTTGGAGGGTATTATTGTTCTCTTTACAAAGATTTATTAGCTATATTTACTAAGCATCTTAAGAGATATTGCTTAAGGTAGCTATAAACAAGCAAAATACCCATGCAGCAAAGAAAAAAATAAGTGTTGATTATTATTGGAATGGTGTAATTTGCCCACCCGCCATAACCTACCAACAGCTTCACCTTTCGTATGCAGATATTAATTTAACATGTTCTTAACATTATAAACTAGCCCCCATTGCCTATGAAAGTTTGTTCAATAAACCTTTTTAAAATCAAAAATATTATTTAAGAATACGGGGGTTAATCAGCATTTATTATTATGTTTTAATAAACAGTAGACGCTCGGTTATATGAACATCCAGAATAGTGAACAACAAAATTTTTACACATGAGGTTCTAAAGAGTGAACACAACCTATCTCTTTTATGTGAACAACTTGCAACCGTTGATTTTTTTTAACTATTTGTTGTAAAGGATGTTTTTTAGAGTATCACAACTTTAAGCTGGCATCACTGCTTTATTTGAGCACCCATTTAACAGCTGATAGTTGCTTTATGTTAAGTTTGCTCTGAAATTTCATTATGAATCGCCTTATCGAGCAACGCGCAAATATTTGAAATTTTTAATCAAAATAATTCGGCGAATGGGCTGAAGCACAAATGGATATTGATTTTGAATTTCCACTACAAATTTTATTTTCCGATGAAGCCCATTTCTGGTTGAATGGGCACGTAAATAAGCAGAATTGTCGCATTTGGAAAGAGTAAATCTGAATAAGTTCATATAAGCGAGCGTCTACTGTACATAGCAAAAAAAATATAAAGAAATTCTAATAAGGAGTAGCTTATTAACGGTAACAAATTATTATAAATAGTGCAAAAGATTTTATTTTTACAAAGAGTTGCTAAATATAGAAATGCAATTATCATATGACTACCATAATTACCCAATTCAAAAATGAAATGTGTTTTCACAACACAAGTGATTGAACGTGTAATTAAATTTTTATAAAAACACTGTTTTATTTCGAAGAGAAAGTATTTGAGCTAAAATGTAAATATGCGTTTGTAAGTTGCGTGGATTCTGCGATTACACCATTAAATCATTTCCGTATTAACAAAACCCACTCAACTTAAGGGAAATGTGTGTGTTTATGTATACATAATCTTTAGATTATAATTTTTAAGGGCTAATCAGTGTTATAGAATACGAATTTTTCTCGATTTTGGTGCTTTTTGATATTTAAAAGTTGACAACGCTGGTGGTTGCATAAAAAACTCATACTTAAGAAAACAGAAAAGCAAAACAAATCAATAATAAAAACAAAAATAAAACCACAAACACTTTTTTATACTCTCTTATTTATACTGGATGTCAGTGTAAATCACCAAATTGGGGATTTTTTTTTGTAATTGGGGATACAAACTTCGTGAAAATCTCCAGGGGATTTTTTGGGGAAAAGCACTTTTTTCGCTGGGGATTTTTGGGGATAATATATTTTTATAAATTCCATTTTTGCAATGTCAAGACCGATTTGGTCAAGATGTGGGTACAAAATTTAGTATTTTTCTCGGTTAAAACTTTTTCAAGAACTTGTTGAAATAGTTTTAAATATGCTTTTTGTACCAAGTAGCGTAACTTATGTTGAACCAGTCTTTTTATGTAATGAATACAACTAAAATCAATATTTGCAACAGAATGCAATATAAGTTTTCTGACTTAATAAGGATAAATACACACTTTAAAATAATGCAGCATGCTCTGACAAATTTATTCAAACATTTCAAATGCAGTTTTTTGAAACAAAAGATTTTAAATTCCTAGTTTTTGATATGATAAATATTGACGCATAATTCATGTGTGTATAGATACGTAGAACTCAAAGAATAAATAACATTAGTTTTAATAATATTACGCAAATGGATTTATTTAAATAAATTGATGCATGCATATTTTTCCATTCCATTGACATAATATTATGTATTTTATGTTTAAGAAAATATGGGGATTTTTGGGGATAAGAAAATAGCTTTTTTTTGGGATTTTTGGGGATGAAGGCTTAAAAAAACTGGGAACCCTGCTGGATGTTGTTGTGGGCTATGTAGTTGTTGTTGGCGGTGAGTATTGATCTCTATTCAATGTTCTCATGTCTAATAATCGACAACGTTGCCATCTAAAGTTTTTGTTTTCTTTAAGGGGTAGTTTTAATTTCCATATTATAAAAAAGTTCTTAAAAAAATTTTTAAATACACAAAAAAACCTTCCAATCCTAAATCCTAAAATTAATAAATAAATTCTTTTGGAGCTTTTCTTTAAATACAAGATTTTCAAGATTTCGACAAAAGATCCTTCTTTATTTAACCGATGCAGCACCTTACATGGTTTAGGCTTCCAATGGGTTTTAAATTTTATATCCAAAACTGTTACAAGTTACTTGCTTGGCATTTGGATAATACCGCGTTGCAGAGGAAATAAGAAGCCAATTTAATAATACTGCAATTTTAAATGAAATGCATCCCTTGGTTCCCCTTCCACCGCAGCCAGTAGTAACAAGATGTGGGGTGGTTAGATGCTTCAGAATTTTATTCAAAAATCTTTGAGTAACGCAAGTATGTGAGAAGGCATGTTGATACCGATGTTAATGCAATTAAAAAAGTAAAAGAAATATTAAATTTAAATAACATCAGAAGTCAATAAGCATTTGTATTTTCCAATTACGGATATATGGGTGAAACAATAACTAATTAGAAGGAGTTTAGTTCACTTAATACTCAAATGAAATTAATTGTTATTGTAGAAAGTAAGATTGACAATGTGAAAACAAGAATAGCAGGACAAATTCAAAAAAAAAATCCAAAACGTTTTGCAAAAAAAATAGGGATTTTAAAAAATAAAATAAATTTCAAATATTTGTGATCTGATCTGGAATCAAAGTGGGATCTGAAAATAAATTTTTTTCAAAATTCATTGGCATTCTTCAAATACAAGAACAACTTTTACTTTTGATAAAACAGTACTTATTTATTTAAACAAACAAAAAGTTGAATCAGTAATTTAAGTTTTTTAAAGATATTTGAATAACAATTGTCTGAATTTTTTGTTTTTAGTCAAATTAAAAGAAGTTTTTATATGGAAATGTTTTGAGTTTTTAGTGCATATATTTTATTTTTTTAGTGCATATTTTAGATTTTTAGTGCATATTTTCGATTTCATAGTGCATAGAAAGCTCATTCCTAGTGATAAATAAAGAAACTTTAAAATTTTTTGCGATTTTAGCCGTTATTTCTATATATGAAAAATGCAAACATGGGTTAATTATTTGGTAAAAATTTAATATTTGCCAGTTTTTCAACTTGTAATTATTTTCATTTATTTAAACTTGAACAAACAAGTTTAAACTGTTGATTGGTCTGCTATGAAATCGTGTCGGATTTTGGTTTGTTAAAAATGAAAATTTATATTTTATTTTAAAATTAACGTTTATACTTGAGTTTGGAATTAAAAGTCCATAAAAATTATTTTCGGGGACGAGCCTGATATACATACTTAGATGATGTGGTCACCATAGACGGAGTAAAGTCTCCATAATAATTATGAACCCATTTCTAGGTGATGGTTTTTTATCCAGAGCAAAAAAAAATAATGAAAGAGATATTATATACACCTGTAAATATTTACATTAAAAACTTTTTTAGCAATTTTTACCCTTTTGAAAATATCCACATCCTGTTTAAATATTGGCATCTCTGTCTATCTTAATTGTTTACCTTTATTTCGTGTCTGGGGGAAATCTCTCTTATTTTTTATTATTATTGTTTTTTCCCAAACGCCCACGTGCTATTTTCTGCTGCTGCTGCAGCATTCAGGCTTCTGTGGCTGCCGGAACCACTAGCTTCGCTGTGGACTCGATTTTTATATGTTGTTGTTTACTTGAGCACTCACACAAATAACAGCGGCAACAACAAACTACTGATATTTTTTTCTACTATAGTATATTGTAGTACGAGAAGTACAAGATTTTACTAGAGTGATATTTGTATTTTTTGTAAAAAAGAAAAAATAGCAAAATATTTAACATACGACGACTATACACAATTGCAGAGGCTGTAAAATAATTGCAAATGCGAACGAAAAACAATAAAACTAGATCCTCTGACAGGCTGTCGTTTGTCATTTGTGGTGAGCAATGTCAACCAACTTTACTGCTACTTACGGCCAGCAGGCTGCAGAAGAAGAAGAAGAAAATGTGTAGTAATAATAATTTTAAATCCATGTACATACAGATACATTTGTCTTTGGATATGTACGGTAGTGGATTATTGCCGGTCTTCCAACAAATCGAATTTGTTGCGCCAATCAGTAGCATTCAGTATTTTGGTATTTGTGGCTTAAGAGCCACTTTAAGTCCACATGCACTCACATCTTTGCATTTTTTATTACATTATTCAAAATTTATACAACTTGATGTTTTTAAACAGTAAAATGGAAATTTTTTTAAGTTTTCCATAAAAAAAACAAAAAACATTTTTTTAAACCTGAAACTAGTAGCAAGAATTATGCTTAAAAATTTAAAAAAAATACGTTTTCGTTTTCTAAAGAGTGGAAAAATTAAAAGTCTTCTGGCCCTTATCTTGTTATTATTTAAAGCACAAAAAATGTATTTCGCAGGATTGTTTCGCTGGTATATTTACATGATGATTGTTTCGCTGGCAATCATTGCCAAAATAAAGCTGTTAGCAATTGTGTATTTAAGAAATTCATAAATACATATTCCTAAAATAAAAAGTCATGATGTGTAACTAAAATTTTGTTTTAGGCATTTAACAAAATCGATTGTACACTTATAAAATTATTACAATAACTGATTGTGGGTTATTAAATTCGTTTTCTGTTCTGTTAAAATTGAATAAAAATATAGTTATTTTTCGAATAATTTTATTTTTTATTCAAAAAACAAACTACCAAAAAATAATGTTTTATCGTATTTATTTTGTTATGTAGTTTGATTTTTGTCGTTTAAAATATATTTTTTAATAGTAAAAATCATTCAATTTTAAGGAATATGCTGTTCAAAAAATAAAAAATTTAAAAATCATTTGTTTTAAATGAAATGTAAATGATCCGTTTTTTAAGTGAATTTTAAGTTGTTTAAAATGAATTTTCGTTTGAATTTAACTAAATAATATTTTGAGTGTAGGTATATCAAAGATGTTATCTTTAAAGTTTTTTAACAAATAGAAACTGGGAATTATTTCCTTCCGAAGGTTACTTTATATTATATTCAACATTTTTTATTTTTTCGAATTTATTCTATGAGTAAATTTCAGTTATGTATTTTATAAAGCTTTTTTGTAATAGTTCTATTCCTTAAATTTTTCAGAAATGACTATTATATTGTCTGGTAGTGTGTAAAGTCATTTCTGAAAAATTGAAGGAATAGAACTATTACAAAAAAGCTTTATAAAATACATAACTAAAATTTACTCATAGAATAAATTCGAAAAAATAAAAAATTTTGAATTTAAAGTTTTTTAATATATTATTTACATTTTATAATGTATTAATAAAATAACTTTTTTTTTTCTTTTGAGCTCGAGGTCCTGGTTTTATTGTTAATTATTTTAAACAGACAAAAAAAATTAAATTAATTCTTATTATGTTGTCTCAACATCGTCTAATTATGAACTGAGCAGGACTTCGAGCTCAAAAGAAAAAAAAAAGTTATTTTATTAATATATCGAGCCCTAATAGCAAAAATGATGTAACCAACAAAAATAAAATTTTACAGGAGAAGGTTTTTTTAAATATTTTTTCTTCAAGTCTAAGAGTATCGTTTGCAATTGATTTTGCTCTTATTTCGTAACGGTACTTCCCAGGGATATAAGATTTTTAGAGATGATGCAAATGATCAAAAATTACCGATTTCATCAAAAAACAAAAATCTAAAATGTTGTTGGTTACATCATTTTTGCTATTAGGGCTCGATATTATTTACATGTTTACCTCATCTTTTGAATACACTTATTGTTTTTCCAATGTCACGAAAATAAAAAGTTTTCATTAATAAATACACTTGAAAGAATTGTTTTGGAAAGTAAATAATTTCGTTTGGATACTTTCATAATTATTACAGCATACTTGTGTTTATAAAACAAACTTGCAATTTTTTGCGCTAATGATTATTAAAATTTTTACATATTTAAATACCTTTAATTAAAATATTAAATAACGATTTGCATTGTTTTGAAAATTAGAGCCTTAAATGTGAAATTCCAAGTACATAGTATTATTATTAACACCCAGTAACAGCGACGTGAAGGGGGGCTATTTTGTAAATCCCTTTTCCTTGCGTTGGGACATTTTTCATGTATGTAAAATTTTTGGAATTTGCAAAAAGGTTTGCTGAAGTGTTTCACGAAATAAGGGAGCAAGTGCTTTCGTGTTGAATAATTTACAATACCGTTGTTAAATTTTCGAAACTTTTCCTCAAATACCAGAGCTATGATCAAAACTTAATATGTTCATTAAATTTCTAAAATATGTCATGCAGCAACAAAACTCCAATTGCTCATGAAATTCGCCGTCGTAAATGGACATGAATAGATAACGCACTTTCAAACGACATCTCAGACATAGCAAAGGCCAGCCTACGGTGGGACCCTAAATAAATAAAAATATTTAAAATACGAACATATTTTAATAAAAGAAGAAATTTTCAAATTGAAGAGTAGAGAGCCTCATACGGGACCTTTAGTCAATCATGGACTAATCATAAGAAAACTTTTAAAACAATATTTATTTCTAGTAATTGATTGGTGCGATTATTCAAGATTTGAGAAATTTCCTTTCTTAATTTGCTTTAAAATGTTTTGCGAGAGTATGACCTATAAGAAATCTTTAGGAAATCATGGACGTATTCCGTATAATGTTTTTTGTGACATTTTCACATTCACGTAAAACTAGTTTGTAACATATTTTATGAATATACCATTTCGAGCTTAAATTTTTTACGAGATAATTCCAATAATTTATCATTGATCCATATTTAATTTCGCAGATAAGATTGTATAAAATTATGGTTCTTGAATAATATAACACTAAGATGCTTCTACAAATATTTTCTGCATCAAATTTCACTAGGGGTCTTCGAAGACCAAAAACTCGTGTGTTGTATTTAAAACGAATTTTCGAAATTTCGGGCATTGAAATTTTTAATTTTTTTTAAAAAGGCGTTTGGTACAAGTCAAAAAAATATACTCAATGTACTTCTGAGCTAATTAAAAAAAGAATAATGCAGATGTCTTCAGCAGAATTGTATGGCGATTCTTTTCTTAGAATATATTAACCCTCTAACACTCGTTTTAAGTGGTAATATTTTAACTTCCACAAAAAAATATACTAAAACGGCACTTTAGAGGGTTAAAATGTTCTACGAATATTTTCTGCATCAAATTTCACTGGGGTCTTCTAAGACCAAAAATCATGCAATGTATTTAAAACGGATTTTCGAAATTCCGGGTCTTGAATTTTTCGAAAACCCGTTTTACGCACATTACACGATTTTTTGGTCTTTTAGGGCCCCTATTGAAATTTGATGCAGAAAATATTCTGAACAAATTTTAACCCTTAAAAGTGCTGTTTAAGTATACTTTTGTGTAAGAGTTGGGAAAAACGACAAAAATTACCTCTTAAAATGAGAGTTAGGGGGCTAATAAATTCTAAGAAAATAATCGCCAGACGATTCTACTGAAAGCAGCTGATATTATTTTTTAGCTCAGAAGTTCAATGAGTATATATATTTTTTTTTTTTTTTTACTCATACCAAACGCCTTTTTTAATAAATTCAAAAACTTTAGGGGCCCATATTTCGGGAACCCGAGCTAACGTTTCAAACCCCTTTGGCAGATTTGCTCTACTAGTAGTCTACTTTCATTTCGCGTTTGTTGCACTGTGTTTTTTAAAATTTTTAGGAATTTTTTACTTTAAATTTAGGCAAATTTAGAATCGATTTCCGATCGTCAGAGCTTTACTCAAAAAAAGGTTAGATTAGACGAGCAGCCCAGCCCGTATAAGTGTTGAACATATTAAATTTCATGAAATTTAAACTGTGTGGCCTAACACAGTCTTGTTGACATCACTTAATAATTAAGTTCCGACATTTTAGCCCCTAATAGTTACACAGGCCAACAAATTTTTAACCAATGGACTGGAGTGTACTTTTCGAAAGGTTGAGTTGCACCGAATCCGAAAACAGGGGTTTAAAACGTTATGTGAAGTTGTCGCGAAACCTGTTGAAATGGAGGAGTTTGATAGTCCCAGGATTTCAATATTTTCCTTATTTTGAAAGCCTGTATTATTTATAACTTTCATGTCCAATACTAATTAGAAATGAAATTAGTTAAAACATATTTTATTCCCAGATAACTAAAAAGATTTCGTTTGGTCGTTCGAGGCCAGTTATTAAGTTTTTTTTTTTTTTTTTTTATTCTATTACTTCATCAAAACTATACGTTTTTTATCTTAAATTCGAGTTTTTTTTAATTATTAAAAAAGCTTTTATTTCATTTTCAGTAATTTAAGCAATTTTCTTTAAAACACTTCCACAAAGTAATTTCAACCTAAATTTTAAATATTTTCAAATAACAAATATTTTGTATAAATTTTAATACATACTATGCAAAAATGTTAACCCTCATTTTTTGAGTGAACTTTTAAAAATGTTTTCTTCATAACTATAAAACAATTAAATATTTTTCCAAGACCTTCAGTGCTGGACGGACTGTGAAGGAAACGATAAAAAAAATTTTATAGGAAACGGCACTAAAATAAGTTCAGGTTATTTAAAAGAATCATAATTTTCATGAAGTTTGACAGTTTGAGTATTGAAATTTTTATTTATTTACAGATCGTATGACAAGTGGTCGTCATTTTATATCAGAGAACTATTTTAAATTCTAAACAAAAAACAAACATAATTTAATTAAAACAGACTAAAGTGCCCAAAAGTTCAAATAAAAGTAAAATTATTTAAATGATTCTTCCCTCATTTTGTATGTTTTTTAATCATCTTCAAGACTCTCTTCTCTGCTGGTCGCATGGATGGATGAATGGATCATCATTTCATTAATATACATTTTCAAAAAATAACTTAATAAACTAATCCAATCGAATCATAACAAAGGTGGAATGCAGTTTAATAAACATATGAAATCACGACATTTAAATTTTTTAACAATCATCTAATAATGAATAGAAGATCTCACTCGGCCTTTGTCACCTTTGAAATTCAAATTGTAAGAAATAAAAAAAAAACCGAAACACATTTACAAAAATAATGATGAATAATGACAGCGTGTGATGAGTGAGCGTATAATGTCATCTTAAAGTGTGGTGGATCCATTTAAATGCATTCATTCAATTTACACACATTCGTAGTGTTCACATTTAAATTCAAATAGACACATTCATGGAGTGGAAAAGTGTGGCATTTTGTGGGCGGCATATGGGGACATAAATCGTGCCATATTGTATTTACATTTGAATTTTTAGACCAGCTACATGTAACAGCAAGTGATTTTTTGAAAAAGACATCAGCTATGTAAATAAAAATACCAAAATAAATAAAAACCAGAAACAACAAATAGACATAAATTTTAAAAATATTAAATTATGTATTATGATTATTTTTAATACATTTTGTTTTGTGTTATTCTTTGCTTGATTTGAAATGAAAACTAAATAAAATGTTTGGCAAATCGTCTTTTATTGGGATGATATAAAAACGATCTGGTCTCAATAAAGATGGTAAAGTGTATGTTTATTAAAGTGAGCTTTTTTTGGAAATAAGTCTTTCTATATTTTCAAAAAACTGTCATTTTGTATGCCTCTAGGAACACAACACTCCCTACAGTACTTGCAACAGGCAGATCGAGCTCTTAGAATAAAAAGCTTCCATGTAACTTTATATGAGTATCTTGAAAAACATGATCAAAGCATTCAGCCCTTTACTGCGGTTATAGCTTTTTTAAGTTTATTCCTAAATATTCGTAATGTCACAGATCGGAAGTGAACTTAAGTTTTTATTTTTAAGTTTTTGTGTTTATAAAAAATTCACTGTGAGTTTGGATATGCTTTTTTATATATATGTTGTTGTTATTTATTTGTTTGTAATTATGATGTAATCATGTTTTATTGTTCTTGAATTTAAGGAAAAGAAATCCCTGATGATGATCTTCAAAGAAGATCGAAATATTGGAAATAAATAAAAAAGGAATTTTTATTTACAAAAATACACTGGCCTCGAGCTTGACTAATTTTTTACTTATTTAAAATACGAAAGGTCGAATAAGAATAACTTTGATTTTATTCCAAATGTTATTGTACATTTAAAAACGATAAGCAAAAGGTAATTTTGCTATAACTCCCTGAAAAATCGTACAAACTAATTGAAACATGGGTACTTTTGAACATGAAAATCTCAAAGGAGCTATTAACTAAAATTAAGCTTAAGTCAACTTAAGCACTTTTTACTATTAACACAGATGTTCTTAAATGCAACAATGTTAAAAGTCAAAAATCTCAAATTTTGACTTAATAAAACTAAAGCATAGTAAATCTTATGAAAATATTGAATATATTTCTTATGAAGATGTTGTAATCTCAACTCTTGAGAGGAGAATAACATTTTCTTTTTCCATTATGTTGTGTGTTAAATGAGCGTTCGATATGAAAGGATAAATTGAACTCTGTATTAAAAATAAATCAATACATAGTAAATTAAACAATGTAAAATTCATTAATTTTTCTCAAAGTCTGAGAAGACTCTTAGCATTCTCGGTTAGTTGACCTTCTAGAGTATTAAAACCAAGTTTTTTCTTATCAATTTTCGCTAGTACTTTAATTTTTAGATATCAAATGGCACTGCTTGTGAAAATTGTAGCGCAACGCAGTTGGAACCATTTTTAATTGAAAACTGCATTGTAACCGAATGTTAGTTTTAACTCTTTTATTCCAAGACAACACAGGTCGTACGACCCTACAGCCGGTACAGGTAACCTCAATTTTTATAAAACTTGTACCATTTACTAATTAAAGTAAACTAGATGACCCTTGCGACTATTTCGCACCGTAATATCATTCATTAAATTTGATCCGGTGGTATGGGAGATATTTGCAACCGACAAAAAAAAGTGCTTTAGAAATAATATATATGATTTTTTATCAAAAATAATTATATATAAATTACGTATAGATATTAAAGATAATAAAATGCACTTTAATACAAGTTTTTGGCAAGTTCCAGACATTAAAAACTTACCATAAATATGTTTTGAATAGTAGGCATGAAATGCTTTTGTTTAATGTTTTGTTAAACTGTTCTAAAAACATTTCAAACAAAACGGAAACAAAATTTGACAGCAAGTGAACAGACAAAAGTTCAACTTTGCTATAAACAGTTTTAAAATATAATCAATTCAATATTTTGTAGTTTATTCTTTCTTTAAAAACAGGAAAACCCAAAACTAAACACTACTTATTGTATTCTTTACCATACCAAAGGACCCTTTTATGCAAGTTTAACTTACCTGAAGCTCAACTCACTTACACATCACTGGTACCCGTCCTCCTCCTTTTTTGAAACCACAAACAAAGTCACCTAAAGTCTTGTTATGATAATATTTTACCATAATCGTCATCACGTTGATAGTTGCGTGGCGCTGTGGCTGGTCTTGTGCCAGTGCCGGCATAATGCCATCCCGTTGCGTGTGTCTTTGGGCCTGTTGTTGTCTCGTCTGTTCATTTAGTGACTATCAGATGTGTAAGTGCAACTAGTAGTTTGTATGTATATTTTTAGTTTATTTATTTTTTTGTTGTTGTTGACTACTACTTGTTGTATCTGTTGATTAGTTGCAAAATGGTCTGTGACACAATGTGACATAATGAAGAAAAATCTTCATCTCTTTGTACATCATATCTACAACTTACATACACGACTCATACTTGTCACACATACACACTCACACACACACTCATGCGCACACGCAACAAAAACTACTTGTCTATGGAAGTTATTCATACAAGTATTTCAATAAAAGTATCCAAAAGATACTCCAGCAATGCACATTTATGCTTAGTTAGCTAAACTTATTTACAAGTTTGTTTATTTAACTTTTTATTAACTCTAGCTGACATTTGTTTAGGAATAGTCCAAAAAAAAGCTTTTGATATTTATCAGTAAAAAAAATTAACACACAATTTTATTTAAAGTTATTATTTAAAACTGAAAAAAACTAATAATAACATGTCACATAAATTGTTGGTGACTTAATTTGAATTAATAAGTTTTAATTTTAAATTGATTTAACGGCTTAATGACAATTTCAAATAAACTGAAGTTTTTATGACTTAAGTTAGATAGTGTTAAATAATTATTTTGTTAATCAAGTTTGAGACGTATCTAAATTATGAGTTGAGTGCTGCTGATGACGGTTTAAAATTAATATTTAAATTGAGTTTTATTTTGTGGAATTGGAACTTAGGATTTGTCACCAAATCACTATTGATTTAACTAGAAACTTTATTTGTCATGAAATTTCAATGTCAAGGAAAGATCTAACTAAGTATTTAAATGCTTTAAAAAAACGCTTTTGTTTGTAATCTACTAAATCCAAACTAAGATAAAAAAATTTAACAAAATTATAAATCATAAAATTAAAGTTTTTATTGATAACTTGAACAGAACTATAATTCCGACTACAAAAAAAATTAAAGAGGCTCAAAAGAGATCAAGTTCAACACAAGATTTAAATTAATTTTTGATTTACCTTGGTCCAATTTTTA
Organism: Pollenia angustigena; assembly: GCA_930367215.1. Lineage (NCBI taxonomy): Eukaryota > Metazoa > Arthropoda > Insecta > Diptera > Polleniidae > Pollenia > Pollenia angustigena. The sequence goes on along the minus strand of OV884057.1, from coordinate 5,213,524 downwards.
CTATAATCCCTTTTACTTTTTGTTTTAATTTTATGTCTTCTCAAAAATTATTGTTGTTGAATTAATAACTAGATTATAGTTAACTTTGTAAGGAATACTTTAAAGAAGAAGAAACAAATTTTAAATTTAATTAAAAACAAGTGAAATTGTTTTATATTTAAAACCCTCTATCGAGAGTTCGAGTTTTTCAGCATTGGGCTTTATATGGGATCTATAAATTATAAGCCAATCTATAAAAAATCTGAATTCACAGCCAAATTTAAATAAAACTTAATGTTTCAAAAATAGCATCAGGCCTATTAAAATAATTTGCAGACCTACAGTTAATTATGGATTGTTCATCATAAAAATCGGAAAAACGATTTCAATTATTAAAAAAACTTATGCTAGACCTACTTTCAATACAATTTGTTCAGATTTGAATGCTTCTTAAATTGTTTATCGAAAAGCCGCTTTATATGGGACCTACTGCAAATTTTAGAACGATTATCATAAAAAAAAAATTACATGTTGCTATTTCTAGCAGTATAATGCTAAATTGGACCAAATTTTACCCCAATATCTATATGTACACCAATACCCCGGTTTGCGTCGTTTTCGAAATTGCGTCCTTTTAAAATTTCTGTGTTTTCGAAGTTGGGTCGTTTTAGTTTCACTTTGCGTCGCATGGCTTCGAAATTGCGTCGTTTTTGTTTCACTTTGCGTTGCATGGCTTCGAAGTTGCGTCGCTAGTTCTTCATTTTGCGTCGTTAATATAAAAATGTTTGTACAAAGCTTAAACAGAAAAAGGGGATTTCCCGTTGAAGTTTAATGCAAATATGTATGTGACGGATGTCTGCTGATTGCAACTGGTTTCAAATAGCATTTGCAGGAACGAGTCAAAAAAAGCAAATAAGCTTAGAACAAAACTGGGTATTTTGACGCATTCTAAATCACAGGAAAAGGCTGTTGATATTGAAAAAACTTTAAACTAACCCCTTATAAAATAAAATCCATTTGCTGTTCCATTTACGCTGATAAAATTAGGAAATTTGTTGAAACAAGAACATCGTTACAACATAATCCGGTTACAAAAATAAGAAAAAATGGAGCCACTTCTTACTATTTGGATTGAAGATCAAAATCAGCGATGAATGCCCTAAAAAACAAAAGATTATTAAACAAATTTTTTAAAATTATCCGTTATAAAGTCTATCAAATCAAAAGTAACCGAAAATCAATACAAATTTATGGAAAATCCTGCTTCGGTTTGTGTCGTTTCGGTCCCAATTAGCGATGCAAACCGGGGAATTGGTGTATTTGAAACGGCTTAAGTCATATTTAAATGATTTCCCAGAGTGGGCTTTATAGGGGGCCTTTGCTAAATTAAAGACCGCTTCTTCACGAAATTTGGCAAAGTGATTTCCAACCTTATCAAACTATGACAGGCCAAATTTTAGTAAAATAGCATTATTTTCCGAGAGGGGCTTTATATGAGACTTATAGACCGTCCTTCACAAAATTTTTTAGTATCTTTTTCTTTGGTATAAAATTAATCTGTTCAAAATTTATCGGGAATTGGATTATTCTTTCACAAATTTATGCAAGGTTTTGTAACAAATATATACATTTTTTAGGAATGTTATTTCACATTTAGGCTTAGCTGTCTTTTTAAACGGAACGAATTATTGACTAAGTAAAACTTGAAAAAAGAAAATTTTGCGAGATTCTCGTCCAAGCCAAAAACTTCTTATTCTTTAAGCAAAATCTTTTTTTATTTAAGAACATTTTACTAAATACGAACAAAATAATTTAAAATCAAGAAATTATTTTTAGATATTGGATTTTCTTGTTTTACGAAACGAAATGAATTTCATTAGAAAATAAACCATTTTTCCGTATACTGAACCGATAATTCCGGATTTCAAGCCCAAACTGCTTTAGGATACTTTACTCTATTAGTAGGGTATTCATTTAATCGGGCTTTTACTTTAATCGGTTAATCGCTCAATTAATTAACCGATGTTTTGGCTTAACCGTCTAATTTTGTTATTGATCGGTAAACCGATTAATAAAGTTTTTTTATAATTTAAATTTTTTAATATTTTTTTTTTATTTGGATTTTATAAGTAAGAAAACAACACCTAACAAACATAACCAGCGTTACCGTTGGTGCCACTAAAGTGGCATTGTGCCACTTTTTCGACTGCTTGGATACTATTTGGCCACTTTTACGAAATGCACCCAATTGTGGTACTTTTTGTGATTCTTGCCACTTTTTTGATACTTTTTCCGTTAGGAAAAGATACTTTTTTTCTTTCTGTTTTATTATTACTCCCAGCTTTAATATAAGTAAAACTGTGTTAATATATTAATATCATGCGTGGTTAGCAGAAAATCGGTTGAATAAACTTTCTATTTACCTGTGTTATTTATTATGAATAAGGGGGTAAAGATATCTCGCATATATGTATATATTGTTCGTGAAGCAAAAACCGAACTGTGGTGTACCGTTTTTGAGTTTTAGAGTATAAAGATATTATAACTGACCCAGACGCATTTATACTTGAATTTAAACTTCTAGAGAGTAAAGTAAATAACGCGAATTATGAACACTTATTTAAAATTTCGAATGCTGAAGATTTTTGGCGTGAAATTGGAACATTGAAAAATAGATTTGATGAGTATACCTGTATATATATTTAAACTTGTACAAAATGATCTCTCAAATTTTTGAATTGTCAGACAATAGTGCTTCTGCTGAGCGTGTTTTAACTAAGCTAGCTTTAATCAAAGTTTAATAAAGTAACAAATAAGTTAAAAGAAAATACTTGCGAATCCATGCTTTTATCTTTAATTTTGTTAGATACTAGCCTTGAAGATTGGGTTTCAAGTGAAGACACTTTGTATGAACTGACGATTAATAAATAAAACAAGACGACATTGAAAACGTTTATTTATCCATTCCAACTGATTCTTATATTTTTTGGAATGCTATAGCCGTATGAGCGCAGTTTTCTCCCATCACGTCACATTTATCAGATACAGTTATTTTCGGTTAATTGAGTCCCGCTTAATTGAGTTTCCCGTTTTATTGCACTTAAAATCATGTAACTAAATCATTCAGTTTAACTGTCTTTGTAAAAATACCCGTTTAATTGAGTTCCGTTTAATTGCGCTACCCGCTTAATTATTTCGCAAAATAAGACCGCATTGCGAAAAACAAGAGCAATTGTTTCGGTTAATTGTTTCCGTCTACTTAATGTGTTTCTGCTGCACAAACGTAAAAAAATTATTTTGCGGCAAGAAAGATTGTACGATAATCGTTCCTGATTTTTATTTTGTATTAAAAAACCTAAACCATTTTTTTAACTTATTAAATAAAGAAATGAGTTTTTTTTCTATCTACACATGGGTGTTTCGCTTTAATGCACATCTTGCTCAATTAAGCGATTTGCGTTTTAATACATACGTCTATTGTAAAACGATCAATTGTTTTTAGTGTATATAATTAATATACAATGTATTTTGTTATGTTTTTATACCACTTAAAATTATAATATATAGAAAAAATACATAATGTGGTGTACTTATTTTAATTTTAAAAGATGTGCCCATTTTTTTTTAAATCCTCTTTTTGGTGCCACTTTTTTTGTAGATATCCTCTTTTTTGGTACTTTGGTACTAAAATATCCGACGGTAACACTGAACATAACAGTTCTTTTTTAATTTTTTTATTGAGCCTTTGCTGCAATAGAGTCATATCTCAACTTTGAATTTTCTAGCACCTTCAAATTTAAATCTTCCCTCTAGAGTTGAGTATATAAAATATGTGTATGAAATTTTTACACAATATGAAGAAACTATATTCCACTGGGAATTTGGATTTTTAAGTTATGACTCTATTGCAGCAAGGCTCGATATTATGCATTCATTAGAGCCCGGTTTTAATTTTTTTAACTCTAATTGTTTCGATTTACTCTGTTAAAGGATTGTTTGTGTTACTATCTAGAGTTTCTTCTGTTGTCAGGTCATCAACTGACTAATCCTGGCAAAGCTGAGCAACGAACATTCTGCAAAAAATATCATTTCCGAATTCCTTAGTTTCTGTTTTTGTACTGCATTTTAAGAATGACTTGCTAGAAGAAAAAATTTTGTATGAAAAAATATTTTCTTAACACATATTGTACCTTTTGTATATGAGAAAAAACAAATAATTAAAAACACAAAAATACATTAGAATACTTGAAAAAATTTTAAATTTTGATACATCGGCTAATCGACTGAAATTAACCGTTTTAATCGTTAATCGAAAATAGCCGATTAACGGTTAACCGAATGAATACCCTAACTATACAAGTAATACGTGTTTTGAGAAAAATACAATTCTGTTATTTTTAGTTGTTATGGTTTTTTTTGAAAACTTTTCAAACAATAATTAGATTAGGGATGAATTTTTGTCAAGATACGCAAGACTTGTGTAATAGTGTAAATAACCCTCGGAAAAACAACTCGGAACAATTTGATACTTAAATGGTTCATTTTTGTTAACTTTTTGAAAGAACGTGAACTCTAACAGGCAGAAGAACATATTTAACGATGTAATGAACTAAAATTGTAAAAATCTTAAAACGTACCAAATAAGGCGAGGTAGTACGTACCACGGTACCAACAATGTTTTAAATATAAAAAAGTTAAATTATATTACGATTTCTATTCCTGTACCAAAATGAAAAGTAAAACTCAAAAAAAAATTTGTATTTTCTGAGCAAAAAAAAACCCAAAAAAATAATCATTTCAAAGTAATCTTTTAAAATAAATATTATTATCGTTTAATCGCAGCTTTTTTTAATAATTTTCTTTTTTTCAATTTAAATGATTTTTGACATGCCTGACACTTTACAATAAAACTTAATTAAATAACGATTAAATTTAATGGAAAATCACAAAAAAAAATCTTAAATGGCTTTTAATTAAGTGCCAAAAAATCAACATTTTCTTCACCTATGTAAGTAGGTACATGTTTGCCTTTTAAATTTTATTGAAAATAAAAAATTCATTAAATAATTTAGTAAGTTGATTTGATATTGACCGGATCAAATAAAAAGAAGACGACAGACAATATTTTAATCAAATTAAAAACCGATTAAAATAAAACAACTTAATTAAATAGACTTTCAAATCGTGTTTATTGATACATATATTTTTTATTATAAATAACTAAATATTATTTTCGTTTTGTTTTACTTTATTAAATCATTAAAACTAAAAATATAAATTAATCTATTAACTAACACTATCAATAACACCATCAAAACATTTTAACTTCAAGTACCAATACATGCATACTAAAGATCTCAAATTTATATGCATGTAAATTGTTGTTTTTGTTTTGTTTTTTTAATAAATAAGAAACTGTTTTTGTTTTTTTTTTCATTTTGTTCTGCTTAAATTGATTGATTAAAAATAAAGATGTAGTAGTGTGTAATGATGTAAACAAAAAAACTATAAAACAAGGAGAGAGTGTTTGTTGTAAAGTGAGCGAGAGAGGTAGCCAAAGTTTTTAAGAACCTAGCGGAAAAATGTAATCAATAGGAATCGAGAATGTATTACACATCTTGTATAATGTTTGATTCCAGAATTTCAGAACTCCAGCAGCCATATTCTGTAATTCGCTAAAGCTAAATCTCTATCGCTAAAAATCTAAAACATTGGTTTATCGGTTTTTAGCTACGAATGCAATTCTGTAACGTGCATTGCTAAATTTGGCAATGCCATATAAATTTAATTCGCCGCGATTTTAGCTTTAAATGTCATCGCTAAAATTTTTCAATTTTGTGTTCTCTAAGGCATTTTAGCGATCGAGATTTAGCGTTAGCTAAGAGAATTACAGAATACGGCTGCTCTGGATTGTAATAAATTATTTTAATGTATCCTGCTAATGGATTAAAAAATGCATCCTTTATAATAAGTTATTTTATTTAAACATTCATGATAAGGATGAATAAATTCTATAATTCCTTATTTTTAACAATTCATTCCTTGTTCTGCAAGGTAGGAATATACGTGGTAATCAATGCATAATTATTGTGTCAGATAAAATTACCTTCTCAATTCCAATGAATGCATTATTATTCTTTTGGAAATACATAAGAACTTATTTTTTTAGTTATTTATTTAATCAATTTCTTATTTTCCTGCTTGGAATTGTTTAAGCAAGTAATGTTGCCAGAAAAGTTTTGGCTCGTCCCCAATTTGAAGTTTGATGTCCCTTAAAATCCCCATCTCAAAATCGAAATCGTAAATTTTGTCCCCAAATTTTAAGTTATCTAAAAAGACATTAGCTTTGAACTGTAAATTTAATTTATTAACTTTTCTTTGAAAAAAAAAACAAGTAAAATATCTATATACGGCTGCGCCAAATCTTTGATACTCTCCACCAAGAGCTTAAATGTTTACAAGTGGACTTTATATGGGATCTATGCACCGATCATAGCTTAATTCTGTAGATTTCTAGTATTAAAAACAAACTTAATTGGACCAAATTTAATGAAATTCATTTATGGGACTTAAGAATTAAACTGTTTGTCAGAGGACACTTAGAGACATAACCAGTTTTTCTTTGATACTTATTCATTTCTTCATTTAATCGACCTATTTGCTGAGGGATAAGGTTAGCAGCTACGTTATGTATGACGTACGTGAGACAGTGACACATGGTAACTCAACGGGACTATGCTTGATTGCGGCTGCTAATGGAACCTAACCTAATTTAATTTATTATCGTTTTAGGATTTTTAAGTGCTTTTCGAAAAGCAGCTGTATATGGCAAATTGTGAATCGATTATCATAAAATTCATTAGTCTGACTTTCTCTTGATCACACAAAACTTAATTTACGCAAAGTTACCACAGTATAGATATTTGTCACTGTTTTTTAAGTAAGTTCTTCACGAAATTTGGAGATTTCTGATTTTATGAAACGAATTACTTCGAACTTTACACCCATGTATTGAAAATCGCATATTGCTAAGAAACGTTGGTAATTTTTTTTATATACAATTTTTGTGATAATAATAAACATAAATAAACTGCCTATTTCACGATGTCGCTTGAACGCTTTCGTTTGCACAAATAACATGTAAAACAAAAACAAACTTTGAGAATTTGTTTTTGTTTAACATGTAATTTGTGCGAACGAAAACGTGCGAGTGACATCGTAAAATGGGCAGAAAGTTTTTTATGTATCCCAAAATTTGCAAAAAAAAATCCCTAAATATCTTTCAAGAAAATCTGTCCCCTAATTATGTCCAAATCCCCAATTTGGGCATAAATAAACTCGTCTGGCAGCACTGTATGCAAGCAATAGAGTTAATTAACTCGCTTTCATTTTTAACTGTTAATGATCATTAAACTGTGTTAAGCATATAAAATACACATGATTAGTTGGTAATGATTATGAGCATTTAGTTTTCTGTTGTTACGACAATTATGACTTTTGGAGATTAGCAAGTTCAATAGAGTCACCACAACTAAAAAGAAATAAAAAAAGTTTAACAGAAATCAATAAAAATTAAGATAAATAATTAAAATTTTTTTTGATATGATAATGATAATGTTTTTGGAAATAATATTTCATTAAATTAACAAAACGGTTAATTATTGTTAGCACTTTTATGAGTATTTACCACAATGTGACTGTGTGAAATTACAACATTTTTGAAAGACATATTAACAATTATTGTTGGTATTTGGTAATGTAATTATAAAGATGTAATGATGTTGTTGCTGAAGAAAAACCCAATTAAAAATTAAAAAAAAAATCATTGATTACATAAAAAAAAATATTTATTGTTAGCTCAAGGTTAGCTTAGGGTTTGAATGTAGAATTGTAGTTTTTTAATTAAAATATGTTTAATACATATTTTCCATTTAACTTACTTTAAACATATCATGGCTGAAGTTTCACTATCTCTTTGTTGTTTTTCCATTTTTGTTGCATTATTTACTTTATTGCCATTATTTTCCTGAACTGTTGTGGAATTTGTTGTGGGTATTTTGCCACTGCCTCCATTAATGTTTAGTAAATGTTTTGGCAATTGACCCGAAGAATCTCCACGTTGATAGAGAGAGGTGTGACGATTACTAATGGTGGACTGAAAAAAATTTTACACTTTATTAAAGTTGCAAAAATTGTAAAATCAAAAAAACAACTCGGTCTTTACAGCTTTAATTTCATCAAACCTGAAAAAACATTGACTTCCTATTTATTTAAAGGTGTTTCCAGTATTTTTTATTGAAAATAACAAAACTGATCAAATGTTGGCCTACTAATCATATTAGAAATTTTAACAATTTTAAAACGCCATAATATTAAAACGTTAGCGATTTTGCATCATATAGGTAATAGCAAAAGAAATGCATTTTGCTCAATTTATAACAATTAAAACTAAAAAATCCATCAAGAAAGTTTGACTTAAGCCGGACGCGATCAATCGACCGACCTAGCAATCTGCCAAAAAAAAAGGCTAATATAAGACAGAGTAGTTGTCCGAAAAAGTAAGAATATAATGCTGCATGAAGACAAATAAGTATCGTGTGTATATACGCACTTGTAATAAAAGTGAATATCACTGCGACCCCGTGAGTCTACTAAAACACATGACTGCCTGATAAATAATACCAACCAACTCTAGTCAGTTACAATTTTGAATCAGTCAATATAAGCACAAGCGCCATATTCAAATATTTAAATAACATAATACCAGTACAAAAAATCTGAAATTATTAAAACTAAAAATCTTGCTTTACAATAACTTACCGTATTATTATGACTTATACGTCCACGTATATTAAAAGCCCCATAGACTATAGGATTCATACAAGAATTGGTGCAGGCAAAGATAAACAAGCCCTTGCGTATCAGAGAACTGACCTCATTAATTGAAGATTTGTCAATCCAATACCACATACAAATTATATAATACGGAGTCCAGCATATTATAAAAACTATAACAATGGTAATTGTCATTTTTAAAGTTCTCTTTTTGGCACGACTCAAAACATCATCATTGGAACGACGAAAACGTTCTAAATACAAAAAAATAAAAATATGTCAAATATTTCACCCAATACTTGTAGAAAAATACCACACACACGTACACCCTAAAAGAAATACAAGGAATTTCACTTCCGAACTTGATGTGTAGTGTTTGGAAAACTCTCTTGTGTGGTTTTGGAGTGTACCGTGGGGACTTTATAAATAAAACAAGTAATATTTCCATATTCGGCTATGGCGAATCTTTAATACCCTTCACCGAGAGTTCGAATATTTCTTTATTCGAATATTAACCTAACATTATTATATAATTCGTTGCCTATTTAATAAAAATATGATTTGTTTAAAAAATATTACTAGACATTTTAAAGTGATTTTCAGGACGGGATTTTATATTGGAACTACCGTAAATTATAGATTGTACATCACAAAATCTGTAAAGTGTTAGAAAAACCTGAGCTGGACCAAATCTCAATACAGCAATAAAAATTTTTTGAAGCCCTTTGCTCCTTATAGGATCAATGGGAACATATATTTATATATACTAGTGTCTGCCTAATGGTCAAAATTCGACCATAAAATCTAACAAAGTATATATGAATTTACATGTTTTGAGCATTTATTTTTTTTGGTCTTAGTGGATCGATTTGGCGAGGGACCAACCTCCGGTTCATATTTTATCTTCTACGTGAGTTAGTTAAATTTTTAAGTTCAATATAAAAAATATAAATTGAGAAACCAAAAAATATCAAAAAGTCTCCTTTATAGATTGTCATCCCTTCAGAACATTGCATTTTTAATTTTATGTTTATATGTCTAATATAAACGAAATTTTACCAAAGTACCAGATTTTTTTTTCTATTTATTTAGTTATTGAATCTTCATATATTAAATATGAACTAACAATTATTAATCAAATCTTAACCTAATACGTTATTTTATGTCCTGCCAGTGCCAGACAAAACTTTTCTTCATCACGGGTTCTGTTCACTTATATACATAGGTGTTTATCGCTCATCTAATTGGGTAAGTGCTGCAGTGTCTCTTCTTCTTAAAGTACCAGATGTTGAGCAAAAAGTAACAAAAAGCTCCCCTTACATGTTCTTACTCGCCCAATTTAATGTATAATTTTATCTTTATGGGTCGAATATTAACGAAAATTCAAAAAGTTCCAAATGAATAATAAAAAGTACCAACGTTTGTCATCTTATAGGTTCTCACTCACTCAGGACATGCACCTATATTATGTTTCTAGGTTCAATATTATAGAAAATTCAAAAATTATCACATGCAGCACGGAAAAGTAAAAGAAAGAAATTAAATTTCCAGTATTTTTTCTTTTTTATACTTTTTTCTCCCCATAGAGGTTCGGTTGACCAACAAAGGAAGAAAGCGATTTATACATAAGAAATATTCGAAAACCGATTTCTGAAAAATGTCGAATAATCGATCACCCTAATTTTTTTTGTTATTATTATTTGATAATTGAAAATAAATTTTAATTTATTTATTTTGCATCTGTGTTAGTAGCAATTTTGAACGCTTATAACTCTGATATTATTGAACAGATTTTAATAAAATATACATTGTGCACTTCTTTGAGTAAATACCTCTCAAATGGTGTATATTTTGTTCAAATCGGTTGACATACAGAGGAGGAAAGTGTTCTTAACTGTTTTGCCTTAGCCGATTTATATATAGACCCAGCGGTAACTAGAATGAGTAAAGAGGCCTAATAGAAGGCCTTATTTAGCAGTCACAAGCAGTCAGAAGCCTTTCTCGCCGCATTCCATACTTATTTATTTTTTACACAGGTTGTCATTGGGCGCAAGGCCTTCCACACTTCCTTTAAAAACAACCTTTATCCCTTCCCAAAGAAGGGAGTAAGGAAGGTCACTAAAAATAAAAAGTAAATAAAACTGAACACCTTCCTTTCTCCCTTCTCAAAGAAGGGAGTAGCGAATGTGCACTGAATATTTCAGAAGCTCTTTTAAAAAGAAGTTTATGCCTTCTAGAAGGCATACTTCTGAAGGCAGGATATCATGCGAAGCGAATCTTTTAGAAAGGAGTATAGAGGCCTTCAAAAAGGCCTGCCACTTGCGGTCCTTTCAATATTTACCGCTGGGGATAATACAATTTTTATAGATCTTAATGCTTCGTAAATTGCTTATGACCTTTGACCTTTCTTATATATGGTCCGATTATCCCAAAATTACATGGTGTCATTTCTAGGACAGATCTTCACAAAATTTCACAAAGTGGCAGTCCAATATTTACTTTAAAGTCTTTTCCGAGAGTTGACTTTTTTATGTGGTTTAGGGTAAATAAAACGAATTTGTTCCTAATCCTATATCAATTATTATTTTTTAGGGAGGTTATTCCACATTTGGGTACAAATTCTGTTTCCTACTTAACCAAACTTCTTAAGAGAACTAGAAAGAGTTCGACTTTTTGTTCTTTTCTGTTGAGTCTTTCGAAAGTGAGTGTATTTTCAACAGACGAAAGCGACTTAGAACTGCTCAAGAGCCCAGAATAACGTTATGGGGTCTTCGATGTATTTTAGGAAAGTTTCACATGGAATGACAAACTTAGTATACTCTCATTTACCACTGGTTGTTGAGGGTATAACTAATAAAAAAAATGTATACTGTACTTACCAATACCTTTAACTATACGCAGACTTTTGCGATAAATTTCCAAGTAGATCGCTCCATAGCAATAGATAAAAGTGATCAGTGGACAGGCATACATGGCACACATGTTAGCAATGTTATAAAACAATTTGTGAAATTCACTGGCAAATGAATGAAATGAAACACATTGATAATAGCCTTTAACTTTCGGATGTTCTTCCAAGTGGAATATATAAGCCTGCAATAGACAAAAAAGAATAACAGCTAATGACTTGGAACTTGCCACTACAGAAGAAACACTGACCCAAAACATGCAACTAGCCCACATGTCAATAAAACACACACGCATTTCGACTAAAAAAAAGAGTACATACCTGTGGCAAACTACATAGTATGGAGCTACACCAGGCTATAATTAACATAATGCGTCCACGATTTGTGGAGAGCTTCAAAGGTTTGATAATAGCATAATATCTGCAAAATAGATAAAAGAAAACGGAAGAAATTGGTTAAACAAATTAAATCCACAAAAATGCACTCAATTAAAACTTTTCTTACAGAGAAAGACTAGAGGGGAAGGCTTTAATCTTCCGCACATTTAAATCTCAAAAAATTGTTAAATTTATTGGAAACTCTTCTTTTCTAACTCTTCTCTATGACTTTTCTATCCCTCTGTCTCTCATATACTAATTTTTTTTGTCCTTATGTATAAGTGAGTATATTGATTTCATTTTAACTTACCTGTCTATTGATATGCATACCAACACGAAACTTGATAGGTATAGACCGAATACTCTAAAGAAACTCATAAGACGACATACAAAATCTGTCGATTTCCATTGTACTGTATAGGCCCACGCAATCTCCAGCGGCATCAGTAGAAACGTCACCATTAGATCAGCTATCGCCAAATGCATTAACATTATGTCAATCCGCGATGGACCACGTAAACGACGTTTGGTTAAAAGATACAACACGGTTGAGTTGCCAATTGCTGAGATCACAAACAGAAAACTGAAATGTAAAAAAGTGTAAGAAAATAAAGAAATATTACGTCATACAAATAAAAATGTAGACAGGAATAAAAATAGATAGACAGAAAGATAGAGATTTGACTGGTTTATTAAGGTGCCAATATGGATTATTTAGGAAGATTTATTTTTGGACAGCCAAGCTTGAAAAAAAGCACACACTAATAAAAACGTTTCTTACAACTTAAAACAAGCTAAAAAAGTTTAAATAAAAATGTTACTGGCGAAATATCGCTTTACAACTTGCAAGCTACATTAGCGTCGATCACAAAATGATTAGTGTAATATATTTTTTTGTTTTTCTTTATTTTAGTTCGCTTGGGAACGTAGGGCTCCTACAAGAGAATTCTATTTCAAATTCTATTATTACATACATTCATACAAATATGTTATCATAATAACACCAAAATTATATCTTGTTGATGTATTTATTGTCTTCTTCGCCAGGTATTTGTCGGACAACCAGGGTGTCGGCTGCCATTGGGATTTCAGTCTAATGATGCTGTAATGAGGCTTCTGCAAAATATATCCTATCCATTTCCTCTTCCTTCTTGTTATTTGCCGGATTTGGGGCTCCTCGTTTGGTGGCCTCCAGATATCTGCGTTTGTGGAGGTATTTATGTACGAAAATCTGTAAATAATCCATATAGTAGGGTGGATTTCACACACGAGCTAAATATTCTGTTCAATCGACCAAATGCTGAGCGTACTTTGTTTAATCTGTTTCCTATGTCCGCAGAGAAAAAACATGGTTGAAATATGGTTAAAAACATATTATGGTCCCCGCAATGGCAACAAAGAAACTATGTATTATGATTTTTAATGTTTTTATTGACGATTTGTAACATTTTCTTAACATTTAACAATAAAATGTTTAGCTTCCTTGAAACTTCAAATATGTTTGAATTTACCAATATAATGTTTTAATAAAATCTGTCTACAAATATACACTTTAATAGATTAAGGTTACATAAACCATGTTATTGTCACCGATAACCATATTATGGTTAAGTCAACAATCTGCAGTAGTTGAATGCTTTTCAATTACTTGTTTGGTTTGCTTAAAATTCTTACATTCTTTTTCTTTTAGTTATTGATTTAAATACATAAATTTACGTAGTAATACAAACCAGAAAAAGAAAGAGTGCTGGACAGGAAAATGAAATAAAGGATAGTTAAGGTAGTTGGAACATAACATGTAGGGAATAAAAAACGAAATTAAATTATAACTTGATTTGTTAATGCAGTAAAAAAACTTCAGCGGCACTCCCTTTGCCCATATTGCTGACCAAAAAGAATCGAAGGCTTTTTAGGGGAGATCTCCACTACACCGATTGTTCTATTATAATTCGTAGGGTATTTTCCTGGTCGACGCAATTTCGATTTGGCCTGATTCCTGCTTGTTCGTCTTGAAGTGCTTCCTCTATGCATTGGAGTCTTATATTTATAATTGTAGCAATGACTTTGAATACTGTATTTAGTAGGGTGCAGTTTTGTGGTAGCCCCATTTGCACACCTATTCCACGTTTCATATACAAATCGGTACATAAATTCAGCTGACGCGATGGGGTTTGATTGAAGGAGCTCTGGAGGTATGCGCTCTTCGCCTGGAGCTTTGTTTTTCTTCAGTTTAAAAATGGTACTAGCAATTTCTTCAATACTCGGTTGCTCTATTGATATTGTAATACATATATGTATGTACTTATTAAACATGTTTATTACTAGTCGAATTAATATTTTTAAAATTTTAAATAAAATAAAATTCAACATAAACCTCAGTTTTTGAAATTACAACTGCCACGATTTAAAATTAAATAAAAACTCAGATAAAGTGCATCAAAGGTGAATAAAAATAATTTATGTTTTATAAAACCAAATTGTAAAATTTAGTTGTTTTAATTATTTTCGAAATTATAGCTTTTTAAATAAATCAATGTTTCTCCGATATAATTTTTCTAATTTTAAATAAATCAAGACCTTATTAGAAGACTTGAACCTCATAAATAATTTAAATTAAATTATAATTTGTTGCAATTATAAATTTACCGAATAAAACTAACATAAATATTTTTAGCCCGTTCAGATGAAAGTATGTGTCGTGAATTTCACACTTATAGACTACACAGAAAACATTCTTGTCAATTTTTTTTTCAATTAAACCATTAAGCAAAAATAAAATTAGTTTAATTGAAAACTTAATCAAGTGAACTAGACGCTTACTTATATCAACAACATTACTGGAAAAATGTTGTTTTTTGATTGAAATAAATTTTTTATTTTTTTCTGTGTAGCTCACCCTGGTAGGGCTCCCTTAATATACATATCGCTCATTTGCTGCAAGACCGGCAGAATTGATCGCTTTGTTTTTCTTTATATTATGTATTAAATTCATCTTTATATCTTTTATACTTTCCCAGTTTGAAGAGAATGTGTCTTCTTTTTTTCTAAGTAGTTAGAGCAAATAAAAAACTTTAAATGCGTTTATCTCGAAATGGATTTTTTTGAGTTATGCCGGTCTTTATTTATATTTTATACTTTTTTTAAATAAGTTGTATTTTACTAAACATCGAAAATGTTTACTTAAGAGTGAAAGGAAACTATTTTTTTTTAATATTTTACATCTTAAAAAACTTTTGGTAGATTCATGCTCGTTGACGAAAAGTATTTTTTGCTTCTCAATGAATATAAAATAATGAACCTTTTTCTTTTTTACATCCGATTTAGACCGTTTGCAATAATATACATAAGTACACTGCAATATCTTTTTAAAATCTCAAATAAACAAAAATATGAAATATGAAAGTTCTGAAAATTGTTAGAATATTGAAAACATACGTTGTTAAAAAATGTTTAGATAAACCTAAACAGCGATTACAATAATTGCATTTTTTTGTGCACAGAATTCTCTAAAATTGTTCACCAATTAAAGCATTAATCAAAAATAAAGTCAGTTTTAATTAAAAATGTAATCAAGTAAATTTAACTTTTTAACAAGTGAATTAATTAAATAATATTAATTTGTTTACTGGTGAAAAATTAAACTAATTTTTTAATTAATATCACATATTATGAAATCAAGTTTAATTTTTTTCTGTGTACTTAAAATCAATGACTAAAAAATATAGAATTTTATAAATACACAAAAAAAGGGAAAGGTCGAATATAAAAAAAATGTTCAAAGTTCGAAATTTTTTATTATTAACCTAATTATCAATAAAATCTCATCGGGAGATTTTTCTCTTTTCACATTTTTACAACTAAATTTGAATTGAGTTGTATAAAAAATTGGAGAAGGAAAAAAACCCCCCGTAAATTTTTATTTATAATTGGGTTGAATATGTTTTTATATAAAATTATAATTTTGCAAAACGTTTTAGTTTCGAAAATGTTGTCTACGCAACGGATATATTTTAGTAAGAGAATTATTTAAAATACATATCGACATATATCGACTTTAAAGGAATACAAAAACAAGTTAGAGTGCGATATTCGGCTGTGACGAACCTTGCATACACTTCACCTAGCGTAATACTGCGTCTTAAGCCACTCACCCACTAACACACATTTTAAAACAGAATTGAAAATAAGATAAATTATGTTGAGTACATTTTTTCGTTTAAAGCATATTTCTTTATTTAAGCAGAAAATCATGCATGTACATACATATGTATGTATGTACTTGTTATGTGTCAAAAAAGTGTATACATGAAAATAAAAAAAACAACATCTCCTTTTTAGGCAATTAGGGGCAATCGTGTTTTTTACCATATCTCATGCATTTATGGACCAATTAAGCTGAGTTTCAATAGTAAAATTTTACGGAGCAGATGTGACATTCATTAATAACAACCTAGTTCCCATCATATCTGAGGTCTTCGAAAAACCCATCTCAACAGGCAGACGGACGTTAAATCAACATCGCTTCTAAAAAGGATATATACCCTTTATAGGGTCTAAGATCAATATTGTAAAAATTACAAAGCGAATGACAATCTTATATATGTAAATTCATATGTTCATCCTTTCCACCTTTATAAAAGAGTATTATACATTGTTAATTTCGAAGTTTATTTTTTTCTGGTGATCTATTTTAATGAATCCTCAGTGCTGGCGATATAATTGTAAAATTTAATTAAAATTGGTATAACGTTTTAATAGAAATTGGGTTGGTCTTATGACTATTACTATTTAAAACTCACCTATAAACTGTTATCGATAAACGATGACCATCGTTAAAAATCATGTCCTTGGAATAATGCATTGTGCCATTTGTGTTATTGTTTACATTTGACCAGTCGGTTAAAACACGATGATCGTAGATTTTCTCATTTATCTCTGATTCCGGCATTTTAATCATATTTTAAAGTGTTTTTTTTAATATATTTGTTTGATGTATTTTGTTGTTGTTGTTTGCAATTATATTTTATTTATGTTTGTTGTGATAATAGCAAAAATTTCCAAAAAAAAAACAACAACAAACATTTAAGGAACAGACATACATATAAAATTTTGTATTATTTACTTTTTTTTTTTGAAGCAACAACTGATTAAAAAACACACAATTTTGAGTTGGATCTATAAAACAAATACAATAAAAATTATTTAGTACTCACAAACACTATGAAATATATATTTTTTTTATGACACACACACGCACTTATCCTGTAGAGATCTCTAATTCGATTTAGAGAGAATTGAAATGTTCACTAACAATAGTTAAAACATCAAACGGTCGATCTATCTTTCTACCTATCAATGATGTTTATTAGCTAGATTAAACATTGCAAATGTTTTCCAGAACGAAAATTGAAATAGTTTTTATTAAATTTTATTAAAATGATTGCAATAAATTAATTCAAAATTTTATTTTAACACTTGTTTTTTGGTTTGTTTTGTTTGTTTACACGAAGGAATTTGTTATGATTTTGATTAAAAATATTTCGCAAATATTTATTTACACGCACTTTAATAAAGATCGAGAAAATATGCCGGTGTTTTTATTTAAGTTTTTGTTGAAATTAAATTTCTTCGTTATTTATTCGCAAACAAATTATAGTTTGTTTCTTTTGATATTCGTTTATTGAGTTTATTTTAGTAAAAGGAAATGTATATATAAATAAATATTTCCGTTAATATAAATTTTTAACTGTAAAAATATTTTTTTCAGAAATTATTTGACATCACAAAGGTTGGTTAAACGTACAAACACTCAAACACACACACACACAAAATAAAATTATAATTCGATTTGAACTGTTTGTAAATCTTTATTGAAAATTTATTTATTTTTATTTTACAATCTCAATTTGAATTTTTATATAAAAAATGTTTGATGCAAAATGAAATTGATCTTCTGGCAGACTTTATTTTTTTTATATATACTAAATAATAAATTAAGATAATTAAATTTAATCAGTTCTATTATTTGTAATCAATTTAATTCAAAATAATTAAAAAAAAATATGTAATAGTTTTTTAACCATACGTCTTTAAATTGTTACGTTATTCTTTGGACTACCAAAATGAAATTGAAAAATCCATCGAGAAACCTTATTTGATTATGTGTTTTTATAATATTTTTAATATAATTATGGTTTTGATTTGTTCACTTTTTGAAATCAAAAACTGATAAGACAGATAGAACCAACAATTAAGCAAAACCGAACTAGATTTGCCGATGATTTTGGCATAGTTTTTATTGTTGTTTTCCTCTAGTATAGCGACTAATCTAAACACCGCCCGCATATGAGAACTTTTCTTATACATATGTATATGAACAAGACATAAGCCTAAATCAGTACGACTCAAAGTTCAGCTGGCTTAATGTTTGGGCTGTGAGAGGAAGATGTCTGATTTAACGCTTAGCTCAGTTTTTATTGATAATAAACAACGTATGATTTAAATTATTCCAGAGACATTTCGTATTTTACACGCAGAGAAAAAATAAGGTTGGGCATGGCTACGGCAACTATGTTTATTGGCACCATATATTGTTGTCGTCCACAAATAATTGCTAATTTTAACTCAACAATATTATAGTTACTGTAAACATTTCGATGATTACCGCAATAATAAATTTGATTATTGTGGACCGAAAAATAAAAATTTTTCTAACAACTAAATAATGATAACTTTGAAAACATATTATATTACTCACAATCATTTCATGATAATTTTTTAGACGTGTAATCATAGTTTGCTTAAGATGCAATCAAAATATCTTTACTCTAATAAAATTTTGTTTTCGCCATTTGTAAAATAATTTTGTATCAGTTGTGTCGTTTGTTTTAAATAAGCCTATCGAATTATTTGTTAGTTATTATTTGTTAAAAAAAATATACATAGTTTAAAAAAATTAAAAAATAAAGAAATTGACA
The DNA here is from genome assembly GCA_930367215.1 of Pollenia angustigena. Classification (NCBI taxonomy): domain Eukaryota; kingdom Metazoa; phylum Arthropoda; class Insecta; order Diptera; family Polleniidae; genus Pollenia; species Pollenia angustigena. Next base: position 5,194,447 of record OV884057.1, on the reverse strand, counting down.
CAAAAAAAAATCGATTCTTATTGTTTTGACAGCACCACTGTATCATAATAGGATTACTTCTTAATTTGTTATGATTACTTCTTAACTTATTATGATTAAAGGATAATAATATGATTAAGGAAAAAATATTATGATGTAATATTACGAATTTATTTGGCCATAGTATGATTCAATAAGAATCTTGATATGATGCCTGCAATCATAAATCTTATCATAATATGTTGCTCTTAGAATATGTTTACCATAACCATGTTTTTTCTTTGCGTGTATGTAAGCTAGAGTCATCTAGAAGTATACGTCGAATATTTGGGACCCTTCAATAAGAATCAAACTTTTTAAAATGACATTGGTCTTGGTAGCCTAGCATCTATATAAAAGGTCCAATTTAAATTCTAATCGTATACCTTTATACAGTCCAGTTTAAGCTCTAATCATAGATCTTTAAAAAGTGCATCATAAATGTAAATCGTGGGTATTTTTGAAGTTCTTCTTCAGCTTTTACCTTACATTGTTATAAAGTTCATCATAAGCTTTAATCATGGGTCTTTAAAAAGTTTAACTTTAGCTTCAATTGTAGGCTTTTAGGAAGTCCAACATAAGCTTCAACCGTAGGTATTTATAAAAATATACTTAAGCTCCAGTCTCAAGTCTTTATAAAGCCGAGTTTCAGTTTTTAAAGTTGTGGTTTGTAAGCTCAACTTTAGCTTCAATTATAGATCATAAAGTTTCAATCGTGGATCTTTACTCTAGGTCTACACCAGAGATCTGCAAAACACCGCACATGTGTGAATGCTCTCACACAAATAAAGAGAGCATGAGAAAATAATTTGTATTTTTACTCGAAAACACTGAACAAACAAAAACAATTATGCTCAAAAATAAACAACCAAGAGAAACAAGAAATGTAAATGAATGTGTTTGGCGGACTCTGGTCTACACCTAACATGAAATGCAGATAAAATATTAAGTTAAAACTCTCTGTTTAAATACCTGGGGGCAAATCGCGACATTCGATATCGATCGAAATTGCAATACAATTTACATGGGAATTTCGATCGATATCGAATGTCGCGATTTGCCCCCTGTTTGTTTAAAATGGCATACACGTAATGATGTAAGAGTTGCAACTAGGGCGTGGAATTTCATACAAATGCATGCCTTTCCTCAAAGTTTTAAGTATTAAGTAAATAAGTTACTTATCCCTATCACAACTTTTGCTGAAAAATTGTATAGATTTGTAAGTGCATATTTTTGCATATTTTATCGTTATTGCATACGACGAAAAAATGCTTAAATGCTTGATTTATATTCAAATGGTTTTTGGTGTAATCAAAAAATTGTAGCACTCCAACAAAAATTTAATAAATTATTTAAAAAAATTTGGGCCAATAACGTAAAACAACTTGACATCCCATACGACTTCATCGTTTTTTGTGCAGGTTCACACACGTCAAGTTTGACTCTTCAAGTCTTGAGTTTTTAGGAGAGAGGGGAAATGAAATGGAAGTCTCTTTTCCCTTCTCTCAAACTTGACGTGTGTGAACCAGCACTTTGAAATTTTTCAAAATAATAATAATTTTTTTATCAGGGTTGCATTTTAACAAAAGCATGTTCACGTGTAAAAGTGTGACTACAAACTGTAATGTTACATTCGATTTTTTGACAATGGCAACAAAACTCCTTACATGCTATCTAGTGTAAACTAGCCTTTAAGGTTAGTTTACACTATTATACTTTGTATTTATACATGTCAAAAATTTAAGTAATATGTAAAAGTATGATAGTGTAATGAAAATGACAAGTATAATGAAAAAAAGTTTGAAATCCCATACGACTTCATATTTTTTTGAAAAATTTCTAAACAATAATACTTTTCATTGGATCAGGGTTGAATTTTATTTCATGTGTGAGTGTTTATACTTTGTGTGATGGTGTGAACGCAAACTGCCATGTTAAATTAGATTTTTTGACAGTCGCAACAAAACAGATCTGTACCTCACAAAGTATTATGGAATACGTAAGACTTGTTAGATAGTGTAATCTAAGCTTTAGTAGCATTTTCGATGAGCAAAATCACCGTTCAATGTAGGTATAGCTGCTGTATTATTTTTAATGATTTTGCAATGTTTTTGTGTTAGACAACAATCTTCAAATTGGTTCCAGAAAGATAAAATGCATGGTATGAACTTCTTCGAGACAAGATTGAATTCCTTTAGCATTTTTTTATAGGACAAATTCTTGACTCCAACTTTTTTCCATTAAATTTTGTTGTTGTTAAAATTATCTTGTTAGAAAAATAAGAATTCAATGTACCTACTGGGGATCAAAGTGAAATTGGTCCACCTGTGAGTAAGAACTTTAAAATATAAAGTAATATCTTAATTAAAGGCTTGATTAGTTACTTAAGTTATTATAAAATATAAATATTTAATAAAAAAGTTTAAAGTTATAATTCCATAACATTTTGCAACAAATTTGTTATTAAGCAAAGTAAAATAAAATTTATCTCACAATAAAAATGGTCCACGATTAAAATACATAAAAAATAACGGATCTTTTCAATATTTTGTTATTATTTCTAATTACTTACTAAGTGACTCATTGCAACAAACGGCATTTGCAATAGCTTTTTACTTTTAAATTTCAAGATGGGTTGCCATACAGAGCTTGGAATTAGAAATTAAGCAATTGACCAGGCATATAAAAGTGGAAAAAATCAGAGAGAAATTGCAAAAATTGTTAATAAAGTCCGAACTACGATAGCTAATATTATTAATCGTTTAAAAAATGAGAGACGAACATTAAATAAGCCAAAAACTAGCAACAAAGAGCTATTAACAGAGTGCCAAGACAGAAGGATTGCCAACTAAATCAAGATTGAACCAAGTCTGAGTGCACCCTACGGGGTAGTGTTAAACAACATTTTATTATAAGCTAAAAACTCTAAAAACCATCCAAAGAATTCTTCGAATAAATTCATTTTACAGCAGCTGTGCTGGAAAAGACTTTTCATTCTGGAAAGTCTGAGTTCATACGGCTCATGTGTTATTGACAAGATTCTTCCTTTTTCTTCTTTAAACATGAATTGGCGTTCAAATGATTCATGTCATGTTGACGACATGTGATTTGTTGATATTGAAAACAATAACAAAATTAAACAACGAATGAAAAAGCATAACGTAAAGACAGTACATGCATCTGTGTACTCGTTTCTTTTCCCCTCGTCCCTCTCGCCTATAAAGTAGCAATCTTGTCAATAAGACATGAGCCGTATGAACTCAGACAAACACGTTTTATTCACCTTTTTGGATCAGACGTAAGAGTTAACGTCGGGAAAAACCCCAACCAAGAAATTAATCTGAAATAAATCCGACAGTCAAACATGGATGGTGCTTGTTCGACTGCTGGCTGGTGTCGATAATTCTGGTGCACACAAAAAACTTTAAGAATCTATTCCAAAGCGCCTCAAATCTGTTAAGCCCACAAAATATAAAAAAATATGTCATTTATTTACAACCTTCGTCAATAAACGTTATTTCAAGCCGACCACTTTTTTTCGGTAAAATGTGATGCATTTTATAACTTTTTTAATGTATTTGTTAAATGTTAATAAAATGTACTAACCAAGGACCTTAAATAACTGTTATCAATATTTTAGGAATCGAAAAAATTGCTATTTTTTATGAAATAGCTTAAAAAGTTGCGCAGTTACTGTTATAGGCAACATCAAGAAATTTTTGCCATTGCTTACAGTTTTAGGGACTTTTAATCAGTTTTATGGCTTGTTTGATGTATAAATTTTTTTTTTTTTTTTTTGTTTTTTCCAATTTAGCGATTTCAAATATATTTTAGGGTTTGTTTCCCAGTTTGCAAATTTTAGCCATTTTCGCGATTTTTTCCTTTGATTCTTTACAGCCTTAACGATTTTTAATAATTATTAGACTTTGCTATCGTGCCGTTATTGGCAAATTTTTGCGAATTTCCGCTAATTAAGCAATTTTTATCGAATTTTTACCATTCCTTATAGTTTTAGGGACTTTTAATCTATTTTACGGGTTGTTTAAGATATTTAAAATGTTCGCGAATTTTCCCTAGTTTTGCAAATTTTAGGAATTTTAGCAATTTTTACGTACCTTTGTTGCTATATTTTAAAGCTATTTTCAACGGATGGACTGACTAATTTCACTGTGAGTCATTGTTTATTGTTTTTAATTTTTAGACCAGCCATATTCATAAAAAGTTCTTATTTTAAGCTTAAAGTATGCAATAGTGCTGGGATACTATCTATATTTTCTACTATCGATATTACTATCGACTGAATGTTTGTACTCAAGTAGGAAAACTTTAACTAGTTTTTAATCATGCTTAAGTTCGTTGTTTTGATCACTTTATTGAACGTATGATACGTATCTATGTACGCGCATTATTAAACGTTAGATGACAGTTTTTTAAAGTTGTGATGCTGATAAGCACCTTTCTGAAGGAACCAAAGTAACAGGGACTATAAGATATTTTATTGCAACTTTAGATAATGTTCTAAATTGGATTTGATTCTTAACCCAAAAGGTAATCAATCCAGCGGACTTTTCCTCTAATGGTCGTTCATTGTTTTATCCTATTGCAATTGCATTTTTATTTGATTTTTTTACAACATCATAAAACTATCTGACATTTCAGTCCTTATGTTAGCATATAAAAATTTCGGCATAAAGGCTTACAGTTAGTAGTAAAAAAAAGCACAACTAAGCAATCCATATCACCTGCCATTTTTGTGGTTTGTATTAATTGCTGTAATTCTGCGCGAATTAATAATAGCAAGTAAATACTAAATTGGATATTTTTGATAGTTTAAGACTATCGATAGTTTCCCAGCATTAGTATGTAATAACTACCAAACGCTTTTTGTCTTATAAATCTCTTATTAAAATTTGTATTCATAAACGTACATTAACAGCTTTTTTACTATTAACTGTTTGTAGCGATTTTGTGTTTAAGTATGGCAACTTTCTTTATATTTTGCTGCCACGTCAAGTTTGACTCGTCCATTCTTGAGTTTTTAGGAAAGAGGAGAAAATAAATGGCATTCTCTTTTCCCTTCTCTCCTTAAAGCTCAAGACTTGACGAGTCAAACTTAAAATGTGTGAACCGGCACTTAATGTTTAATGGATTATTTTAGTGGATGTGTCAGAAGCTAAGTGCCGGTTCACACACGTCAAGTTTGACTCGTCAAGTCTTGAGCTTTTAAGAGAGAAGGGAAAAGAGGATGCCATATCTTTTCCCCTCTCTCCTTAAAACTCAAGACTTGACGAGTTCAACTTGACGTGTGTGAACCAGCTCTAAGGACTAACACAACAAAACAAAAAGTAGAGCAAATTTGTGATGTTTAAAAAATTTATTTATAAATCTTAAGATGCTAGAAAAAGGGATTTGGCGATCACGCGAAGCGTAGTAATTTAAACTACAGTACTTTTCTTATGTATATTTTCCTATGAACTGGCAGGTAGGATCTAAAGAAATTTAAGTGGGATTCAAATCCTTTACCAATTTTTCATATTTGTTAACAGAAAATATTTAAATAAAAGAAGAATCAAATAATTTTCAAAGAGTTCACAACGAATTAAAGGGAACTATAAAAAAATTGAGAAATTTTAGAAGAGTAAGGCCTTTAAGCTTTTCACAAATCCAAATAATAAATACATATTTTATTAAGTTTTAAAGCATATTTTGCATTTTGTAAGCATATTATATGCGCATATTTTTCATTAATTAATGCATAAAATTGCACGCTTAGGTTATTCTTATCAAAAATCTCAAGTTAAACCTTTTTTTTTCGAAACTACTCTAATTGTGAAATTATAATTAGAATGATGTGTTAATAATCCGAAAATTCGACTAACTTTTATAAGCAAAGATATAAATTTTGTCTAACACTTAAATATTTCCTAGTCCATTTTGATTTGATGTGACAATGTACTTTATTATAAAGATCATCCACAATTTTATATGTCGACATAAATAAATATAATTTAATTGTGGCAACTTTTCTTATCAATAACAATTTTTCTTAGTAAAGGTTGGAGACAAATACGAGACCTACATATTACTTATATTTAATTTGTATATTTTTAGCAAATGAAACAGTAAAGATTTTTTTTTTTAATATTTTGCGTTGTCTACATTAATATTTTTTTCTTCTTTTTTTCGTGTGATTATTTGGGATGTTAGTTTTTATTATATTTTAATTTAATTTTTGTTTTTTGTATTTTTAATGTTTACTTTAGAAGAACACTTTCGCTACTGAACTTAAACATTTTTGCAATAGACCATGAAAACATTTACAATAATCAATTTTTATCCTGCCAGCTATAATTGCTAAAAATTAAGAGTATATTAGCAGAGTTCTAAAGGAATGTATTTCGTAATATTTTAAGGAAAATTTTTACCTTATTAATAGGGATAAGATTTTCATGCACTAAACAATCGAAAATATGCGCATAAAATATGCACTAAAAACTCCAAAATATGCCTTGAAAAAAAAAATATGCACTAAAATCTTGGACATGAGAAGGCGTTTTTAGAATTTTAAAAATAAAATATAAAAAGTTCAGTCTAATATTTTTTAAAACTTAGTTTAAACAAGTTAGAGTGCTATATTCGGCTGTGCCGAATCTTTGATACCCTCCACCGACACTTCGAATGTTTTAGGAGTAATATCTGTATGATGTCTATTTATTATCACAATCTTTGTAAAAACAGACATCGGCATTAAAATTTGTTGCGGTTTAGACCTATATAAAATTATTGACCGACAATCAGAATCAATTTTAAAAAGCTTGAGTAGAATATCAGTTTAAGCTGAACTTAAATGATTTTCAGGAGAACAAATTATATAAAAGCCATGGTAAGCTATGAACTAATCATCCCAAATTCTGCAGAACGATTTCTGGTATTAAAAAACATAAATTTCAATACAGCGGTGCAATTAGTTTAAGCGTTTGCAGTGAATTTCAGAAGGCTGCTAAAATGGAATCTAAGGTAAATTATGAACCATATATCACAAAATTGCATAACATTTTTTCTGGCCATATGAAGCTAAACTGGAAGAAAGTTTACCGCGTATTTAATTATTTAACCAGAGTGGGCTTTAAATGAGGCCTATGGTAAGTTATGCACCGTTCTTCACCAAATTTCACAGTGGCATTTCTAGTCCTATAAAACTTTTATGTTCCAAATTTTGTTATGATAGCATTATTTTTTACGGATTTAGGCGTACATACCTGTTTTCCGGAAGTAGGGTTTATATGGAGCCTAGCGTAAATTATGGACCGATCTTCACGAAATTCCATAGTTTTATTTCTTGTCCTATTAAACTTTGATGTACCAGATTTTGTTATGAAAGCAGTATTTTTTACGGATTTAGGCGTACTAAACTGTTTTCCGGAAGTAGGGTTTATTTGGGGCCTAGGGTAAATTATGGACCGATCTTCACGAAATTACATAGTTTTATTTCATGTCCTATAAAACTTTGATGTACCAAATTTTGTTATGATAGCGTTATTTTTTACGGATTTAGGCGTACTAAACTCTTTTCCGGAAGTAGGGTTTATATGGGGCCTAGGGTAAATTATGGACCGATCTTCACGAAATTTTACAGCGTGATTTTTAGTTGCATAAGACTTTATGTGCTTTATTCCAACATTTATGTAAGTTTTTGTAACAAAATTATGAATTTTTTTTAGGTGAAGGTTCCACATTTTGATTCATAGCTCTGATCCTACAAAACGGATTTTGCTGAATTTCAATCCCAAACTGCTTAGGATAACTACAAGCAATTTGACACCCAGTTTGCTTAGTTCTTTTCGAAAGTGAGCGTGTTTTCAACAGACGGACAGACGGACATGGCTAAATCGACTTAGAATTAGTCAAGGACCCAGAATATATATACTTTATGGGGTCTGAGATGAATAATAAAAAAGTTTCACACGGAAGGACAAACTTAATACACCCTCTTCACAACTAATTGTGGTGGAGGGTATGATGACAAATAAATACTTTTTTATATTATCAAAAGTAAGCCTTTGACTGTTCGGGCGCAAAAAACTTTTGTACATTGAAAATGGTCTCCCAACATCGACCGAAGTTATAGGAGCATACTTGAAAGATGGAAATTCATTTGGAGAATATTAATTTTCTAATTCAAATCCCACATTTGATTCCAGATCAAAAGTAGTTGAAACTTGTTTTATTTTTTGAAATCCTAAATTTTTTGCAAGGCATTTGGATTTTTTTTAATTGGTCGGGCTATTGTTCCTTCCACATTTAATTTTACTTTCTGCATATCAGTTAATTTGACTTGAGTTGTCTTAAGTGAACAGTTTTTTCAAAAAAATTTATTTATCGATCTTCAAATTGTTTTTGGAAGACTTGTTTCGTGTATTTGGAAATTTTTTGTAGAAATTTACTTTATAATAAGGAAATTTAAAAAATATATCACTCAAAAATGTTAAAATATGCAAAAATATGCATTTAAAACCAAAATATGCAAAAAAATGTGCATTTTCACAAAAATATGTAACAATATGCAAAAACAATTCGATGCCATTTTAACGCAAATTTAATGATTCGGAAAGATAATTGGTCGACATCGATCTTTGACTGTCGACAAAAAACATGCATTTGCATTGAAATCGCATTCCTACTTATTAAAAAATAATTTGAAGCAATTTCTAAAAAATTCAATTAGGAACATATCGACCCCTTTGCGCTAAATTATCGTATGTTACAAAACCCAAATTTAACAGGAGAGCCATTTTTATACTTTTCTCTGCTATCACTTGCAATATAAATATGAAAATATACATTCAATTTTTGGAGCAACGAAGTGGAATTCGCCTATAATATTTTGTCCGGCGACGCACAGTGCTTTGGCCCATAGACATAAATCAAAAAAAAAATAAATCTTATATTGTACTTAAAAATGTACAGATCGATAAATAGCAAAATAATTAAAATGAATTTTGAAGAATTTTTAAGATTTAACTCTTTTTGGCGGCGCTAGAGGGCGCCAAAGTTTGAGAATTTATAGTAAAAATGTCCAAACAACTACTTGAGTTTTACATGCTTTAGGAAAACTGTTGTAAAACTGTTGTTTTTTAAAGCACGAGATTGAAATTTTTTTCTGTGGTAGTTTACTATATTTAGAACTAACTATAAAAAAATTTTATTGAATTATTTCCTCGTAAGTGTTTTTTATTGGTTTGAAAAATGGTTATTATTTACTTAAGCTCTAAAAATTTCCTAACTTTGATGGAATATTAAAAAAAAGAAAAATACCGTCTATGGGTTTTTTTCTGATTTCGAATATTTAGACTGTTTTCTAATAACTACAAGAAAAAAAATTGAAAAAATTTTACCACAACTTAAAAAAAAATGTATTTAAAAAAAATGCTATTTTCGTGATTTTCGCTCAAATTTTCATAGATTGAATTAGTTTAAAAAAAAATAAATTAGGAACATAATAAGAAATATTAAGGTATTAAAGTGGCTTTATGTAATATAATGAAACGTAACTAATAACTAAAATAAATTTCAGGGTGCTTGTCCGAAGAAGCATTGGAAGCCAACCACAAAATCGTGAGAAAAACCAGACTTTCCCATACGAGAAAAACGTCACGACGACACTCATAAAGATTTAATGACTCATTTAATACATTCCTCAGATCCGTTGTTATCTTCAAACAGGAATCCAAAGATTAAAAAAATATATTTTTTGAAGAAGTTGAGGAATATATACTGAGAGAAAATGTACCAGTTAAAGATGACGAAACAAATGTTTCGTTGAGCGGCAATATTTTTTTGGAAGAATTCAGTACTGAAGATGATTTATTGTAATTAAAAAATATGAACATACATATGTAAATAATAAATAAATTAGTTTAAAGAAAATAAATTAGGAATATAATAAGAAATAATTCCAAATAATTCATTAGATCGGCTCAGAATCACTTTCTGAGTCGATCTTACGATGTCCGTCCGGCCGGCTGGTGGTCCGTGCAACGTTGTGCATACAGATCGCAAATTCGGAGACAATTTGATGAAATTTGTCCCAGAGACTCTGACTGGTACAAGGACCAAGCCTATTAAAAATGGAACGAATCGGTCCATAATTTTAAAAAAGCCATCTTATTACATCGGCAAGATTAAATTTGGTCCAAACCAAACTAATTTTATTGCAATCAAAATCAGCTTATCAAATTGTATTGGAATCTTTCTATTTTTGAACATAGCTCCCATACAAATCATTCTCCCGAAAATAGCTTTTAATGCCAGCTTCCTTAAAAATATTAGTATTTACATACAAATTGGCGACAATGACTTTTACGATAGCTACTAAGTCATGACAAAATGTTGTCCAGATAGGTCCAAAATAAACTATAGGTTCCATATAAACCCTCATCCAAAAAACTCATATACGGGCTTAAGATATCTAAACAATATTCGGGAGAAAGAACTTTTAAACGAATCTTAACCTCATAACATAATTTTGTTCTGGCGGGTCCATGATTGTCCATGGGTCCCAAATAGATTACACTCTAGAAAATTTGTATTTAAATACTATACTATAGGGTATCACATGGTCGGGCTTGACCGATTATACTTTCTTACTTGTTATTTTTGCAAGAGCATTTTAAGCGTTTTTAACTAATTTTTCATTAAATGATGTTTTTGTATTTTTCACATTAATAATCCGATTCTACCAAAATTCGACACACATATATATCTAACAAATATAAATATTTCCATACCAAATTTTATTACGATTGGATAATTTTTGAAAGTGTTATAGCATTTTTAAGAAAAAGGATATATGGCAGGACCTTGAGTCCTTGTTCAGATTTAAATGAAAATTTGCACACACGTTTCTAGTTTGTAGTTTTGTGGGCATTATTGAAGCTAAAATTACATTTTTCCATTTCAGGACACATGGGAGGTAGGCGTGTCCTTGAACCGATTTCTCCAAAAATTCATATTTTTCTTAATTAAGCTATTTTATGCTAGTGTACGAAATTTCAAAAATTTCTGACAACTCCTTCTATTTATGTCCCTTCGTTATATGGGGACAAAGCACTGTGCGACGTCTCTTTGAATGTAGAACAAGATTGCATCAAAAACTCAATTTCAAAAAAATTGGCATATACGATAATTTCGCGCAAATGGGTCGATATATGTATTATAAAGGACTTTATCGCTTCCTAAAACATATTTATCCTTTTTCATTCCTTTAAAATCTGCAACAAAAAAAACGTTGATAAGTAATAAGAGGGTGGTAAAAAAACACTGAAATTGTTGTCCCTCCCCTTGTTTGTAAAATGAAATCAACAGTTGCTCGAATTTTTTATTATTGTTATTACATTTATACACACAATATTCATACCAGTGATGTTACGAATATTCATATTCGTATCTTCGAATATTTGCCTATTTAATCACATTCGTATTCGCCAAATTTAAGCAAATATTTTGTGAATACGTTTAAAGAAAACAAAAACAAAAGTGTAGAAAAATACATAAAATAAAACAAAACTTATTAATTTTTAATAATTTTTATTTAAAAAAAAAAACCTTTGTCTTTAATGGAAAATAAAAAAAGGTAAAAATCAAACCAAATATATTTAAAAACTATTACTAACAAGTTAGAGTGTAATATTCGGCTGTGCCGAATCTTATATACTCTTCACCATGTACAGTGTTAAGATTTTGATAATCTAGCTGGACAAAAGTCGTTTTTTTAATTTGAATTTGAGTAAATATTTTTATCAAACATGAAAGATCACTTGTTATAAAATAAGAAAATGCAAAAACTTTGCCTTATTTGTTAACAATAACGATATAAAGGTAGAAGTACATAACACGCGTTAGTGCGCGCGCTCTGTCGTCTTCTGTCAAAAAAAAGTTAAACTAGTGTGTTTTTATAGAACAAGCTACATGCTAAATATTTTGACGAGTTTGCGCCAGAAAGTTGGTTACCTTTGATCTTTTTAACGCGTTGTGTATTTTTGACAAGTAATCAGCTGACAATAAAAAGAATAATTTAACAAATTTGTGAATCATGAAAGAAAAACTTATTGAAGAGCTTAAAAAACATACAACATCTTATATATAAATACGGGAACAATTTTTGTGTGGTTGATTTTTAAGTATCTTATCGTCCACCGATTTTAATGAAATATATATCGTTTTAAAGGAATTTGTGTGTAGATATGCACAATATATTTTTTTTCTAAATTTTTTAAATTAAAGTGTTTGAAAAGCTTTTAAATTTATCTTACAGACATACGTACAAAGTTGGGTGAATAGTGCATTTTTCCTATTCTCTTAAAATGTGTACGATTTTGTTGTATAACGCACAGGTTTTCTCGAAAGTAAATGTCGAGTTGTCGAATTTCGGCCACCGGGCGATCCTAGCTTATATAAAAAGAATAAATTCAATAAAATAACAAAATCTTTATATACTTTCGAGCCCGTTTTTAATGCACAAATAAGTAAACAAATAAAAAACAGCTGACAGGAATGGCTTTTGTAACGCGTGTTGTGTAACTTGCAATTTTTGACGCGCTAAAGTTTTTAAACGCACGATACTTGTAGACGAACTAGCGCGTGTTATGTACTTCCACCTTTACGGTACTTTAAACTTGAATATTTTCAAAGCGAATTAACTACAGGTGGTGTAAAACGGCATCTGATTTTGACAGTTCGAGCTTATTTGTTTTGATTTGTTAGTGTTTTGCTAAGAATGGTTGACACATGGTGGAATAAACAGGTGGCAGCACTACGCCAGATGACGATTTTTTGCTCTTGCATTGTTTATCTAGGTTTATGTCAAAGTTTTGTTTATGTTTACAAAAAGTCCACGTTTTGTGCTGTGATTATTGTATATTATTAAAGTTTTTGATAATTTTAAATTAAAATAAATAAGATATTGATAAAAATTTACTTAAAATTTATTTATTTCATCACGTTCAGCGGTACTCTTTGATTTTTGTTTAAAGTATTTTATGACTTAAACGGTGATATAATTTCCATTTTTGTTGTAATGTTGTATTTGTTGCCGTAACGATGCCACCTGCTTATTCCACCATGGGTTGACATATCGAGCTTTAAGCACTAACAATGCAATGCAAAAAACACTATGTTGTTTTTGGATTGTTGTAGTTCCGACACCACCTGTATTTTAATTCGCCTTGAATATTTTTGAGTGAATTAAAAACAAAACAAAAACACTAACATTAAATTGCTTGTTTGTAAAAGCGTGTAACTCTTTATTGGAATGGAAATTTTTAACGATTCTTTTTTTGTTTTGAAGCTCAATTATTCGCTGTTAATATCATGAGAATTTGTTTTTAGAATCTGGAAAATTCTTTAAGTGCTATTTTATTCAAGCGATTACTCTTTTAGTTAAGATAAGGGAAAAAACTAAATTCTATAATCGATATTTTCTCTTCTTTATAACGCTTCAACACCGAAATATGTAGTTTTAAACGATCGTCTGAAGTACCTACTTTAAGGCACATATAAAATTATCTGCCGAGATTTTCCGATTAAAAAAAAGAAATAATATAATAAGTGAAATTACCACATACCACAAAATTTTTTATATATTTCTTAAAACACCCCAAAATGACAGGCTTGACCGTTCCGTAAACCATATTTGTGGAGAAATAAGCAGTAGTTCTAATTCTCATATTGATTATGAACAATTACAAAGTTTTGAAAAAAATGTGTATATTATATTTAAGCTAAGGTGGAAAGCGGCAAAGCGAACAAGTCATGATTTTGTAAGTCGCTATATTGCCTGGTGAAGCACAAAAATTGATATTTCTTAATTTATTTATAAGAAACCAAAAGAAAATTTGCATACTCGCCGCTTTCTTAATTTTTGATTATAACGCGAGAGGAAGGCGTGGCAGTGGTCCCATTTCGCTCATTTTTTTGACAATGGTACATATCGACCTAGTTACAACCTGCACCAAAATTCATAAGTCTAGCTTAATTTTTTTCCAAGATATTTAATTTTGTCTCCCTAGAATGGCTAAATCTTACACTGTGCCATTCTGTATAGTGGATTTCGTTTGGATCTTATATTGGTACAGTATGAGGAATTGTCTGGTGTGCAGTACGAAGAATTTGTTCAGTTAATTTGTATCTACCATTTCGAGTAAGACGAAGATTGGCCCATGACCTTCTCATGACACAGGTCTTTTATTGCATTGAAGTACTATCTGGTTGTTCTGGCTAAAATTGGACTTACAACATTAGATGTTGCAATTATATTTCGTCGTACGTTTATATATTATGTTGATGTTCTCTTAAGAAATTGTGAATGATCGAAATCTGGTTTTGTTTTAAACTATAACTAAGAATCTTTTTCCTTTCCATTTCTGTAAGAAATGTATTTTTTTCTTCTAGGAATCCTCAGATTTTTATTTCTTGAATTTATAAATTTATTTTTGATAGATCGCTGCAGGAATTGCTTGCCCTATGAACTTCGAATTTTTCCCCACTCTAATAATGTTTTTCGCCGTAAACGTCTGGGCTGTTTAGCTGAAAGCATTTGATTACCCCTTTTATTATTATGTTTCTAGTAAGAATTATTAATTTAATAAATAAAAATTTATATTCGACGAATATTAGCGCAGGTATTCGTATTCGCGAATATTAAACATTGACACTCGTGACTTCACTAATACATACATGCATATAGATTTCTTTTAGATGTATAGTTGTCATAATTACAAACGTTTGTTAACGTTAATGAGTGTCCAGCCATTTATTAAATTTGGAATGTAAGAGAGAGAAACATTTTAGCAGATATGACAAACAACATGACAGTCATGTCCTGACAATACTTTATTTGTATGTACATATAAAATCGTTTATTTTAGATTTGATTCACACAAATTATTTGTCTACTTTGTAAATAATGATCAAAAACATGAGATTTCAAAAATACAAAACAAACGTAGAAAGAATTAAAAAAAATGGCAAACGATTAAAATGTTAAGATTGTTTTGGATAAAAAAATTGTATTTATTATAATTACATGCAAAGATTTAAATGTTTAAAAAAACAATACGTAGTATGTAATAACAATTTAAACGGGTTTTTACTGAAAATTTGGATTGTGAAAAAGTAATTTCTTAGAAAAATTACTACTTTTTGGTTTAAAAGTGTACTTGAAAAGTCATTTATTTTTAGTAAAATTTTTTATTTAACAACTTTTTTGTGCAAAGGTTACATTTTTACTTTTTTAATATCCGAAGGTGAAATGGTACATATAACTTTGTCATTAAATTTTTAATTTCAACATTTTTGACCCTTCACCCTATACTATATTTATTCTAGATCCTTATGAGAAGCGAAGTTAAAATCACGATGTCCTTCTGTTCGTCGGTTGAAATCAAGTTCGAGGAGCCCCTACACAGCGCTTATATTTGTATGTATAACGTATCTATCGATCGGTAATGCCTTGGAGATTTAATTTTTTCGAGCTAATTGACGTACTATGTAGATGCGCTTTTTAGTTACGTCTTTTTTATTTGAGGAAGGGCCTCGATTATTTGTCACTCGATTAATTTTTTGAGCTAATTGATTTTTATAAATCTAAACGTTTTGAATTTTCAAAATATTGTTACGTTTTTCCTTTTAATAAACGCGTTTCGGTTTACTCCCTTTATTATAAACCGTTGAGTTCTTTTATTTGCAAATCAAAATAAGTAGACACACTTATTCAACTTAACAATCTTTATTGATTTTTAATTTTAAGTTACTAATATGACATAAAACTATAACTTTCAAGGTAACTTATAACTAGGGAAACCAAAAATAGGCAATTGCAAGTTTTTTTACCTTGTGGGACCAATGAAGGTCGAAACAATATATTTATCCGTTTTATAGCTTTTTATTCATTTTGGCATCGATTTGTTAGTGCATATTTTTGTATATTTTACCGTTTGCAGCATTTTTTGCATAATTTAGTTAAAAGAGCTTTTTTGCAGCATATAAAGTTTTTAGCGCATATTGGAACCTAGCCCATGCACCACAGTGCTAGCTATTTTTACAAATGCTTCGGTCTTGAAGTGCTCTAGCAACGTATGACTTTCACCTGGATAAATAAGCTGCATCAAACGCTCAATCTCTAGTGCGAAATCCTGTAGCGCCTCGATTGCCTTTTGTACTCTGACCCGTAATTCCACTCTGAATATCTGTGATCACCACCATACTTACGTTGCAGTGCTACCATAATGTCATCATAATTATTTCTGCAACTCACTGGTACACTTTCTAGAATTTCAGCCGCAGTTTCCTTTAAAGCTAGAATCATCTATGGCTTTTTCTTCATTGTTCCATGCATTAAATGGTGAACTGCCGTCAAAACTCGGGGCTTTAATTCTACTAGAGACTTTTGGTAAAACTCGAACCGTTCCCTCTTGACACTGAAGACTATTAACATTTACATCCAGATGGTGTAAATTCTCATCAACTTCTATTTTCAAATCAGGCAGCTTCTTCTTAAAATCTGTTTCCATTTTGTCTACTCTTTACTTTATTAAGGTAGAAATCTCCTGGAGCTTCTGCAAATTACTCTTTTGTCATTGTGGAATTTTCTTAAATTTCGGCTAAGATGGTGCTTGAATTTTCCTTAACTATTTTCTCCATGTTTTAGAATTTTCTTCCATTTGTCTAGAATTTTCTGCTATGATAGTGTTTGAATTTTTTTCAATTTTTCTAGAATTTTCTTCCATTTTTCTAAAAGTTTCTGCTGACTTTTTTTCCATTTTCTCCATCATAGCAGCAAACAGTGTGCTGAGATCCATATTGCTTTGTATTGCACGGGTAGCAACTTCCATCTCTTCTTTTTCTTCAAATTCACAAGTAACGATGTCAATGTTGCGTCGCTCGAATTCATCGATTAATCTTCCCTGCAACGCAGCCTTATTTCCTGCAGTCGACAGATTCAACTTGCCCAACACTTTATTGAGCTGTTCAACTTTTAGCTCGTCGAACTTCATTGTTGTTTGTATAGTCTTTTTATCCTCTTTTTATTTGTTTATTTATTTTTTTTATTTTTTTTTTTATTGCAATTTCACTTCTGACACCAATTGCTACGTTTTTCCTTTAATAAACACGTTTGAGATTACTCCCTTTATAATAAACCGTTTAGTTCTTTTAATTGCAAATCAAAATATTGAAATTCACCAAATTTATCAAAATTATTAGTTTCGAACTGAACCGTTTAATGTCTCATAACAAACTCAACTAATTATTCATGAGTCACTCCTTTTTATATTTCATAACACTGTACAACATTTTTCAGGTGATTGATTCGGGACTCAATTCTGATAATTCGTTATGAAAGTAGACCCAAAAAGAAGAACTTCTGCATCATTAGTTTGGTCATGGTACATCAAATAATAGTTTAAAAATTAATTTTAAATTAGTAATATTGTATAGGGGAATTTGTCACGTTTTAGGCTCTTTTGTTCGATAACTTTGCTCATAACTCGAGAACCACTTGTCCGAATTAGCTGAAACAAATTGAAACAAATTAAGAATTACAATTCCTTTAATCTGTTCATACAATGTTTCGCTACATAAGCAACAGTTTCGCAGTTATAAATAAATGTATGAAGAAAAAAAATATTTTTTGCCCAAAAAATTAAAGTTTTTTATTTTTAATTCATAACAACTCCAAAACGGTAAAAAAAAGTGTCAAGTCCTATTACTTTCACGTAAAGTCGCATAACCTATGAACAAAATGACACATAAATCATGAAAATCGATGAACGCGTTTCGCTTTTATTAACAATTAAGTAAAAGTATGAATTGCAAAAATTTGCTCGAGATATCCACAAAATTCTTTGGAAAAAACAGTGATGACTTTTCTATTGATATATCGATATATTCGCATTACCAATAATTTTTTCGTAAATGTTTTTTTTTATATTTAAAACAGGTAATTCGGCTAATTCGGACTAGTGGCTCTCGAGTTATGAGCAAAGTTATCGAACAAAAGAGCTTAAAACGTGACAAATTCCCCTATACAATATTACTAACTTCAAATTCATTTTTAAACTATTATTTGATGTACCATGACCAAACTAAGGATGCAGAAGTTCTTTTCCTGAACCTCCCTGTAATAACAATTTATTGTGTTCTAAAACCATTTCTATAAAAGACTGGGATATTCATGTTTTTTTTTTCAATAACTGTTTTTATCTTAGTACACTTTTAGGCGGTAATACAGCTGTGTTGAAAATTAAACATGACAATTTTATACTTATAACTATAAATAATTCTTAGATAATTTAACTTTCGTAACAATATTTTTGTTCCTCAATTTGGCTAAACTGCAGTTTATGGGGCAAACGAAAAATTAAAGGTAATTGTGCAAAAAAACAGTATTGCGGGCGGGACATCTGAACGTCCTACCCTACCCTACTACCCTTAATGTTTGCAATATTTTTCCTTATTAAGGCTATATTACACTATTATGAATGCAATGTGTCACGAAAATGACAAGTATTATGAAAAAAATTTGACATCCCATACGACCTATTCTTTTTTTAAAAAGTGTCTAACTTGGTGGCCACACGATCAAGTTTTGCCTTTTAATTTGCAATACACTCTCAGTTTTTTACTAACTCACTCACAATTTTTAAATTGACCACGAGATGGCTTATAATTTCACCTTTCCATTTGTTTGGCAATATTACTCTCAATTTAACAGCTGAGTACAAGTTTGTCTTTATAAATTGTGTTGTTGTTGATATCTTGGAAGTAAATTGCTTACAAATTGAGTGCAGCCTACGTCACAGCTTTTAATTTATATACATTTTGACAAGCAGTATATGTAAAAGACTATCAAGAACAACTTGATCGTGTGGCCGAAGGGTAAACAATAATACTTTTCATTGGATCAGGGCTGCATTTAATTTCATTTGTGGGTGTTTATAATTTGTGTGATAGTGTGAACACAAACTGTCATGTTAAATTAGATTTTTTGACAGTCATAACAAAACTAATTATATTTCTATCTCACAAAGTATTATGGAATACGTAAGACTTGTGAGATAGTGTAATCTAGCCTTTAATAGTATTTTCGAAACGATTTTTTTTCAAATTTTCCCAAATGTTCAATTTTTATCAGAGCTGTGTTTATAATTAGAAAACCCCAAACAAAAGATCAGGCAACTCTATTCATACGTAGCACGTGGCTGTCATAGTTGTCAGAACATCTGTTGTTATTGTTTTCATTTTCCCAGGGAAAATTTCAACTTATTTTTTTTAATTTCTAAATAAAAATGTTAAAAAAACCCAAGAACAAACAAAAAACTGTTGCAGAAAAGGTCGCCGAGACGCTTTTGTATCCCAATGGCACAGATAGTGAAAGTGATTTCGTCGATGAAGCAACAGCACCTCGTGTTGCAGAATACGATGAGGATGAATATGAACTACCACAAGCTGGAACAACAGAATTCAGGAAAAGTAATGTTAAATTGTTGTCCGAACAAAGTGCAAAATATAAAGGAAAAATTGTGTCAAGAAAAGATTTTGAAAGTGAAGAGGATGCGAGTAAGGACAACGAAGAAGAAATAAAGTATGAAAATTCAAATTCTTCGGAAGATGAATTTGCTTTAACAAATAAACAGAGTAAAAAAAATAATGAGAAATATGACTTAGACGATAAGGAAGACGAACAAGCTTCTGAAAGTGGTGAAGAACAAGATTCAGAAGAGGAACAATACTCAGAAGATGAAGACGAACCAGATTTTGATAGCGAAGATGAGGACAAAGACAACGAAATTATAAGTAAAGTGAATCATGAAGCTGAAATACAAAAAGGTCTGTGTGTTCAAAATCAATTGCGCATTTGGGAACGTTTACTGGAGTTGCGCATAAATTTTCAGAAACTTTTAACTAAAACAAATCAAATGCCCGAACCACAAGAGCTTGGGAATTTAGAAACATTAAATAATAAATACAATGGTTTTAGGGAAACTACCAGCAAGCAAACTTGTCTGCTATTACAAAATCTTTTGTCTTTAAAAAATAATCTCTCGACACAATTTCCAGAATTAGATAAAGCCATGAAACCTTGTCTTAAAAGACCTTTGCCTTTTAAGGAACATAATTCAGGAGCCCCTCCATTAAAACAGGTCAATGACTATTTAGAAGAGGAATTTGATCAGTTCCGTCCCTACCGCAATGAAGTTTTGCTTAAGTGGGATGACCGCACGAAAATTTTACAGCCCGGAGCTGGCAGTAAAAAGAAAACATTTAATGAGGAATATGATATCATTAAGAAAATTAACAATGCTTTAATAAATAAATCTGTTTTAAAAGAAAAGTCCCAGCAAATCAAAAATACTGCACAAAATGCGTCAGGAGAGGAAAATGTACGTAATCCAAATGTCTATGATGACAGTGATTTCTATCATCAACAATTAAGAGAATTAATTGAATATAAGGCCAATACAACAAGTAACATGAGTGAAGTGACAAAACAATTTCTGGAACTACAAAAACTTAGACAGAAAATGAAAAAAAAAGTGGACACAAGAGCCAGTAAAGGAAGAAAATTACGGTATGTTTTACTTTTAAGCGATACATACTTTAAATTTCAATTTAAAATTTCCTAATTTTCTTTGTTTTAGTTATATTGTGCACAATAAATTAATAAACTTTATGGCTCCACATGATAATTCTTCTTGGACTACGGAATCCATAGATGAATTAAGTAAGTCCTTATTCGTATAATTATACTGTGCTACATATTGAAGATCATCGCGTTTAGGAAGTGATTAAACATGATATAAAAGTAAAAATCAAAAGCATTTTAAGAACGTTAATTTTATTTGTATTCCCTCTTAAAATATGTTTTCTCATCAATAATATGGCAGAAATAATAAAATTGTAATAGAATAATCAAACTTAAATTCGAATTAACTTTGGCAGCCCCCCCCCCCCCCACCCCTTATGTTGCTTTGTGTACCCAAAAATACTTTCATTTTACGTAGAAATTGTTCCTGTCGCACGGTCAAAATTCCTGGGGCACTGAGTATCTAAAAAGAAATAGCAACGATTAATCCAAATAAAATTTTTTTTATTAATATATTTAATAATAATTCGTTTTATTTTTCAAAATGATCAAAAAAGAAATTATAAGGTATGTACTACAATAAAAAAAGTTTTATTTTTTTTTTTTTTTATTTCGTTTTTGTATTTTTTTTTTTTTTTAAGAGTGGATTGATGTTGGATTCTTTGTTATTTGCTTCGTTAAATTAAATTTTACATTAATTAAAAATTTAAAATTAAAATTGTAGAACAAAACATAAAATAGAAATCAAAGTTCTGAATTATATTCGAATAGTAATAAAATAAATTTCAAGTTTCTGAAATATACGTATTTACAAAAATGTCATATTCTGAAACTTGGTTACAGACTGAATAATTTTTGGAAATTTCTAAAATCAAAATTGAAATTTTAACACACTTGTTTAGTATTAAATTAAGGATGTGCGATTAATTTGAAGTCTCGACTAATCAAAATTATGATTAATCAATTATTTTGGCAGATCTGAATTTTGATTATTCAAATTCATGCAAAATCGATTAATTTTTATTTTGATTAATCAAAATTATGATTAATGGTTTGTTTTAAATTTTGTTTTATATATAAATTTCTTTATATTCTGCACTTAGTTTAGATAATTGTCAAAGTGTGCAAAATGGGCAGGACCTCACTTATTTTATTTTGCTTAATTTCCGCTTTAAAAATATTTTGAATAAACACAAACTAAATTAATCAAAACAAATTATGCAATTAATCAAAAATGATGATTTATCAATTAATTGTACATCCCTAAGTGAAATATTACAACATTAAAAAAAATAAAAACAAACGTAATGGTTGTTTTTTGGAGTATGTTTTAGAAATTTAAGGTTGTTTTTTTTTTT
Source organism: Pollenia angustigena (assembly GCA_930367215.1). Classification (NCBI taxonomy): domain Eukaryota; kingdom Metazoa; phylum Arthropoda; class Insecta; order Diptera; family Polleniidae; genus Pollenia; species Pollenia angustigena. The sequence goes on along the minus strand of OV884057.1, from coordinate 5,172,430 downwards.
GTTGGACAGGTTTTATTTTTTTAAAGGAAGTTATCTGTAATCCTGTTTATTTGTATTTCATTGATTTTAGGTATAAATAAAAACTTAACAGTTTTATTTTACTTTTTTATGTTAGATTACTACAAGTATAAATATTTTTTTGTATTTTATTTTCTTTTATCAATTATAAATTATTTGTGTATTAATAATGTGTAGTTTTTCCGTATTTATATTTTTGTCAACTTTAATGTTGTTATTTATAGCTTTGCAAAAAATTTTTGCATTTCTCACCATATAATAATATAAATATTACAACTACTTTTTTATTATTTTAGTTTATTTATATTATTCAAATTTATCTTTAATATAATTTTATTTGTTCGTCGTAACATTTATCAATTTTTTTTATTTTTTGTTTATTTCCATTTTTTTAATTTTGTTGTATGTAAATGATTATGAAAAGAGTTTTGGTATTTGTGTGTTTAGTTTATTTATTTAATGGAGAAATATGATTAAAAATTAACAAAATTGTTTTTCACGCATTTTCCAAAAGGTTTTAAAAAAATTTGTTGACAGAAGTTTTCGTATATATTTTTTAACAAAATATTTAAAGACATCGATTTTGCAGTTAAAATTACACTCTGAAGAAATTTTTAAATATGTATTCAAAAATAAAATGAAAGTAGACTATTAGGTAATTTTTATGGCCTTTTAAAGTTTGACTATTTTTTCCTCTATTTCAGTCAAAATTCCGTTGACAATAATTTGGGGTTGGAACTTTTCCTTTTGCGCAATGTTCTATTAAGGGGATTTTCTTAAATAAAGTTTTTTAAACTCAAAACAGAACCCATTCCACATAATAAAACATAAGCATTTAACCAAGTTCTTTTTTTTTTTATCAAATTTGCTAAATTCTAAAGGCATTCACGGCAAAGGTTGCAATTTTCCTTTTTCGCAAGAGTGTAACTTTTGACGTGAATCCCATTTATATTTTATAAATATTGCCAGTTAAATATGTATCAGGCCTGTCACAGAAATTAATTCCGATCGAAAGTGTAAGTAATTCCGTGTTTTACTTCTCCACAAAAAAAAAAACGAAAATTAAATTTGAAGCATCTAAAAAATCGATCGAAGCTGCAACCACGGAACTAAAACCATTTCGCTTTGAATGTGTGAAATGCCTGTATATATTTCTATATGCATAACAATAATTTTAATTAACTTAATTTTAATTGTATAAAAAAGACATACACAACACTAGAAATAAATATAAGATTTTTTACTAGATATTCGATAATAAGAAATGAGTAAAAATACTGTTTTGCTTGACAAAATTCATACATTAAGTTTATAAAAATTAAAAATTTCAAAAATACTTTTGCTTATTATAATAAAAAAAATCGATTAAAATTACTAATAATTACAAAATAATCAATATGAGAAATAAAAATATTGCACTAAAACACTAACATTCAATAAATAATATATACGAGTATATCGAAATTAAAAATATGACATACAAATAATTCGTAAAACAAACTGTGCGAAGATATTCTAAGAAATACATAGGCTTGCACTGGGCTCGTTTTTTTTAATTTTGTCCCTTCTCACATTTCAAAAAGCTCCTCTATAATTTTTTTTATAGTAGTGTAGGATATAAATCAATTTGTAATAACCATAATTATATAGATAAAGTTTTCATCATATACTAGCCTAATTATTAATGGAATTTTTGAGTAGCAAAGGTAAACCAGTTTTGGTTTTTGATTTTGAAACCAATATTGTTGCAGTTTTACCCGTAACACCCCCAGCTGCTGCAGCACCTGCACCAGCAACACTAGTAGGACCTGCTGTTCCTGCGTTGCCGCAGCTACTTTTGACTGGTGAGATCACATAAGTAGCAGGATTATTAATTTGTGATGTTGTTGTGGGATTAAATTGTTGTTGATGTTGAAATTTTAGCTCTTGTAATAGTTGTGTATGTTTATCTAATGCCTTTTGTAAATGAAATGTTAATTTATCACTGCTGTTTAAGGTTGATGGTTGTAGACTTTGATAGATTTTTAACGGATCATGACATGTTTCATATAATGATTGTAACTGGGATTGTATAGAGGTGACATTAGAAAGTGTACTTTCTGTATCAACTGCACATGGCAAACCTAAGCTGGGCTGTAAATAATTTCTCAATGAAGCCGCATTTTCTTCAGAAATCTAGAAACACAACACAACACTTTGTTAATAATCAAATTACACTAATTACAAAAATGGTTTTTTTCATCTATGAACTTAAGAATTGGAAAAGAAAAATTTGGTTAAGTTTTTTTCTTAAGAAAGAAAAAAATCGAGAATTGTTGTATAATTCTTTGGTTTAGATGTTTTTTTATAAATTTATTTATGTACCTTTTTATAAAAATTTATAGTCTCTGTATCTCAAGTGCTTTTTGGTGGATGTATAACATTTTCCATATCTTTTTGCACAGCAAATAGTTCCGATAAATGTTTAGCAAACAAAACGTTTAATTCACTCATTTTTGCCATCTAAAAATAAAATTAAATATGTATGTCAACAAGTTGCATCTCGAATGACTAAAAATTAAAGGCTTGCTTTTCACTAACTAGTTTAATTTAAATTCAAATAAAATATTTCTTAATCACGAAATGACAAAGAATTCTGAAGACACACTATATGATATTAAGCAAGAAAAAGAACTATGAGAATATAACACTGGACAATGGGACTTATCTCGGGAAATAAAAAGTTCTATAGATACAAAAAGTTTAAACTAGTGATGGCATAAATATTAAGACAAAGACAAGATCCATTAAAATTCCCAGGATATCTTACACATCTAATGACGATGTTTTGAGAAGAATAAACCGATGTCGAGAGTTGATCAATCATATAGAAAGATAAAAACTAGCATCCTAAGTATATCTATAATGAAAAAGACTAAAAATAAACTACTCCAAACAATTCTTTGAACCAAAATGAAAGGAGGTAAAATAGATGGAGAATATACAACAATTGACAAGATATGACAACGAAGAGATCCTCAAAAACATCGCAAGCGATAAAGATAGATCTTGTCACAAAAATTGTACGGAATCGAAAATTTTCGAAATTTCCAATTTGTACTGTTATTGTTTTGCTTTTTTAAATAAAAAACGAACAAATTTTGTGTTTTACATTTTCTAGAGAAGGTTAAATCGTTTTCACTTTGGTACGAATTACGCTCACATTCGAAAATCGAATATGCAAAAAAATGAGAAGATGATATATTTTCCTCAACATTTTTTTAATTTTTCAATATCTAAATGATGCGAACGAAAATTACACATATATCGTAACTTTCTACATAAAATGCAGAGATTTTAGCTGGAATATTTCAATCAGTTATTTAGCTACATACATTTGTTTTTGTTTTCTAAAGAAATAATAGGACTTACCGCTTGATCATTGCATTTTTCTCTTAGATTCATATTAGCTGCTTTTAGTTCCAACTCTTGGTTCATGAGCTCGTTTTGTAGTGATTCATTACGCGCTTTTAGAACGGACAATTCGCGTCTTAAGTCTTCAACTAATTCACTACTAACGGCCCCACCTACAGTCGCTGGTACCGGAGCACCAGCTCGTATTAATTCTATTTCACGTTTAAGGCGTATATTTTCCTCTTTATAAGTGTGCAACTGACGCTTCCATTCATCAACATTTGCCGTAGATTCCTACAAGGAAAAACTTTAAAATAAAATACAAAAATCTTTATATGTATTTTGAAGTTTACCTGTAAAGCACTAGTCAAACGAAGATTATTATTTTTTAGTGTGGCCAATTCGATTTCCCATTTTTTAGCATTAGAACAGCTAGAAAAAAAAATAGTTTAAATTATTTTTAGATATGTATATATTAACACTATTTTTATTTAAGCAACCTTTGAGCTAGAGCCATTTTAAGACGTTCATTTTCGTATTTCAATTGTTGCTCACTGGTTGGCGGACCACTGCCGGTATGCATACCAACCACACTGCCACCACCAGAGCTAACATTAACCATGGGTGCCGGGGAAGGAGCAGTTACATGTTCTGGTTTAGTTTCAGCAGCAGTTGTTAAAAGCTTATGTGATGGACTATCTGGATTTGCATTTTGAGTATTAGTGTTTGACATATTGGGTGGTTCCACAGTATGAGGATCAACCATAGCGGCATTGTCATTTTGTTGCAAAGCAGCGGTCCTAGAACTTATAGGTGATGTATTTGCCGATGTAGTAGGCGTCACAGCAGCAGAGCCTAAGAAAAAAAGCAAAGTTTTATAGGTTTTATAAAACTTCAGCTCGTTAAACTTACCGTTGGCCGATTTCAAGGCATTTTTTGTTGCTTCTTTCACCTCTTGAAATTTTTCCACAAACTTAAAAAGATTATAAAATTGTTATTTCAATTCCACATGTATAATTATGTGTAAAAACAACAATACCTTTGTTAGTTCAGCTTCCGAAGAAAATCCTAAACCATAAACTGTATTGGCTCGTACATCACTCCATTGACCAAACTTTTGGGAAGTTTGTGTAAATGTCATATTGGGCGTAATAGTAGAATTAATTACTGCCTTGGTACCCTCAACGCTAATGATGCGATACAAATTGCGTGAAGAATCATAAAAGAAACTTACATTTACAGCTTTCATACTGGCTGTAATCCAGGTGCGTTTGGTCTTCGGATCAATATGGAAGACATGCGCCTGGCAGGTGAATATTGGTTGTTCGCTGGAAAAGACAAAGATACAACAAAACCACCACACACATTTTTAGGCACCACATATGCACATTATACATTCATAAATTCTGAAATAAAATATTTGACTGTTTTAAATAGCTACTCTTGCCTCCTTCTGTACTTTCCCGTGCAAATTACGCAAACAATTGTGAGATAGTTATTATATTAGAATTTAGTAGTTGTGTTGTTTTATCTTATTCATGGTTCTCTGGGGAACATTAAAAATCTGTGGTAATATTTTTTACTCATGTACATTTCAAATTACATTATCTGTAAAACCTAATTGCTAATTAACAAGAATTAGTTTTCTTTATTAGGAAAATGCCACCTGAATGCAATTGGCAGCTATCTAATATATTCTTTTATATTTTCAGTTGTTTTTTACTTTTATTTAGCGTTGTTCTTTTCTGTGCTTCAAACTACTCCCCTTTACTTTTTCCAACAATAAAGTGTTTTTCTGTACTTTTTCCCTACCTTAAACTAGATTTTGCACTTTTTTAAATTGTTTGTTTTGATAATATGTTATTAATTTGTATTTACCCCATTCTTTATAAAATAATTTAATATTTTTTCGGCTTTTCGGAAAAAGTTTTGCAAAAATTACACTGATTTCGATTTTTCCAAATTTTTTGTATGTCAAACAATTGCCCTGTTGCCAGTGATGTAAGTTACACGATTTTTTTAAACCAATGGTAGCGATTTTCATTACATTCAAAGTTTTAATCTATATTTTTCACCCCCTGATTACAAGAGCAACGTGTGATGTCGTAACACAAGCATTGTGGCCGGAAGAAAAATTGCGCTCATCTACTAATGTTCAAGCTTATATATTACACACAGTCTACAACAGATATGAAATGTTTTGCATTAACACTATATGATGTCAGTATTCGGTATAGACTCATTATGTTTAAGTTTTTCTGATGGTATAGCACGGTTGTTAAAACATGTGTTTTAACAATTCTTTTATAATATGAACTAACGTTCCAGCTTGACAGCAGTCATTTTGTTGCTTTTATTTTTGACAACATGATTTTTATTCGCAAACCTTAGCATTTACATGAGTGCGATACTCCGCTTTAAAGTATTAATAATTCAACATGGAGTCTTAATATCATGTTTTAATAGCACACGAGCACGTGCATATCTTAAAATGTAAATTGACAAATATGCTGTAGAGATGTTGTGTGGTATTTTCATTGCAGAGAAAAAAATTTGCCCTAAAAATAAAAAACTTTAATATTTACATGCTTCAAAATCAAAAGCAAGTGTTTGTTCAGTTTAATTTATTTGTAGTGTTTTAAAAATACATAATTAATGGGTAAAATAAACCATACCAATTGCTTGGCAAATATGTCAACAATTTACGTTTGTAAAAATATTTTGTTTTATTTATTGGGGTGTTTGCTGTTTAGAGCAAAGATGCCCAGTAGTGGCTGATATCAGCAAATTAAACTCACACGTATACTTACGCTCTTTTGTTTGATCGTCAATCAGCCAATAGGAAATCAGCATGTTGAGTGGGAGAGACAAACTACACTTGCAGAACTTCTGTGTCTTATTTTACATTTTAATCGTCATCGAGACTGCTGTCAGTGAACACATAAATTGAAATTATTGCGATATATTAATGATGTCAGCCGAAAAGTATTTTATGTTACAAAATGCTTTTGATGACATGCAATGTCTTAAGACATTTAAAACAACTAAGAAATATAATTTTTAAAAACATTTGAAGATGTTCACAAAGACATGAATTATTTGCGGGGGGAAGAAAGAGAAAAACAATTTAAAATTTATAAGAAAATTTCATTGAAGTGTTTATCTTTATTTCCCTCAACGTATCTTTGCGAACAAATATTTTCAGATTTGAATTAGATTTGCTGAATTCATCTAGTTTGAGAAATATACTTTTAATCTCGTTGACGACTAAATAAAATGAATAGCAAATTGTTTTCTTCCAGTGTTATTTCGGCACTCTCACCAATACTACTACCTTGGGCATCTTTGGCTTACCCAACAAACACGGAGGTTTGATTTCAAATTGATAATGATTTGAAATCAAACGTTTTCTCAAACGACAATCGTTTGATAATGATTTGAAAATCATTTGAAAATCATAGCGTTCTCAACAAAAAGGGGAAATTATTTTCAAATTGAAAAATGCCTTTATTTTCAACTTGCTTTTAAATGTAATTTTCAAATGTTTTTCAAATGTGGATTTTAATACCATGTGGAACGTAAATAAAAAACATTTTATTTCTTTAATTTAAATTCATTATTTATTTAAATACACTGCGAGATAAACATTTGGCACCATAGCTAAAAGATGAAATAATATTCGTTCCGTCCTTCAATTCTAGCAGCGACGAAATAATTGGCTCCCTTTTATTTTGAGAGTTGTAGCACCGCAATCATACAACAAACTTTAAATTTCTTCACTTTCACTTTCCCGTGTTATTTTTCTTAATTCTTATTTTTAATCCTTGTAATTACATACTCACAAATAATTTTTTATTTTTCACAATAAATAAATTGTTCACTTGCAAAATACATTTAACCACGAAGTAGAAAATGTGACTCTAATCGCCATTTTTAATGTTTACATTTATATTTCGCTTAAGTATTGCCAAGTTTAGTTTTGGATTGAATTTAACATTTGATACCAATTTGACATCAAATTGATAAAACATTTGATGTCAAATGTTTATTTTCAAATCATTATCAATTTGAATTTAAATGTTAAAATCAAACATTTGAAAAACGTTTGAGAATTGTGTTTGAAGTCAAATGATAAAGACATTTCATATCAAAGGTTTGACTTTGTGTTTGTTGGGTTAGACAAACATTTAATGCATTTTTGTAGAAATATTAATAAATTTTGGATATTTGTCAAACTGTTTGTTATGAGTCGATCTAGATCTGTCTGTCTGTTGAAAACACGCTAACTTTTGAAAAACTCAAAAGAAAAAAATTGCCTCTAGTAATCCTAAGCAGTTTGGGATTCATCTCCAGTATAATTTTAATTTTGTTACAAAAACTAACTGCATGTTTGTAGAACGCGAGCGCAAAAGTAACTAGTTCAACTTACATTTAAAACAAAAAAAAAAATTCAAAATTTGTTTTTGTTTTATATGTAAGTTAAGCGAGTCACTTTTGTGCTCGCGTTCTACAAACAGGCAGTAACATAAACGGTGGTTTAATGCACGGATTGATATAAGATTTTGCACAAACTTGCCAGCTCGCAGCTAACTGTACACTTAAGTCCAATTCATTCTTAATTAAATAAATAAAAAAAATTGAATTTTATTCCTTCGACCTTTTTTTAATAAAAATAAAAAGTTTTTTCGAGCTCGAGACAAATTATTTGTAAAAAATATATATATTATTTATCATCTTATATCATTATCAAGGCTCTTACAATATAAGAAAACACTAATGTACGAAAAATACTAACAAAGACCGTGCTTCAATAAAAATTAAATACGTAATAACAACATTTTTTTAGTTTTTTCGAATTTATTCTATGAGCTAAATTTCAGTTATGTATTTTATAAAGCTTTTTTGTAATAGTCCTATTCCTTCAATTTTCAGGAAATGACTTTATACACTACCAGACTATTACATTGTATTTTCCTGTTACATTTTACCTTAGCTATCCTTTGGATAGCTATCCATTGAATTGAAGGAATAGGACTATTTAACAAAAAAAGCTTTATAAAATACATAATTGAAATTTAGCTCATAGAATGAATTCGAAAAAAAATAAAAAATGTTGAATATAATACAAAGTAACCTACGAAAAGGAAATAATTCCCAGTTTCTATACATAATAACAACAAAAAAGAAACCAAAACACTTACAATGAGTTACTACAATTATATTAGGACTAACTTATGTAACTATTTAATTTTCTTTTTATACCATCCACCACAATTAGTTGTGAAGAGGGTATATTAAGTTTGTCATTCCGTGTGAAACTTTTTTATTATTCATCTCAGACCCCATAAAGTATATATATTCTGCCAAGTCCGTCTGTCTGTCCGTCTGTTGAAAACACGCGCACTTTCGAACAACTCAAAAGATATGAACAAACTTGGTGCCAAATTGCTTGTAGTTATCCTAAGCAGTTTGGGATTGAAATCCAGCACAATCGGTTCAGTAGGACCAGAGCTATGAATCAAAATGTGGAACCACCACCTAAAAAAATTGATAATTTTGTTACAAAAAATAACAGAAATGCTGGAACAAGGCACGGAATGAGATAAGATTTTGCAAAAATTTGTTTTATTTGATCCGTCCATAATTTACCCTCAGCCCCATATAAACAATACTCCCGAAAAACAGTTTAGTACGCCTAAAACCGTAAAAATTAATGCTATGTAACAAAATTTGGCACGTCGCAGTTTATTAGGATTAGAAATAACACTGTGAAATTTCGTGACGATCGGTCCATAATTTACCTTAGGCCCCATATAAACCCTACTACCGGAAAACAGTTTAGTACGCCTAAAACCATAAAAAATAATGCAATCATAACAGAAATTGGTACGTCACAGTTTTAAAGGACTAGAAATGACGCTGTAAAATTTCGTGATGATCGGTCCATAATTTACCCTAGGCCCCATATAAACCCTACTACCGGAAAACAATTTAGTCGCCTAAAACCATAATTAATAACAAATCGTCACAGTTTAAGATAATAATAACATCAACTGTCGGTGGAGGGTATCAAAGATTCGGCACAGCCGAATATAGCACTCTAACTTGTTTATTATGTATCTGTAGATATTGGCGCAGTTTTTCGTGTCTGTTTTAAATAAAAAAATAAAAAAGGATTGTTTCAAACTTGACTTTCACTAAGTCTGGGTTTACACTATGAAAGTTTTCTTTCAGAAAGTCTCAGTTTATTGGTGAGAGGGGAAGAGAAAATGCCACTTTCTTCCCCTCTCTCTCTCTAACAAACTAAGACTTTCTGAAAGAAAACTTTCATAGTGTGAACCCAGACTAACGACAAAAATCAATTCAAATATCTTTAGTATATTTAATAATTACAAATGCTTTGAACAGTATATATTTATTTTATTTAAAAAAAAGCTTTTACCTCTTCTATTTCTATTTTATTAAACATATTTTTAAGCAAGTTCGTCTATGCCAAATCTTATATACCCGTCACCGACAGTTAGAATATTTCAGGCGTGGGCCCTATATGGGATCTGTAAATGATTGATTTATCTTTATCTTTATAAAACTTCAGAAATCTTTAGTTATTTTGGACAAACATTTTTTTTTATTAATTCTTCATTTACATAACCGAGCCTATAGGGCCCGTTAGTTAATTGTTGAGCAGAACAAAAATTATTTTCGAGAGGGGAATTTATATTGGACCCATGGAATAATCATCAAAAAATTCTGTAGAGTTATTTTTAGTATTAAAAACCCTAAATTAGAAAAAATTTTGATATTGAAGTGACATTTGTTTAAGCGATTTATAGTTTTAAAGTGGTTTTCAAAAGGCAGCTTAATATGAGACCTAAGGTAAATTATGGAACAATTTTCACAAAATTGCATGGTATTTTTTCTGACCATGTGAAGCGAAATTCGACCAAATTTTACCATAAAAATGCAATCTGCTCTGTTTTCGGCGTATTTAAATAATTTACCAGAGTTTGAATTATATGGGGAATATGGTTAATTTTTACCGATTTTCATGACATCTTCTATTGTGATTTATGCCTTATGAAACTACGAAAGCCCAAAATCTACTTGCGGCTTACCGAAATAACGTAACGTTGGTCTCATGTAGAAAGGCCCTAACTCACATAAATACAACTTTACAGGAGAAGGCAAAAACACAATAAAAACTGTATGTATCATAATGTAAAATGGCTTCTTCAATTGCTTGTTAAACTGATATTTTTGATGCTATTGTATTAAATTTTTGTGACGAGGTGTATTTGTGGGAAATGTATTGAAATCACTAAGAAACACAATTTCGAAAAGATCAAGTTAGTGCCTTTCTACATGAGACCGACGATAAATAGTATAATATAATTTTTGTACACATGTTTATTTATACCCACACCACAATAGTGGAGAGAGTATTATGCATTTGTGCTGATGTGTGTAACGCCTTAAAATATTGGTCCAAGACCCACCTTAAAGTATACCGATCGTCTTAGAATCACTTTCTGAGTCGAACTAACGATGTCCGTCCGGCTGGCTGGCTGGCTGTCCATGTAACCTTGTGCGCAAAGTACAGGTCGCAATTTTGGAGATAATTTGATGAAATTTGGGTCGTAGGTTCTTATTGGCACAAGGACCAAGCCTATTAAAAATGGGCCGAATCGTAGGACCACGAAGGAAGATAGGGGGAAATTTCTTCCTCTCAGAAACTATCAAACCTATTTAAATGAAATTAAAAACATAGATAGAACCTTATCTATATAGACACAAAATGTATGCATTTTTTTAAAAATAGGACCACGAGGGGAGATAGGTGCAATTTCTGCCTCTCAAACCGATTTTAATGAAATTTAAAACATAGATAGATCCATATCCATAGGGACACATTAGCTAAACAGTTTTTAAAAAATAGGACCACAAGGGGAGGCAGGGGGCAATTTCTGCCTCTCACAAACTTTCAAACCGATTTTCATGAAGTTTATAAACATAGATAAATCTTTATTTATATGGACACATAAGCATGATGTGTTTTTAAATACTGTGGTGTAGGGTAGCATATGGTCGGGCTTGACCGACTATACTTTCTTACTTGTTTTTATATATATTTCTTTGATGTAATACTTAGGTATTAAGTGCTTTGTAATATATAATTGGCTTATTTGGCTTCTATTACGGAACTAAAAAATAAATAACAAATATTTTAACACCGATACTTAACGGACTTTGTACTGCTTTATCTGATTACAATTTCCAAAATAATGACAGTTTATTAAATTTTGTTTTCAGCCATTCGTAAACATTTCCAGTGTTACATTTTTAGCATTGGGTCGAAATAGTAGCAAAAACCACTCCTTACATTTTCAACTCTGCTCTAAAGAAAAAGTTTTTGTAAAATATGGCGACCGGGCAACATTAGGAGATTTTATAAAAAAATTTAATGTTTTTTAAGAAAAAAGTTTGCAAAAACGATAAAAAAATGTGTTGATATCATTCGTGGGTGCATTGTTATCAACAGCAAGTAAAAATATGTAAGTTGTACACGAAAAACTCACAGAAAATTGGCTATGTGCAAAACGTAGTGTAGACATTTGACGAATGAAAAATTAAGAGCAAAAGAAGTTAAAACAGAGCCTGAATAGAAGTAGAGGAGCCAGAGGCCTTTCTGTGTGTGTTAGTGCATCATATGTCAAATTTTATAATTTTGCGTTAAGCAAATGAATAATAAAAATACAAACTGCCAAACTAAGTATTATTAAATAACTAAAATCCAACATTATTTTGTAAATAACACAAAAAAATATTACGCCTGAAATTGTAAATGTTAAGTTAAATAGGATTTTTATCCGAAAAAGTGTTCTAATGGTGGTAGTGGTTTGTGCAAACCATGTAACAAATGTAGGTTGGCGTTGGCGTTGCGATTTCCTTTCTGTAACTACGCCCATGTTAGGAGTTATTTAAAAAAAAAAAAATAATAATTTAGTATTTTAAAAATATTTTTATAAAATGGATTATTTTGTTGGTTTCTCTTTTTGTGCGTTTGCTTAAAATTGTGTGTAGTTTTCATATTGAATGAAGTATACATAAAATGTGGAACATGATGTGCGATGTGATGCCAACAATATCGGAGGACAGCATCTCCCAAAGATCGTCACAATTCAGTGGCGAAGATGCCAACTTTGAACAACTTATGGTGTCAATGCTCGACGAGCGTGACAAATTGATGGACAGCTTAAGAGAGGCTCAAGAACGCCTAAGTGAAACTGAACAAAAGCTCCACGATATTGAAAAGGAGAGAGATAGTTTACAACGCCAAATAAATGCAAATTTACCACAGGTATAACTTTACTTACAATATTTTAATATATTTTATATTTTACTGTGAATGAAATAAATAAATTTGCAATAAGTTCAAAATAATACAATTAAGAAAAGTAGATCATAAGGCCAATGAAACCAATAAAGATGTTTGCAAATTTGTTTATATTTTAATTGTTATGGTCTCTCGAAAATTTAATATATTTGACCATTCTTAAATTGTGTTTAAAAGCTATATTAAAATTATTTTGTTTCAAAAATTATGTGTTTTTTATACACTTCATGACAGGTGGAGTTCTAAAATTTTTTTATTATACCCATTTAATTGTATACTTAATCAAGTACCTATGTGGTGAAAATCGATCGATTTCAAAACGTTGATTTTTAAAAGGTGTAATGAATTTCGAGCGATTTTAAACAACATTTCTAAGTTAATATTTGAATATGGGGCTAAATGTTGTGTTCAAAATATTCCTAGTTCAATTAACATATCGCTCATTTGCTTCAACTTTGTTATTTTTCACTCTTCTAATGTATTTAAAAATCGATTTCTTTTACGCAAAAACAATTTTCGGTTGAAATCGAGATTGGTTTCCCATTCCATACTTTCGGTGAAAGTTTTATACAGATCTAAATTTAAGAAGAGTGATAAACATTAGTGTTATAGGTATGTTGATTACTAACATCTTACTCATATTTTTAGTTTTTGCTCATGTTAAAAATTTTAATATACATGTACTTATTTAAAAATTGGGCTTTCGGAAAAACTTTACGTTGAGTAATTTTTTATAAAAAATACCCATTTAGAATTTTCAAACATGTTAATGAAAATATGTATTTTCAAGTGAGGAGAAGTGTTTTAGAACCTAACTCCCTAAAAATTTCCATTGGAGTTCATTTTCACCCTTAATATAAACTTCAAAAGCTTTGCAAATTCTCCTTTGGTTTTGAGGCAGATATAGTACTTTTGCATATTTGGGATTGTTATATTATTTCATATATTAAGGCAATTCACGTTCTATGGTCTTGTATTGGTTGTATATGCTATAACAAAACACTTTGTGAATTGCCAAGTTGAAAATTAATAAATAATTATTATTCATTGGTAATATTTCTTAGGAATTTGCAACACTGACCAAAGAGCTTACACAGGCCCGTGAGACGTTATTGGAACGTGACGAAGAAATTGGTGAACTTAAAGCTGAGCGCAATAACACAAGGGTAATGTCCTTTTTTATATGTCCTTTAAAACTACGTAAACGATTTTCTTTTTTTTAAAGCTGCTTTTAGAGCATCTGGAATGTTTGGTTTCACGGCATGAGCGATCCCTACGCATGACTGTCGTCAAACGACAGGCTGCTGCTCAAAGTGGTGTATCTAGTGAAGTAGAAGTCTTAAAGGCTTTAAAGAGTCTTTTCGAACACCATAAGGCTTTGGATGAAAAAGTACGAGAACGACTACGCGTTTCATTAGAACGAAATAATGCGTTAGAAGCTGAGCTAAATACAACCAAAGAAGAGGTAAAGTTTCCTTGAGCGTTTTTCTTAATTAAAAACGTTAACTTAAAAAAATAATGTTTTAGCTTCAACAATATAAATCAGGTGCAGTGCAAGCTTTACGTGATAACAATACTGAAAATGGTGTCAGCGAAAAGGTGTGTTAAATAACAACCCACAATGCTTTAAAGAAATTTTTATTAAAAAGTAATTTAATTTTTTTCATGTGTATATCTAGAATTCATTAACCTTAAATGGTGAAAGTAGTGAATCATCATCCATAAATGCAGCCAATGATTATGCTGCCAAAACTCATGAATTGCAGACAATTATTGAGAAGCAGGTATGTAAATTTTAAAATTCCACTTAACCCTGAAATATGTAAAATTAACTCTCGTTTGAGTTTTTTTCAAAAGTTATATCTTTCAGTTTTACAAAAAAGAACCTATTAAAAAAAAAGTTTATGTTTACAGACCTCTGAATTATCTGAATGGCAACGTCGGGTTTCGGCACTTAAAAATAAATGCGATGAATTGGATGAAAATTTAGCCAAAGTTCAAAAAGATTATATGAAATCCCAGGAACAATGTTCGAAACTCCAAAGAGATTTGAGAGAAAACGTGGCACAAAAAGAAGATCAGGTATGAAAGCAAATACATACATATTTTTCGAGAAAACTAAAATTAAAATATATATACATACATAAATTGTATATATTTTAAAAACTAGGAGGAACGTATTGCGACACTGGAAAAACGTTATTTAAATGCACAACGCGAATCAACATCATTGCATGATTTGAATGAAAAATTAGAACAAGAACTAAGGCACAAAGAGGCGCAATTAAAGGTACTTTCATTAAACCAACATAAATAAAACACTTTCTATCAGACATACATTTCAATGTATATAACCTCGTCATCTTTCTTTTTGCTTACGTGAACATACATAATCGAAAGAAAAATAGTAGATGTACACTGTAAATAACTAAATGTGTCTAAATTAGTAAATGTTTGAATGTTTATTTCTTTGTTCTGTATTAAAAGTTGCACGAGGAAAAGATAAGTGCCATCGAGGAGAAGTTGGAATTATCGGAACAAAAATTGGCCCAACAAGCAAAATTGCAACCAGATATGGAGGAGCAACTTAAAGCACGTATGGAAGCTTTAACAAAGGTAGGAAACAAGGTATGAATGTGTATCGTATGCGTCAAAGAGGAAATCAATGAAAAAAGCGTAAATTTAACTTTTTCAAATTTAATTATGTATCTTTTTTTTTTTAATTATTTTAAAATTTTATTCTTTCTTGCATAGATTTTGAAAAAAATACTTAATAATGATACCAACAAAAAAACTTCCTGGTTATGACAACTATTTTTATACTATTGTACATGATTTTTTTTTTAATTTTTCTTTAAAATAAGAATTTGTTTTTCCTCTGAACGCACTGGCCCAAAATAAAACCAAAGAATATAAATCATATAGAATGCGCATCTCAAGGAAAACTAAAATATTTTTGAAAAAAAATGCATGATGCGGGCGGGAAGACAAAAGGGAAAGAAGCAAAAACAAAGAGCGTAACAATGCATCGTTCTCTCGTTGTTTATGAGAACTTTTAATTCTCATTTATCAGCGTATATGTATGTGCGTGCACGAGTGTGTATGTATGTACATTGCCAAGTAAAAAAAAAAACACATTAAGTAAAAAATAAAACAAAAACCTAACAAAAGAATTTTTGTTTCTTGCAATTTTTGTACAAATAACCTTCGTAAAAGCAAATGTGACCGATTGTGTAATTGTAGGGTAAGAGTATGTGTTTTATTGTTGTACAGATAAAACTATATCGGTTCGCACCGAAATTCAGATGCAGTTTTTCTGTAAAATTAAAGATTTATAGGAATATAAAAATATGTAAAAACATAAACTGCCTTGTTCATAAAAAATATTTTATGTTTATTAAAGCGGCATGGTCACACAATGCTTTTGGGGTCTTTTGTCAAACCATGTTATATATTTATTTCATAGCTGTGCAGTTTTAATATTCTTATTAAAGATATTTAAAAATAGATTAAAAAAAAACATATTATTATTCCTTCTTAAGGAATTTTGTTTGGTTTTTATTTAATCATGTTGCTTGGAAATTAAAAAAATTTAGTTCTCATATATTCGGAATAAATTTAATTTATTTCTAACTTTATGTCTATTCACAAATGTAAAAAAAATGATATTTACAAAAATAAAATTATTTCCAATTAAATTTTCAATCAACCAAAGCGATACAAATACATACATATTTAAAAAGAATTTAATGAGGATATCAACCACCCTAATATTTTAATAAATTAAATCATTCGTTTGATAAAACTTGTATTTTTCTTTTCTTAGAACTTCCTTTTTCTAAAGACCAAGAGCAATGTTTTCGGAGGAGTACTAATTTAATAAATGTTCACAAACTGAGCAATATGAAATTTATTTAACAAACAATCAAGGAGAAATACCTATTTATAATTATGCCACTCCTTTATTTATAAATTCCATTAATATACATACACACATGGTAAGTACATAATTAAATAGTCTAAAAAATGGAATTATAATTCGGTGCAAATCGATATAGTTTAGTTTTTACAAAAATAAAACACATACTGTTGCCCTACAACTACGCAATTGGTCGCATTCGCTCTTACGTAGGTTATTTGCACATAAATTGTTTTAAAACAAAACGAAATCAATTAAAAAAATACCAAAAACCGGTTTCAACGAAAAAAAAAACACAAACACACACACACTTTGGCTGGCAAAAACAGCAAACATGTGTATGTATGTGTTAATGCTGCACATTTTGGATGCTCTCTTCAGTCCTCTAAGTGAAAACACAAACCAACAACAAATTGCCTTTGCAAAATTTGTGAGCGAAATTATATGAGACCGGGGCGTAATGATAAACCCCGCCATAAGAAATTTTGCTTCTACATGATGCGCATTCTATAAGATCTATATTCTTTGATAAAACTTAAACAAACATAAAACAACAACTACAACATAATTGCACAATTTATATACATATGTATATTATACATAGTATTCAAACGTATTCCCATTTTTTAGTCACAAATCATATTAGACATTTTTACATTCACTTAATCATGCACAAATTTTTGAGTACATTATTTTCGTTGCGTTTATCATTTCAATTTCTTGCAAGTGATTTCATTCATGAACATTTTAACAAAAATGTATTTTTTTCTTAACATTGAATATAGGCTCAAGAGCGTCACGGATCGGCTGAAGATCGTATACAACGACTGGAAGCCAATTTGGAAGAGAAAAATGCGGAGGTAGTAAGACTTAACCAAAGACTTAAAATGAATGAAGAGCACAATATTAGATTGTCCTCTACGGTGGACAAACTTCTGTCAGAATCAAATGAACGTTTGCAAGTGCATTTGAAAGAGCGTATGCATGCTTTGGATGAGAAGAATGCTCTGACGCAAGAGCTAGAAAAGGCCCGCAAGGTTGCCGAAGAACTGCATCATGAGAAGAGTGAAATTATGAAGGAGCTCTCAAAGACACGGTTAGAAATAGAAAACTTTAAAAGGCAACTGTTGCAACAGGAGATTGCCTACAATATACAACAAACGGAGGCTTTAACGCGTAGCTTGTCGCCAAGTAGTGTAGTGGATGGCCCTCAGGCATTTTCCCGCAGTGCTTCCCATGCTAGCTTCGAGACACACTCTTTGAGAAGAAATAAATCTCGATTACAGGAAGAAAGTGAAAAGTTCCATCGTTCAATGGCAGAACAGGAGTGGGAAAAACTTCAACAGGCTCATGCCCAGCAAGCGGCATATGAAATTTCGGCAGCTGTAGCAGCTGCCGAATGCGAAGAAGCTCAGGCAGCTTTGTTTGGCGATGCCGATATGATGTCACCAACTGGGCATACAGATGCCCAAACATTAGCCATGATGTTGCAAGAGCAACTAGATGCCATAAATAATGAAATAAGGTAAGTTGCTCTTGCGGTTCTGTGTATCCGAAACTAAAGTAGTCAGTTTTGAAAACGTGGTTAAAACATAATTTTAATGCCTTCACGAATTCGATTGTTTTTAAGTATTTTTAACCAAGCTTTTTAAATTATTAAAAGATTTACTTTTGCAAGAACCATTTAGGTTAATCCTGCTGCACAGTGTACTTATTTTGTTTCTTACTGCCCAATTTTTGTTTTGTAGATTGATTCAAGAAGAAAAACAATCAACAGAGGCTCGTGCGGAAGAACTAGAATCACGCGTTGGTAGTTTAGAGCATGTCAATCTATTAGCACGGGGTCGTTCCATGGATCGTCAAAGTCCACCTATGAGTGGCCGTAGCACACCCAATAGTCCTAACAGAGATTTCATGCAAAAATATCATACTGTAAGTAAAACAGAGAGTATTTTCTTAAACATATAGACACTCTTACTTTTTTTTTTTTTTTTTTTGTTAAGCTCAATCTCCCAGTTTTATACAGTGATGTTTCACGTGATTATATTCATGGCATGGCATCTAATACTGGGGATTCTAGCTCTGGCGGAGCTGCTTCTCCTTTAACTGCACGCTCAATGCGCTTGGAACGGGTTGCGCAGGCTTTAGCTCACAGCCAAGAAGAGCTTCGTAGACGTTCGATGGGCTTATCACCCAATCAACAAATGGCTAACAACTCTGGTCACATGACTATAGCTCATACCGGCTATGGCCTCTCACCATTAAGCTCTCGGTATGGCAGTCAGGAATCTTTGAGTCGCCATTTCAATACCATGGGTTCAATGTCAATGCTGCAGACACCTACAAATGCTGTGGGGCGTGATGTTGTATCTGTGGTTCAAAAGAAGAAAGGAATTAAATCTAGTTTAGGTAGATTCTTTAGTAAAAAGGAAAAGGTTAAAGGTGTCAAGGACACGTTACCCGATGGTTCGCCCAGCATGATGTCGATTGGAAATCTGTCAATGGGTCTAAGTGAAACCGAATCAAATTATGATGCCATGAGTATGACAGGGGGCATGATGCCACGCATAGCAAGTGTGCCCGGCTCGAAAATATCTTCGGTCGATTATGGAAGGCAAAAGAAGTAGGGGGGCAAACAAATACTGTTATCCATTAAAACTTCAACATATAACTTAACAATTTATTTTACAGAGACCACGATTATCGTAATGATTTGCTGGGAGAGGCTATGAAAGCTGGTACTCCGTTTGCTTTATGGAATGGGCCCACGATTGTAGCTTGGCTAGAGTTGTGGGTGGGAATGCCCGCTTGGTATGTGGCCGCTTGTAGAGCCAATGTGAAAAGTGGAGCCATTATGAGTGCCCTAAGTGACACTGAAATACAAAGAGAAATTGGTTAGTACTTAAAGTAAAAATTATCGTCATAATAATAGTGACATGTATGTTTTCTACATCGCTAAGGTATAAGCAATCCATTGCATAGACTTAAATTACGACTTGCCATTCAGGAAATGGTTTCATTAACTTCACCCTCGGCGCCGCAAACATCGCGAACAACTTTAGCATTTGGTAAGTGAAAATATTTTGAAAAATAAAAAAAAAAGATAAAATGTCTTAAAAGAATGTGTGTGAAGTTAAATTTTAAAATTTATAACCCTAGACACATTCTGTTATGTTAACAGAACAATGTTAACTACTTAACAGACCTAAAGTTAATGCTGTAATCATGGATAAGTCCAGATTTCTGGAAAAGGAGTCAACGTGGGCGAAAAAAAATGATTAGGATTTGTGGACAATACTATTCTCCATCGTTTTCCATCCCCAGAATTTTTAACAGAGCGAGTTGGACCGACTTATGGCCAATTTACTCTTTTGAATTCTCTAGGGGATGAACCCAGATTTCTGGAAAAGGTGTCAACGTGGGCGAAAAAAAAAGATTAGGATTTGTGGACAATACTATTCTCCATCGTTTTCCATCCCCAGAATTTTTAACAGAGCGAGTTGGACCGACTTATGGCCAATTTACTCTTTTGAATTCTCTAGGGGATGAACCCAGATTTCTGGAAAAGGAGTCAACGTGGGCGAAAAAAAATGATTAGGATTTGTGGACAATACTATTCTCCATCGTTTTCCATCCCCAGAATTTTTAACAGAGCGAGTTGGACCGACTTATGGCCAATTTACTCTTTTGAATTCTCTAGGGGATGAACCCAGATTTCTGGAAAAGGAGTCAACGTGGGCGAAAAAAAATGATTAGGATTTGTGGACAATACTATTTTCCATCGTTCTTCATCCCCAGAATTTTTAACAGAGCGAGTTGGACCGACTTATGGCCAATTTACTCTTTTGAATTCTCTAGGGGATGAACCCAGATTTCTGGAAAAGGAGTCAACGTGGGCGAAAAAAAATGATTAGGATTTGTGGACAATACTATTCTCCATCGTTCTCCATCCCCAGAATAGTATTGTCCACAAATCCTAATCATTTTTTTTCGCCCACGTAGACTCCTTTTCCAGAAATCTGGGTTCATCCCCTAGAGAATTCAAAAGAGTAAATTGGCCATAAGTCGGTCCAACTCGCTCTGTTAAAAATTCTTGGGATGGAGAATGATGGAGAATAGTATTGTCCACAAATCCTAATCATTTTTTTTCGCCCACGTTGACTCCTTTTCCAGAAATCTGTGTTCATCCCCTAGAGAATTCAAAAGAGTGAATTGGCCATAAGTCGGTCCAACTCGCTCTGTTAAAAATTCTGGGGATGGAAAACGATGGAGAATAGTATTGTCCACAAATCCTAATCATTTTTTTTTTCGCCCACGTTGACTCCTTTTCCAGAAATCTGGGTTCATCCCCTAGAGAATTCAAAAGAGTAAATTGGCCATAAGTCGGTCCAACTCGCTCTGTTAAAAATTTTGGGGATGGAAAACGATGGAGAATAGTATTGTCCACAAATCCTAATCATTTTTTTTCGCCCACGTTGACTCCTTTTCCAGAAATCTGGGTTCATCCCCTAGAGAATTCAAAAGAGTAAATTGGCCATAAGTCGGTCCAACTCGCTCTGTTAAAAATTCTGGGGATGGAGAACGATGGAGAATAGTATTGTCCACAAATCCTAATCATTTTTTTTCGCCCACGTTGACTCCTTTTCCAGAAATCTGGGTTCATCCCCTAGAGAATTCAAAAGAGTAAATTGGCCATAAGTCGGTCCAACTCGCTCTGTTAAAAATTCTGGGGATGGAGAACGATGGAGAATAGTATTGTCCACAAATCCTAATCATTTTTTTTTCGCCCACGTTGACTCCTTTTCCAGAAATCTGGGTTCATCCCCTAGATAATTCAAAAGAGTAAATTGACCATAAGTCGGTCCAACTCGCTCTGTTAAAAATTCTGGGGATGGAAAACGATGGAGAATAGTATTGTCCACAAATCCTAATCATTTTTTTTCGCCCACGTTGACTCCTTTTCCAGAAATCTGGGTTCATCCCCTAGAGAATTCAAAAGAGTAAATTGGCCATAAGTCGGTCCAACTCGCTCTGTTAAAAATTCTGGGGATGGAAAACGATGGAGAATAGTATTGTCTACAAATCCTAATCATTTTTTTCGCCCACGTTGACTCCTTTTCCAGAAATCTGGACTTATCCATGATTACAGCATTAACATTAGGTCTGTTAAGTAGTTAACATTGTTCTGTTAACATAACAGAATGTGTCTAGGGTTATAAATTTTAAAATTTAACTTCACACACATTTAAAAGAAGCTTTAAATTTATGACTTTGATTGATGAATTTCACTATCGTCTTTCTTTTATTTTTAATTTTTTTAAAGGCGACATGAATCATGAATGGATTGGTAATTATTGGCTGCCGGGTTTGGGCTTACCGCAATATCGCACAACATTTATGGAGTGTCTAGTCGATGCTCGTATGCTAGATCATTTAACGAAAAAAGATCTTAGAGGACAACTAAAAATGGTTGATAGCTTTCATCGTACAAGTTTACAATATGGCATATCGTGTCTCAAACGCCTCAACTATGATCGCAATGAACTGGAACACAGAAGAAAAATGTGTGAAAATGGTTTATGTGACGTTTTAGTATGGAGTAATGAGAGAGTAATACGTTGGGTATCTAGTATTGGTTTAAAGGTAAGTCTATTGTAACACTTTTTTTTTGATTAGTTTTAAATCGTAAAATTTAGTAGAAAACTCGTATATTAACTTTAAACCGTCAAAAATTCATTTATATCAAATTCATAGAAAATCGCCAAATTAGAAGAAATCCGTAACTTTTCCAATCCGCTACTTGCGTCCGATTTTTAATGGCCAATTTTTAGGTTATTTTGTTGCATATTTTCTTCATTATTTTCTAAAACAGAGATAGTCATATGCAAACAAATTACATTTGAATAAATGGGCTTGAAGGCAAACTTTGAGGGGCGGACGCCCCCCTAAAACACAATTTATCGCTATGAAATTTTTTGTGTGTTTTTTTTTTAAATAAAATTGAACCGATTGTCAATTTTTACCCAATTTTTAAATCGATGTCTTCCTATTTGGATGAAATCTGCACCATGGTTAGTCCTATTGGATAGTAGTTTAGACACAAATTTTCAACAAGATCGGTCAAAAAGTTTCTGAGTAAGAGGGGGTCATCCATGTAACCTTTTACCCTTTTTATTGGTGTTAGCAAAATTTGTCTCAAGTAGCTTCGATAGCTATTTTTTTTTTATATTTTTAAAATTTTTTTTTTTATATTTTTTTTATCCGCAACGTTTTTTAGTTTTTTTTTTTGCTCAAAAGAAAGCTTATGTCTTTAAGGCAGTTTTGGTCGCTTTTTGGGATGCGAGTAGAGCTGCAAAACAATCGATGGTACTATCGATAGTTTTATTTTTGGCAGACTATCGATAGTTTTTTTTACTATTGATACTATCGGAAAATTTTAAAAGTAACTACAAAGTTGATTAGATGTAGTCAACGAAACATTTTTAACAACTCATTAGACGCAAGTTTTTAGCAATGCATAACCTTTTCTGTGCCAAAAAGGAAAAAGTACTTAAGTTTACTTTACCTAAATTTGAGTTTATGGCAACAACAACTAGAAACAATGACACCTTTGAGATCTTCACTTTCAAAAGTACTCACGGGTAAAGTTTCAATTATGTTGCACTACTTTTCAGGAAGTTATAGCAAAATTACTCTTTGCTATCGTTTTTCAATGTGCAATAATATCGGAATTTTCAACAAGAACAAAATAAACAAAAACAAAATAAAAAAAAATTAGAAAAAGATGATTCAAATTTTTATTGTATTACCAAGAGAAAAGTTCGGCAATTGTGAATAAAAATGATATCTTGCAAATATTCACCACGAGCTCCCTGACAGATGTCGATTCTTTCATCAAAGATTTTAATAACTTTTTGGCAAAATGGTGGGTCTATTTTGTTAATCACATCACGAATTTTGAGTTTTAAAGCTGTAATCGATTCGATTGGCTCCGTATAGACTCTGTTCTTAACATAGCCCACAAAAAACCTTGTAAGGCTTTAAAGCCAAAACTTACGCAAAGTTCGGCATATGGTGGTTTTGGATAACCATAATTGTTGAGAATGCATCTACTATAGTAAAAAAAAAAAATTTTAAAATCAAAAAGAAACAATCTTATTTTTAAATAAAACAGCTGTGAAATCGAGCCAAGCTGGTTTTTTTTTTTGTTTTAAAAGTTTTCGTTTTATTTTAAAAACTGCAATTTTTATAAAAAAAAATTAAATCAAATTTTGATTTGAAGTGATAATCAATTTTAAAAGAAAATATACCATTTTTGTATTAAAAATTATAGTTTTTAAAATAGCCCTTTTAAATCAAGAATGTAATATTTTTAAATTAAAAATGTGTCATTTTAAATTAAAAGTACCAAATTTTGAAGGTACGTTGCTTCATACTTACCTTTACACCAGGCAATAAGTAATTAACTCATTATTAAATTTTTAAGGTTTATTAGAGTTTAAAAATATACATTTTAGTACAACTTTTACAATTTAAAAGTTATTTAATCTTATTAGATTTATAATTATTTTTAATTGTTTAAGCTCGAGGTCTTTTTGTTTATAAAATATTGGGGGTATTCACGTCACATGTTGCACCCTTGCAAAAAAGCAAAAGTGCAAAAATATAACAACAACCACAAAGACAATTATTTGCGCACAACTTATTGTCTGTGTGGTTGTTGTTATATTTTTGCACTTTTGCTTTTTTGCAAGGGTGCAACTTGTGACGTGAATACCCTTATTATATATGTATATTTATTGGCCTTTGGTAAGCATCGTCAGTAAATTAAATTTACAAAATTTTAATATGAATAACACAAAAAAACCAATACTTTAATTATATATTATTTTTGTTATTATGCCTTTTTGTAATTGTGTTATGACAAATAGGTTTTTGAATTTAAATAAAGAAAATAATTTTTCAAAATTTTGTTTTGGTTTTTTTGTGTTATTCATATTAAAGTTTTGTAAATTTAACTTACTGCCGATGCAAACCAAAGGTTAGCGAAATATCGATAGTAATAAATAAATATATTATTTTATAAATAAAAAGACCTTTAGCTTAAACAACTAAAAATAATTATTATATTATCATATTTACAAAAATTGATTAGATATATTTAATATTATAAAATAATACAACTTATTTTTTATGTGCTAAAATAATTACAAAAACTCATTGGATGTACATATTTTGGAATACTTTTCAAAAACTAACTAAAGTAATTTTGGTCTAACATATATATTACCATTATTATTTGCATATAAGTTTATTGGAGGACTAAAAAATACTTTTATATCTTTTATATATAAGATATATATAAGATAATACCTACCAAATTTGGAAACCTTGGATCTTTGAATTTAGGCCAAGTTTTTAAGAATTCAGCTACATATATTTAAACTCTTTAACTCTCTTTGCCTCAAAAGAAAACATTTTTCCCATTTGTCGATTAGTAGTAGTAGTAGTAGTAGTAGTAAGAATTCTTTATTCAATAGTTTTTTTTTTTTTTTTTTTTTTTTTTTTAAATTACATTATAAAACTTAAAAGAATGTACGGCGTTGACTATGTCGTTAGCCGGAAAAGAGAGTTTATAAATAAGCATATACATATATATACATATTTTTTTTTTTTTTTTTTTTTTTTTTTGGAAAAATTAATTGTTGCATTCAATAATTAAGGTTTTTCTATAAGCCAAAGCATTGATTATATATTTTACTAGTTTTTCCCAATTATCTTCACCATTTAAAATTCTAATCAGCTCATTTTCTGTAATTGTTATTTTTTGGAACCAATATTGCCGAAAATTATTAAATATAGGATGTCGATTATTGCATCCCAATTATCTTTTTCAACGTTAAGATTGTCCTTTAAGGCTTTAGCTGTGGATTCATCAAATTCGGCTGCGCTACTTCTAGGTGAAATAGGTTCTTGTTCTGCAGTATTTTAAATTTTTTTTCTTTTAAATCTCATATTTACGTATTTTCTAGAAGGATTTTTTTTACCACGCCGTGTTATAAAGTAGTATTCCTAAAAAAATTTAAAAATATAACATTAACAATAAATCTGTCAGGTAGCCGAATATAGCACTTTTACTTGTCTATTTATTAGTTTGATTCGCAAATACTTACATGATATTTTCTTTTGTTGGGAAAAACTTTACATATCTCATCAACAATATTTGTAAAACCCTTTGGAGATAGTGACCTATTGCAAAATAGAGAGTCCTCAACGATTATATTAATAAGTTCCGTTCACGTTGGTAAGAGCATTTGCCTTTTCGTACAAATTTAAAATGGCTTTGTTCTTTGCCGTCTCCATCAATAAAGTTATTAAATCCTATAATTAAAGTCAGAAATTATTTCATTTGTTTATAATTCAAAGATAAAAACTCACTTTTACTACAGCTGTACCCGAGTTGTTCGATGATGGTTGGGTTTGCGAATGACACAACCAATCTTCCACTTTTGACGGAGCTGATAAAGTGTCATCATCAATACCAAACTAAAAAATTTTAAAATAAAGCAAAGAATATTAAATAAACTTATTAATAAACACCTCTTTTTTCCTCCACGCAAATAACTTCTCTCTAAATTCCACTCGAAGGCATATCAAGGGATTAATTTCTTTCAAATCTTCATTTTTTAAGTATTGAAGACTTGGTATGTTATACTACTCTCTAAAAAGATTAAAAAAATGGAAAGATTTTAATATTGGCGACATTTTGACTAACACATAACCTTAAAAAATGAACTTTATAATAATAAGTTGCAACTTACCTTTTAGAAATGACATTACAATCATTAAATCAAAACGTTTTAAAAGATCCACTAAAGGATCACTTTCTTTATTTGGCTCGTGCAAAACATCATTAATGTCATATACCTCTAAAAAATCTTCAGCGTGGTCTTTCATTTTTTACAATATTCTTTGAGCTATAATAATTTTTTAACTTTTTTAAAACACACTGCACCGAGCTTTTTATATTTTTTTAACTTTTTATACTTTTTAAAATACACTGCACCGAGATATAATATTTGTTTAACTTTTTATACTTTTTAAAACACAATCCACCGAGCTATTAATATTTTTTTAACTTTTTGAAATTTTTAAAACACACTGCACCGAGCTATATTTTTTTTAATGATGCTTAGTTGTCAACTTTTAAAATTAAAATGGTTTATTTTATTTTCAAGTACAAACCTGTTTTGATTTTAATACGTTTTTCAAATTGTTAAACTTTTTAAAACAAAAACGAAAAATTTTAACATGTTTTTTCTGCTTCTTATAGTAAAAACAAAAGTGTTGCCTTTTAATATAAAAGAAAACCTTTTTGTTCTTAAAAGTTTTAGTAAAAAAATAATATTTTTTGATACAAAAACGTACATTTTTGTTTTAAATATGATTTTTATTGCCTAATTTGGAAACCACACCGTTTTTTTTTTAAATAAAATTGAACATTTTTGTTTTTAATATATTTTCAAAAAATTGCTGCAATTTTAAAATAAAAACGCAAAATTTTGTTTTAAATAGCGTTTTTTGGTTCAGTGTACGAATACGTCAAAAAACTAAATGTCAAAACTATCATGTTGTTTGTGTTGCCACAATTAAAAATTAAGTTCTTGTTGAAAACCCCGATATTTTATACATATATAACCCCAGATAGGTTACGATTATACCTATTAAAATAGGAATACGTTTTCAAAATTCACCTTTTTAACTTCAAGGAAAGGCGTAAGCACTTTTTCGTTATGGCTTATTTCCTTGTGGCGATTTTTGTTACCTGTTTGTCTTTTTTTTTTAACGAAAAGTCTTAAAAAATTAATGGGGTTATTTTGTAAAAGACTTAATTCTACTTTCTTGAAATTTTTTTTATAAAAATTTGTATATGGGCATTTCTCTAATGTCGAATGCGACATTCGTACGCCTAAAAAGTGAAAAAAACATATATCAAAACATTAATTTTATTTTGACAAAAGGCGAAACTTATAGCTCTTGATTAGCACCATAATTTGTGGTAAAGATTGGTTTTGAGCAATTGTTCGTTTTCAAGAAAATTAAAAAAAACCAAGGTATTTGCATGCGACAAAAACAGAAGTCGCTTTTACGGCAAACAGTTCAAACACTGATTTCAGCGAAACTTGATAAAATATTTTAATGCGACTAATTTAAAATGTTATGCATTGGTGTATCTTAATAATGCTTTTTATTTCATTCAAAAATATTGTGTAGTTTGTTTTTTATTTAATTTTAATCACTGTCGCACGCTACGAGTTGCATGCGACATTTTGTTCCATCATACTTTTATGTTTATTATTTTTAATTTTTAATAAAAACAAATAAAAATAAATTTATTTATCTTATGCTAAGTTCACACTTAGCTTTTTAAACGCGTTTAAGCAAAATGTTGATTTAGCTAATCAAAGCCGTTCCCATTACATTTAAGATGATTAAGATGACAGATGATAAGAAAAAAAACACACAACAAACACACAAAAAAACAACAAACCAATTTATATTTCTTTAAGGTATTAAAAATGTATAAAAACACTTTTATAAAGTTATCAGAAGATTATTTTAATCATTTTAATGATGAAATTGTGAAAATTTATGAATTATTTAAGGAAAAAAATAAAAACATTAAGCAGAAATCTTGGCCGGTTGTACACGATCATGTTGGCGATTCTACATTTGAGGTATGTTCAGTGGATTCTATGTGGTTTATGAAGTGATTTAGTTGTAATCATGTCAATTTGAAGTGATTAACAAATCACTTCAATGTATGGGTAATCATCTCGATTTTGAAGTGATTAGAGCTTAATCACGTTCGAGCTGCTTAAACGCGTTTAAGAACCCAAGTGTGAACATAGTATTATATGTATGTAAAGTATTTGTAAAGACAAAGAAAAGAAACTAACTTAACTTTATTTTTCTCGGCGCTGTTTTTACTTATCTACATTCAAACATTTTATTATTTGTATTTACATAATCAAAGAAAGATATTTTATTTATGCATTTTACACTTACGATGTCGCACGCTACAAAATTCAAATAAGTACCAAGAGCAAAGCGTTGATTTTTTTCCAACAAAATTTTTTTTATTTAAATCGCAATATAAATCTCTGTTTGTAACAAATATTTGCTTCGCATTATACAAATACCTATGACGCACTGATAACAAATGTTATTTTTCAATGTCGCACGATACATCAAAATATATGGTAAAGCAAAGAAAAAATTTACCGTAATTGGCAATCGCATCGTTCCTTTTATATTTTTCTTATATTCTTTGAATATTAACTGATATTTAAAAAAGATTTTTAAATGCATAATGTTTCTCATTTAGATCATTTAGCAAAACAAATCTTGCAATAGAAAGGTTCAAAACAGAACTTCTGCACTTGTTCGACTTTGCATTTGAATATTTCAAAGTGTGTTATGAATAAATGTAAAATTTGTTTACATTATTGAAAGTTGATAGATTCCCTATAAAAATATGTTAAAACAACATACTTTTATAGACTTTGAATTTTTTGGCTGCGGTTGACATTTCTGGAGAAATGCCCATATGAATAAATTTTCAACGCAAGGTATTCGAAATAACCTTTTAAATTTCTAGATTTAAGGTAAATATTTTGACGTCGAATGCAAAAAACTGACAAACCTGCAGCCAAGTAACCGTCTCTAAATCTATATAAAGTATAAATTTATTATTAACTATAGATGACACCAAAATTTAAAGTGAATAAGCTGGTCTTTTATATCTGAAAAACGTTTTCTGTAAATGGTGTGTTTAAACTTTTTTTTTTACCCCATTTATTGACTATCGTGTCGTGAGAAGTGGCACGTAGAAACTTTTCGATACTATCGATAGTATCGATAGTTTTTAAGCTTACTATAGAAACTATCGATTGGGCCGACTATCGATAGTTTTGCAGCTCTAGACCAGTCTTGTCAGATGTGGCGATTTCTCGCCAAACGTGGCGATTTTTAAACATGTTTGGCGACCTAATTTTTGATTTGGCGACATGGCGATTTTTTGGCGATTTATAAAATAGTTAAAATCGCCAACTGGCTTTTTTTTGATGACCTATGAATTTGTTTTGAAATTCGTTAAATTCAATAATATTATTTTTAATCTCGCATTTTTATGAATGATAGGCATTTGAAGGGATGTTCAAATGGCTGATGAAGTTAATGAAAATCTTCTAGAAAAGTGTTTTTTATATTACAAATGGCACTTAAAAAAATCAATAAATAGAACTCCTTAAAACATTAATATGTTTTAAGTCTATAAACATTATCACATTACGTATGTGGCAATTTATTATCACAGATAAAATACGTTGTTGTTAGTGATATTTTAAAGATTTTTATAAATCCTATCATACCTTTTATGAAACGCAATGAAAAAAATAAGCGTTGGTTAATTGGAAAGATAACTAAATAAGAAATTGGGAATTATTTCCTTGTGAAGGTTACTTTATATTATTATAAACATTTTTTTCATTTTTCGAATTTATTCTATGAGTTAAATTTCAGTTATGTATTTTGTAAAGCTTTTTTGTAATAGTTCTATTCCTTTAATTTTTCAGAAATGACTTTATACACTACCAGACTATTATATTGTATTTTCTTTTTTACATTTTACCTTAGCCTTCCTTTGGAAAGCAATGAGGTAGTGTATAAAGTCATTTCTGAAAAATTAAAGGAATAGAACTATTACAAAAAAGCTTTACAAAATACATAACTGAAATTTAACTCATAGAATAAATTCAAAAAATGAAAAAAATGTTTATAATAATATAAAGTAACCTTCACAAGGAAATAATTCCCAATTTCTAATTGTTAAAATAGTTGAGTTAAATACATTCAATTTATAAAGTAACACTATCCAGTGAGACACAAAGAATGCTGACGAAGGCCGTAGCGGGCCAGAAAATGCATTACATTCTGCTGGTGTCTAATAATTGTAAATTTTTCTGAACATTCAATATACCTCATTGCTTTCCAAAGGAAGGCTAAGGTAAAATGTAAAAAAGAAAATACAATATAATAGTCTGGTAGTGTATAAAGTCATTTCTGAAAAATTAAAGGAATGTGTATAAAGTGTATAAAGTCATTTCTGAAAAATTAAAGGAATAGAACTATTACAAAAAAGCTTTACAAAATACATAACTGAAATTTAACTCATAGAATAAATTCGAAAAATGAAAAAAATTTTTATAATAACTAAATAAGTTTAGGCCAACATTTTAAAGCTACAAGGATACGGCCGGTACGTACAATTTCAAGGACTTTACTTTGGCTGTCCTTTATATGCGGTAATTACAACTAGTAATGCCTGTGTTAAAACTATGAACTCGCCTTCGAATTAGAATGCAATACGAACTTCTAGACGCGTTATTAGGAGTTATAAGTTATATGAAAGGGAATAGTACATTTTGCACTTCTTTTGTACTTTCGTTGAATAAATGTAATACCCTCACAAAGTATTCCAAATAAGAAGACAAATAGCGAGTCTTGCCGGTGAAGCGTTTAGATATATAATAAAAGTGCAACCATTTTATTTCTAATATTTGTTTAGTACTAACCGCAAAAATTTTTTATTTGTTGCTTTAAGTACCTTCATCGTACATCGTACCTTTTTTGTGTTTACTAACTATTTTTATTTCGCTCTATATAAAAATAAAACAAAATATATATACTAATTTATTTTTTAGAATTTATAAAAAATATCTTTAATAATTTAAAAAATATGTATTTTATTGTCAAAAACTTGTAAACAAAGGCTTTGGCGATTTTGGCGATTTTTGACATTGAATTTGGCGGAAAAGGTCAAAATCAATCTGACAACCCTGCTCTAGACGCGATTGGCTTATGTATAAAAAAAAATAATTTCAACTCAATTTCAATGTTTGGTATATGCATGTTTCTTTATAAAATTTGTATATAAACTACCATCCAATATGACTATCATTGGTGCAAATTTCATCCAAATCGGAAGACATCGATTTAAAAATTGGGTCACTTGACATGAAATCCCCCATATTTTAGAGTACAATTATATTTTGAAAAAATGTTTGAGTTTTCAAAAATTAATTTACAGGTTTAATATTGTGTAATTTGTATTAAAGGATGTATTCCTTAAGGCGATCTCAGTTTAACTACGTTTAGTTAATCTGAAAGCAGATTTGTGCCGCCATTAGCAAGATTTGATTAGTTTTGCTTAAAATGTTGGTCTTTAATGAAAATCCGAGTTTCATACTACTACTACCCGACATAACAAATTTTTTATTTTCAATACTAATCTTATCCTCTTTTCACTCGTTAAACTGCTCTGAATGGAGAAGTAGGTATTTTTTAAGGAAAATCAGGTGTTTGTTTGTTTGTGGCATTGTCACCTCGCATTGGTTAATGGCTTGGCGTCGTATAACTGTACCGAGTTACGGTTTTTGCGATCTCATTGACTTTATGCAACAATTCGTAACCTCAATTTTTAAACTTGTTTGTCTGTTGGAGAACCATTAATAACTCGATGTGACTGGTGGAGAACCATATATAATTCAGACGTTTTTAAAAATACTCTGGAACGGATTCTGGAAGCTATCGCCTTCCTATACGAAGGTTTAGGTCGAACGAGTACTTGTGGTTGAGGCTCTGGAAATTGTGTTATACCCTGGCATTATAACCTAAATTGGTTAGCCAAAAATTTGTGTTAGTGCGATAGTCTGGCAATATGATTTAAATAGTCAGCAAAAAACTTTTACGCCTGTATTTATAAAAAAAATTAAAATTTAATAAAGGTTTACAAAACAAATTTTGTATGAAAATTCTCCTTAATAAAAGTTTGTTAAATTTAATTATCGTTTATAAATACGGGGGTTAGTTTATTATCAATACGATATCCGTATGACGTGCTAAATTCCCAATTTTTTATATTTGATAAATACACTGAAATTTATTGTTGAGGGAAAGCTAGCTTCTATGCGCATTTCACTGGTTGCTAAGGCCAGCTCATCAGGAAACCTTTTCCAAAGATTTTAGAAAAGCCAAAAATATTTAACAAAAAAATATTAAACAAATAAAACCCTTAAGCGAATAAGAATTATAAACACTCTTAAGTCTTACTTGTAACAATATCAAAGCTTAAACAAAACACCAACAATAAACAGTGAGTTTATCTTTTCTTAGTCTTTAGCAAAATAAAAAAAAATAATCCTATCCTACTTAAAATTATTAATGTGAAAGTTTGTATGATTGGATGTTTAGATGTTTGTTAGTTTATGGCCCAATTACGAAAAACCGCTTAATGGATTTAAATGAAATTTGGTAAACGGGTAGCATATGGCTCAGATTCAAATATAGGGTACTTTTTAAGAGGTAAATCGGGCAGAAAATTGGTACTTTGTACTTTTTCTCTTTTTGATTAATTTGGTATGCAAATTGGCTCCGTGCAATAACTCCCAATGAATTAAATCCCAAAATAAATGAAATAAGTCCCAAACTGGAAAAAAGAAATAAATCCCAAAAAAATGAAATAATTTCCAAGTCTTAAATGGAACAAACCCCAACTTTTGGTAGTTATTTCATAATGAAATAACTCCTAAAGACATTAATGAAATAACTTCCAAAAACAGTCCATCGAAAAGAAATGAAATAAGACTAGAGTTTTTTTTTCCCCGGAGTTTTTCGATTCCCGGGAAAGCGGGAAATTTTTTGGAATTTCCCGGGATCCCGGGACGGGAAATCCCGGGAAAAAACCCTAAATAAGACCAAAAAAAAAATGAAACAACTTCCAAAGAAATTTATTATATATGTATTCGTTTTACTTGAATATTTACATATTAGCCCATCCAGCAAAATAATCCGACGTCGAAAGTCGGAATCGTATACGAATTCTGTCAGATTTCTTACCCAAAAATGTATGAAGTGGTTGACACGAATTCTGACAGACATGTCGTGGAAAATTTTTGTTTTTGTCGGCATTTCTGATAGATATCTAACAGAAATCTAATGAAATGGGAAGTTCTAATGTGTTAGCCGAAATTCTTGCTGCTTTCAGACTGATAGCTGAAAGAAGTAATTTTATTGCAAAATATGTATGTAAAAGTACATACATAATTATTAATTTTATACGTACGTACCTTTGTAATGGATGGTGGCTATGAGAAATAAAACGATGCGTTTAGGTTGGAAGTTTTGTGCAGACAGCGTTGCCATTTGTCAAGATTTCCCTTTTTTTTGCAAGTTTTTTGAGATGGCAAAAAGTTTTGAATTTATTAAAAGTTTTTTCAAGTTTTTTATAAATATATAAGTTTTTCAAGTTTTTAGTATGTAAGTTTTATTAAGGTGCTGAATTAATTTCAGCACTAGTTCATATAAATTATCTGAAGATGATAAAACAGACTTAAGAGTTCATTGTTTAAAGTTTTATGTAGATTGTTAAAAAGGTTCGATTTTGATAACGACTTCCTTAAACAAGTTGAAGTTTTAGAACCTTTTAATATAATAAAAGGTTACCAAAAAAGTATTGCTCAATTATGTGCTGTTTTCCCAAATATTTTAGATGTAAGTGATATTCACTTTGATTTTACGAGCATAATTTACAAAAAGAGCAAAATATTAAGAGTTTTTGGGAGGATGTCTTTAAAGATAGACGTTGAGATAAGTCCGAAGTTTTTCCAAATTATAAAAAATTAGTATATTCAATTTTGTCGTCACCAATATCTGCAGCAAATGTAGAACATATTTCCTCAAAAATTAATTTAAACAAAAATAGTGTTAGAAACAAATTAGAAATACCAATTTTATATTTAATTTTTTTATATAAGTAAATAAAATGAATTCCTAATACATATTGGTATTTTCTTTTAAAAATTTGGCACTTTTGAAAAAAAAAGTTTTTTCTTGCGTAAACAAGATTTTTTTTCTGAGATAACAAGATTTTTTCTAAAAATATATGGTAACGCAGTGTGCAGACTGCCTGCCAAAGGCTTTATTAATTCTCATTTCACTCAACCTGTATAACAGATTATCACTTAACTAAGTATGTATGTTACAATAGGAATAAGTAGTTAGGATATAGGTATGTATTATAACAGTTAGATATAATAAGTGTTAAGTTTAAATATATTATAATAAGAGTAATAAGGCTAGTTATATTGATTAGGTAAGTATTTGCAATAATTAGCACAATACGATAATGGGTGATGAGTTGGCACTACACCTCCCTTCTAAAGAGAAAAAAAAAGTAAATATATATATATATATATATATATATAATGTAAAATTAACTCTGGTGATCCAGCTATTTGGTATATATATATATATATATATATATATATATATTACTTTTTTTTTCAATATTCATTTTATGATTATTTATACATAAAAATGTTTTTAACTTCACAAAGGTTTACAAAATTAATTTTCTATTAAAAGTTTACTTAATAAACGTTTGTTAAACCCAATAATCGATTATAAATACGGGGTTAAGCTTTTCTTACTCTATTCTTATGTACTATTTTTTCTTTTTTTGATAATTCATTGTAGATTGTTACATTCGTTTCATCGATTTTCGTTACAATAAAGGGTCCATCATATATGTTTTTAAATTTATCATATGGTTCCTTTTTCAAAAATACTTTATCATTAATTTTCAAATTACATGGTTTTGCAAAATGATCAAAGTAAGATTTATTTCTTTTCTTATGTTTTTCTATTAGATTTTTTGTCATAATATGCGATTTCTGTAAACGGTATTTGACCTCATTGCAGTAGTTTTCTACATTATATATAGGGTCGATTGTATTAAGGTGTAATTCATTCGGCATAATTGGGTTTTTCCCAAATACTAATTCATATGGTGTGAATCTGTTGTCAAATACCGAACTCGGAGTGGTGTTGTGAAAAAATGTGAAATATCTCAAGTACGTATCCCAGTCTGAAATATTCTCAACAATATATGATCGTAAATATTCGTTAAAAACGCGATGGCTTCTCTCTGAATTTTTAAAAATTTACGAAGTTCGCAAAATATTTCGTTTTTAAATTCGGTACCCAAATCTAATATAATAGAATTCATCCGCCCATAAATTAATATAAAGTTCTCAAAAATCGCCTGTGCAACTGTTTTCGCACACTTGTCGGGTATAGGCACCGTTACCAAGTATTTTGAAAAGTCACAGATCAAAGTTAGAGCGTATTTGTTCCCGTATTTTGACACTGGCAGAGGGCCAATTGTGTCCAATACTGTTACCTCAAACGGTCTTATGGGTGTCGGTGTTAGTGTTAGATTCTCCCTAGTTCCTTTCCTCACCTTATTCAAATTGCATTCCCTACATTCTGCAACAAATGCTGCAATATCCCTTGTCATTTCCTTCCAATAGTATTTAGTCCGTAATTTGGCATACAATCTCTTGCGTCCACAATGTCCACCTAAAATTGGGTCATTGTGATAAATTTCCAACAGTTGTTTTTTCTTATTTTCCTCGAATATTCTTTCAATTGGTTCTACTAATATAATCTCGAAAGAGTTTAATATCTTATTACCATGGTTCTTTAACTCCTGTATTGTATATACTGAAAAAAATGCATCATTTTTTGCCCATTCCGCAACATAAATGTTGTTATTGTTGGCAACCTCGAAAGCATATCCTCGTAATTCAATGTTTCGTTAACAATATCAACGTTTATGAGGAATTTAAATTTAAATTTATTGTATATTTTCAACTGTATTTTATCTATTTTATCATTTTTGTAATATATTTCCGATTTTATTTTAGAAACTTTTCGGTTAAACAACTGCGAAAATTTGTCATAAACCCGTGATTTAGTAATACTAGAAACTTGTAATGGTCCTTCAATTATGTCGTTCCGCCTAGTCATTGCCCTAGTTGTCATGGCCAAGATCCTTTCCTCACCTGTCCCCGATTTCAATTCGTCGATTGAAATGCGAGACAGAGCATCCGCTCCGACATTGTCCTTACCCTTAACATACTCAATAGAAAAATTGTATTCCGATAAACATAGTCTAATCCTGGTCAGTTTAGAAGACGGATCCCTCATATTAAATAGATAAACCAGGGGTCTATGATCCGTCCTGACAACGAATTCCGTGCCATATACATATGGTCTAAATTGGTTAATAGCAAAATGTACCGCAAGTAATTCTTGCTCTATAGTCGGCTTCTTTTGTTCCGCACTGTTAAATGATTTAGATGCATAGTATATTGGTAAGTCGTGCCCATTAAAATTTTGGCTTAGAATTGCCCCGCACCCTATCTTTGAAGCGTCTACTGTGATTAAAAACTGTTTCGTAAAATCTGGATATTGTAGAATTTTCGGAGAAATTAATTCAGATTTTATATTTTCAAACGCTTGCTGACATTTTTGATCCCAAACGAAATTTACCTTTTTTCTTGTTATATAGTTCAGAGGTGCTGCGAGAGAAGCAAAATTCGGAATAAATCTTCTATAGTAGTTTGCGAAAGCTACGAAACGTTTTACAGCATCTTTATCTGTTGGCACCGTATACCTTCCGACGGCTGATATTTTAGCGTCATCGGGCAACAATCCATTTGAGGTACATTTATGACCCAAAAATGTAACTTCTGGTCTAAAGAAATTGCATTTGTAAGGATTTATTTTTAAATTAAATTTTGTTAAAATATCAAAAACGTCTGCTAGGTTTTTCAAATGATGTTGTTTACTACATCCAATGACAATGATATCATCTATGTATAAAAATGCCTTGTTAGGGTCTAAACCCAAAAACGCTATGTCCATCATGCGGGAAAATGAGTTTGGTGCCACATTCAACCCGAATGGCAACACTTTCCAACGAAATGCTCCCTGATCTGTACTAAACGATGTTATATCCCTCGATTCGGGGTGAAGTGGTACTTGATGGAACCCAGAAAAAAGATCAATAACAGAGAAATGTTTTGCTCGACCAAGATTGTCAAGTATGTCGTCTATTCTAGGCAACGGAAACTTGTCAGCAACTAATTTCTTATTAATAGCTCTGAAATCTACACACATACGATACGATTTGCCATCATTTGGACTTTTTTTTGGGACCAATATTAAAGGACTATTGTAATTGGATGTGCTTGGTTCAATTAAATCGTTATTGAGTAAAGTCTGAACTTGGTTCCTTATTTCTGTTCTCTGAGTGTATGGAAGGCGATAGTTTTTTACGTAAACTGGCGAGGTATCATTTAGCCTCAGCCGTTGTTCATAAAAATTATTAATCGTCATCTTATCATCCTTTAAAGTGAATATTTCTGCATATTTCTCGCATAATGGGATTAAATCCTCCTTGATATAATCTGGCATTCTATTATTCAAAATCGACTTAAGGTTCTCAATGCGATTATTGTCAGAATTATTTTTGTTAATTGAGTAAACAAAAAAATTTGAAAGTTTTTCGAATTTGACATTATAATTTTGTACAAATTTAGTTTCGTTTGTTGTGTTTAATATACGTAAAGTAGGGGAACTTGAGTTAACAATACATTTACTGATAAAAACGCCTCCACAAATTTCTTGTAAGTCAATAAAAATGGGTTCTGAGACCTTGTCCAAATGGAATATTCTAAATACTTCACACCTCGGTGGAAGGAAACAAGAATTTTTATTTATTCCATGCGAAATTGAAATTATAACCTTATCACCAAATACATAAAAAGAGTTTGTCATTGTTTCATAATCGATTTTGCACCTGTTGGCCCTCAAAAAATCTTTACCCAATATGCCATCTGATGGTATATTAAAATTGTCGGGCACAATATGGAGAACCTGTGATATTGAGTAATTTGAAACAAACAATTCTGCATTCACCGTACCTAACGATTTTGTCGCATCTGTGGTTATGCCAACAATGTTAATGGTATTCCGTTCATTTACTGGTAGGTTATCCCTCAAACATGAAATTTTGATAACCGATATATCGGCCTGTGAGTCAACTAAAAAAGAATGCTTTTTATCTTGCACAAATAAAATAAAATTAAAATTGTTTTCAATTGAATGACAATTGTCATTATTTTAAAAAAATAATAAGTCTCGTAAGACAAATCTAAAGGAATTCTGTTGGACATATCTGTACATGATTTCCCCTCGATATATCCATGCGAAATCGATCAGAAATCGGCCAGACAGTAGGTATATTCAATGTCTGACAGATATCTGAACGAAGTCTGTAAGAATGAAGTCAGACAATTGCACGAAATGTCTGATTCAGACAATATCGGAGTATTTTGCTGGCTGGGAGGTTACCAAAAAACTAACATTGAGTCCTTGACATTTTGACAACAAATGGGGCATTTTATTATATCCTGACCTCCTGCAATGGCAACTGCCTGCAGTTTAAGCACGCCGGGCACAAGGATTACCTCCTCTATGGTATAACAAACATCGGCTTCGCTAACTAAAGCAAACACCGGCTTCGCTAACGAAAGCTTCTCTGCATAGCCGGCCGTTGGCCGGGGGCAAGGATTTTATACTCTATGGTATAACAAACACCGGGTTCGCTACCTAAAGCTTTTCTGCATAGCCGGCCTTCGGCCGGGCGCAAGGATTTTATACTCTATGGTATAACAAACACCGGCTCAAGGATTTTCTCCTCTATGGTATAACAAACACCGGCTTCGCTAACTAAAGCTTCACTGCATAGCCGGTAACCATAAGACACTGCAATTGCAATTAGCAAAATTTTCTTCTTTGATAAACTTAAGTCATTGTATTCAAATAGTTTTAAATATCCCGTTATAAATACCGTTTAAAATTAGCAAAATTTTCTTCTTTGATAAACTTAAGTCATTGCATGGTGGAATAAACAGGTGGCAGCACTACGCCAGATGACGATTTTTTGCTCTTGCATTGTTTGTCTAGGTTTATGTCAAAGTTTTGTTTATGTTTACAAAAAGTCCACGTTTTGTGCTGTGATTATTGTATTTTATTAAAGTTTTTGATAATTTTAAATTAAAATTAATAATATATTGACCATAATTAAATAAAAACTAGATGACCCGTGCGAATATTTCGCACCGTTAGTTGTCAATATTGTAACATAAAATGAAAATAATTAATAGAAATTTTAGTAACTTCAATACATTTTAAAATATAATTTTTATCAATGAAAATATTAATTTTTCAATTTCTAAGTATTTTTCGTCATTAGTGTTAGAAATAAGCTTTAAAATGAGATATCATTCATTAAATTTGATGCGGTGGTATGGGAGATATTTGCAACCGACAAAAAAAAAGTGCTTTAGAAATAATATATATGATTGTCTAAAAATTTATTTATTTCATCACGCTCAGCGGCACTATTTGATTTTTGTTTAAAATATTTTTTGACGTTAACGGTGATATAATTTCCATTTTTGTTGTAATGTTGTATTTGTTGCCGTAACGATGCCACCTGCTTTTTCCACCATGAGTCATTGTATGCAAATAGTTTGAAATATCCCCATATAAATACCGTTTTAAATTTTAAACAATTTTAAGAAATTGCAAATAATTGAAAATGAAAAAACTCCCACAAAAAATGAAATAACTCCCACAGCAAATGAAATAACACCGAAAACCAAAATAAAATGAAACAACTTCCACGTTAATTTTTTCGGGGACTTATTTCATTTGGATTTTATTTCATTATGAAATAACTCCCAGGCAAAAAATGAAATAACCTCAAAAAAAATGAAATAAAACCGAGAGGGCTGGGAGCTATTTCATAATGAAATTACTCCCACATTTGTATGAAAAATTTTTGGGTCTAATTTCATTTTTTTCTTGGGACTTATTGCACCTGGGAGTTATTGCACGGAGCCATGCAAATTGCATATTCAAGAGTAACGTGTGATCAAAAGTTATATGAAAAATGTTAAAATGTTAATCTAATATGGCCCAAGGGCTCGATTAAATACATATCGTCAGCTTAGAGTGTAAACCTGCTAACTCCCTTTTAACAAATTTTACAGGAGAGACAAAAAACTTTTTATTTTCCTATTTGCTGCTTGAGAGGAAAACCAAAAACTTTTGATTTTATGTATTCACAAAAGACGAAGGTTAGGTTAGGTCCCATTGGCAGCCGTGATCAAGCACAGCTCACGTGGGTCCATTAATTAGTTCCCGTTGTGTTACCATGTCACACCGTCTCCCATGGGTCCTATGTTGTCTGGCTGCTAGTGCTCCCACGCAGCCATCCGGTCGATTCAGTAAAGGAGTGGATCCTGTTTACATCAACATCAGAGAGACAAGTTTTGTCCCCAAGGGCTCTTCGACCAAACATTTTGAGTCTTAGATCTCCGAATGCCGGGCAATTACAGAGAAGATGTTCCGTTGACTCTTCCTCCTCCTCCTCGCCGCAACTTCTACATAAGTCATTGTAAGGGAGCCCCAGCCTCTGGGCGTGCCTCCCAATGGGCCAATGGCCGGTTATAACCGCAATCAGGTTTCTAAGATGATGTCTGGACAGCTGTAATGCCCGCCGTGTCCTTTTTTCATCTATGATGGGCCAGATTTTCCTGGTTTCCCCACAGGTAGTTTCAACGAGCCACCTCTGACTGGCGATGATATGAAACTTGTGCGCAATGAGTTGCTTACTCCTTGGGAGTGAAACACCTACATTATATGTCGAGCCGTCTCGATTCAAGGTGGTACCTGCATACGCCAACGAATCCGCCATGCAGTTCCCCGGTATGTCCCTGTGTCCGGGGACCCAATTAAGGGTGACCAGTGAATGTCTCGCTATCTCCTCCAGAGACATCCGGCATTCTCGGACAATTCTCGATGTGATGAACACATTCTCCAGGGATCTTATGGCCGCCTTGCTGTCGGTAATAATGTGAATATCCCTTCCAGATATATCACCGTACCGGATGCGTCTCGCAGCTGTGTAGATGGCCATTATCTCGGCCTGGATGACACTGCAGTGGTCCGGCAGCCTTATAGGAATGCTCCAGTTTAGCTGCTCGGAGTATATGCCAGAACCGACACCACACAGTGTTTTAGACCCGTCCGTGAAAATTTGAATCGCGTTCGCGGGAATTTGTAGGTCATCATAGTGAACAACATTATCCAAAATGCTTACCGTGAAGCCAGGATCAAAGATTGGCTCGGGTGTGACATAATCAACATCCATGTTCCAATTAATTTCGTTCAGAATATTAGCATGTCCGATATTGTAATCCCTCCATGCTCCGGTGGCCCTTAGTCTTACCGCCGCGTTCGCAGCTAAACTTTTCGCCAAAATGTCTGGTGGTAACCAGTTTAAAATCGTAAACAGTGCCTTAGAGGGGGTTGTTCTAATGGCACCTGTTACCGCTATCGCCACCATTCTCATTGTACGTTCAAACCTAATTTGATGACTCTTCACCTCGAGTGCCGGCCACCAAACAGCTGCCCCGTAGAATAGAATGGGTTTAATGACACATTCGTATAGCCAATATACATTTCTCGGGTTAATTCCCCAGTTTAGGCCAATGGCCCCTTTGCAGCAATATAATGCAGTTGCCGCCTTATTAGTCCTGGAAATGGTGTTCATCCTCCAGTTCAGTTTGCTGTCCAATATTAGCCCAAGATACTTGGCGCTGTCAGACAGTTCCAGCGAGATCCCCTTTATCCTCGGGGTATCAAATTTGGGAATTTTGTATCTCCTTGTGAAAAGTACCAGTTCCGTTTTGGAAGGATTTACATCCAGTCCACATCCCTGGCACCATTTTGTTAGGACGTCCAATGCGGACTCCATTAGTTCAGACAATAGTCTGGGATCTTTACCCAGAGCCACAACTGCAACGTCATCCGCATAAGCAACCGTTCTGCAGCACGTCCTTTCCATGGCCCTGAGTAGGGTATTCATATTCTGATTCCAAAGTAATGGTGAGAGTACACCGCCTTGCGGG
Source organism: Pollenia angustigena (assembly GCA_930367215.1). Lineage (NCBI taxonomy): Eukaryota > Metazoa > Arthropoda > Insecta > Diptera > Polleniidae > Pollenia > Pollenia angustigena. Next base: position 5,129,754 of record OV884057.1, on the reverse strand, counting down.
GTGCCCCTAGTCGCAACCTTGGAGATGTTCGAGGCGCCCAAGTTGGATTCAATACGCCTGAAGTGCAGGATACTGCTGACAAATTGAATAATCGCCGGGTCGATTTCCAAATGTCTCATTGCGTTAATAACCGATTCAGGTTCAACGTTGTTGAAAGCGCCCTCAATATCTAGGAATGCAACTAAGGCAAATTCCTTGTAGTGCAGGGATCTCTCTATGTGGCCCACCAATGAGTGAAGCGCAGTTTCCGTGGACCTTCCCTTCGTGTAGGCGTGTTGAGCCAGTGACAAGGAATTGTGTCCCAACGATGATCTAATATGACTATCCAAAATCCTCTCCAGTGTTTTCAGTAGAAAGGAGGATAGACTAATTGGTCTAAAGTCCTTAGCCATAGTGTGAGATGTCTTCCCACTCTTGGGGATGAAGACGATCTTATATGTTGTCCAAGTTAATGGGACATATGAGAGACTCAGGCAGGCTCTAAAAATTGCCAAGAGCCATGGCATCAATATTCCCAGGTTCTTTTGTAGATCCGCTGGGATAATGCCATCCGGACCTGGAGATTTAAAGGGATGGAAGCTTTTGACCGCCCATTCCACACGATGGCGAGTTATCGGAATATTAGAGATATCCCGAGTGCCAGTAAATGTTACCTCCCTAGGCACATCATCAGTGCAACCTGGGAAGTGTGTATTCATCAGGAACTCAAGGGAGTCCCGACTGTTTGTGGTCCAGGATCCGTCCATCTTCCGTATATACGATGGAATAGCTGGTTTAGAGGATAAAATCTTACGTAGCCGACTTGTCTCCGAGGAGTTTTCCACGTCGCTGCAGAAATTCCTCCATGACTGTCTCTTGGCCTTCCTTATAAGATTTTTGAATCCATTTACTGAGGACTTGTAACTGTTCCAAACACCATTACGTTTTGCCTCATTAAAGAGTTTCCTGCTTTCTTTGCGTTTTTCAGCAATCTCCGCATTCCACCATATGGGCTTAGCTTTGCCCTTCCTGTCGATTCTTTTACAGGATTCGTTCGTTGCCTCAATTAAGACACCAGTCAAAGACTCCACTGCGGAGTCGAGCATGGACACACTGTCTATGAGAACCGGGCCCATAGGCAGCTTGTCCTCGAGTACACTCGCATAGATAGACCAGTTGGTCCTTCTTCTATTCGTGTAGGGTTTAGCTGAATCAACTCTAAAGGAGAAATTGAAATCAATATACATGTGATCAGAGAGGGAACAGTCCTTTGACACATTCCAATCGCTAATCATATCCGCGAACTTATCACTAATAAGCGTAACATCAAGAACCTCCCTTCTGTTAGTTACAATAAAAGTGGGCTCACTACCCCTATTAACTACTGTTAGTTCATTTTCTACTATGAAGTCCAAAAGCGACTCACCTCGTGGATTGACATCCGAGCTTCCCCAGATGGTATGATGTGCATTAGCATCAGCACATATTATTAGGGGGATGTTGCGCCTGCTGGCATACGACATCGCCTTCCTGGTTGTGGAGTTTGGTGGATTAGCACCCTGATCGTGTGCCATGTAGCAGCTCATGAACCAAACTGTTCTGGTTCTGCATTCTACTGCGACAGTGCAGGTGTCCTTATCGCTAAAATCAGAAAGAATGAAAGCTTTAAGGATGTTTTTGAACATAACGCAAGCCCTGGTCTTACCTTGATCGGCTGCGTACAGAGTACTATAGCCGTCTAAACTGAGTCCGCAAACCCTGTCTCTATACAACAATGGTTCTTGGATACATATAAGCTCCTCCGTGCCTGAAGCCAATCGGAGGAGAAGGGCAGCTGACGCCGCTTTAGAGTGATGAAGGTTGATTTGTGTAACCTTCATCATAGTTCATCGCTATGGACGACTGTGACGTTGGCATCCTCTGGGTCGTCGTCCGATTCCAGAAGGATGTCCTCATCGTCCGCCACTTCCATCTTGCCAAAGAAGTCACCCACAAGTCCACTGACCGATTGAGTGTCTTCATTGGCCGATGACGTAGCAGAATCGTCTTCCATATGCTCCGTTGATGCTGTTGCTGTTGTGGTAGTCACCGGAGCTTGAGGCTTCCCTTTGTCATCACCTTTGTAGACTCGGAGGAAGATAGTTCCAAATCCATAGAATATCTTCCCCTGTGTCCTCCGAAGTGACGGCAGAGAGTCACTGTTTATTATAACAGTGGCCTTCCTGGACTCTTCAACAGATTCAGAAACCCTCACTACTTTCCAGTCCTGTGTGGGTAGCTGGGGGTTACTGATCTGTATAATTTCCAGGATCTCCTTGGGGTCGGATGGCTCAGCGGGGATCTTGGCAATAGATCTGGGCCTTTGCGGTACATCGGCCAGAGGTATTGCCTCAATCTTAGCGCCCTGCCAAACTTCCCACAGGGACTCCACGGCAGCCTTGTACAGCAGCGCTGAACGCTCATCTGCACACGCTATCAGTTTAATGTGACCTTGATACCAGCCGGCATCTTCACATTGTGGTGGTGGTCCAGGGTTACCCCTTAAGACATTAAGGAACGCCCTACTAAGTGCGACGACAACCAGCTTCCAGTTCTTGGATGAAATGGTGCCGTCACTGGCGTTGCGGTCAATGATCGCCCAAATGAGGTGGTCTTTAGCCACATCTTTGTACGACCTGTTTTGCGGCCGTTGAGGCGTATATTTGGACCGTTTAGTCCCAGGAAGTGTGTCCTCCCCTGACCGTTGCCGTTTAGGCGCTGCTTCGGTTGGCATCCGTTCAGGATTGCCTTCCTCTGCAGAGGGAGGTCCACGTTTTAAACCCTCAATATGGGTTTTTGCCCACTGAAGAGAAGTTTTCTCCTGCTCAGTGAGCTCACCAACCGGTTTTTCACCAAGTCGGCTAATGATTTTGTAGGCGGAGCGCCTGGTTGTGAAGGCCCGCTTAGATGCATTTATGTGCCTTTGGGGTTTTTTGGTAGGTGCCGTAGAGGCTAAGGGAGGTGCATCAGAGAGCATCGAATCATTCTTCGTGTGCTCTCTTTGCACAGGTTTCGGCACATGGGAAACTGGATTTCTGGCAGACTGAGTCTGTACCGTCAAGCCAGCACCCGAGGAAGGGGTTTTGACAGGTTTTTCTCCCGTCCGGACCTGGGAAGCCTTAGAGGTACCTGGTTTCGAAGAACCCTGCACCAAGCTTGGTTTACGACCGCCTGACGGCTTAGTCGTGTGTTTTTGCGCACTAGTAGCTAACCGTCTAGCAGAGCCTGGCGCAACCACCTTGCTAGACGAGGTCTCAGTAGCATTCAACATACTACAGCCTGATACCGACGCTGTAGTAGTAGGGTCTCCGGGGATTATGAAGCCCTTTGCCGGATACTTAGGGCATGCATTTTCGGACATTTCGGGGGGGGGTGAATTGGGGTTGCATTTTATGCCTAACTGCCAGGCGAAAGAATACCTGCCGCTCCTCTGGAGACAGACGCAGACCATCAGCCGCTCAATATGAGAACAGACGCTGATGGATTTTATTGCGGACCGACGGCCTTCAGGAGGCCTAACAGTTGACCGTAAAAGGCCAGCGGACGCATAGTCATTAGCCGCTCCAACTAGGAGAAAACAGACGCTAATAGACAGGGGGGGCGGGGGGTAGTTCTTGGTTCGTACTCGGTTTAGACCCTTCTGGCATGGGAGGCCCTACCGGTCTTGACTGACGTCACTACCGCCAGCATGACTCTAAACGTCCTTGTACTTAAGCCCTCGCATCGCGGCAAGATGACTACCCATTCGCGAGGGACAAAAAAGACGAAAAATTTTAATTAATTTAAGAATTTTATTAAACCGCCATAAAAATTTTTCGTCTTTTGTGAATACATAAAATCAAAAGTTGTTAACAGATTTTAATCATTTATAGCTTGTTTTGTTTGCAATGTTGTTTTTATATGACTGTATAAAATTAGAAGCATAGCTGCATTTTTCAATTTTTTATGAATTTTTAAAAACAAAAATTCCGAAATTTTAATAAAAAAATTATTTTTTTTTCCAGAAAAAAAAATTATGTTTCTAAGAGGGAGTTTCAGTTTCAGTTTCAGACATGTCTAACAAACACGTTTGTTTTGTTTGTAGGCGATCGGGGTAGAGAAGAAAGAGGGGTTGTCAAACAGACGTGAAATGAGTTTTCATGTTTGTTTATATGAATTTCCATGTTTTTAATTTGTATGTATATGTATATTAGACTATTATACATGAAAACAGACATGTTTGGAAAGACATCGTGAAAAGACAATAAGTTTTTTAAAGCATGTTCAAAAGAGAATGTCAGAAACAGACATGTCTGAAAAGACTCCGTGCACAGAAAAAATTATTTTTCCAATTCAAACAAAAAATTTGTAGAATCAAACAATTTTTTGTCTGAAATCGGTCCTATAAACAAATTCGCATATTCAAACAATTTATTTGCATTTTGTTTATTGAAAAAAACACTGATTTTTTCAAACAAATAATTTAACTGAATCAAACAAAAAGTTTACTGAAATTCATATACTAAATTTCAAAATCAAAAAAAAAGGTTTTTGCACAAGCAATGATGCGCACACAAGCAGGCACTGTATAGAAGATGATGGCAGAGAGAGCAGAGCGGCCGGCTGGCTTTGAGACACATTTTTTTGTTGGAATAATTTTTGAACGAAGTCTTTTTTTATACACACAATGTTTTTCGTCATCACTCACTGTTGCTGTATCCTTTCCTTTGCTAATGAAGAAGAAATGTTACCCAAAAACGGCGATAGACCGACTCGATATGTTTTTCGTCATTATTATATTTTTGTGTTTGATGTATTTAAGCAAACAGTTTGAAAAAATTAAATACGGGATTTTGGTTTTTTTTTAACCAACTTTGAAACCAACCAAAAATTTATTTTGTTTCTTATAATGTTGTTGTTGTTTCTGTTGTTTAAAAAGAGTGAAACGTTTTTTTACCTGCTATTTTTTTTTTTGTTTTTTTTTTTTGCTTTCAATTTTAAAGTGTCCAAAAATAGACTGTATGTGTTTTTTGTTGTAATTCTTATATTTCACATTAGGAAGTGTTGCTTACGATCAAATAAAAAATGCAAAAAGACGACAACATTAAAAAGCGTTAAATATTTCATACAAAATTATGAAAACTTGAAACCATTAACGCGTGTATTATATTTTTGGATGGTTGTCAACATTTTTGTTGTTTAAATATAAATCAAACAAAAATTTTAATTGAATCAGTAAAAAAATTTGTAGAAATTAAAAAAATTTTCAAACAAGCGTTTGTTTGAAAATAATTCGGCAATAATTTTTTCTGTGTGTAAACTCCCTCTTAAACGACTGCGCATATAAGAAAAACGTTTTACCTTTCTTAAAGTAAATTTTATTGCGGAATTTCGGTTTTTTTTAGTTTTTCAATAAGCTAAAGCGTTTTTGAGTTACGCGAGCATATGTTGTGCAACCTCCTTAATTTTCGAAATAACGGTATATCTCGAAAACCAAAGCCAACATAAAGAAAAAAGTTTCGACTTTCTTAAAGTAAATTTTATTGCGGAATTTCGGTTTTTTTTAGTTTTTCATTAAGCTAAAGCGTTTTTGAGTTGCGCGAACATATGTTGTGCAACATCCTTAATTTTCGAAATAACGGTATATCTCGAAAACCAAAGCTAACCTAAAAAAACGGCTAGCACCACTGGATTCAGCGACCCCGAATTAGGTTAAAAATCTTTCGTTCGTATCATACTAAAATATTAAACAGCAAATACTTCAATCTATCTATACAATATATAATTTCTAGTGTCCGACCGAACGTTCGGGTTCGGTTACGGAGTTCGGCAAAAAATTACGTTCGGTCAAAGTTCGAACTTTACCGAACACCGAACTTTTTTATGAAATAACATATTTATTATAATTTCAAATTATAATTTGGCATCATTGTTTTTGAAAATAATACGAAATCAATTCAACTATTTTTCTCTATGATTATTAGTTCGATAAAATACAGCGATGACTTAATAAAATGCTTAAGTGTACACAAATGTCTTTTTTATATGTGTAATTTTTAGAAGACGGTAAAAAATACAACAAAAAAAAAACGGTTAAATTTTATTTGGCAAAAAAAAAAATACTCTCTAATTATATTCTGCGAATGGTAAGATAATCTATAGTTTTGGGTGAACCACAAACCAAACTTTATAGTATACATATTTCCGGATAAAAATGTCATCCAAACCATTTTGGAGTTTTTTTTGAAAAAAATTGAGCAAGCGCTCATCGCAAATGTTGCGCCAAACAAATGTCAATGGGGAGTTCATTGCCAAGCAAACAAACTACCGCCAATATTAAACGCCACTTAGAGAAAATACAACCCAACGAATTCAAAAAATACATTGTTGAGGTTTGAGTACTAATATGTATACTAGGGCGATAACCAAATTATTGGCATAGTACGACGGAGTGGCCAAGAATGTTTTAGTAATGAAAACACCTGTCTCCCGCCGTTTTGCGAAAATAACCTCACGCAGGGAAGCAAATTTATAAAACCTTCTAAGAAATTTTGAACCGCGATGAATTGTAAACCGTAGGAAAATTTTTAAATCTAAAGCAGTGGTTAAATTCCGCAACTTTCTGAAGCCATCTGATGACATAGGAAGCTGAAATTTGGCACACTTGAAGTACTTTCTCTACGGAAGATCGAACGAAGCCATATTCTTGATTTTCGGCTTTTCAACTAGTATAGCTATAAAGATCTGATAGAAAATATGTTTTTTTTAAAATATGGGGAACTTTGGGCCCCACCCGGCACGGCTAGGCACCGTCGGTTTGACCTGAAAAATTAGATCATGATTTCTTACACCAAACCTCATATTTTAAGCAGCGCAAACAATTAAATTTAAAAAAAAAAAATCCCATACAAGATGGGTTTCAAGGCCAATTCATAAAGGTGACATTTTCGAGTCATCTGTTTATTGTTTATTTCTTTGTGTGTATACTGAATGGCAAGCTTTGTTTACCTTTTGTGAAAAAATTAATTCAAATTTAAAATTAAATAAAAATTTAAATATGTAGTTGAAAAAAAATCAAAATGCTTTACAAAAGAGAAAAATAACATGAATTTACTAAAGTGGCAACATTGCTAATGAGTATTTATTGTTCGGTAAGCTAAATTTTATTTCAACACGACCTTTAGTGAATAAACATTTCAGTATGTTTATGAATGAAGTTGTTCATGCAGTCCATTATTATTCGATCAAAGCCAATTAGCCTTTCAAACAAGATATAATTAATTTCAATCGAACCAACACTTACTGAGGTAATCAGTCCTGAGGCCTGATTCTGGCAGTCGTGATCGAGTAGTTTCTCGATTCAAAAGCAATTTAATATTTAAATATTTCATTCAATACTGAACGAATCGGAATTATTTTTTCTGTATTGCAAAGCATTCATTTGAGTTTCACAATACTGAAAAAATAGTTTCGATTCGTTCAGTATCGACTAAAAAAAAATTGCCTTCGAATCGAGAAATTACTCGATCACGACTGCCAGAATTAGGCCCCTGGTTTGTGAGATGAATGATAAAAAGCCGGGTTAAAGATATTCTATAATAATGGGTAGTTAAAAGAGAACACAGTTTTGCAACACCATGTGTATAAGAAAACTATAAAACCTTACGTTAACTCTGCAGTATAATTGCAAAGTTTACTTTTTTTTAAGTTTTGTTAAAGCAAAGTTACTTTTTTTTAACTTTTAGGTCAGTTTTTTTTAATCAAAACTTTTTATTATAATGAAGCCTTCTAATTTAGGTAATTTTCTGACACATAGGATAAAGCTTTATTGAAAACCCCTTTGTGGAGATATTAAGGTAAACGAATTCTCTATGGAGGACTGAAATATGTAATTTTTAGATATAAATGTGGATATTTCTCCTCTCAGAGAAAATAGCTTCCCAGCAAAAAAAGCGTTGAAAAAGATGTTATTAAATCACCACAACTCGCAAACCCGAATTACTTCAAATTCGGATGAAGAAGCTATGAATTTAACATTAGCATGTCATTGGAAAAATTTTGTTCATTTTCTACTACTTTTGACTGCATATATTCCACGTTTCTAGTACTTTTACGGCCATTTTCACCAAGTTCGGCTAAAACTAACTTTCAATTAAAGTTCCGGTTACCAATATGTTTTGACAGCTATAACCGATTGTTAATTATAACCAAACTTGGTGAAAATGGCCGTTAGAGTTCTGATATTTGAATGTCAATTATAAGTAGGGGAAACAAATTATACTAAAATAATGTTTAAGATGTTAAACAAAAGTAGTTTTGCAATAGTAATGAAATTGTCAATTTAAGAAGTGATATTAATGCAGTGATTTTAAAATGCATCTATATCGCTTTTAAACATTTAAACCCCTTTAATTAATTAAAAAGCATCACTCTTAACTAAAAATGAAAAAAGATATGGTTTCGGTAGTTTTTTTTTATTAATTAATTTAATTTTTTTTGTAATCTAATTTTTATTAAATATAAAATTTATTTGCATGGCAAAAAAATTAAAGTATAACAGTTACAATGCATGTTTAGTATTTTTATAAAAAATAGTTTAAATTTGTTTCGAAGTAAATGTACATTCAATCCATTTCCGGTCCAACTACATTCTATACAATTATTTAAGAACAAATGTGCTATTCAAAATCTTATTTCATATTTGTACTTCAAAACTACTTCTTTAAAGCTGAAAAGTAGCATTAGCTACTTTGGATGTTAAGATGCCGTTTATGAAGTATCACTTCCATTTTTTTTTGCTGGGTTGTAAATAAAATAATAAATGCTTGTACGCAGTAATGCCAGGAAAAATTTCAAAAAATTCCTACATATGTATTTATGTTCATAAAAAATCCCTTTTTCCCCTACAACCAAAAAAAAATTTTCCTACACTTTTCCCTACGTTAAAAATGTAGTGTTTTTAGCGACAAGCAAACAAATACATTTTTAGTTTATTCGCTTTTAATATTCGCATACATTTTAGAGAATGTGAGTGCGAATGCAAATAGCAAAAATAAGAGAAAAAAAAAAGAAAGAAGAATATTCGGGTACATGGTTTTAACATATGGATTGCCAGGCTGTTAGGACTCATAGTATAGGGCTTCTTTTAAAAATACTACATTTGTACTAAAATGCTATTGTATATGAAAAATTTTAATTTTTAAATTAAAATTAGATGAATATTTACGTATTTTTAGATAATATATTGAAAATGAGATATCATTTTGAAAAATCCCTACATTTGCCTTAAAATAAAATATCTGTCCTTTTTTCCCTACACTTGAAATTTTTCAAAAAAATCCCTACAAAAAGGGAAAATTCCCTACATTTGGCATCACTGGTACGTAGACACTGACTTATAAATAAATCAGTGTTTTTCCATAATTAATCGAAGTTATTTCATGGAATACAAAATTTATTATTAATACGATTTTCGTATGGCGTGCTAAATTCGCAATTTTTTATATTGGATAAATACACTGAGATTTATTGTTGAGGGAAATCGAGATTTATTCAATGGTTGTTTTGTTTCACAGTTGTTAATGTTCGTATTCTCTTGTATGTAGGTATAAATGAACAAACTAACTTCCCAGTGGGAAAAAAGCTCATGACGTAATTGCTGATCTAAGCGATATTTAGTAGCCCTCAGTGATGACACCTTTGCTTATTACCTCCCTTAAATTTAGCATATAATTGTCATTGGCTGGTTAATTTGTGCGCACTTCCTTACAATCAAAGCGACAATGTAGCCTTTCAAGCGCGCGCTCTTGATTAAAAAGTAAGGGACGGTGTAATCTATCAATAATGAACTCTTGCGCTCTTGCACTCTCTCTATCCCCGATGCGATTCTGCTTAAAATGTAATTGAATGTGTCACCTATCAGAGCACATTGTGCTTGAAAAATAAGTGACGAAGTCATTAAGCGCTATTACAATTGCATGCACATTAAAAGCGAAGTTTTAAGGGAACTAAATGGTACACTGATTAACACCTGCAAATTAGAATGCAATGCATGTAAATTATAGTCCAAACGACTTTTGTAAGTTAATGTTATGTTGTGGTACAGTATGCGAAATTTATTTAGCCGCATATTAAGAAGACATGAATTTTAGCAATGTAAACAACTTAATAAATGGAAACTAAAAACTCGTCTGTATTTTAGAAAATGAATTAACACTATTAATTAGTTTATTATTAACTAATTATTAATTAATTATTTAATATTATTAATTAATTAATATATTATTATTTATATATTTTTAATTCATATTCAACATTTTTCATTTTTCGAATTTATTCTATGAGCTAAATTTCAGTTATATATTTTATAAAGCTTTTTTGTAATAGTTCTACTCCTACAATTTTTCAGAAATGACTTTATACACTACCAAATTTTTATATATATTTTTTTTCTTTTTACATTTTACCTTAGCCTTCCGTTGGGAAGCAATGAGGTATATTGAATGTACAGAAAAATTTACAATTATTAGACACCAGCAGAATGTAGTTTCTATTTGTAAAAATAGTTTAGTTAAATACATTCAATTTATAAAGTAACACTATCCAGTGAGACACAAAGAATGCTGACGACGGCCGTAGCGGGCCAGAAAATGCATTACATTCTGCTGGTGTCTAATAATTGTAAATTTTTCTGTACATTCACTGCCTGTTTAACGATGTCGAACGTCAACGTTCGCATAGAAAACTACATTTGAAACAAAAACAAATTTTCGAATATTGTTTTTGTTTTACATATAATTTTCTATGCGAACGTTAACGTTCGAAATCGATGAACTGGATGTCAATATACCTCATTGCTTCCCAACGGAAGGCTAAGGTAAAATTTAAAAAGAAAAAAAAAATATATAAAAATCTGTTAGTGTATAAAGTAATTTCTGAAAACAAAAAAGCTTTATAAAATACATAACTGAAATTTAGTTCATAGAATAAATTCGAAAAATGAAAAATGTTGAATATAATATAAAGTTACCTTCGGAAGGAAATAATTCCCAGTTTCTATTTTTAATTCATTTTCAATTTTGAGAAAAAATTCATATCTATAGGTATATTTACTTAGATGTTTTTTTAAGTAGTTTAAATTCACTTACTATTTCAAATACAGACGGGTTTTTATTTTTGTTTCATTAACCACATTTACCATTGATAAAATTCATGGCTTTCCATATCTGGATAATTAAATTTCATTCACTGTACTACTGTTCCTAATGGTTTGTAATTGAAATAATAATGCATTCAATTAAGCCTAAAATTGGCGACATATTTTGATTTATTATGAACTTTAGATTAATTTAATACCATATCGAAATTCATTAATTTTTTATTATTGCAATACTTTAAATAATTAAAAAAGTATAACTTAAATAGTTCAAAGTAAATGAGAAATTTAGTGTTCCTGTAACTTTTTTTTTTCTCTGAATTTCATAGATAAATATGCTTAAATCATTAAGTTATTTTATAGTGAAAAATTAAATATAAATTGAAAAATATTATTTAAAAAAATTTAAAGTGTATAAGTGAATACAAAATGGATAAGTGAAAATTTTATTTTGAGTAGTTTTCTTTCTTATTTTCTCTGCATTTCTTAGCAAAATATCTATTTTTATAGATTTTGAAGCAGTGCTGCAAGTCCTTTTTAAATGTATCCAGAGTAAGACCCTCTTTCCGAACAGCTTCTATAAAAAAGTCAATATAAATACATGTCTCTCACTTGCTACACAATAGGGTCATTACACGGTAACAAAATTTTTCGAGCTATGAACCTTTTGTAGCAAGTGAGCGATGTAAATAAATTTATAAATAAACTTACCGAAAATTGTATCATGCGATTTGAAAAGTCCTCATCTGTTCGAAGAATTCCAACACGATCGCTATATACTGTGACATTAGCAACTCTTCTGCCAGTTTGTGTACATTTCGGGCAACCTTCAAACGCATTGTGTCCCACAGTGCCGCAAAGAAATGATCGCGCCGGAGAATCACATATTATTGCCCGTAATTTAATTTTTAAAATCACATGGTTAGCAACATAGCCATTTTCTTCCAGGTCGGACATTTCATATAAAAAATTATGTAAATATTGGTCAACATTTCCTGCCTTTTTTTCTCCAAAATATGACCCTATTAAAAATACTTCAGACATATTTAAATTGTATATATGACCCATAATAGGCCGCAAGACTTTTTTAGAACTTTTAAATAATGGCAAGCCATCAATGCCAATGTCTAAATATAATACTTCGTATCCTACAATTTTAGTTTCAATTGTATCTAGATATTTCCTTACACCATGATGGAAATATTCATCTGGATTTACGCTTCGCAAGATGATGTTATCCTGCCTTTTAATCAATGTTTTGGTTGAAGTGGGAACGTTGATATTTTCCGATTTTAAATTTGTAATAAATCGTCAAAACACTTTCTTCCTTGATTGAATTTATTATACCAAATAATTGATTTTTTCTTTATGGAATTTTCAGTTTCCTCATAATCCATTTTTTCACTTGTATTTGCATTTACACTCGCATATTCAGCACTATCATCTTTTTCATTTTTGTCACAATTTAAATTGGCGCTTCCTTTAACTTTTTTGTTTGCACTGTTCTTTTTTTCGACATTCGCCAATCGCTTTAAATTTCTTGAAGAAAAGCCTTCCATATTTAATTTATTTGATAAATTATTTAATTACACTACGTAACAAAATTTCAACAAAGTCGTGACCAAATGAATCTGGCAGCTAAGCTTTATGTAAAATTTTCCGCTGAATCTGAATATGTAGTCAGAATTGTCAAAAGTAGAACAGTTTTTGAGATATTCCGTTATAACCGTTATTTGTGTTTTTAAAAAAGATTATGTGACTGGAATGCAAATATCTTCAAAAATTGTAAACGGATTATGTAATTCTTTCTTTTTAGTGAAAGGTTATAAAATTCTATATCTAAAATAACCATGGATTGCTTGTGAAGATTGGTCAAGAAATGACAGAGTTACAGGGGACAAAAATTCAAGCTTTATTGAAAATATTCACCCCTATCGTAAACAACTACTCCCATGAAAATATTCCCATAGTTTTTTAATTCGTATTGTGAATGATTCCCATAACAAATTTTTTGGGAATGAATTCCCAAACTTAAAAAATTTGGCATCGCCAATGTTTACTCCCGCGAATTTTTTTAATAAATAAATTCCCAACAAGTGTTGATGTGAACGAGAAGGGAACATGTAAATTTTAATTTGTATTCTTAAGTAGGGCTAAATTAAATTACTTTTTCCTTTTATTGAAGGAGTGTACATAAAGAAAATGAAGATAAACACTATTCATTATTTATTTTATTATATTTTTATTAGTATTTTATTTTGCATATTTTTCTTTCACAATACAAACGCTGACAAGTTACTCACAATAGAGACTTTTGTTTACCAAGCACTGACAAATAATTCACAATACAAATTTTTACTCCCAAATTATTTGCGATACCGATTTGTTGGGGATGGGAATTTAGGTTTGATCCCATATTTCATATTCCCATAACATTCGCGATAGGAGTGATTATGATTTTGTTCAATTTTGCTCTTTTCAAGTTATTTTTTTTAAACCAATGATTTAAAAATCCTAATGTTTTATTGCATGCGACATTAGATTAGATGAATATGAACATTTTGCGCCCAACAAGACATAGATGGGTACAAAAATGACAAAGCTACTGAAGATTTAGTAAATTAACCCACATAGAAATTCAATAGTTCTAAGCAATTTTTAATACTTATTGTTACTAAAAATTTTGCTTTGTATATTTATTTGTTGTGGGCTAATTTAATTAATCTTCTGAAGCTTTGTCATTTTTGCAGCGATCTGGATCCTATTGGGCACAAAATGTCGTACTGAAATATGCTAAAATTTTATTTTTTGGATATTTGCATTTCAGTCAGAGCATCTTTTTTTTTAAAACACAAATAACAGTTATTTTGGAATATCGTAAAAACTGTTCTACTTTTGACACTTCTGACTTCATATTCGGATTCAGCGGAAAATTTTACACAAAAATTAGGTGTCAAATTCATTTGGTCAAAAAATTGTCACGTAGTGTTATTATTTGTTTATTTATTTATTAAATTATAGTTTATTAAAAGAAATAATACACTTTGTTCAAAAAATAATTATAAAACACAAACCACCTCATCACACCAAAATTTAACCTTGAACTAAAATGTATTTTGTTTAAATTTTTGCGTGCTGCTTTTCATTCATACAAAAGTAACGGTATTTTTCACATTTATACAATGGCTGACTACCCGTTTACACCAAAATCGAAATTGTGGATGTTGCGCATGATTATATAGATTAGACGTAGCTTACAATGTAGGTACTAGAGGTCTGCAAGAATAAATAAAAAACAATTTCAACACACTCATTTGTTTTTTAACTACAATGTGGAGCACCCAATAATAACGAAGCAAATGAAAGAATAACCAAAGACAAAACAAGCAAAAACTCATTCAATTCAGTCAACTCAAATCAAATGAGTTAAATATTCAAATATAATTTGAATATAAAATATCTGTACCAACACATTATGTATGTGTAAGCTTAACTCTTATAAGTAAAAGAAGGCACAAGCTTACACACATATTACGTCAATGTATTCAAATAAATGTATGCACATTCAATTATTCAAAAATTATTCGAATGTTTTTTGTAAACTTGCTCTCTCTAACGGGTCATTCCAATGTTTTGTTTTTTATGAATGACTCTCAAATTCATTTACAGTAAACAAGTTTTTTATTCATTTCATTCTTTCTTATTTTTGTATATGGCTTACTCTCTTCTTTTCTTTTTGAATGTTTTATATTTGAATAAATGTTGTGCACTTTGAATAAAGGCAAACGAGTGAGTTATTCAAAGCAGACCTCTAGTAGGTACTAGAATTCTCGCATTCGTCATTGGGTTTGATATGCGAACTTCGTTTGATTGTCGCTGGATGTGTCTAGGCTGACATCGTAATTGGAGTTATGAAAGTTACGCTTGATTATTTAGATTAGACATAATTTATAATCTAAGTACTTACATGGTCGTTTAAAACATCATGCTTATCTTAATTGGGTTTTGTTTATAAACTTCGTTTCATTTACATCACGGTGATTCCTCCACTAACATCGTAATCGGAGTAGTGGTAGTTGCGCATGATTATTTAGATTATAGATTATTTACAAATTCATTACTTAAATGCTCGCTTAAAATGTCATACTTACCATCACTGGGTTATATTTTTGAACTTCCTTTCATTAATATATGGCAGACTCCCCACTTACATTGCAATTGTTGCGCATGACAACTTACTTTACACAAAATTTACATTCTAAGTACTTTAACCCATTAAATACTGAACCCCGATTTCGTGGTACGATTTTTATATTTATATTGACATTGCGTTTTTTTTTTTATTTTTACCTGTCAAACCTTGGCCCCTAGACCATGGGTATTTTTCTACCCACTTCGCTATTAAAGAGTTCTAAAACACAAGATTTTTTGAAAACCAAAAATTCATTTATTGCATGCATTGATGTGTGTGTTGTGTGCTTATTTCACTTTGTACGTTGAATCTGTCCCAGCGGGAAAAGGAAGCAGTACGGATGCCTTCTACAGGGCCTTTGTATTCCTTCTTTTGGATGAAAAGGATGGCTAAATTTTAAGGGCTGATGTTGATTTTGAATAAAACACCAATTATTTAGCAAGTTATTGTCATTTATTTTTATTAAGAAAATATTGGTATGGTTCAATCATGTATGGAATAAAATATCGGCCAAATGGCCGCCGCGACCTCGGCGGTACACCTCCAACCGATGGCCTAAATGTTCGATGACGCTGAAGCATAATTGAGGTTTTATGCCGTTAATGGGCCGAATTATCTCATCCGATAGCTCTTGAATTGTTGCTTGCTTGTCGATGTACACCTTTTCTGTCAAATAACCCCAAAGGATATGATTACATGATATGAGTCTTTTTCAAATTAATGGTATACTTAATAATAATTTTAAATTATTAGATTTTAAATTATTAGATTTAATATTTGCCAACGAAACTGAGGAGTGTTACATAAACCGAACAAACCCAATTTCTACTCCTGAAGACCGATATCATCCTACCATTGAAATTAATATATCCGTTCCATCTGGACTTGTTAATAAATCTCATAAAAATAATGATAAATGTTATTGTTTCACGCAATCAAACTACTTAATGTTAAATGAACTTCTAAATAGTACGAACTGGGATAACATATTAACTTGTCCCTCAAACACAACTGCTGCTATTGATCATATGACTGATGCCTTCTACAACACGATGTATTCAATTATGGACTTATGTATTCCGAAACGAATTACCAAAGTACTATCCGGGCCTCCTTGGAACAACAAGCAACTGGCTAAAGTTAAAAATAAAAAAAATAAAGATTTCAAAAAGTACAAACAATCTGGTTCTCTTCTTGATCATAGGAAATACTGTATTAGTCGCGCTGAATATATTACTCTGAATAAATCGTGTTACTCAAATTATTTAATCAAAATGAAAAATAGCTTTAAACATAATCCAACATCATTTTACAAATTTGTTAACTCTAAGAGGAAAACAACTGGCTTTCCGGCTATAATGAAATTTCAGCATAATGAATCCAGTGATGATGCTGTTATAAGTAATTTGTTTGCAAACTTTTTCTCAACTACATATTCGGATGCAATTTTTGATGATTCAAACAGTTATCCATATACACTTACCGCTAATCAAACAATTAATATTCCATTGCTGGATGTTTCTACAGTTGCTCATGGATTAAGAAAGCTTAAATTTTCCTACAAAAGTGGACCTGATAAAATTCCTAGTTTTATCTTAATTAAATATGCAGACGTTTTAGCTATTCCATTAACACTTATGTTTAATACATCAATAAAATATGGGTATTTTCCAAATAAATGGAAAGATTCCTTCATTATTCCGCTATTTAAATCTGGAAACAAGTCCGACATTACAAATTATCGAGGTATTGCCAAATTAAGTATTATACCAAAATTTTTTGAAAAACTTATAACGGATCACCTATGTCATCAAGTCAACACTTTAATTTCTCCCTTCCAACACGGTTTTCAAAAAAGATGTTCAACTTCAACAAATTTATTACAACTTACTACAATAGTCAATCGCGGGTTTCTTCAAAGAAAACAAACAGATGTAGTTTATACAGACTTCAGCAAAGCTTTTGATAAAGTCAATCACGAACTTCTTATAAAGAAATTACACTTGATGGGATTTGCTAATGTTAGCTTAATGTGGATTAACTCATATTTAACAAATAGAAAGCAAAGCGTTCTTTTCAACAATGAATCTTCAAAAAATATAAGCGTATCATCCGGGGTACCACAGGGCAGCCACCTTGGACCGCTTTTATTTTCCTTGTTTATAAACGATTTACCACAAGTTATTCAGTTTTCAAGTATTTTAATGTATGCTGATGATGTGAAAATTTTCTTGAGTATTAGTGAATACTCCAACCATGTTTTACTTCAAAATGACTTGGATTCGTTTTACAAATGGTGTAATTCAAATTTAATGGAGCTGAATCTTAAAAAGTGCAAATATATGCGTTTTGTCCGAAAGCGACCGATATCTGTAAATTATATGCTGGGCAATTATCAACTAGAAAAAGTGGATAGCTTTTTAGATCTTGGTGTTTTATTGGATCCTAAACTAAGTTTCATTAATCATATAACAATTATGGTAAACAAAGCCAGAGGAGTACTTGGTTTTATAAAACGGTGGGCTAAAGAGTTCAATGACCCTTATGTAACTAAAACCTTATACACATCACTTGTGAGACCTATTTTGGAGTATGCTTCCATAATTTGGGACCCTATGTACCAAACTTATATCGACAGGATAGAATCTGTTCAAAAGCAATTCCTGTTGTTCTGTCTTCGAAGTTTAAATTTCAACCCATTAAGTCTTCCATCATATACCAGCAGGCTCGCCCTTGTTAAGCTGCCAACCTTAAAAAGCCGACGATCTATGTTAAATGTCTCGTTTCTATTGAATATTATTAACGGTGATGTTTGTTCTGGTTTTCTGATCAACAATATTTCGTTCAACATTCCTCAACGACCAACACGTTACTTCTCACCATTATCCGTTCAGTTTTTTAGAGCTAATTATGCAAACGCTGACCCTCTCAGGAGAATGTGTATTCAATTTAATGAACTGTTTAGATTTATAGATTTTTCTTTTAATACTAATATAACTAAAAGTAAAATAATAATTTTTTTAAATTCATAATTAATTATTTTATGTGAGTTATTAACATTTGTGTTGTATAAATAGTCTGTAAGGATTAATTCCATAGACGAATAAATTAAATAAAAAAAAAAAAGATGCCGCCAGCCCATAAGCCGCACCAAACAGTCACTCTTTGTGAGCGCATTGGTTTTTCGACAATCACTCTTGGATTATCATTCGCCCAAATACGGCAACTCTGCTTATTGCCGAATCCACTGAGGTGAAAATGTGCCTCATCACTGAATCACGAAGTGCACGATGTGCATTTTGAGTTGAACGCCCATATTAATAATAAGCCATAATAAGGTGAAGTTCACATTCAACATTGGCCCTTTACAAGGCTTGCTCGCTTTATTCCACTCTCATATCTTTTTACACACGTTGTCATTGCTCTCGCTTCGTTTGCAGTTACATAAGAATGGTAACGGGATCAAAAAAAAAAAAAAATTCTTTTACTTTTGCTTGTGCGAAAAAACAAAAAATGTTGCTCCTTCTCTTCTCTGTTGTCATAGAAGGGAATGTGGAATGTTTTATATTTTATACGAAAGAGCCGAGGAATTCTTACTTATGCTTTGGATGCTGCTATGTTATATGCCTGGAATTTACACTGCATGCTAAGAAAACCTGAAGAATCGCCAATCATGAGTCAATTTTATTTCATGTGAGCGTTGTTGAAGCATTGGTGTAAGAGAAAAAGTTGTCACAAATGCACAAGAAATGGCGCGTGGAAAGCTTTGACCATATGATAAGCCGTATTATTCAGCTTGGCCGTTTTGGACAATGTGAAGCAAAACTGAGTTTGGTTGTACAAAATGCAAATTTTAGTTACAATCATAGGCTTGTTTTGCACATTTTCATGCTGGTGTCCCAAAAAACATTAAAAATATAAAATTATCTCAATTATCGACCACAGTTGTGATATTTATTTCTATATTTTTTACTAATAAATAGTTCATTTTACATAAAACATCGCATTTTTACTTGCCAAAAATTAAAAAAAAAAAAACTATGTGTTTTGAACCCTCTGACAGCGAAGTGGGTATTTAAATTGAATCAAACCCGTAGTCAACGTTATTGGCCCAATTTAGCTAATATTTTTTTCTAAAGCAGAGCACACATAAGGCTATAAGTCATCAAGAGGGTTTTCCGATTTTCCACTCTCCCAATTTTCCAGAGCCGTTGTCGTTCACTTTTTCCAAATATTAAAAATTGCTAACTTGTAAGCCACTAACTTACCATATTAAAAGGGGGCAAAATTTAATTCAAAAATTTTGTTTAAGTAGTCTTATCCTTTCTTTATCTTTCTGTAAAAACCAGTTTCCGATACCTCTTACCTGAAGTTAGCCAGAATTTTTCTACGAAGGCTCGGTTTTTGGATATTTAAATACCCATCAGTCCTTAATGGGTTAATGTTCGCCTATAATGTCACGTTAACGTCATTGGCTATTATCTAAGTACTTCGTTTCATTTACCACTGGGTTCATCTTACTCGGCTCTTAAATATTGAGTATTTATTGTTTTCTCATTTCATCTTACTAAAGGCTAGTTTACGCGGTAATACAATGTATTACTTCTTCTTCTTAATTTTCCAATCCGTATTCGGATATTAGCGATCATACAATAATTATAAAGTAGCAAACATTTTTTTTTTAATCAGCTATAGAGAGGTGTCTGTTCTTGGCTCAGAAGACTTCTTTCGTCTTGGTGACCTGTCCAAGCTTTAATGTTTTTCAACCATGTTATTTCTTTTCTTCCTCTCGGGCATCTTCCTTCAATTTAAGCCTGTAAAATGGTTTGGGGAATTCTATATTTTCCATTTCGCATTATGTGACCCAAATAAGATGTTTTCCGTGTTTTTATATATTTTATTATTTCACGTTCGATATTCATACGTCTCAGCACTTCTTTATTCGAAACGCGGCCAGTCCATGGGATCTTTAATATTTGCCGAAAAATCAGCATTTCAAACGAATTTTATCTTTTTTCATTTGACACCTTTATCATCCATGTTTCCGCCGAATATAGTAGTACGGACCATATATATATAATATTTTATGAAACGTATTTTTGTTGTTAGGCTTATGTCGTGACTAGTAAGTGTTAACTTTTATATCAAAAAGGCGTCTCAATCCTACATTTAATCTACTAATTCTGTAATCCCGCTTGCTAGTAATGTAGCGTCATCGGCATATCGTATGTTATTTATTAATGAATTGTTTATCCTTATACCGATATTCTTTCCACTAAGTAATTCTCGAAATATTTTCTCCGAGTATAAATTAAATAAAAGAGGTGATAATATACACCCTTGTCTTACTTACTCCCTTTGAAATTGGAATATTGTCAGTTAGTGTATTACGTCATTGCAAAAATGATGTAGACTGAGAAAAATCTCATCCTGTAAAAGCAAAATGTATTGAGTAAGAGAGAATACGAATACAAAATCTGACAAGCTATCGGTAAATGTTTTGTTCTTTTCTAAACCATTTTACCCTACGTTTCCACATGCAAGTGCAAGTTCGAAAAACTCAATACACTCACACTTTTTCACTAACAATCACACAATTTTTGTACTTTCAGCCAATCGGCTGTTTTCTGGATTTTTGCAAGTAATTACTTGCATGTGGAAACCAGAGGTGTATTTTAACAGCATATATTGAAGGTGGTAAAATTTTTATACAATTAAAAAAACAACAAAAAGCAACTCAGGAAATTTTCATGTTGTTTCTGTTAAAATTGGTTAACTGCAACCATCTGCTTTTTGTTATTATTTTTGATTTTACTTATACCATCCGTGTAAACATGAAATATACTTACAACAGACTTTTATTTTTTTCTTTTAAACATATTATTTTGATTCTACAAAGTCGTAATACATTGTATTACCGTGTAAACTAGCCTTAAATACAAACAAAGATAATCAGGGACCGAAAATAACAGTTATATTGGAATTTTAAAACAAAAAAAGCATATAGAATTAAATGTCGAAAAACTGATTTACCATATTGTTCCTCATGCACTTGTCAATGATAAAATATATTGATTTTTATATTTTAGATCAAACTTAACAGTTATTTTTTGATTTTTATTTTTTTGAACAAAAATAACTGTTATTTTTTGATTTTTATTTTTTCGATCAAAAATAACAGTTATTTTTTGATTTTTATTTTTTTGAACAAAAATAACAGTTATTTTTTTATTTTTATTTTTTCGAGCAAAAATAAAAGTAACAGCCAGTTCATCGAATTCGAACGTTAACGTTCGCATAGAAATTTACATTTAAAACAAAAACAAATTTTCGAATTTTGTTTTTGTTTTAAATATAATTTTCTATGCGAACGATGACGTTCGAAATCGTTAAACAGGCAGTTATTCTCTAAATAAATGTACGTGATTTAATAATTTAGTTGACTTTAATTTTTATTTTAGTGTGTAATTATCAGGGCAAGGGACTTCATGCAAATGCATGTTTGTTGTCGGCACTCTGAGACCCACCTAAAGTTAATATCTTTGCGAATCACAATATTTCTAGTAAAATGGCATCAATTTGTTAGTGCACATTTTGCTTTAAATACATGTTTTTGCATATTTTGATATAAATGCATATTTTTCGTCATATTTCGTTATAAATTCACATTTTTCGTCATATTTTGTTATATTTATAAAAAAAAAAATTGCTCTTTTCTTAGTTTTTTGTTTAGAAATATCTTTCTGTTCAAGGCGAATTCATTATAAGGTGTAGTCAGTGAATCAGCTGGCTATAGTTGTTTCAGCCCTGAAACAGTTAAAATAGTATGGGAAAATCTGCTAACTTCGATATTTTCAAGGAGCAAAAACAACATGTTGGTGTTTGGTACTGAACTACCTACATTTTATTATAAATTCACCTTGTTTCTTTTACTTTTAAAAAGTAGCACATACAAAAATTTTACAATTTGTATAAATGTGCACATAATTGTAGAAGTAACAATAAAACAGTTTTTGACATTTCATTTTGTTCGCGGTTTTTTTTTACTTGAAGAAGCAGCAAATAAAAATAATGTTCGGAGAAGAAACAATAGAACTCAACATAATATTTTTGATTTACGGTGTAAGAAGTATGACCTAAAATCTAAAAAGTATTAAAAAAAAAATAAATTGTTTTTAAGGAAAAAATGCCAAAAGAAAAAATATCAAAAAATAATCTTTTAAATAAGTGTTTTTTTGAGTCTTCAAAATAGAGGGAAAAGTACTTTTTGCAAAGTTTACAAAAAGGTGTTTCATTTAAAAATTTCAAGTAAATCAGCACCTTCAAAGCCAGAAACGCAAAGAAAATCAACTTTTGGGGATAAGACTAGCAAATTTAGTTTTGAATTGTATAATGCTCTGTATCTGCAGGTATAACAATGAAACCATTCCTACGGAAACAACCCTTATAAAAACTTATATCGCCAAGTTGTACACTATACAACTATGTGACATTGTTGAAAGAATTAAGTGACATAATTTGTGGCTGTCTATTGACGAAGCAATGGACACTGAAGGACGTTTCGTTGTCTACGTAATTGGGATCTTGAATGCAGAAGAAGATCTTGAATGCAGAAGAAGAACAGAGTAAACACAAATTTTTGTTAAATATTGTAAAGTTGGAAAAGGTGGATCATGCTTCAATAGCTCGAACTTTCAAAGATTCAATTTCTCTTTTAGAATCCTTTAATAAAAATAAAATTATGCTCTACTTGCCCTTTTTTTTAAGATATCTTACTCAAAAATGTTACATGTCACATGCTAAGCTCATGCCATGCATGAAAGCTTTTTAAGTCACCTTTGCGTTTCAACCATGTATAACAAGATGGGGTACCTGGTTGCAGGCAGTTGAGTATTATGCCAAAAATTTTGAAGAATTTAAAGATGTGGTAAATAATTTTAATGAAAATAATGCAGTCGCGATAAAAAAGGAAACAATATTTTAAATGTACCTAATATAAAGGCTCAATTAGAATTTATACACTCAAACAATGGGTTTCTAGTCGAGACAATAACCCAACTTCAGGGGTTTAAATCATTGAACATCTCGGTTAAACTCGTTGATGACGCTGTCATTAAAATAAGAAAAGTAGAAGGTCAAATCGGCGAAAAAATAAAAGCCAAAATTTATGCAGTTTAAAAAAGAATATTTTTAATTTACCTTCCAGTAAAGAAAAAATTGTAGACAATATTTAAAATGACCACTTTTAAATATCCACCTGTTACATCCGTTGATGTCGAACGAACACTTTCAATGCTTAAAACTGTTTGAAGACCAAATAGAATGAGTTTTACATTTGATAACTTAAAAAAAAACTTATTTATTTATATATGTAAATATATCTTGACCTACTACTACTTTTTAAACTATGTTTTAAGTTTTTAAAACTGAATGAAATGTATTTGTTTTTTTTTTGTTAAATATGGTTAAATAAATATATTTTTAATGCATATTTTTTACTTTTATTTTTGCATATTTTACGATTTTTAGTGCATGTTTAACGCGCATATTTTGCGATTTTAAGTGCATGAACTTCCTTGCCCTGGTAATTATCATTGGAATTCCTCATGCACATTAAAATAATTATTAAAGTCATCTAAATTATTAAAACTAGTAAATATATTTCGAGAATAACGTTTATTTTTGCTCGAAAAAATAAAAATCAAATAATAACTGTTATTTTTGTTCAAAAAAATAAAAATCCAAAAATAACTGTTATTTTTGATCGAAAAAATAAAAATCAAAAAATAACAGTTATTTTTGTTCAAAAAAATAAAAATCAAAAAATAACTGTTATGTTTGCTCAAAAAAATAAAAATCAAAAAATAACAGTTATCATCTGACTTTTATGAAAAAAGGCATAAATAACTGTTACGGTCCCTGAAGATAATACAAAAGTTTCATAAACATCATTATAAAGTTTCATGTAGATGCTCCTTGCAGGACAACAGCACCAGAATTTATATACATATAATAGTATTAAGAATCTAGTGTTATTTATTTATTTCAGGCATAACCTCAAATCACATATCCAGCAAACAAAGCGCAAATAAGTGAAAAACATGATGATAAAATTATATTTTTAAAGCATAAACTTCAGTAAAAACTTTAAAACTAAAAACTTTGAAATTCGATTTTGGGTATTATTTGCTAGTCTTAACGCCCAAAGTTGGCGGTTTAAATTTTTGACAGACAGAAAACTATTGTAGAAAATTAATAAAATGGACTTTTTAAATCATAAGGAAGACTTTAACATATTTAAACATTTAAATACGAAAATTATTAGTTACCCAGCAAAAAAAGACATGCAAAAGAAGTAGTAAATTCATGGGTTCCGCGGATAATGCACTGGTTCTTTTTAGGTGAAACATGCATGATTTTAACATTAGCGTGTCGTTGGCGAGCATGGGTTCACATTTAGGTAAACGGCTTGTCATTAAAAATATTGCTTAGAACCAATGAAAGTTCAGTAATTAGATCGGGGTTTTCATTGATCTGTAATAATTACTGAATTGAGTGTAATTGAAAAGCAATGAATCTTTAATGATTTTAATACGTATATTCATTGGTGCTCGATATTAATTTTTATATGCATTATGGGAATTTATTATGAATTAAATTTTTCCTTTTGTTTTCCCTATGTAGTAGTAAGATTTTGACAACGGCGGGTAAATTTTACACAAACAAAATGCCTGTTGTTTTTTGTATTGTTGTAGAGGTAAGCAGACCTATTGGATAAGCCTTGATATACGCAATATAACAAATTTAAATACATATTAAAATTAAATGTATTTACATATGAGGGGCTTAAAGCACAAAGGATTCAAGTGACTTATTTTAAATAATGAGACAGAAGCGGTTGTTTCGCTTGTGCTCCAAGCGAAGCAGCTATTTTAATGTCAAGTGCTTGAATTGTTCACTATATCTAGCGTCCGGATGAGAATCCTACATTCACCTCTTGTGCTCTGAACAACTTCTCCGAACTATACCTATAATTCCATATGTAAACTAAATTTTAGAAAAAGGCACTTAAACCCCTTGTGCTCTAAGCCCCTCATATGTATATATTAAAAAAAATTTAACTCAATCATTAAAGTCAATTGTATATAATATTCGTCCCCTTTCAATCCTAAAAGAATATATAATTATAGTGAAAAATTGTAATTCCTACATAAGAGTTGAATGGGTGCATTGCATGTAATTTTTCATGGGTTCACTTATTTAAAATTTATTCGAATTTTGGAACGCATTGTTAATTCATTCAAGTAGTTAAGTGCTAAGGAAGTCATGAAAATATCCCTTCTACTTGAACAACTTCAAAAGTTTTTTGCTGGGTAACCAAGGACAATAAGAACAGGTCCAAATTTTTTTAATTTATTTCAAAAACTTTAATTTTGCAGGCCTGAGTGATCATCGTAATAATTTTTTTTTTTTTTTTATATTAGTGAAAGCATACATATGTACATATATTTCAACATTTCATTAAATTAATGAAGTTGGATTGATTTCAAAAATTTTTGGTGTTTTTGTGTTGGCAAAAAATGATAAATCCTATAATGTTGTTTATTAATACGATTTGCGTATGACGCGCTTAATTCCCAGTTTTTCATATTTGATAAATACACTGAAATTTATTGTTGAGGGAAAGCTAGCCACTATGCGCATTTCGCCGGTTGCTTAGACCAGCTCATCAGGAAACCTTTTCCAAAGATTTTAGAAAAGCCAAAAATATTAAACAAATAAAACCCTAAAGCGAATAAGAGTTATAAACACTCTAAGTCTTACTTGTAACAAATGTAACAAAACACCATCACCCCTATCGCAAACAACTACTCCCATGAAAATATTCCCATATTTTTTTATTTAGTACTGTAAATGATTCCCATAACAAAATTTTTTGGGAATGAACTTAAAACTTAAAAAATTTGGCATCGCCAATGTTAACTCCCGCGAATTTTTTAAAAAAATAAATTCCCAACAAGTGTTGATGTGAACGAGAAGGGAACATGTAAATTTTAATTTGTATTCTAAAGTAGAACTAAATTAAATTACTTTTTCCTTTTATTGAGGGAGTGTACATAAAGAAAATTAAGATAAACACTATTCATTATTTATTTTATTATATTTTTATTACTATTTTATTTTGTATTTTTTTCTTTCACAATACAAGCACTGACAAGTTACTCACAGTAGAGACTTTTGCTTACAAAGCACTGACAAATAATTCACAATAGAACTTTTTACTCCCAAAATATTTGCGATACCGATTTGTTGGGGATGGGAATTTAGGTTTGATCCCATATATCATATTCCCATAACATTCGCGATAGGGGTGCATATTTCAACATAAAATAATTACAGATTAGAGTTGTCAATTGTTTGCCTTTCAACTTTTTTCGAAAAATTCAAATAATTGTTTTTGTTCCTTCGATCAAATGATTAAATGAAGCACAGCCGCGAAAAACGTTGTAAACGCCACATTTTGCAAAAACTGTTTTTTTGCAGATAAACGTTGACTTTACTCTCTTACACAGTTTAAACATCAAATCAACCAAAACTATGCACCTTAACGCCTTCAAAATGGCGTACAAAGTGTCAGCCAGTGGAAGAACATTGCAAGTTACTAACATAATGATGAAACCGAAATGGTTTTGCAGTGCGGAATAATGTTTTAAAAGCCTTTTGCATTAAAGTTTTTATTATCACTATTTTAAATAATAGAAAAAAAAAATTTTTAAAACAAATAATGCTGCTTGTCAAAAAACGTTTTTTTGCTCTCCTGAAAAATTATTATTTTGTAACTTAAAACGTTATTCGCGGCTGTGCTTCAAATCTAAAAATTATTCGATTAATCGATAAGAATAACGAATAAAAAAAAAATGATTTTTATAAAAAATTACGTATATTAAAAAGATACATCCGTCCATTTATCTACAAGTATGGAAAATCTTCCATTTTCTTCTTTATTTTTTCTTAAATCCGCTTTGACTCTTTCTTTTTTTTTTTTTTTTTTTGATGCGTACAACGTTTCACCTTAACTCAATATCGTTGTATTACTTAAAGGAATCGTAAAACTCTTAGTTCTTAAATAATCTGATATTACTTTGGATTTTCAAAAAGCTTTTGCAGTAGTAGGTCTTCAGCCAAACTTCTGCATACAATTTATTCTATAAAACAACCGCTGCGTCTCTTTTTATGTATTTTTCGATTGGACCAAGCCCTGCATTTTTTGATGTCGTTGGATTATCTTCTGCATCTGCATCGTTTTCAATAGTAATATTGTGACAGATACGCAAATGGCAAATATACAATATAAAATATAAAATAAAATTTTCTACTTTCACAACATGATTTATATAAATCAATTCATAATTTTTTTACCTTTTTGTTTTTTTACCCGAGAGTGAAAAATCCCCTTTCTTGAAAATTTTTTAACTTTTGATTAAAAAAGAAAAAAGCTGATACACTTGTTTGTCAAATATTTGT
Organism: Pollenia angustigena; assembly: GCA_930367215.1. Taxonomy (NCBI): domain Eukaryota; kingdom Metazoa; phylum Arthropoda; class Insecta; order Diptera; family Polleniidae; genus Pollenia; species Pollenia angustigena. Next base: position 5,101,885 of record OV884057.1, on the reverse strand, counting down.
TTAATAAGAATATAAAATACATTTTTGAAATACCATGAGTACTTAACATGGTTTTTGCTTACTAAACATTGAGATTAATTACGATCAGGGATATGGCTACAATATTTGTTAACTTTCCTACATTGTGTAAAGGATAGCCAACCATAATGCACGATGTTAATTGACCCACCTAAACGTAAAGTTTTTTGTCCAACTTAATTTGACATTTTTTTGTTTCAGTATTTGACAAATTCAATCATGGAAAGGTACACTATTGACCAGTGCGTTAAGATTGTTGAAGCCTTTTACGAAAATGGGCGTTTAAATCTAAATGTATTTCGTGCATTTCGTGGCCAGCATTATCGACCATATGTGTCCACAATCGGGAAAAATTGTGCGCAAATTTCAGCAAACGAGGTCTGTAAAAGATGTGAAAATACCTATGCATGCCAGCCAAGTTCGTTTATGGGCTCGTGGCGTCATCGGACCGTACTTCTTCGACAATGAGGTCGGCCAAGCAGTTACTGTGAATGGTGATCACTTTCGCGAGATGATAACGGACTTAAAAGAAAAAGTGTACGTCAATAAGCCTAGAACAATTCAAGAGCTGAAGGATGAGATAATTCGGCACATTAGCGGCATAGAACCTCAATTATGCCTCAGAGTCATCGAAAATTTGAACCATCGGATAAAGCTGTGCAAGCGAACTAACGGCATAGAACCCCAATTATGCCTCAGAGTCATCGAAAATTTGGACCATCGGATAAAGGTGTGCCACCGAAGCCGTGGCGAGCATTTGACCGATATTTGGCTTTACACATAATTGTCATAGATCCTTCTATAATAATAAAAATATTAAGACAATTAATTCTCTGAAAACTTTATGTTTTATTTACAATTACCATCGTGCGTTTTGGTTAGACCACCCTTTGAAAATCACTAAAAACGTATAAGAATAAATCAAATTCTACACAGAAAAAATTATTGCCGAATTATTTTCAAACAAACGCTTGTTTGAAAATTTTTTTAATTTCTACAAATTTTTTTACTGATTCAATTAAAATTTTTGTTTGATTTATATATAAACAACAAAAATGTTGACAACCATCCAAAAATATAATACACGCGTTAATGGTTTCAAGTTTTCATAATTTTGTATGAAATATTTAACGCTTTTTAATGTTGTCGTCTTTTTGCATTTTTTATTTGATCGTAAGCAACACTTCCTAATGTGAAATATAAGAATTACAACAAAAAACACATACAGTCTATTTTTGGACACTTTAAAATTGAAAGCAAAAAAAAAAACAAAAAAAAAAAATAGCAGGTAAAAAAACGTTTCACTCTTTTTAAACAACAGAAACAACAACAACATTATAAGAAACAAAATAAATTTTTGGTTGGTTTCAAAGTTGGTTAAAAAAAAACCAAAATCCCGTATTCAATTTTTTCAAACTGATTGCTTAAATACATCAAATAAAAAAATATAATAATGACGAAAAACATATCGAGTCGGTCTATCGCCGTTTTTGGGTAACATTTCTTCTTCATTAGCAAAGGAAAGGATACAGCAACAGTGAGTGATGACGAAAAACATTGTGTGTATAAAAAAAGACTTCGTTCAAAAATTATTCCAACAAAAAAATGTGTCTCAAAGCCAGCCGGCCGCTCTGCTCTCTCTGCCATCATCTTCTATACAGTGCCTGCTTGTGTGCGCATCATTGCTTGTGCAAAAACCTTTTTTTTTGATTTTGAAATTTAGTATATGAATTTCAGTAAACTTTTTGTTTGATTCAGTTAAATTATTTGTTTGAAAAAATCAGTTTTTTTTTCAATAAACAAAATGCAAATAAATTGTTTGAATATGCGAATTTGTTTATAGGACCGATTTCAGACAAAAAATTGTTTGATTCTACAAATTTTTTGTTTGAATTGGAAAAATAATTTTTTCTGTGTAAGCTTTGATTTAATTTATTTTTTAATAAAAAAAAAATTTCGATTGATCGACATTAATTTATCGATTCATTAGTTATTCGAAAATCACCATTTTAAAACTATTCGAACAAGAGTTTGGTTTTGTTTAATCGATTAATCGAATTATTCTTTACGGTTGACAACTCTAGTACAGAAATACAAAACTACAAACAATATCTTTTTGTAGAATAAGCCGTTTTCTTTTAATCTGGGTCGCAGTGTTCGGAAATATAGATTTTAGAGTCCGGTACGGTAGAAAAATGGAAAATACAAATTTTTTGTTTGCTCGTTTCTTCATCAAAGTAAAAATTAAAAAATAAAAAGCATTAAAATTAGGGAAGTAGCGATACGCCTTTTTGTTCATACGATACCGATACTCAAAAGGAAATATAGGCTATACTGCAAAACGGCTAAAGCTACCGGTCCAGACAAAGCGTTTATGCATCTGTCTAAAAAGTAGAAGTGAATTGTATTGACAAGTTAGACAGCAAACGCGTAGAATGTATATACGTATCAAAAGGATGAAGTAGGATTACTTTCTACTTTAGCATGCGTCTTGGAAAGACGAAACGCTTGTCTTCTTTTTATTTTGAGGATTGTCGCGACATTCTACCGCGATCGTACAATAAACTTATATTTTCTTTACTTTCCTGTTTTATTTTTATTCGCATTCTTACACTTTGTAATTAATTTTTAACTCACAAATAATTTAAATTTTTTCACAAGAAATCAAGGTTTTCTAGCAGTGAATTAACTTCAAGTAAAATGTAGTTCACATTTAACTTCAATCGCCAAGACGGAAAGAACACTATTAGATCTGTTAGCTATGGTGCCGAATGTTTATCTCACAGTTTATTTAAATAAATAATGAATTTAAATTAAAAAAATTATATGTATTTATGCTCCACATTGTATTAAAATCTAATTTTTAAAAAACGTTAGAAAGCAGGTTGAAAGTAAATGCATTTCTCAATTAGAAAACAATTTCCCCTTTTTGTGGAGAATGCTGTAATTTTCAAATCATTATCAAATCACTTTCATTCTTAAATCAAACCTCCGTGTTTGTTGTGTTATAATGTTTATACGGTTTATTTTCGTATACAGCTTGGCCGAATTTTCCCGTGAACGAAGGAAGTTACGGGAAAAAGTTAGTTTAAAATATAATTCAAAACTGTATATATGCTAAAAAAAAATTTCAAATATGCTCGAATAACAGAGAAGAACATAATTTTTTGCAGCAATAATGTTTTAAGTTATTTCTTCTATGTAAATGTTTAAGTTTCCGTTCAATGTGTATTTATTTTTTAGCTTGGAAATGAAAAGTTAGCAATACTTGATTAATTTGATATGTGTATGTTTTTGTATTATTTGTAATTATTAGGAATATGCAAATAATTTATTAGAATCAGGTGTACATGGAGCTCTAATAGCTTTGGACGAGAGTTTTGATGCCCAAGCTATGGCTTTGGCCTTACAAATACCAACTCAAAATGCTCAGGTATGATAACTTTAAAGAATTGTATAATTTTTTTTGCATATGGTTTAAATAAAATATGTTAATTTTTTAATTTAAGGCTCGCCAAATTTTAGATACGGAATTTAATAATCTTTTACAAATCGCCACGGATCGCAGGCCCGAAAATGAACAGCTTAATAAGTCTTGATCGTATTCTCCACCCAATAACCAACTATAGTTATATGCCTCCAGCGATCCTTAGGCTACTAATAGCTTAGAACAAACGCATTACATGACAAGAAAATGTAATTTAAACTAAGCCTTTTAAGCCTTTATAAAAGTCATCTCCGTGTGTTCATGTTTAAACCAAAATTTAAAGTGTAACGCAAATGTGAAAAAAACAAAAATTATTTACTGCAATACTTCTACTACTAATACTTTTACTAACCTGTTGTTAAGCATACAAACAAAAACATACATACTTATTTCTGTTAAGTATGTCATTAAATTTAAAACGAATACAAACAGACATAACAAATACCTACATACTCTCCTCGAAAATTCGTTAAACAAGCATATACATTTAAGCCTTGCTTCTTACTATACATTAAAACTACTAGCATTCACTTAAATTTAAATTAAAACTACATAAAAACATATGTAGTATGTACTTCAGCAAAACAATGACAGTATTTTTTTCTTCAGCTCCTGTTATAACAAAAACATTAATGTTATTTCATCGAAAATTCTTCTTTCTTACTAATACTAGAGCTTTTTTAATGGTTACTTCCTGTTTATCATTGTTTTTTTTTATTTTTTTTTATTTTTTTATTACCAAGAAATAATAGTACAAGTAAAGCTCTATATATTAAGACATACAACAGCCCTTTAAATACATATTTTAGTATACAATACAATTTATGCTTAAACAACCTTCTTTCCCTAATCCCCTTAACATTTTCACAGACTAGACAAATGAAACCAATGCAAACCAATCAACAAATTCTCAAACAAACTTAATAGCTAAAATCTTAACTAAAAATCTTAAACTTACTACAATATCATTAGCAAACATCGATCGTTCGCATCTTACTCTATCTAGATCTAATGATGTTTTTGAAACAACAAGTATTAAAGAAAGAAACAAATAAAAAGCAAAAAACAAATTTGTTTAAAACAAAAAAATATACAAAACTATAAATTGAAATTACAGCTTTAAAGGCATCTTTTTACTACAAAAACAAACAATTTAATACAAACATTTACAAACATACATTCATACATAAATATATATGTACTCTAAACAATAATTATATTATTAACAAAAGGAACAAAATAATTTCGATTTCTAAACTCTACTTTAAATGCCATTGATAACTAAAAAGGTAAAACACAAAAAAAAATTAAAAAATTAACCGTAATACTTGTAGTTTCGTACATTTGAAAAAAAAAATAATATATACATCATATAGAACATAACTATAAAATTATTTAACATAAGTTAATTTATACATAAAACAAAATATTTTACAAAATTTCAGACACATATTTTAATATGGTTTTCTTTTTTATATAGTTTAAATTAAAAAAATATATATACATATTTATTTTGCAAATAATTAAAGAAGTAAATTTTACACTAGACAAATTTAAAAAAACGAAACACAAAAAATTTTTTGATTAACGAACTGCTCAGTATGTAATATTGTAAAGGAAAAATGGTTAAAAAAAATACAATTTTATTTCCCAAATTCTTAAGAATTGTCAAAAAGCAATAACTTTTTCGAACTTTTGCAAAACTCTGTACTAAATAAGAATTTTATAAATTTATTCATGACACAGAGTTGTACAGCAACGAAAAGCTAAATTTCTCTTACCGTTTCTTTAAAAGATTAACGTCCTTATGCAAAACAAAATAAAAGTTCATATTAGTTAATTAACACATTAAGCCAAGCAAAAGTATAACTTTTTTTACATAAGGGGATACATTTTTTGAAAAAGAAATATTTATAATTTCTCTATTGCTAGCAAATTTTTCTAAAAAGATGTTTTATAATACATAATAAGACATAATGTAAATTCAAATGTAAGAAACTTATTAATGGTATTCGCGTCAATTTCTTTTACACTTGCAACTGTGTAAAATTGCATAGTTGCACTTATTTGACGTGAGCAGCCCATTTTGTTGGCACCTTCAATTTTAAGCTTTTCCAAAACAATTTTTAAAAAACTATACATTCTATTTGACAATATCCTAAGACGCATGCACTTGTAATTATTTAAAAAAAAATTTATTAAATTTAAACCGAAAAATTCACAAAATAACTACTTTTATTAATTTACTATTCGAATTTATAACTTATCTACCTCAAAATTTTTTCTGATATTCCAGTATTTTTTATTATTTCTGCTTCTTTCTAAAGCTTTTAATTTCTTACATTGTTTTATTTTTTACAAAGTTCATCTTTTAACACTACAATTTATAATAAGGTTATTCACGTCACAAGTTGCGCCACAAAGACAATAAGGGTATTCACGTCACAAGTTGCACCCTTGCAAAAAAGCAAAAGTGCAAAACATTACAACAACTACAAAGACAATTATTTACGCACAACTAATTGTCTGTGTGGTTGTTGTTATATTTGTTCACTTTTGCTTTTTGCAAGGGTGCAACTTGTGACGTAAATACCCTAAATGATAATAATAATTGTCCGTGTGGTTGTTGTTTTGTTTTTGCACTTTAGCTTTTTCGCAAGGGTGCAGCTTGTGACTTGAACGACCTTAATCATTTCAAAGAAAAAAAATGTATGTTAAATTGGTATTCATGCGTTGTTATATAGTGTAGAGTTGATTTTATGAATACTTTTTAAGCAATTTTTTTTTTAAATTTTTCAAAAATATTTATGCTTTTTCTTTGATAATCTTGCACTTACTTTAACCCTGACAATTTTGCATCGTTTGTCCGAAATAATTGTTATGTTTTCGCGCTTTTGCTTTTTCTCAAGAGTGCAACTTTTGACGTGAATGCCTTTATTATGTTTGAAATCAGTACATAACGACTATTAAATCAATACTCTCATTTCTATTCTAATTAAAGTTTAAAATATTAAAAATTAACATTTTAGAAATCTACCCCACTTGAGGTCTAATGCAGTGATGCGGTTTCAAAAGTTTAAAAAGTAAAACATTTATAAATTAATGTATTTGAAATCAGAAAAAAACTTGTACAATTCTTCAGTCATTTTTAAATTTATTTTTCGCTATTTAAAATTGTACAATTATTACTTCTTGTTCACTATTGTGACTTTGTTCAACAATTTAACATTAAACATTTACATACATATATGTATATTTAAGAGCAATCTCACTTCTGAACGGCTTTTTCGTTCACTATTGTAAATTTTTACAATGTAAGGTATCAAAAAATACAACATTAATATTAATGTGTTCAAAACAGCCACATTATAGTACGTAAAATTTTTATATTAAATTTTTTTTTTTTTTTTCGTTGTTGTGAATGAAATAAACATACTTTCATTTATGTTTTTTGCCCTTTTGTAAAAAAATTGTTACTTACGTATTAAAATAATATTAAGAAATTAATGAAAAGAATATACTATGTATATTAAAATGCTATTCGTTATATTCAACTAGTATACAAGTTAATTGAGTAACAGTTAAAGGTTCAAATTGAAATTGTTATACAGGTATGTGATTGAAATTGATTTTGAAAACGAAACGATTTAAAACCGAATCTTTGAAAATTAATTTTGAATACATTTTCTATTTTTTTTTTTATTATTCTTTATTTTATATTATACAGTTCCATATTTTGGAACAAATATTAAGACTAATGCCAGATTCACAATGACAACAACATTTTCACTTGGTGTTCACAATAAAGCAAAATTTGTTTTACAAGCACATGCATTTTCAAGCAAGAAAACGTTTGCAAATTTTGCACAGAACAATATTACGTATTTATTATTATTTTTTTAAATATATTGGCGCATAATCATAGTCAAAAATAAAGTTGACTTTTTTAAGCCGGGCTTAGTTTAAAGTAAACTTTATTTTGACTATGAGTATGTGCCATTGATTGTTAACATTTTCATTCAAAACTATATTAAATTAATAAAAACATTATTTGACACTCATCACACCTTTTAATTACGATTGTTTTGAAATCGATCGATTTTCATCATAACCTTAATTTCAATAAGAATAATTTTTTAACATCATACTCTTAATGTATGGTATTGTTATTGAATTTTAAATTAAACAACAAACTGGAGATGTGCGATCAATCGATTAATGAAAGAATTGATTCATTAGAATGGTGGTTAATCAGAATTTTGATTTTTTGAATAACTTAAATTTTGATTACTAATTGTATTCAAAAATTGGTAAAAATCAGATAATATAGAATGTTATACCATTCCAGGTGCACAAAAAGCCATGTGAATCTGATATACGTTTCTGTCATATTTTACATTGCGATAATCATGTAAACTAAATGCATATGCTAAAACAAAAATACTAAATTATTTTATTATTCAAAACTTAAATCATTTAATTTAATTCTTTATTAATTTGTTTTATGATTGTCATAGCCTTTGAAGGCTTGTTTATGGGTAATGTAAGAAATAAATGAATAAATATCGGGGCTAATTTTGGCAGTCGTGATCAAATAGTTTTTCGATACGAAAGAAATTTGATTTCTAATCATTTCAGTCGATACTGCCTAAATCGAAATTATTTTTTTAATACTGTAAAGAATTTATAAGAGTTTTCATAACACTGAAAAAATTATTTCAATTCATTCAGCATCGACTGAAAGAACTAGTAATAAAATTGTAATCGAATCGAAAAAGTATTCGATCACGACTGCTAGAATTAATAAAGAATCAAGTGATCATGATTTTGATTGTTTTAAAAAAGAAGTTCTTTATCGCACATCCCTACAACAAACTAAATAAATAAAAAATATAAAACTTATTTGTTATTCTAAAGGTTGTGTTTTATAATTCCTATAAATATATTTTCTAAAACTTATGGGCAATTTCACCAATTCTATTTAAATATCAATTCATACTTAAATATAGTTTTTCATATACATAATTAAAGTTTTATTTGACATGAAAAACGAATTTTAAACATAAATTGATATATAAACAAATTAGTGAAATCGGCCATTAAAATTATTAATTTTGGCAAGTAAATAAATAACATCGTATGTTTTATAAGTTTAATTTTTTCAGAAATTTAAAGTTGTACCACCGATTATTGATCTTACCATACATGCATATTTCATTAACACAATTTTTTAATTTATTTTATTCTCATAAAAGTTGGATAAACAATTTCAAGTGCAATAACTTCATTTCATAAAGCATTTTAACCAATTTTGTTAAAAATATCTAAACCTCAGCATCATTAGCGTTTTCCTTTTTAAGTATTACAACAAGGGCAGTTTTTTCCTACAAATTGTTTTTTAAAATTTTATTATTTGCAACACTTGCAAAAAAAGCATATCCGTTATTGTTTTGTTATTATTAATATTTAATTAGACTAGTAATAAGTTATTTTATTTAGCAAGGGTTTTAAACTGGCAATTTCTAAATGCCAAGTTACAGGCCCTTGGTATATGTATGTAATTTTATTTATTTTTATTTTTTAGTATTTTTTTACGTTCTTGGACTTACTTTTTATTTAAAACTATTTTTTGTATAATATTTTCTAACAAATTTCTTTTTTACATTTTTTTTTTTTTTTTTTTTTTTTTTTGTTAATAGTAATCAATATTATTGTTTATTAAACTCCTTTCCTATCCAAATCATTAAATCCTTTAAATTGCACTCTGTTTAGCCTTTAAATTTTTCATAAACTAATTACTAAACAAAAAATGCTAATAATTAATATAGTTTAACTTAACTAAGAAATTAACAAAAAAAAAAAAAAAAAAAATTAACTCATATATTAACTATTATGATTATAATAATTATATATACATATTATTACATATATACAAAATTATATAGAAGACATTCGTATGTACATAACATCATAAAAAACAATAAGATATAGTGTGAATTAATTTAAAGTGAATATAAAAAAATAAAGAAAAATTAAGCCTTTTTAGGTTTATTTATGTAAAAATAATAATACAAATGATGTATAAGCAAACAAACATATATATATTTAACAAATAATAAAAACAAAAAAAAAAAAAACGGTTAAAACTAAATAAATTAACAATCCCGGTGTACTTAAGAAATGTTTGGAATTTTTTTCTTAAGTAGCAAATAACCGATCTAAAAATATTTAATACAAAAATAATAATAAATGAACAAATATATGAATATTAATACAAAAGTAAAAACACAAAAGTCTTGCTTTGCTAAGTTAAAAAAAAAAAAAAATAAATTTATAATGTAAAAAGATGCTGGAATCCGAATATGAAAAAGATGGATTCACATTCAGCAACTGGAAGATGCAGGTTAACAAAGCAAGAAAAAAAGATTAAAGGTAAGTTACTTGCAAACTATAAAAAATTAATTACAAATTAAAATAGAAAACATGATATTTTTTATACAAAATTTGAATATTTTATACGCCACCAATAAAATGCGGGTTGTCTCGGTCTATCTGTTTTGGCATATCTGAGGTCGTATTATTCGACCTTGAAAAAACTTTAAGGCAGTTAAGAAAAAATATAAGTTTAGATGATGGTCCATTTTTTTGCCTTAAAAATGTCCTTTTCATGCATGGTCGCATGAAATGGGCTAGAGCGACGAAAATTGGTGGTAAATACTTTGTTTTTTTTTTTTTTTTTTGTTATCTACAATGGACGATTATTTTATCTATTACTTTTGAAACGACACAAAAAAAAATCGATGTAAAATCATCGAAAACAAGGTTGCTTTACATTTTTAGGAAGTGATTTTGCTTCATACACGGAAAGAATTATTTTCTAAATCACCAGAAAATATGGCTTGAAACAAGAAAATGTTGGACTCCAAAAAAATGTGACCAGTAAATGATAAAATTTTAGCTTTAATTTTAACAAGAATGAAAGATTATCTATTACAATTTTAATTAAATTTCATGTTGTAAAATTCCTTTCTTCATAAAAATAATTTAATGGAAAATTAAATTTGATGAACTTAATAATTGTTTTGTTATTATTAATATTTAATTAGACTAGTAATAAGTTATTTTATTTAGCAAGGGTTTTAAACTGGCAATTTCTAAAAATATTAAAAATTTGGATTAAAAACCATAAAATAGTTCAACAAAATAACCACAATACTTATTATTGTTAAAGCTAAGGCACGAGCTCTATGTGTACATTTGTCCTTCAAGTTGTGCTGAAAAAAGGTCAACAGAAAGGAAAAAGGCAAAATGAGAAAACAAAAAATGTACTTGGACTTCAAGAAAAATTCTTGACAAAAGTACGAAAAAAACAGAAGTAAAGCAAAAAAAAAAACATGTAAAATCAAATAAAATGGATAATCATTCAGGAAAGCAAATTTCGATCTACCAAATGTTATAATACAATTTGGTTTAAGGATTGATGTTTGACTATTGACGTCAGCAGTCGTCGATGGCTGCGAGTGTAAGACGGAAAATCCATCTGAGGAGATTGAGTGGTTGCAATCGAAACATGTCATGGCAACCTGCCGGCCGGGGTTCGAGCCCCAGCCACGTCAAGAATGAAAGATTATCAATAACAATTTTAATTAATTTTCATGTTGTAAAATTCCTTTCTTCATAAAAATAATTTAATGGGAAATTTAATTTCATGAACTTAAGCCTAATTAAAAATATTAAAAATTTGGATTTAAAACCATAAATAGTTCAACAAAATAACCGTAATACTAGTTATTATTATTGAATTATTAAACTTAATTTGTAAGAAGATAATTGTATAATGTAACTAGCTTAACCCGGTGCGCTTCGCTACACTGCTTTAACCACTTCTTCAGTTGAGCGATATTTAATATATGCATCCTATGGAAGGTATTTCCCCCCTGCGCCTACCCGCTTTATTTTTATTTTCAATAGTGTAGTATACCATAAGAGTGACTTCTACAAAGTTTGAACATTCTCACTATAACAGTTCTTAAGATATGCGATGTTAAACATTGGCGTCCTATGGGGGAAACCACTTCCGCTGCTACTTTATTTCAATTTTGGGGCTCAGAAGATTTTACTACCAAAAGTTCAACAAAATGCGTGAAGCGGCTCTTAAGATATGCGATATTTAATATTGGCAACCAATGGGGGGTACCAATTCCCCTGCCTAAGTAGCCTATTTTATTTTAAGGGCTCACGTGATGCTATTGTAAAAATTTCAGGAAAATCGGTTCAGTAGTTTAGGAGTCTATAAGCCAACATACAAACAAACAAACAAACATACAAAAAATTTTCATTTTTATATATCGTTAGCTAAAATGCAAAAAGACGTAACTAACAAAAATATAATTTTACAGGAGAAGCAAAACACTTTGTAAAGTGAAAACTATAAACATGTCAGAAAAACATGCATTGATAAGTCGTCCATGGAATTCTTCAACCAATTTTCAAAGAAAACCATTTCATTATATTTTCTTAGAAAAAAAAAAATGTGTTATTACGTCGTTTTGCATACATCAAACAAAAAAACTTGTAGTTACGTCCCTTTGTTTTTTGTTAATAAAAGCGCAATTTTTGATCGCAGAAGTGTAAAATTTTGTCAAGACATGTAGTTTTATAGCATTCATAATAATCAATCAAAAACTCGATTTAGAATTTTTTGTTAGTTACGTCTTTTTGCATTTTAGCTAACGATATATAAAAATGAAAAATTTTTGTATGTTTGTTTGTTTGTTTGTATGTTGGCTTATAGACTTCTAAACTCCTGAACCGATTTTCCTGAAATTTTTTATTGGCAACCAATGGGGGGTATCAATTCCCCTGCCTAAGTAGCCTATTTTATTTTTAGGGCTCACGTGATGCTACTGTAAAAATTTCAGGAAAATCGGTTCAGTAGTTTAGGAGTCTATAAGCCAACATACAAACAAACATACAAAAATTTTTCATTTTTATATATCGTTAGCTAAAATGCAAAAAGACGTAACTAACAAAAATATAATTTTACAGGAGAAGCAAAAAACTTTGTAAAGTGAAAACTATAAACATGTCAGAAAAACATGCATTGATAAGTCGTCCATGGAATTCTTCAACCAATTTTCAAAGAAAACCATTTCATTATATTTTCTTAGAAAAAAAAAATGTGTTATTACGTCGTTTTGCATACATTAAACAAAAAAACTTGTAGTTACGTCCCTTTGTTTTTTGTTAATAAAAGCGCAATTTTTGATCGCAGAAGTGTAAAATTTTGTCAAGACATGTAGTTTTATAGCATTCATAATAATCAATCAAAAACTCGATTTAGAATTTTTTGTTAGTTACGTCTTTTTGCATTTTAGCTAACGATATATAGATTTAGAAACTGCAAAATGATGCTTGATCTAGTTTTGCAATTGCAAACAATTTTTTAAAAAAAGTACTATTTTTGTGCAGCATGGTAATTATTTGATAAGTGTGAATACAGCTTTATAGATAAAAATAAAAGTTTTTTCTTGAATTTTATTTATTTCGCAAAAATAAAAATTATCTTTTTATTGAAAAAATTAAAATTACTTTGCTTTTGTAAGCAAAAAAATAAAATTCAAAAAGTAACTGTTTTTTTTTTTTTTTTTTTTTTTTTTTTTTTTTTTTTGAGGAATAAAAACCCAAAAACAGTATATTTTCTGAAGAATAATGTGCTGTTTCCACAATCCAAGTGATTGAACGTGTAGTAAACCGCACATACATAAATAAAACTCAAAAATAATTTTTATTTTATGAGAAATATACAAAAATCAAGAAATAACGTTTATTGCTGAGGACTTGATAAAACTCAGAAAGTAACTTTTATTTAATAATATAGTCGGGGCTCGATTATCCGTGTTCCGGTTGATGGCCAAGGATCAGTCTATTGTTTTTTGTTTGCAATGTTTTCAAATTGTTTGCTTTGATTAACCGTGATTACCTCTATTATCCGTGATGGTATCTAATAGTTGTATAAATTTTCTTTACAATTTTCTTCATTGCTAGCCAAAGGATAGCTAAAGTAAGCCTCGTAACAGAAATATACAAACGAAAATTCTGATAGTGCATAGAAAATATTCATGGAAAATATTGGAGGAATAAGACTATTAAAGTATAAAAAGCTTTTGAGGATTATGATTTGAATACACATTCGAATAATATGAAAATTTACATACTTATTTAATTTAAAAATGTACATAAACTTCTTGAATTAATTTTTTTTAATGTAAATATGTATGTACACCAATGTTCACTTGTTAAACAATATATTGTTTTTATAAAAATATGAAAAAAAACTATATGTATAATTAAAATTGTTATTCGATAAATCATGAAAATCGATTATCCGTAATGCTTCTGGTCCCGACCATCACGGATAATCGAGGCCCGACTGTAATGATAAAAAATAAATTTTTAAAATTAAACTTATAACCTGTTTAAAACAAAATTCGATTTTTTTTATAAAAAGTTTTCATATGCAATCAATTTTTAGTAGTCAAGTTAGACCATATTTACATTATGCAATTAACGCCGCAACTTTCACTTGCAACTTTTTGTTTGTTAGCAAGAGGTGTAGGGAAGAAAACGGGGTTGAAAAAGTTTAAAAAATGCTTGAAAAAAATGTAAATGTAAATGTGAAAAAAGTTTCGTTGAAACTACTTTAAAAGAAAATAGAAAAAAAATCGGCGTTAATTGCATAGTCTAAATGCGGTCTAAGAATCGATTTTTCATATAAAATACGTTTTTTATATTACTACCGAGTTATCATATAATAATCGACATCATTTGTGTGGGACATAATAAAATATTTAAACTTCTTGCTTATATCTTGTGTGATTTTTGTCGTCACTGTTCACCAATTTAGTCTAGGTGGAAATATTCTTGAGGAGTTCTTGACGGATTACCGATCATTCTGAAAATAGAAGGTAATATTTTGTATTGTAAAATATGGTTAGAAAATTAAGTTTTTTTTTATACTCCAATTTTTTTTTCAGTAATATGCGCCGTGACTATTTTCTTATTAAAAAAGGTAAACAAATAAAAAATACATATATAGTTCAGCTTATTAATAAAACAATCAAAACCAATTGCGTGACTATGCCGAGAAACACAGTGCATATAACATACAATATGACAATTGCTGTAGCAGTTGGACGGGAAACGTATTTATTAAGATACCCAATTGGAAAATTTTGCTTAACAATGTTAGCGGTTATCACCTCATGTGTTAAGTGTACAACTCTGTTATATTTTATTCTACGATTTAATACTACCGCGAGTGCCTTTTTCGTATGTATCGTATAAATTAATGAATATGCTGAGAGAGAGAAAGAGTTTCGGCAACAGTTTTATTCCGGTGGATTAAAACAAGGGTTTACTAGAGCCTTTTGTGTGATTTGTTAACCACAGCGTAGTAATAAAAATTCAATACATTTTGTTGTTGCGGTGTTGTAAATGTAATTACGTTATATACGTTTTCACAAGGAGATACAAAATTCCCAAATTTGATACCCCGAGGATAAAGGGGATCTCGCTGGAACTGTCTGACAGCGCCAAGTATCTTGGGCTAATATTGGACAGCAAACTGAACTGGAGGATGAACACCATTTCCAGGACTAATAAGGCGGCAACTGCATTATATTGCTGCAAAGGGGCCATTGGCCTAAACTGGGGAATTAACCCGAGAAATGTATATTGGCTATACGAATGTGTCATTAAACCCATTCTATTCTACGGGGCAGCTGTTTGGTGGCCGGCACTCGAGGTGAAGAGTCATCAAATTAGGTTTGAACGTACAATGAGAATGGTGGCGATAGCGGTAACAGGTGCCATTAGAACAACCCCCTCTAAGGCACTGTTTACGATTTTAAACTGGTTACCACCAGACATTTTGGCGAAAAGTTTAGCTGCGAACGCGGCGGTAAGACTAAGGGCCACCGGAGCATGGAGGGATTACAATATCGGACATGCTAATATTCTGAACGAAATTAATTGGAACATGGATGTTGATTATGTCACACCCGAGCCAATCTTTGATCCTGGCTTCACGGTAAGCATTTTGGATAATGTGGTTCACTATGATGACCTACAAATTCCCGCGAACGCGATTCAAATTTTCACGGACGGGTCTAAAACACTGTGTGGTGTCGGTTCTGGCATATACTCCGAGCAGCTAAACTGGAGCATTCCTATAAGGCTGCCGGACCACTGCAGTGTCATCCAGGCCGAGATAATGGCCATCTACACAGCCGCGAGACGCATCCGGTACGGTGATATATCTGGAAGGGATATTCACATTATTACCGACAGCAAGGCGGCCATAAGATCCCTGGAGAATGTGTTCATCACATCGAGAATTGTCCGAGAATGCCGGATGTCTCTGGAGGAGATAGCGAGACATTCACTGGTCACCCTTAATTGGGTCCCCGGACACAGGGACATACCGGGGAACTGCATGGCGGATTCGTTGGCGTATGCAGGTACCACCTTGAATCGAGACGGCTCGACATATAATGTAGGTGTTTCACTCCCAAGGAGTAAGCAACTCATTGCGCACAAGTTTCATATCATCGCCAGTCAGAGGTGGCTCGTTGAAACTACCTGTGGGGAAACCAGGAAAATCTGGCCCATCATAGATGAAAAAAGGACACGGCGGGCATTACAGCTGTCCAGACATCATCTTAGAAACCTGATTGCGGTTATAACCGGCCATTGGCCCATTGGGAGGCACGCCCAGAGGCTGGGGCTCCCTTACAATGACTTATGTAGAAGTTGCGGCGAGGAGGAGGAGGAAAAGTCAACGGAACATCTTCTCTGTAATTGCCCGGCATTCGGAGATCTAAGACTCAAAATGTTTGGTCGAAGAGCCCTTGGGGACAAAACTTGTCTCTCTGATGTTGATGTAAACGGGATCCACTCCTTTACTGAATCGACCGGATGGCTGCGTGGGAGCACTAGCAGCCAGACAACATAGGACCCATGGGAGACGGTGTGACATGGTAACACAACGGGAACTAATTAATGGACCCACGTGAGCTGTGCTTGATCACGGCTGCCAATGGAACCTAACCTAACCTAAGTACGTTATATACATATATATATATATATATGTGTGCTCCTTAATGCGTTAACTACAGTAATGAGATTAACAAGGCCTTCATAAGTACTTTACTACCAAGAGTGAAAACCACTATTAAATAAAATTGTAAGATGTAAACATTACTCATTCTGAAAGTGTTCTAAAGTGCTAAGTACTTAAGAACTCTGGCTCTGGCTAAAAGTAATGTTTTGAACAGTTTGTTGTATGTATTATTATATTGTTACGTTACTGCCTTTCTATAACATTTTGGTTTATTTCCTTTATAATAAACCTCTTGAGTTCTTTGATTGCAATTCAAATAAAACAAATAATACACAGCACTTGAATTTATACTTATTTATTATTTACACAGCTTTATTTAGAACTTAGTCACTTTAACAACCGTAATTTACAGCTTTTATTCACAACTCACTTCAATGCTTATAATTTTCTCCGCGTGATGCGTTATTGACAAAGTCTAAACTTAGAATGATCTTATGCCATCTCTTGCGATTCTATTTATACTCTAGCCCAGACGTGTAGATGATACTAGTAACGTCTAGAAGGCTCTAGAAAGTTCGCCTCCTTACGGCTATTTTGTTAATTAAACTTACTTATACTTAGTTTCAATCTATATATATATATTACGATCTATATATGTATGTATGTATATATATTATATAGAACACTTTGTTTATTGCCTGATTGAACATTCACAAGAGATTTTTATTATATACATAAGCGGAATTCACGGTTTGCTATTATAGACCTTGTACATCTTATAATTTTTGTAAATCTTTATATAAAACACGACAACGACAAAATGCATACATCTTAAATTTACTATGTTAACGCCATCTATCTTCATTACTTAAATTTAAAATTTGTGCATTTTGTTAGTGTGCGTTTTACATTAAGATTTGCAAGACCTATAAGATGTACAAGGTCTACAATAGCGAACCGTAAATTTCGCTTTAATTGTAAATAGTTTCTCTAGTTAAAATCCTTGATTTAGGCTGCTAGATCTAAGAAATTCTTATATGTATGTACGATATAACAATTTGAATACTTATGTTTTTATCCATTAAGATATGTGTACAGATGTATGTACATTAGGGATATAACTTTTGAACAATTTTTTAAATTATCAAAAAATACCTATCCATGCCATATAGACCGTGAAAATCTATGATGAAAAGTGGGGTCACTTTTTCGCGGGCGTTAAAAAAGTTCCCCCCCAAATCACTTTGAAGTTTAGTATTTGGAATCAAACTTGTGCAAGATATTTTTCAACATTGCAGAACAACTCGCACTTTGAACTTAAAGTTTATTTCCTTCAACAAAGATAATTTTTAGTATCTGAAGTTAATATATAGTACATGACTGTATGTATGGTATTTAAAAAATAAAAATTCAAATATTATTATTTCTTGGAAGCTTTTACAAAAAACGGTTTGGCGGGGAGGTTTTTTATCCAAATTGTTCTCAAAAAACTGTTTTCTTGATATATACATCAGTGGCCACCCCGTCGTGATGGGTATTTTTTTTGGTTATACCCCTAATGTACATAGAATGTAGTAGATAGGTTTGCCAAGCTTCGATATATGTACATATATACATTTCGTAGGTTTGAACAATCGCTAGTGCTTTATAACGAACATTTTGGTGCATTGGTCACAACCTAATTGAAAGCAGTCAACTTAGTTTTTGCCGATTATATCTGGTTTCTTTCAACGATACTTGTGCCGCACCAATACTTTTTTTGTAATCTCAATGGGAACAAATATAAAATGGGCTTTGTCGGCCAAGACACAACAAATTTCCAAATGGGGACTAAAAACATGTAAATGGTTTACCTTCGTGCATTTCCATACACAAACAGATATTTGAATTAATTTCATTCAATAAAATACGAAATATCACAGTCCCACAAAAAAGTCAAATTAAACCACCAACCAGAAAAAGTGTTCTATGTACATATTGTCACCTTATGAGACTGAGAGAGTGTAGTGTGTCTACAATATTTAAAAAATGAACGAAATTTTTCTTTTGTTTTCAAACAACCGTTTTGCGCAATTCGCAATTTATTTTTGTACAATATGTATGTGTTCATATTCACATTTTAATTCTGTTTTACTGTAATGTAGAGGGGTTGTAAGTATTGTATGTCTATCTATATACATTAACACAAGTCATATATACGTAAATATGTATGTAAGGCTGTTTATGTGTATGAATCCTCGTTCCCACACTCCCATTACCAAATTATCGACATGCTTGTCTGTTTGTTGGTTCATTTGTTCGTTCGTACGATTTCTGTTTATCGGTCTGTCTGTATGACATGACTTGAAATTGTGTTGTAACGAGTAGTCGATGTAAGTGACTAAATAGAGAGTACCTTTAAAACTTAATAAGCAAAAATGAAGCCGGAAGAATAAATTTAATTTGTTAAATACATAGGTACATATTTAAAATAAAAAATTAATAGAAATCTTATTTATAGCCTAAATAATAATGCACATAAGCCGTTGTTTAAAAGCATTATTAGCTTATTTATGATTTATTATACTTTTCTTAGAGTGTAGTTTTAATTCCATATTGGGTTGTTGGAATTGGAGCTAATTAGTGCGCACGCGTATAAAGGCAGCAAACAAAAACATTCTGCTTTTGTACACATGTACAAATATACTTTTATTTGTCTATCTTTAAACTGATTTGCAATAAAATTGTATGTCCGTATAAACTTACATACAATACTATATTCGTATATCTTAACTCTTAAATGATAGCCTACGTTTTACTAATGACCCTACACTATTAACATAAACATGTACATACATATATTTCCTCATGATTAAAAAAATATATGCAGTAATAAACTAAATAAAATTTTTCCTCCTTTTTAGCTTTTGTTTGACGGTTTCTCAAGGGGGTAGATTTTACAAATCGTGTAAAAGTGTGTGAAAATTTTAACCCTCTACTACCAAAATATTCTAAAAAAAAATTATAAATTTAATTTAAAAATTAAATTTTATACCAAAATAATTTTTTCAAGAAAATAGGTAGATGCTTTTTATAGATATTTATTAAAAAACGTCTTTAAAAGAGGTTCACAAACAAAAGTTATATAATTAATTTATTATTTAAAAGTTAAATTTAATGTTAGTCTGCGTTCAAACTTTGAAAATTTTCTTTCAGAAAGTCTGAGTTTATGGATGAGAGAGGAGATAGGAGAGAAGAAAAGCATGCTATCTTCCCCTCTCACCAATGAACTCAGACTTTCTGTAAGGAACAGCGTTCTCCGTTTTAAGGATTTATCGCCAAATTGGGGATTATTTTTTGTAATTGGGGATAATTTCGTGAAAATTCCCAGGGAATTTTGTGGGGAAAATCACAATTTTCGCTGGGAATTTTTGGGATAATATATTTATAAATTCCATATTTGCAAGGGAAAGACCGATTTGGTCAAGATGTGGGTACAAATTTAAGTCTTTTTTTTGCGGTTTAAAACCGTTTCAAGAGCTTGGTGAAATAGTTTTAAATATGCCTATTGCACCTACAAGCGTTACTTCTGTTGAATAATGAATACAATCAAAATCAATATTTGCAACAGAATGCAATATGAGTTATAGAAGCTCTTAGAATATACTCTTTAAAATAATGCAGCTTGCTGTGAAAAATTTATCATTTCAATAATTTTAATTGCACTTTTTAAACAAGCAACATGTAAAACAAAATTGATTTGGCTGATGAATCAGAAAATTTTGGTTAAATAGTTTTTGAAATGATAAATTTAATAATATTACACCAAGGCGAATTCATACAAGGTGGTCTTATTTTGAAAACGTTGGCACGTTGTGTCAAAAATAATACAACACCGTAATAAACAATTCAAACAAATTTTTAATTTTGTTTTTACTTTAAAATTGTGTATTTTGAAATTTAAAACATAATTTAAAAAGTTTTTAATTTCATAATTTTAAGCGAAAATTATAGAATTTATTTAAGATTCCTCAGAACCGCCAGGACAGTATATAATTTGACACATGGTTAGTTATCAGCTGTTGCTTACATAGCAAGATAATTTCACCTGGTGTAAACCCACCTTGATATTACACAAATGGATTTGTATAAATAAATCAATGTATGCAAATTTTTCCATTGACGTAATACGGATTATGTATTTTATTTTTAAGGAAATGTGGGGATTTTTAAAAAAAATAGCTATTTTGAGGATGAGGAATCGCAAATTGGGGATAAGGTTTAAAATTAAAGTTGGAAGAAAACTTTCATAGTGTGAACCCTGACTTATATTGATTACTAAGATTTGTAAAAATTGAAAATTTTGTTTTTTTTTTCTTAATTAATGATGACCTGAATTAAATATATGATAAAATATGATTTCGAACATTGTGTTAGTTAATTGATTCAATAAAAAAATAATAACCATAGAGTCTATATTTTATTCAATTACCTCAGTTAATTCAAACTTAATAAAAAATAATCAATATTGCAAATGAATAGAGCAAACTTGTAATTGATTTATATATTTGTAAGATTCTATTAAAATTTGTATTAAATTAATTAAAATGAATAATTGAAATTTGAATTCGAAATTAACTAACAAAATCAATTTATTAAGTTATAACTAATTAATTAACCATAAAAATCTTATTTTAACAAAAACACATTTTTATACTCACCAGTGCACCAGTGGAATATTTTGTGCATTTCAAAAGACATTTTTTTCAATTAATAATTTTCTTCTTTAATTATTTTCAGCACTTCTCGCGTTAAAATTTCTTTATAATTGTTGGGCACGCTTAAAAGAATAAAAAGTTAAACTTTTCACTTTCGCTTTTAATGACAGTTTTAACAGAGTTAATCAAATAAATATTAAAGATCAATATTGAGTTTCCTATCCTCTCAAGAGGAATGTCATGATAAATTTCTTTTTTTTTTCAAAAAGGTAAAACAAAAAATTTAAATGATTAAATCCCGGGATTCGAAATTCGCTTAATCCCGAAAATTCCGATTTTAAATAATTATTTAAAAAGAACTTTTTGATTTAAGCTAGATCTGGCCCCATATTAAAGACAACAACTCTATGAACTGGGACCAAATTACGGCATTCGATATCGTTTGATATTCCCATTTAAATTGTATTGTTATTTCGTTCGATATCGAATGCCATAATTTGGCCTCTGGATCATTTATTAACTTCTTTCGACTACAAACTTTTAACACGGGAGTAAATTATAAAAACGAGTGCTATCCTATATTTAAGTGACACGCTTAAGCCTAGATTACACTATCTCACAAGTCTTACGTATTCCATAATACTTTGTGAGATAGAAATCTAATGAGTTTTGTTGTGACTGTCAAAAAAATGTAATGTAACATGACAGTTTGTGTTCAGACCATCACACAAAGTATAAACACTCACACATGAAATAAAATGCAACCCTGATCCAATGAAAAGTATTATTGTTTAGAAATTTTTTAAAAAACGATGAAGTCGTATGGGATGTCAAACTTTTTTCTTAATGCTTGTCATTTTTGTGACACATTGCATTCACAC
This sequence comes from Pollenia angustigena, assembly GCA_930367215.1. Taxonomy (NCBI): domain Eukaryota; kingdom Metazoa; phylum Arthropoda; class Insecta; order Diptera; family Polleniidae; genus Pollenia; species Pollenia angustigena. Next base: position 5,079,679 of record OV884057.1, on the reverse strand, counting down.
TATCACACTTTGTCATATTAGGTGCGTTTGAGTACTTTTACAGTAAAATGCAGTAAATGAGTAAACTAAACAATTTTCTCTCACAAAAAGCTGTTGTCCAAAAAAGTACGCGAACGCAAAATTTGTAAAAATTCGTAAAATAAAGGCAACAGCTGGTGGCAACTAATTGAAGTGTTGAAAAATATTGACACTTTTGACTACTTAACTCGTTTTCTTATCGGTACTCGATTAAATACTTTTTATAACACGAACATTTTTGGAAAATACAAACAAACTATTTTATGTAATCTTTCATATATGTTTGTTTTTTATTTTATTTGATTTTACTTATTTGTAGCGGGTTAAATTATTTAAAAGAACATGAATAATTTTTTTGCTATTGATTACTTAAGTACCCAAATACTTACACTTTTACAACTCTAAAAAATTAACATAACAAAAAAAAATTCAAAAGTTTGTATTTAGCCAAATAAATGCTTCACAAACAAGTTTAATTAATTAATATTTATTCACTTTTTGTTTTGGTTTAATTTTTATTTCAACTTTTATTTTATTTATCAATTTTTTCACAATTTGTATGCTTTTTTTTGTTACTTTTGTTTGTTTACCTTTTGAAACATATGTTTTTTTGATTTACAAAATTTTACTGCAAAAATTTCTGCAGTAAAAATTTGTAAATACTCAGACAAGAACTGTCACTTTTCCCTCTCAATTTATGTTCTCATTTACTGCATTTTGTGTACTCGAACGCAATTTCGTAAAATGCAGTAAAGTTTTGTAAAAAATGGTAAAAACTTTTGTGTTCTCGAACGCAACTATTACTTGAGTTTTTGACATGTATTAATACAAAGTATAATCGTTTAATCTAGCCTTTAGGATGAATAAAACAGTAATATTTTTTGATATTATTTATTTATTGATTATTAAAAATTTAATGTAGTCATTGTAAAAGGATTTATTTAAACCCAAGTTTAATTTATAAGATGTAAAATCAATATTTTAGTAACGGACTTCTCATGGGCCTTTTTATATTTATCCCCTTCTTTTTGCACATGAAAGGTTAAACGTTCTGACAACACGATTAAGCCATTGTCATTTGATTGTTTTTTTTTTTTTTTATTATACCAAGGCAAGTAATGGTGGTGGTGGTTAGAGTCGTTGATTTATAGTTCACGTGTCTGTATGGCTGGATTGTAAGGTATTTTCATAATTTCAATGTATATTGGAAACATACATATGTATAATAATGTGTTTTCTGCTTGTTTTTACTTACCCAACAGTCCCAAAGGGAGAATTGTTACTTCATAACAAATCAAAATGAACCAAAAATATAGAAAAAAAAATTAAAGAAAGAAATCTCCGCATTTTAGTGCTTACAACTCATATTTCGCTCACACATTGTCAGTTGATGAGTGCTTATTGTATGGTACTAATGTTTCTAACGACTACTGTCGCTTGGTTGGTTGGTCGGTTGCTTGGCAGTTAGACTGACTCTATTTTGCATTCTGATTCAACTTTGAAACACACTTCAGTCTATTAATACCTCCATCGTAAGATTGCCGACGAAAAACAAGCGGACTATTTTATATTATACGACGATTATTAAATACATACACAAGTGTCTGTGCGTGAGATCAACAAAAAAATCTAAAATCCCACATTGAAATAAGTTTTGATTGCAATGAAATTTAAATAAAAATCATATTAAAATCTGCCTACAAAAAAATCATACATACAACACATTTGCAGTTATTGCACAAAACGAAAATATATACATACACTTAAATAATAAATTGAAAATGTTTCTTTTTTTTGTACATCTTTTCAATTTTAAAACAATTCCATGAGTAGAAAAAGTCTGTTGGAAAAATTTGAAAAAGAACAAGAAAAATGAAACAAATCATTAGCAGCAAAATGAGTGAGTTAGTGAGTGAACGTAATTGAAAATGAAAGCTCATAATTTATACAAAAAAAATCAAATGATATATAACAGCACACAATTACCACTTTTTGAAAACACGCAGATACTAAAGAAAATAATAGATACAATTGGACATCAGCCGCAAAAGAAATTAACAATTAAAACAACTTTTAACCAAGAAATAAAAGTTTAAAATTCTCTTAAGAAAATTCTACATAAAATGAAAATTGTACCTACAGAAATGTTATTGTTGAAAAATTTTCTATATACATATCCATATATACTGTGTGAATATACTACATTTATATATATGCATATATATCGAAACATCCGCTGTTGAAATACTCATCCATCAGATACTATTCTGCAAAACAATATACATATACATATGTATGTACTTTTACATCCACTTCTACAACCTAACATAAACATATGTATGTATGTATGTATGTAGTGAAGTATGAAAAATCGATGCCAGACTCTGTAACTTTAAACCGGCCAGTCGTCGTCAATGCTCTGCTGTTGTTTGCTTAGACTATAACAATTAAAACAAATTGAAAATAAAGCGTTTTAATTTTAACACCTAATTTCAAGTTTCAAAAAATAAACAAAATATTTAACAACAAGCCAACCAAAAACAACGATAACCCAACATTTCATTTTAACAAAGCATTAAACGGCGAAAATGTTTTACATTTTATCCTGCTAATAAGATTTGATTCTGCAAAAGTCAAGTAAAGTATTAAAAAAACAGGATACATCTATGTTATAAATGAATATATCCAAAATGAAGAGTTATATTTAGAACAAAAAATACAGAAAACACAACACGTCTTTTAGTTTGAATGGCAAGTGTTTCCGGTAGTGATAATTCCTTAACATTCACTCAACCTTGTAGTGCATCGAAATCATTGGAGGCCATTTTTATATTGTTATTTAAATCCTAATAAAACGGACATTAAATTAAATGTTACGTCTGTAACCTATTCCTATAAAAACATCAGTTATCTCGTAAGCCGCTGCAGCAGAAGTAGCGTATTTTCGATTCTACTTTATTGTATAAATCAGAACCACAAATGTATGTTAAGTTCCCAATAATTTCTGTGGCAATAAGGAAATATTTTTTTTTTGGAGAAAATCACCTTTAATCTTTATTAACTTGATTTTTATTCCCACCACCCAAAAGTTAGGGGGGTGGGTGGTATATTGATTTTGTCATTCCGTTTTTAACACATCGATATTATCTTCGGATACCATTTAAACTATACAGATACGTATGTATATTCAGAATCCTTGTCAAATTCTAAGATGACATAGCCATGTCCGTCCGTCTGTTAAAAACACGATAGAGGTCGTGCGTAGAAAAATAAAATTTGGTAAATGATTTTTTCCCCGATATAAGATTTGGCAATACAACGGCCATACGAAATAAGCGAAATCAACAAAATTTACCACAAATACTAATTTTATACAAGAAATACTCGGTAGCAAAAAAAAAATTGGTCTACTATTTTAGATAGCCCTCATGAAAATGTAGCCTATGCACTTGTTACTTCATTGTTTGTCTATCGGGCCCGAGAAAAGAACTTTAAGACCAATTAAGCTTTAATTCCTTTTTGCCACAGATTTTAATATTTAAATATACATAGTTTGATGGCAAAAACTTTTTTATTTAAAATAGGGAAATCGAAGAGGAGGAAATGCTGGATGCTGTTACCTTCCCTATAGACGATATACCTGAACCCATTAAAGTACTAGATGATATAATATCTGAATTTGAGGATTTATCATTGAGACCACAGTTGCAAAATAATGGCGAAAATCAATCGGAAGATGATGGTTACATGAGTCTTAGTCGCAAAAAGTAAGTTAAATAGTGTAGCTCAATTTCCAAAAAACATCACAGACGAGTTAATAATAATATCTTAAGCAAAGTTCCCTGACTGTTTACACAACTGTATAAAAAATATTTTAGGAATCAGTTGTTACATCTTTAGAAATAATTATTTTGCATTCCTATATAAGAACTTTTAGCCAAATGAATGAACAATATTCGGACTTCTACTAAAAAAATGCACAATTTAAACCATTTTTACGGGTATTTTGACAGCAAGTGCAATATAAATTTAATTTCAATGTTCATTCGGATTTAATAGCAAGCCGAGAATGCTATAGTTTTTATTTAACGTAGAATAAGTCGTTTAGGTCACACTCTTGACTTTGAGACAGAATGCCATGAGATTACTTTCGTCACAATATGATTGCATTCTGTTTTATAAAATTATTACACGTTAGATGCGCAGTCTAAAAAATGTATTTGCTATAAACTTAAAAATTGATCCGTCCTAAAGCTAAACAATGTTTTATAAAGAAAATGTACTTAGGATTCGGTCAAATGTTTGATTTTTTTTACCATATTGTTTGATCTGTTCGACCTCAATAAAACTTTCTGAAATATACATAAATATTTAACAAAGCTGAACCCATTTTAAATAACTTTTTAATAATCCAGCATGAAAGAGAAGCGCGATTCAGAGGAAATGTCTCAAACGAGTTCAAGTTGTGCTCCAACAGTGACGCCCAATGAGAGTTTTGATGCTGTTGATTTGGCTCGTTTTGAAACGAATGGCAACTGTAGCAAAGAATTTATCGAGGCAAAAATTACAACTGCAGCCACAACACCCACTAATAATGCTAATACAACGGATACCAGTAATTTAGTGCAAACAACTTTAGTGAGTAGTAAATCTGTTAATTACACAGCTTTAAGAACAAAATCTTAACATTTTAAATATGTAAATGGGTTTTCATAGCCTAAAGCACGTACAGCAACATCAACGAAAACGAGCAACAATTCCAATTACTCTAGTCTTCCATGTTGTGGGCAGCGTATGGCCAACACAGTTGGCGACATAAAAATACGTGTTGGAAGCTGTAATGGTGATAGAAATGCTTTGGGTATTGATATCAGTGCTGTTCATAAAGCAGTATTAAAAGGCCGGGTGGCCAAGCTACCAGGTAAGTACATATTGTAAATTTAAATATTTAAATGTTAAATTTAATAATAAGTAGAGATTCATATGACTTTAGAACCTATCCTTAATGAACATCCTATTACCATATACCCAGGACCAAAGAATGGTCCTGGCGGTGCTCGAAATATTCGACCCAAACGTTTACAAGCATCCGTCGAGAAACACAAAGAAGTCTGTCATATTCTAAATCCAGGCAACACATCAGTTTCATCTTCATCGTCCTCTAGTTCACCAGCTAGTACTGGTACATCTTCTGATAATCAGAATCATAAAACACAATCCTACTCTTCGAATAATATACTGGATAAATTTTATAAAAATACCACAGATGACTACGAAGAAGAGGAAGATTTGTCTGAAGATTCCGTTGAAGAACCCTCTGGTATAACGGTATCTTCGGAGTCAACACTACTCACTCCGCGAGGTATAGCATGGGAAATACATTTTAAGGATTTTAAAAAGAAAACAAAGCAACATCAACGTGACATCAAAAAGGTTGGTTAAATAAGGTTAACTTTTTAGTTTTTTGTTAGATTTTTCTAATTATGTATGTATGTACATACATATTTTTTTTCAGAAGTCATCAGTCAATTCAAAACAGAGTAATGCAAAATCATCTAGAGATAATTATAGACTTTTACAAAATGAAGTCAGCAATGAGAAAGATTTCCGTTGTTTTGAAGAAAGTCCTGAAATTCTTAATTCCTGCGTTTTTCGTCAATCCAGTATGCTGGGCAAAGGTACGTTTATCATACGACGTGGTTCAACTAAAAGACCTCCTCGTGCCATGGATATTTTCTCTAATTATGGGATGGCCAAAGATGGCTTAAGTGAAAGTGAACCAGATGTCGATTCAGAATCAGAACATGCCAAATATATGCCAAATGATATAAGAAATGACCACTTATCTTGTAATATAATGATGGAGAAAAACACAAGACACAGTGTGGATGTAGGAAAACCATTGACATCACCTAGAGAACGTTTATCGCTTAATTTGGAACCACATCATCCTCATTACTCTTTAAAAAAAGACATTTCTCCCATACGACATATAAGTAAATCGAATATAGAAAGTAAGTAAAGTTAAATAGCAATTGAAGGCATTTTAATATGGGTTAAAAATTTCCTTGAAGCGTCCAAAAAGGGCAGTTTGAAATCTTTAGATGGGCGTACTAGTTCGGAATCTATTAATATTGTTAGAACACCTTGTCATGAAGAAGTCAGTGGTTTTGAACTTAAGCCTTCTGCTACAAGTGACATAGATCCAACCAATATGTTTGTTTATAAACAAACATCCAATGGTGCTATTAAGGGCGCAGATTTCAATGGTAAGCTAAATAACGATAAAAATATAAATATAAAAACTACAAAATGTTCATACTCGTTCTTGTATCTAGAATTGCGTTCTACATCTACCACACCACATACAGATCTGGCTCCTACTCTTGAAGAAGATGAAGAGCAATTAAGTGATTTAAGCTATAGTTGTGCACCCTTAAAACAAATCGAAAACAATATTAGCGCCCTCCTACGTGGAGAAATTGCAGTGGCACGTATGGCTGATATTGCAGGCCAACCTACAGCAAAACGTCCTTTAGAATTTCGCCCTGGAGTCCATAAATCGGAAAGTGCCAAAGAGATGAAATTATCTCAAAATGTATTTGGTCCCTTGCCACCATCTCCGCCCTCTTCAAATCCAGATACTTTTGTAAGACAATTTTATTTTTACTAATACATATTAAAGTAACTCTAACATTTTTATATTGAAGGACTATAAGGATTTGCCTTTGCCTCCTTCGCCATCAGACGATACATCGGTTGGAGAGGAGGACCTAAAGCCCCCTGCCAAAGCGTACGTGAAAACAGCGGCGGAAGTTCATACACAGTCGGTGTCAAGAGAAGAAATACGTCCTCAACGCTCAAAGGAATGTGAAAAATCCAGACCTGTACATCGCCATATGTCTGATGAATTGCCTTTACCTCCACCACCGCCACCCCCAATAGCTTTCGATAATTTGCCACCAGCTGTGCCACCTCATCGCCACGGACATTCATCGAATACTATGAAATCTTGGTCAATTGATTCGAATTATAAGAGAAAATCACCACGTATGATGGGAGGTTATGGCAGTGGCGTTACTACACCCACTAGCTCTCATGGACCCTCATACGAGGGCAGCGGTGGTGGAGGTTACGGTAACAGGCGCTATGTATCCTATGGAACTAAACGAAGCTTGAAACAATCTCCAAGAGAGGAACATCGCTTACAGACATCGTGCAGTCTACCCGAAACTCCAATCTTTGCTAGAGGGTAAAATATATGATTTGGTACCTTTTGGTTCACGATAGTAATCCTTTAAAACTTTATTTAGCTGCGACATACCCCGTACCCCATTTAGACGACAAAACGATACACCCAGTGGTTCACGCACGGCTCCAAGATCCAGTACTTCCAATAATATTAATATGGGCAATTCAATTGTAGGCATTTCTGGAGGAAATACATTTGGCGGTGCCATGTGTCGTCAGCGTTCTATTAACCATGCTTTAGCTTCCAACGAAATGTTAAGACTTGCAGGAGCGCCTCAACGGGGCTGGTATCCTAAACAGCGTTCAATGCGCCCAGCATCGACTGAAAATATAGATCGAATTTCTACCATGAGAATATGGGACGGAACTCCTGGAATGACAGGCACTGGACAAGCCAGAAAACCACTAACACTACCACCCAACCTGACACCATCTTTCTTAAATAAATCACCAAGAGAAGCTTTACGTAGAGTTACTAGTTTGTTGATAACCAAGAAAAGTAAGACAAATGAAATAAGACACTTATTCCTTTAAATAAAAAATTGTTTATTCCAAAAGAACCACATAAGGACAAAAGAAGCAAATCTTCATATACAGCTGATCATGCATTAGAAGCCCACTATTATCAGGATATCGAAAGAAGTAAGTATAATAGATTTAAATCTGGTCATAAAGCGTTTCATGTTAAACTCATATTCTAGGCTCTGCTGTTAGTTCTGCAAATACAACAAAAGACTCAAAACGAGGCCAAAGCAATACAGCTGATAAACCGAAGAAAAAAGGAATTTTTAAGACTTTATGGAAACGTACGAAACATTTTTCATTGGATCAGTAAATACAATTATAGTCTACTGCTTATATTAGAACTTTTTATAAAATTTTTAACCAAATGCCCTCCAACGAAAACTAAGCACATCCTTTCCCAAAAAATACATTCACTTAACGTAAATTTATTTCACATAACCAAAAAATCTTGCATACGATTACAAACAATACAATACTACATACATACAAACATACTACATACATTTAAATTAAAAATCCTAACAAGAGAAGAAAAACTTAACTTAAATCTTTTTTATCTCTATATAATGCACAAAGGCGGGAATCTTAAAGACTGAAACTATATGCAATTTGTCAACCAGACTTTTTAACGCAAACACATACTCACATACACTAACTATTAACAACAAAAATAATTTACAAAGAAATAATGCAAGGCAACGCATTTAAATACTACGTAACGTAATGTACTCTACATGAATTACTTGTGAAAAAACTTTTTAATGTAATGTAAAAGAAAAAAGCTTGTACACAAAAAACTTTTAAACACTTAAGGGCCAAATAAAATACAGAATCAGTTGTTTGTGTGAATATTACAAATTTTTATTATTCACAGAAACCTTCTCCATACCTTTCTCATATATTTGTGTAGTTTATTTGGTCCTTTAAAAAGTCCTGGTTTTGCTGTTAATCGATTGACGAGTTTCAAAATACGGTTTACTACGAACATAAATTTATATAAACTATATTTTTAAATTTAACTAAGCAAAAATATCTTTTTACATGGTGTAGAAAAACAAAACTTAAGAAGAAATCAATTGTAGCATTTTACACATATTTTTTATGTTAATATAAGGCATCCGTTTCCATTAATAATAGAATCATTCTTCGGTTATAGGTACATAAATACATTTGTCCTCTAACATGATATTTCTTATTAACAGCGGGTTGAAGGTAAAGATTTGTATAAATCGGTGCATAAAATTTTACCAAAAGTTTATATTTTTTTCTTTGTATACCTTAAAAATTCCAGCACTAACATTTTTAAAATCATTTTCAATTTTTTAATTTGTTGCAAATTAATAAGGATATCCGGGAAATATTCGGAGGCTAATACTATACGCAAATGCTATGTTTATTACAGTTAAAAAAATGATAGCAAAGGTATTTGCTAAATGCGCTTAACTGACTATTTATAACCAAAAAAATTACTGTTGAAAAATCTTTTCGATATATGTATGTAAAGGTTGGCGCACAAGAATCGTTATGATCGCAAAAAAGAGACATAGTTGGACGAGCTGTGGCTCCATCTTGTTGGAACCACAATTTTGAATTGTTCTCTACCTCAGGCGGTAAGAAATTTTCAATCATTGCCCGGTATTGAATGCCATTCACATTAACAGCAACTTGTCGTCGTTGCTTTTCTGATATTATTCCACACCATGTGCATCTAAGTGGGCGCATTAGACGTTTAACAATTTTTGGATTTTGGATGCCCCATATTTTTATTGAGGTGCCCATTGAGGTAAAATGGGCTTATCGCTCATAATTCGATATGGCTTTGTGTTTGAATAATCGAATACTGGCATTCAAAATAAAATTGACAACTTTGGTTCATTGTTCTGTGCTGATTCCTTCTATTTCTCAAGTTTTTGAAAGTTAATTCTAAAAATAAACGTAAAAAACAAATTAAATCATAACGTATATTATGCGAAACCGTGTACATATGTACTTATGTAAGTTTAAACAAATATTTTGAGTACTCAGTGAATTCTACATTCCTTAATAAATCATTAGAAAGAATTTATATGCAAGAAGGTACGTATTTTGTAGCACAGTGTCATCAATTTAAAAGAATATTATGTTTTATTGTATATTACAAGGACAATTTGTAATCCAATTAATTTCTGATTCTGATGAGATTTGGGGTTTGCTCCAGATATACATACATACATTATGTATATAAAAGAGGGCAAAAAGGTATGAAATGGCAAGCACAGATAAAAGCAACTCTGCTCTATATCGTAAACAATTTTCCTCCTGTTTTGTTGTTTATAAAATACGTAAAAATCGCATTTTTTTTTTTTTTTTTTTTAATATACAACTTATAAAGAGATTGAGATTACTCTCTCTTGAGTTAGATAACGGTTGTTTGCAAGCTGTCGTTGGCTAATTTATAGTTAACAGTAAAATTGGTTTTAAAAATAAAACTTAATTAAATTAAAAAAACAGTCATTAGATAATTACAAACATTGTGAAAAGTTACAGGAACTTTTAAAACCAAAAACAAATATGTATATTAGACAAAATATTTGAAGCTTAAACTTAAATGTTTTAACAAATTGTTAAATAACTTTTTTGTGCAATAATTGTATTTTTAAATAGGCAACTCCAAAGGAGAACATGTATTATACAGATGATTACTTTTAATAGTGTTTCAATATTTAAATATACAACAAACCAAAAATCAACAAAAAAAATTGTTAAACAATAAGATTAAATGCTTTTTTGTCTAAAAAAATAATTTAAAAAAAGGCAGGTAACAACCTGTCAAGTTATTCATCCTCACTTACATACATCCAGCATTAAATTTATTATATTAAAAAAATAATTAAATGTAAATTTTATATTATTGATATAAAAATTGAAAGAAAATCACAACTTTAGCTATGTTCATTTACTAAAAATTGTTAAAAATTTGTAACAATTGTTGCAAGTAAATGTTAAAAGAACATGTTAAAAAAAATTTTACTAGAAACAATTGTTACAAATTTGTAACACTTTTTAGTAAATGAACATAGCTTTTATAAATGCATACATACATACGTACATACATACATACATACATATAAAGAAAATTGCTTTAATGGAATAAAATGAAAAACTAGTCGTTGATTTAACAAAAGGAAAATTGCAATTTATTAACATATAAATTTTTTAATATAAACAAAAACAATAGATTTTTCATAAAAAAAAAACAAAAAAAAACTTTATAATTAAGAAAGCATACCTCAGTAAGAGACGATGATAATAACAATGCATTTATATAAAATAATATACATACATAATTTAAATAAAATGTTTACATAAATACCAAATCGGAAACGAAATGTAATAAATAAAAACTTAAAATAAATGTCTATGTCAACTATCAACTGACTGATTATGAAAAAAATGTACTACTCATTTACAAAATTGTAAAAAGGTATTGCGACAAAATGTTTAAACTTTATGCGACAACTTGATAGAAAACTGATATCTTACGTATCTAATGTAATCATGTGTTTTTTTTTTCTCTCTCAGTTCTCTCTATTCCGTATTTGCAAAAGGGCTAGAATTAGCCATTTTTCTAGTTAAGCTATTTAAAAATAAATTTATTCATTTGTAAAAACTACTCTGGGCGGGGAAGCAGCTTTTTCGTCATTGTCACTATTCTTTAAGGTCAATCTGGCCGTCTTGGTTTGTCTGCCTTTCGTGCGTTTCATTCACATTGGCTAACGGCTTGGCATAGAACATACTATAGCTGTACCCAGTTACAGTTTTTTCCATTTCAACATTACCATATGCAATCGTTTTAAACCCTACATTCTTAATTTGATTTGGTGGAGTACCGCTCTCCATATTTCAAAACACTATTATGAACTTTCTATTTCTCTTTTATATTTTACCGTTAAATTAAATACAGAACTTAAATATAAAAAATAAATATGCAAGAATGAAAAAGTTGTTCCTTATATTTGACCGCTAACTATATTTTGAAATATTTTGATTTTTAAAAGAATTGTTTGACTAACAGCCTGTTCAACGATTTCGAACGTTAACGTTCGCATAGAATATTACATTTAAAACAAAAACAAATTTTCGAATTTTGTTATTGTTTTAAATATAATTTTCTATGCGAACGATGACGTTCGACATCGTTAAACCGGCAGTTATTGTATGTACACTTAGAAGTTTTCACCGATGTCCGATCGATGACTTTGGATAGACTACTAAAACGTCGTCGTGTAACAGGAATTAAAACCCTGGCCGTTCTGCGGTTCTATGCACCGGAACGACTCAGAGTTCAACGAACACTAACCATGTCACCACATGGGGGCTCATTCTGTATTGCGATGCGAAGTCATTGCGATGCGCATTCCATAAGACTTTCGTATTCGCATTTGAATTTTATTTCAAATCAGAGCAACACTGGTCAAAATAAAACAAATAAACATCAAGTTTAAAATTTAAAAAAAAATTTTATGGTTTTGATTTCAGTATATCGCACTGGTTCCTCTTTAGAGAGTCAACTCAACATTTTTCAATTTTCACTTTTTGCAAGAAATCAATGTACAGTGGTATACATACTCACTGTAAAATCTTAGATCAATTTCTCTAGTATTTTGCCAAAAAAAAAAAAAAATACAATTGAGGAACCAGTGCGATATGTATATATGAATACTTAAATTTAAAAAAAAAAATGCATAATTTGCGAAAAGATTTATTTAAAGTTGTTATGGTGTTTTCCCCAAATAAAATTTCATTATTAAAAGCAATTAAAGTATGTATATTATTTTTTGAGCCCATATTCTAGAAGCTAGTCCCCTATATTAAATAATTTATTGTGTAATTTTAAGAATAAATAAATAAAATATTGTTTTTCACTTACATTTTTGTACTTTGCGAATGCTGTTTTGCCATCGAAAAACTGTTGCGATATCGACATTTCTTTTTGAGTTACAGAATACCGACATGCCGCTTTCCACTAGCAGTTGTTCGTATTTATATATTTTCGAGTCACCTAGTGCTCCTTCCTCTCGCTGCTACAAAAATAAAATCCTGGCAGTTTTCGAGCTAACATTTCAGTCATATAATTGTATGACACAAAAAAAATGCATTTAGCCATGTGTTTGTGCAAAACTTTTCATTTCAATAATTTCCATTTAAAACTGGATTTATTTTTAGTAAAAATTTTCTAAATTTAAATAGGACATAAAATTATAAAAATTCTACTTTTCTGACATCCTATGAAAATTTGGAGAAAGAAGTCTTAGGAACGAAATTTCAATTATGCATTATAATTGAAATTTAATGATTATGTTGTGCAGTTATCTATGGTCCAATTACATAAATCTTTTAACTTCAATTTGATATTAAGGGAGGTTAAGAGATTAATTCAATTAAAGAACATAAAACTTGTAATTGAGTAGAACATTTAGCGGAGCCTTAAAAACTTTAATCAATTGGCATTGGAATCAAAATGATTTCAACCAAACAGATTTTTTTATTGATTTCAAAATTCAAATTTGAAAGTGAAATCTTGTTAAAATTGCAACATTTTGCGATTGCAAACATCTTAAAACCATTCGTTTTAGAAATCAATTATTGCAATCAATTCAAATTTTTATTAAAATCATGCGATTTTCAATCAATTCCTCTAAAACTCCAACTAAAGTTAAAGTCCAACGAAATAATATCCACTTGGATAGTGGTTGTAAATAAAAATAGACATTGTTGGCAATTCAAAGTCAGGTTAACTTCTAGAAGGAGGAGAGTTTCACTTAAAGGCAACGAAGATTTGAATTCTGATTTAATTTTGATTGCAAATTAAGCATAAAATTTTATTGCAATCATTTAATATGTGAATTGATTTCCAAACATTTTTTTAATCGTTTTTATCGTATTGATTTCAAATTGAAATCATACAATAAATTTTCCGATTTAAAATGCAATGATTAACGAAAAATCATGTGCATGAAATTTAATCGATTGCAATCTTTTACAGCGCTAACACTTAGGCATGTTTTCATAATTTGTATTGATTAATTTAATTATTATGTTAAACAGCACTTTCATAAAAACACTTAAGAAAAAGATAATTAAAAGCAATTTTTTCAATTAATTAAAAAAAAAAGTAAACACTATTATATACATTAATATATAACTAATAAAACAAAAACACATTTAATAAACACTTTGTATTTGATAGATTAAAAAAATAAGGAATTTATTTAACAAACCAACAGTATTCAATTTATAACACAATGCTCACATTTTCTAATGCATCCCTTTAAAGAATCAAACAAAACCAGTTGTTTTTGAAATTAACTAATGGAATAAGAAGAAATTAAATGTAAAGTTAAGCAAACATGAAAAGGAAATACTAGTGCCACCTTAGAAAATAATTCGAAGACAAGAATAAAGTTAAGTTTAACTTTTTTTATTATTAAAAATGAATTATACAAAAAATGTTCATATATATTTATTTATAGTATTATATTTTCAAAAACAAATGATAATCACCACTTAATAAACATATTTAATATGTATGTAGTTTTTATTTTTTTAGTTCTAATATTTATTTTCGAAAAACAGAAAAACAAACAAGATCATCATCTTAAAAACTATTGAAAGAAGTTATGAAAACGAAAAGAATTTAATTTAAAGCAAACTTTTTTGGAGAAAGAACATTCTCTGTATACTGAACCCCTTTTAAAAAACGATTTATAACCACAACGGATTGATTAATTATAGCATGAAAAACAAAACACACTTAAAATTTAAAATTAATATTAAAAAAAAAAACCAAAAAGAAGAAAAATTACATAAAAATAAACACAATTCTTATAGATACTGGTTTGTTTTATTGACTTTTTTAGGCTAAAAACAGCAATAACTAAACAATTCAAATAATAATATTTTTACATTAATAATTACCATTTGAAATTTCATAAGTATAAAATAGATTTAATTATGTGTTATTTTACTTATTATTTATCATTTCTTTTTTCTAGTTGTGTTAAAAGCCAGAAGAAAAAAGTTATAATTAAAAGGATGGTCTTAAAATAAAGAAACAGCTTTAAAAGGGGAAAAAGGTAACTAAGCTAGAGGGGAGAAGTAAAATAAGGTGAGTTTCATTATCTTGGTTGTTTTTACATGATTTTTTTTAATAGTTCTTGAAAAATTTGCTTAATTTTTTGTTGTTTTTTTTTCGTTTAAAAATATCATACAGGAAAATTATATAAATCTCATCATGATGGGTGTGTATTTGAGTGGGTGTAGATGGTGGTTGAGGTCAAATTATGCCACATAGCTGTATTCATCACCTGAGTTGGGAGTTCGTTCTATATACTGCTTATCAATCAAGGATTCAATACATTTCTTAATAATTGTGATGCTAGGTGTAAAACTAACATTTGGCTGCGATAATATCTAAAAATAAATTAAACAAAAAAATATTTAGTATACTTATGTACATATATTACTACTTAAAAAACTTAAAAGTCGAAAGTCTTCTTAAAATTCACGTCAAATTAGAAGATATTCGTATTTAAAATACGCCAAACACAATAAGGCTGAACATTTTTTGTCTCTTTCTCTTTTAACCTTTGCCACGGGTGGAAAGTGTACATATGTTTTTCATTTCGTTTGTAATTTCTACAATATTGATCTAAGACCCTATAAATGATATATTGCTCACTTACTCATGATTTAAATACATAATACTATTTTTCAGTAGAGCCGTTTAATGTTTGTGCTATATAAAAGGGATTTTTTTTATTAACCTTTAAACGGAATCGTTTTAATAATTTTGGATTTTAATTTCACTCATGTGTTTTCGATTTCCAGAACCTGACTGATAACTTTTGTTTTTTACGTATTAATATTTCGCGCCGACACTTCGTTTTCCGACAAAGGCACTTAAGGTTTTAAGACGTATCTAAATATATATCAAATGTCAAAAGTCGATTTGAAGAAACCAGGGACCGTAACAGTTATGCCTTTTTTCATAAAAGTCAGATAAAAACAGTTATTTTTTGATTTTTATTTTTTTGAACAAAAATAACAGTTATTTTTTGATTTTTATTTTTTCGAGCAAAAATAAAAGTTGTTCTCTTAAAAAAATTTACGTGTTTTAAAAATTTAGATGACTTTAATAATTATTTTAATGTGCATAAAGAATTCCAATGATAATTACACACTAAAATAAAAATTTAAAGTCAACTAAATTATTAAATCACGTACATTTTTTTAGAGAATAACTTTTAGTTTTGCTCGAAAAAATAAAAATCAAGAAATAACTGTTTTTTTTGTTCAAAAAAATAAAAATCAAAAAATAATTGTTATTTTTGATTGAAAAAATAAAAATCAAAAAATAACAGTTATTTTTGTTCAAAAAAATCAAAATCAAAAAATAACTGTTAAGTTTGATCGAAAATATAAAAATCACTATATTTTATCATTGACAAGTGCATAAGGAACAATATGGTATACTTGATTAAGTTTTTCGACATTTATTTCTATATGCTTTTTTTGTTTTAAAATTCCAATATAACTGTTATTTTCGGTCCCTGGAAGAAACTGTAATTAAGAAATTAACAGTCGGGTAAAAACATATAACCAATAATGTGACAGCGCATGGCTTACACATTTATAACTGCTGATGATTTTTTTGTAATAAACGTCAAAATGAATATGAAAAATGTTATATTTTAGTGCGAAAATTTTACGTTTGGAATTTAACGTTTATAGTGAGTTACATAATTTGTGACACACACGTTCAAATCTAAAAAGGGACTTAAATATGTTAAGAAGAATGTGTAACTACCCGTCTCCACCATCCATCAACTTGGTACAGTGTTGCCAAAACTTGGTGACCAAAAATGGCTAAATTTACGGAAAAAATGGCTAAAAATGGGCTAAAAAATGGCTAAAAGCTTTTTTAAATAAAAATACATTAAAATTCAATAACAAAACAGAAATAATTAATTTAAAGTTGTTAACGATGAAATTGTGAGTTAAGATCAATTTGTTAAATAAGAAAAAACGTAAATAATATAAAAAATTAAATCATCGAAAAATTCGATATCGTTATTGTTCATCTCATAGGAATCACTCACTAATTAGTTTCAAATAATCATAAGTTTTAAATAATTTGAAGGTAAATCATATTCACGACAACATTTACCCAACCTTTTGAGTCCAGATCTACAATAAAAAACAAGTAAGAAAGAATAGTCTGTTAAACCCGACTTTATGATACCCTACACCACATTTAACCTTTGTACAAAATTTTATCAAATAATCTCTAAATTGCGACCTGTACTTTGCGCACAAGGTTTGCAAGGACATCCAGCCAGCCGGACAAACATCGTTAATTCGACTCAGAAAGTGATTCTGAGCCAATCGGTATACGAAAAAGTGGGCTTAGGACCAATATTTTAAGGTGTTACAGACATCAGCACAAACGCATAGTACCCTCTCCACCCTCCAGGTGGTGGTGGTATACTTATTGTATTGTTATGGTAAAAATATTTACATTCAACATTTTTTATTTTTCGAATTTATTCTATGAGCTAAATTTTATAAAGCTTTTTGTAATAGTCCTATTCCTTCAATTTTCAGAAATGACTTTAAGGAGTAGGACTATTACAAAAAAGCTTTATAAAATACATAACTGAAATTAAGCTCATAGAATAAATTTGAAAAATAAAAAATGCTTAATATAATATCCCAGTAAAAACTTCGCCTACAAAATAATGTGTTGAGTAATCAGAAAAACATAAGAGCACTACTTACAGTTCTACTGAAAGAACCAATGAATTTTACAAGGGATGTCCCAAAATGAACGCATTAAAAAGAAAGTCATTATTTTTTTACAAGCATACATTTAGAAAAAAGTAGTTATGGAAGTTGTTATAGATGTAGTTATAGAAGAAAGCTACAAAATAATGAGTTAAAGAAGCTATTCATTTTGAAAAAGTAGGCGAAGTTTTCACTGGGTATAAAGTAACCTCCGAAAGGAAATAATTCCCAGTTTCTATTTGTAAAAATATTTACCTAATTGATAAAATCGAATTAACGGTTGCTTAATGTAACCTATTTCTCAAATTACTTTTAACGATGTTTACTTGGCTAAACACCCTCTCCAGAGGGAGAGGAGAGCAACTTTATAGTCAATTCTGAAATTTCTAAAACAATTTTGTTACCACCTGCACCCTTTATTGAAATACTTGCAACCATTAATTATAAATTTAATAGTGGAATACTGTTTCTTTATTTTGAAAGATGTTTCAGCGTGATAGTTTATAGCGATTTTCAACATTTGTAAAAGTTGTGATTTAAATTAAAGGCGTTTTAACTGTTCAAAATGTTTATTTTACTTCTATAAATTTTTATAATAAAATAAAAATTATTCTTTTAAAAGAAAAACGGCAAAAAAATTTTATGGCCAAACAAGTTGAAAAATGGCTAAAAAATGGCTAATGGCTAAACTCATTTTTTAATGGCTAAAGACGGTGAAAAATGGCTAAATCTAGCCACTAAATGGCTAAATTGGCAACACTGACTTGGTAAGAACAGCATGTCGTACATGAATTCTACTCGTGTAGACTGTTCATGTTCATGTTTCGTCCATGTGCTGCCATCGTTACCTAAACATTCGTCTTAGCATCCATGTGCGCCATGATGTTGGCCATACAATGTATTTTCTGTATACAACCAAACGCACAACAACAATTGTGGTCAATCAGAACATGAACATCAACACGTATTCGCCACATACAAGAACATGAACAAATTAATACCGTTGCTCTGCCGGCGTTATGGTCATGTCATGTTCTAATCGAAAGCGCATGGAGACGTGGGGTAATGCAAATAAATGCAAAAGGTATGTTATTTAGTTTTATGTTATTAACGGCCATTTTCACCAAGAAATTAAAAAAAAATATTTTTACATTAAAAAATAGAATTTTCTACAAAATTAATTTTATTCGATTAATTGACACAAGTTGTTCGAGTTATTCGTTATGAGAAATTGGCCATTTTAATTATAAATAATGGCGGAAAAATTCCTCGATTAATCGTTGATCGATAGTGGATACTCCAGTTCTAATACAAAATATGTCGTTAATTCTAAAAATCCTACGATCTTTATGATAACCCTGTGCCCATGTTCTGTAACTCTCGCGTCGAGAAAGTTTTCGATTGAAATGTGTGAAATGAAACAAAAATGCCATAATTAGTAACAAACAGCTGTTTTTCTCACTTAACTGTGTCTGTAACTTTTTTTGGCGAGTACAAGCTGTCACGTAAGGAAATTACTCGCCAATTTACAGAAAAAGTGTGTCTGCAACGTTTTGATGAGAAAAGTTCCTGCTTTGAACTGTCAAATAAACTCACGATTAAAAATGGGGCGAGAAAAAATTTTAACACTAAAAACCATTAGAAATGCAAAGAATAATAATAATAATAATATTTTGTTCTTGGCACATTTTTCATTGTTTTATTATTTTGCTTTTAACATTTTAATAAAATATACGAATGTCTTCAAAGCTCGTTTGCAAACAACAAACATTAAAGTCGCTCTTTACACAATTTGGTATAGCCGACGCACAGTGGCGCCATTTGAGTTTTTTCGTTGCAAAAATCATATCTTTTGAACCGAATAAGGTAATTGAACAGTTTAAACAGCATATGATAGATAACTGTTCAGCCTATGAAATGTGCATTTGAAAAGGGTGCTACGCTGTGTAGGGGCCTACTTATGGGTTATCAAAGTTAAAATTAGTAGAAAAATCAATTTTATGGTACCTAAAAAAAAATTATTTTTACATTTTTAGATTGTTTTTATTTTTTTTTTTCTTTAGGGTTCTAAATTATTACCCAACAAATTAAAAAAAAAAATTTTTTTTTTTTAAATTTATTTTTTCAATTTTCTGTATTTTCGGTATATGGGTAATTCCATGTCAAAACGACCAAGAGTGGGACACGACCCCTTCCGATTTTAATGAAATTTGGTGAGAATGTTCCTTTTATCTTATAAGGAACATATATGAACGAAAAAAAATTTTAAAATTTTTTTTTCAAAAGTTATGTCATACTCAAAATGTCATAATTTCGCCGAATTAGCCGAATGTGTTGAGCTTATTTCTTCAATAACTCGAAAACTACTTGACATACGAAGATGATTTTAATGTCATTTTAAAGAGAATACTTGGGGCTACAAACCATATATTGAAAAAATAAATTTTTTTTTGAAAAATGTAATATCTGCAAAATGTTAAATTTTAAAAACGGACTAAGTCAAAAACCTATTTTTTTATTTGGCTGATTTTTTTTTGTATAATACCTCAAACTGTTCTTTAAAAATTCTGAAACTTTGAAGGAGGTGTTTTTTTTTTTTTTAAGATATGATTTTTTTCCTTTCGCAACCTTTAAAAAAATAATATTAAAATAGAATTTTAATATTGTAATTTTGAGCAATAAGTACACTGTGCAAGTTGCAAAAAACAGACCAGCCGCGCACCTGGCATTTCACCCTAATTGGGGACGCTGAATTCAGTGGTGCTAACCGTTTTTTTAAATTAGCTCTTGTTTTCAAGATATACCGTTATTTCGAAAATGTAAGGCGCTGCACAGCATATATTCGCGTAACTCAAAAATGGTTTAGTTTATTGAAATAACTAAAAAAACCGAAATTCGGCAATAAATAATAAAGTGGGGTTGGTCATACATTTGACCCATCTAGGAGCATCCTACGCGCTGTAGGGGCCAAATTAAAGAATTTTATTAAACCGCAATATTAGTATGGCAACCATGTCTTTTTAACCTTTTTTACCTCTAGAAGCCAAACGGGCACGTACGGGCAGATAAAATTTTTGAATTATGTAAAGAAATAATCAAAGAACAGATTTTGCAAATATGGCAAATATAGAAAAATATAGATTTTTGTTATTTTCCGTCAAAGTTGAAAAATAGTGAAAAAACGGATAGTTTTTAAATAGTGATTTACCAGGAGAAACACAAAGCAAACAGTTCATTTTTTTTTTATCATTACACATTTAATAAATGCATCAATCAATACAAACAAAAAATAAGGCGATTCGTTACCTATTTTTCGTGATATTACACCTGAAATCGCAACAAATTTACTAAAAATTGTGTGTTTTTTTGAAAACCGAAAGTCGGTCAACTTTGAACGGCTATATCTTCTAAACTAAAAATGTGATATTATTAAGAGTGGCAGATTTGAAATCGTTGAAAAGTTTCCTATAACATGAGTTTATTCAAAACTTCGTCGGTGCTCATGAAAATTTTGATTTTTGCAACCTCGTTTGCTCTACGGGCGCTACTGTGCGACGTTTGTATTTTCGCCGCCGTCGTTGAACAATTTTCAATTTTAGTAAATTTTGGTCGCCGTCAACGATGTGTGTTACTGGCGTTCTGAACGTCTGCAATGTCACATCGGCTTCGAGTGCAATATTATGACATTTATAACGTAACGACGTAATCTCTTTTCATAGTTTTCGACATGAGTTACAGACACACATTTTTCTCACTTTTCGAGAAACGACGGAATATTTTGTTTCACATCTTTTCGATGCAAGAAGTTCTCACTAAAGTGACAGAACATGGGTACTGGCAAATTAAAGATATGCCATTGTTAAAATAAAAAATCGCTTGATAATTTGTAGAATAACGGAACATTTTTTTGCACAAAAATAGTGTTTTTTAGTTTTAATACTATTAACACGATTTATTCTGGGTCCTTACAAACAGCAAAGTTGATTTAAAGATACAATCTGTCCGTGTGTATGTCAAAATGTGATTTCCGAAAACACCAGATATGAAGGGAACAAGAATGTTACATATATATTTATATCACATATTGTTTTCTAATAAAATTCATTAAGGACGGTATGAGATATAAGCAAAAAACATAGACAGCCTCTGAGATTTGCCCATAAACCTTTGCTTTACTAGCCAAAATTCGGTTTATAAATAAACTCACTAAGATGTGATCCCGTACTCAACGTTGGGGTCCCGCAGGATCCCAATCTTACCGAAAAATGGTTCCCGTACTCAAATTTTGGTAAAATGAGAGAAATTTTAAGAGAAAAATATTCTTCTTGCACGAAGTAGCCCGCACTTTGGGCTGATTGGGAAAACTGTTAAACAATCAGCTGTGTCAGAAAATAAACAATAAAAAACTACAAACAAGTATTACCAAAAGAATTAAATTAAAAAATATTAATAAAATAAACAATAGAAAAGGTAAATAAAATGTACGTACCTGCTTGAAGTTTACTTTTACATATGCTAATGTGTCATTTATGTGTTTATTTAAACATTTTCATAGTAACGTTTTCTTTTGGGGTAGAAATTTTGTTTTTATTGTTCCCGTTCTTTTGTACATTTTTGTCTATTGGTGAGATACATTTTTGTTTACTCTCATTTTACCGAACTTTTTGCCCAAAAAGTACGGGATCGCACCTAGTATAACCCGGTTAATTACCCCACGCTTAAGAGCTTTCACACTTATTTATCTTGAGTTTCAAATCCCCGTTTTTTTCTTCAATTTTTTAAAACAAAAATTCACGTTTAATTGCCATTCGCTTAGTTACCCAAAATTTAACTCCCAAAACAAAATTACACCTAAATTTCATTCGTCAGTATTGTTTGACAACAACACAGCAAGTAATGCAACCAAGTTTACATGTAAATAATTTGAAAATATGGACTAAAATTTAAAAATAAAAATATGCTCACACAACAAAATATGGCTTATTTGAAAGCAAAATATTCCACAATTTAATATTTGCATTCAAATAAACTTTATTCTGGGCTTACCAGAATAAAGTTATGTTATGAGGTTAGGATTCACATAAAGCAGCCCATACACGATTCAATTCAATTGTCAACTGAGTCGGTTGTCCAAATCAAAGCGTGTATGGCTTTGTCAATTGATTAGTTTGACGGTTGTCGAGTTGGTTGAAGAAAAATCAAGAGATTTTGATTTTTTCAAGTTGACGACTAAGTCTTTCAATTCGATTGTACTGTGTGTGCTCGAGTCTCTTGATTAGCTGTCAAATTTAATGTTTGTAGTTTTTTTTTGCAAAAAAAAGTTAAGTACATATTTAAAAAATTTATCTTTTATTTCATTAAATTTTTAATCTTTCAATTCAGTTGATGAAGTGTGTGGCCAAGCATCAACTCAGTTGAAAGTTGAATTGAAACGTGTATGGGGCGCGTATGAGTTATTTGTGCTGAATATTATAAAGATACATCAAGTATATGAGATAATTTGTCATACAGGGATTAAAGGAAAGGTCGCTGAATTTTAAATTATATAACATTTAAGCCCGTTTTCACAACAAACCGATAGCTTAAAGTAGACTTTAAACGCCCTTATAAAAAGTGTTCCATTATTAAAACTTTACTTTAATCTAAACTGAGCGATAAAGTAAATTAAGGTCCATCCTACCTGGTAGGTAAAACTAAAATTGTAATAATGGAACACTTTTTATACGGCCGATAAAATCCTACCTTTAGCTTTCGGTAAGTTGTGAAAACTGGCCTTAGAAGGATATAATTGCTTGAATATTTTAGGGATTGATATTTCAATGGAAGCTTTATGTTTAAATCTGAACCGATTCAACCATATTTAATTTGCATTAAGATATTTTGGGCCAAATTTAATCTTAATACGAACATGATTAAATGGTTTATGGACATAAAGAAGTTTGCATGGGAAGTATGTGATATTATAGACCGATTCACACAATTAACATAGGAATTTTAAGCATTTTTTTATTTGCTAAACATGTATTAAATATGCTTCAAAAACGTTAAATACATTTGTGTTGCAATAAAAGTGCAGCAATGGCTAAAATATGCAAATTATTCACCAAAATTCATAAAAAGCTCTAAAACGGATAAATATTTACGGTTTTCCTGATCATAAGTTTGTATGTATGCGTACGCTTTTGTTAGTAGGATATGACAGGACATCTCGAAAAGCATTACAGATGAAATTCAAGACAGCAAATCACAGTGCTTTTTATTGCGATCTCTTTAGATTTAGCTGATACTTGTAAAAATTAAGATGTCTTAACTTAATTACATCAACGAGGTAGTTAAGCGTATTCATTTAAATACCTATCCCGCAATTACCCAAAAATCTTGGTATGTATTTTTGGCGAGGTAATTATCCGTGGAATTGTAGATACCATAACTACTTTTTTTATTGCCAAAAATAAAAATTTTGGCATAATAGCGGCCGTTCCATATTAGCTGGAACACCAAATTTGGTGCAAATATTTTGGTCCATTTTTCACATAGTCCCAATACAAGTTTTCTCCTTTGGTACGATTAAGTTCATACAAAACACGCTATGTTGATTAAATTAAGTTTAAATCATTGGTGTCCAGTCCATACCACAATTGTGGAAATAATTTACACACATTCTTCACACGCATTCTTACGCTCTTTCATTTAGTCCACGAGAGTACACAATTGAGTCGTCGATTACCAAGCGACGAGTGCACATGCGGCGGATGCTTACATACTTTTTGTATTTTTATTAAGAATATTTGTCTCTTTATTCACTAATACTAATAAAAAGCAATACAACCACAATTTTAATTTTGGACGTCACTGGTTTAAATATTCTCTTTATATAAGACATATAACCTCGGAATAATTAAGGGAAAACTTAAATGAAGCTTTCTTTTGTGGATCTAAACAACATTCCAAAAATCCCCGTTAATTCATGCGTCCCTAAAAAAACTACACGTTGTCAAAGGTCAAGAAAAGCAGTTTTATGTAATAATCTCGCTTAAGAAAATTTGTTTAAAAAAATTGTAACGTACAGTATGGGCCTGTTCGGAAATGCATCACGGCGCTGCATCTGATGCGCAGGACGTTCGTAAAAGCATCACTGCAAATGTACTCTGTTCGAAAATGTTGTTTGCGATACAAACTGTCAAAGTTGTATAGTAAACAAGTAAACAAGTTTTTTGTTTTTATCTTTTGTCTCTTTTCAACCCCTTTGCTGTTTGACAGTTCGTATCGCAAAACAACAATAAAAAGCCCTGTTGTTTGTTTTATTGTACAATTGCTGTAATCTCGCGGCTACCTGCTATAAATATACCTTGGAAAATGCATAATAAAAGCAGACGATGCCCAAACAAATCTATCTAAAATAACGAAATAGCTGATGAATATTGTGTTCAAAACTTAACAAAATTGCGCAACAAACAAGCCTTGGCATCAACTTATTAGCATGAGTATAGCAAACTAGCCACAGGTGCACATCAGATGTAGCGCAGTGAGGCATTCCGAACAGGCCTTATGAGAGTCATACAGTGAGAGATTTTGGAAAAAACAAATCGAAACAATTCTGGATTTTCTAAACTGTTAGTCCGATTTCTAAAGTGAGCGTGTTTTTAACACACGGGCAAACGCACAGACGGACATGGCTAAATCGACTGAAGGACACAGAACATATAAACTTAATGGGATCTTAGATGGTGGTGGAGGAAAGAAAAAAGCTAATTCAAATATTCGAATTCGGATTTTTCCTAAACTATAAGAGATACACTATGCATGTCGCTAACTGTTTTATAGATCTCGCCTAGATCATTTCATTGAAAAATACAGACTAGAAATATATTGGAGAAAAAATCCCTTAACTGCCTAAGATTCGCCTATATATTAGTATAAAAACACTCATATAGAAGAAGAATGATTTTCTGATATTACGGCATGATTTACAACCATCCTGCATCACTTCGGCTAAAAAAGGCTCTACCTCAGGGCCACACAAATGGTATTTGCACGTTCAAACGGCCAGATGGATCGTTTACTGAGCCGCCAAGGGACCCCTATGAACTCTAACTAGCGACTCACTTTTTAGGAACTCTGCCCTTTTCGTCCCCACACGTCGCCCTCGGCAACCAAAAGGAATATCAGATTGACAGGCAGGATCTTTGATGTAAGACGCGTGAAATGGGCTGCATCCAAATTAAGCCCTTCAAATCCCCTGGGCCAGATGGAATCCTTCCGTGCCGCCTACGACAATGGGAGAGAGCTATCACTTCTAAAATGTCAAGGATCTTCACATAAAGTTTACTGGCGGAAACTCCGATAGATCGTTTTCAGTTTGGCTATCAGTCAGGCAAGTCTACGGTGACTGCCATTCATCACGTTTTAGGCACGATTTAGAAGGCGCTGGATGCAAGGCAAATAACCCTTTGTGCGTTTATCGCCATTAAGGGATTCTTTGGCAACACTTCATACGACGCAAATGGTCTGGCTCTAGCGAGAAGAGGTGTTCTTCTTATTTTTAAAAACTACATAGAGAAAATGCTGCCATCCAGGGTTATCAAGTTGGGTCTATGTGGTTCATATAGGACCATTGAGGTGACCAAGGGTTGTCCATAGGGTTGCGTTCTTTCGCCTCTTTTGTAGACCTTGGTCATCGATGAGCCCTTAAGAACTTGGGCTTCCGTACGTATGGTTGCGCTGACGATCTAGTGATATCTGTGACTGGATTCGATGACGCGACTATTTCGGAGAGGATGCAACAGGCAGTGCAGAGAGTGAGGGCTTAATATTAACTCCGCGAAAACTACTCTGGTACTATTCACCAGCCGTAGATTTCTGAGACTTATGCCCAATTTTCAGGATAGAATTTAAATCAATATTAAGTTAATTTTCATAACAAACTTAAATCGTATTTAAAACAGATTGGTTTTTTGAGTTTTAGTTAAAAAGTATTATTTAATTAAGATAAAAGTATGGTAGCACACTAAATACAAAAAAAAAATATAAAAAAGTGTATTTATTTACAAGGTGGTCTGAAAAAACACCTGACTGTTAATGCTTTGCCTGTTGTTGTTGTATTGTTGTGATATTGAGGCCACCTTGCTAAAATACTACACAGGAAACTTAATTTCAAATTAAGTGTCCACATCGGTGACTTAAGTTTTTAGTGAAGAAGAGAATTTTGTATTTAAAACGATTTTAAAAATAAATGTGTTTTAATATCAATCCTGAAAATTGGCCATTAAAGAACCGACCCTGAACGGTACAGTTATCGGATTCTGTAACTGTGTGAAGAACCTGGGGATCTTTAAGGATAGAACCCTTAATTAGAATGCTCAGTTATCTCATTTCACCAGAAGGGCAAACAGAAGGGTTATCCAGACACTCTTCGGAAGGACATGGAGGCTGGGGCTTAGAAAGATCTACTGGTCTTTGGTTACGATAATTATACCAATCTTGAACTATGCCGTCCTAACGTGGTGTTCTTAAGCCGAAAAGACACTCACGCTTTGTAGCATAAAAGCGTTTTAAATAAAACAGATGTACAATTAACACAAAGTGTGAAAACCTCTAATATTTCAAGTAGAATATACTAATTTTAAAATGAATTTTGTTTGCGCTTTAAAGTTTAATGATATTTGAAAATCTTCCAAAATTCCACCCCAATTTGAAAATATAAACTTAATTTCATGATGGCGAAGAATAGAAATGTTTATGCCTTACGGCACTTTTTATACAAAAATAATTTTAATTTTAAAATTTCTACAACCTTTTACTACATATTTTAGGTCAAATTTTTTTAATTTTATGTAAAATATGCATAACTAGGTGCGTTTGAGAACTTTTACAGTAAAATGCAGTAAATGAGTAAGCTGAAAAATTGGCTCTCACAAAAAGCTGTCGTACATAAAAAGTAAGCGAACGCAAAATTTGTAAAAATTCATCAGATAAAGGCAACAGTAGATGAAAAATAATTGAAGTGTGGGAAAATGTTTACACTTTTGACTACTTAACTCGTTTTCTTATCGGTACTCGATTAAATACTTTGTATTACACGAAAATTTTTGGAAAATACAAAAAAAGTTATTTTATGTAATCTTTCATATTTGTTTGTTTTTTATTTTATTTGATTTTACTAAAGGCGAGATTACACTATTATACTTTGTATTAATACATGTCAAAAACTCAAGTAATATGACAAAGTGTGATAGTGTGAATGCAATGTGTCACAAAAATGACAAGTTTTAAGAAAAAAGTTTGACATCCCATACGACTTCATCGTTTTTTGAAAAATTTCTAAACAATAATACTTTTCATTGGATCAAGGTTGTGTGTGTTTATACTTTGTGTGATGGTATGAACACAAACTGTCATGTTACGTTAGATTTTTTGACAGTCGCAACAAAACTCATTAGATTTCTATCTCACAAAGTATTATGGAATACGTAATACTTGTAAGATAGTGTAATCTAGGCTTAACTTGTGACGGGTTAATTTATTCGAAATAACATGAACCCAAAGACTTCCAATTTTTACAACTCTAACAGCCGTATTCATAACAAAAAGTTAACCACCGTTTGTACACTACGTAAAACGAGCTGCTAACTAGAATGCCGATTAACCCTGCCTTTATACATGCAAGTAATTACTTGCAAGGGACAAAATTGTTCACGAAATTATAAAACATTTATGTTTATCATGAAAACTATTAAAGTTTCAACTTGGAAACTTTCAAAAACTATTGTATGGGTTTCTACATTTTAAAATAATACTATGTAAACTTATTTTCAAAAGTACCGTTTGTTTTTATATTAATACTAAGCTAACATCCAAACCATATGTGTGAACAATATTGACCCTGTGTGAATGTTTCATAACAATTCCAACAAAATTTCAAGTTTAATCTGTGGGATTTGCTTTTAAAGTGAGTCAACTAATTCATTAATATTAAATATTTTTAAAATTTGAAAAAAATTCGAGCAGTTAAATTTTGCCTAGTTTCTTCAAGAACTGTAAGTCAGAAGCGGCAATTTTAAAACAAAGCATTGTGAAAAATTTATAAAAAGAAGTCTCATATCGCAAGATCACACAAAATACAACAATTCAGAGATATTTGAATGTTAAATAAAAAAAAGTGTAGTTTGGATACCAAAAGCAACAAAGCTGGTCGCCCAAAAAAAACTTTAGCCAAATGATTTTCGCGAATCAAAGCGACTTATTGTTATTGGTGTTGTCAGTATAGCTATTAAGGTACGGCAAATACTGAGCATAGAGTACAATTTAGATGTAAGCGCTAAAATCATACGAAGTTGCTTAAGTTCTAGTAGGTAAGTAGCTAGAATAAAGAGCGACAACCCATCTTTTAGCAAAAATAAAAGCTGAAAACGGCTGAAGTTTGCAAAAAAAGTAAGAAAAATTCAGTTTTAAAGATTTAATTCGTGTAACATGCTTAGATCGGACAAAAATTATGGGATTGCAGGCAGGCGGACCGGAGTTAACATGGCTGGCCTAAAAGTGTTAGCGTAAAAGAGTGAAATAATTCCAAATGTTAAAATTTTGATGATCTCATAAATGACATGAGATTGTTTTCGCGGGAACCAGCTTCGAACACTCCGCTAATTCAGAAGTAAAATGTGTGCCAAGCACTACATAATCATCATTAAAGACCCGTTGATTCTAAGATTAGCCATATTCGGCTAAGAATCACGACAGGGTGATATCATTATGCAGGACAACAATATTAAGCATACTTCAGAAATACCTAAAAGTTAGTTTGAAAAAAATAAAAACTCGAAAATAATTTTACCTAATTAGTCGCCAGAGTAGTAGCCACTTGAGTACCTTTGGTCCTTTCCAAAACAACACTTTTTTTTTGCTCAGAGGAACCCGCCTAACACTGGATATAAGCTTAGCGAGCTTGCCGTTTAAGCTTTGAAAAAAAAGAGCCAAAACTGCTAAGAACTCTTGTAAAAGAATGGAAAAAAAGATTAAGGCAGCTTAAAAGAGCAAATGGACAACATACCAAACGCTAGGACCCAAATACAACAATAATCTCTAACTAGGGTCATAATTGTTCACATCCAGAAGTCAATACTGATACCGTGTAAAATATTATGAACATATATTTTTTGGAAAAGTTTTTATTTTTGAGTTCTTGAAATGTTCTACTTTTCATATAGTT
Organism: Pollenia angustigena; assembly: GCA_930367215.1. Classification (NCBI taxonomy): domain Eukaryota; kingdom Metazoa; phylum Arthropoda; class Insecta; order Diptera; family Polleniidae; genus Pollenia; species Pollenia angustigena. Next base: position 5,049,855 of record OV884057.1, on the reverse strand, counting down.
AAAAAAATTTAAATAGTTATAAATAAAACAAAAATTTATAGCCTATTTTGCCAATAACGCTAAATTTGTGAACAATTTTGTCCCTAACTGTATGTACGTATTATCAACGAAAAAGTCGAAGAAAAAGCCGAAAGTCTTGCAAGTAGCTTGAGTGTTTACACAGTCAGTTGTAAGTTCATTTTTAAATTTTCTCGAGGCGAACACATCCTATAAAAAACTTTGTTTTTCGGTTTGTTTAAAAATATTAACAAGTTATAACAAAATTAATTTAATAATTCCTTCTTTATTTAATTTTCGGTCCATCTTGATGAAAAAATTATGTTTATTTTATAAAATATATTACTGAGAAAATATTTTGATTAACAATTTTTTTTTTCAAAATGCTTGAAATTTATGATAAAATTACCATTGAGATGGGTTGTTGTATAGTTGTTCTCTTTTTTACGTGTTATTTTTTATAAATACACAGAAAATCCGCTTTAAACATAACTTTTATATTACTAAGTACTAGTAAATTTATACAAAAGTCATCCATGGTAACACTGTTTCTTCATTTGTCATTTTACTTGCAGCAAGTGTCAAAAATGTACTTGCAAGCCAATTCTCTTGCAAGTTGGGCTGCAAGCAGGGCTTTCAGATATGGCGATTTCTCGCCAAACGTGGCGATTTTGAAACGTGTTTGGCGATGGGATTTTCCATTTGGCGACTGGCGATTTCTGATATAGCTGGCGATTAACTTGGCTATTTTTACCATTTATATTATTTCGGCGATTTTGTTTAACAGCTTGTCATTTTTTGTTATCATTACTAACCCTGCTGCCACACGTTCAAGTTGTTCTTGATAGTCTTTTACATATACTGCTTGTCAAAATGTACATAAATTGAAAGCTGTGACGTAGGCTGCACTCAATTTGTAAGCAATTTACTTCCAAGATGTCAACAACAACAGAGACAAACTTGTACTCAGCTGTTAAATTGAAAGTAAATTGCCAAACAAATGGAAAGGTGAAATTGAAAGCCATCTCGTGGTCAATTTAAAAAGTGTGAGTGTGTTAGTAAAAAACTGAGAGTGTATTGCAAATTGAAAGGCAAAACTTGATCGTGTGGCCACCAAGTAACACAAAAGAACTTGTAACTTTTTTTCACATGAGTTTTGTTTTGTTATCATATTAAGTGAATTTTATAATTCAGTCACTATTTAATTCAAATATGTAGTATGTATGCAGATCAAAACTCCAGTAATGAAATCGATGAGGCTGAAGTGTACGATCTTATAGACTTGTGTACTTAATTAAAGTTTTGCAACTGAATACATGTATATGATCTCCATTTTATGTTATTTAGAAAAAAATTACAGAAACAACACAAAATTTACTTTCGGCGACTTTTTTGTATTTTTCTCAGTTTTTGGCGATTTTTGATTGAAATATTATACTAGCGTTTTTTGTGTGCAAAATTTAATTAAAAAAAAAAAAAAATTTACAAAAACTGAACAAAATTGACGTTTGGCGATTTCTGACATCCGGTTTGGCGATGGAGCTCAAAAAAATCTGACAACCCTGGCTGCAAGTACGAAAAATTTGATGGTGTTAGTAAAAATGTGTGAGTGTATTGAGTTTTTCGATCTTGCACTTGCAAGTGTAAACCCCAGGTAAGCTTAGCAGCTTGTTGGCACAAATTTAATTCATAACGAACTTTTCTCCATCTGCCAACTTTTTATAATCATTAATCATTTTTTCTTTTTTTGTTTTTCGCTTCACATATAAAAATTTTAAAAAGTTTTTAAAATTAAAATAAATTAAGTAAAAGACAGTTAATTTAAAAAAAAAAAAACAGTTATTTTAAAAAACCCAACAAAATTGTTTGACATTAAATTGCTGTTTTTCACAAGTTGGCAAACGTTTGGCAGCTCGTTAACAAAAGTTTAGTAAATTGTTAGCCAGAGTTTGGTTAGTGTATTATGAATAAACTTTTTGCTAACTTCATGCCAAATTTTCATTATGAATACGGCTGTAAAAAATTAACATAACAAAAAAGTTTAAAAAGTTGGTATTTAGCCAAATAAATGCTTCACAAAAAAGTTTAATTAATTAATATTTATTCACTTTTTTTTGGTTTAAGTTTTATTTCAACTTTTCTTTTATTTAACCATTTTTTCACAATTTGTAAGCTTTTTGTTTGTTTACCTTTTTAAGCATATGATTTTTTTTTTTTTTTTTGTTTTACTAAATTTTACTGCAAAAATGTCTGCAGTAAAAATTTGTAAATACTCAGACAAGAACTGTCACTTTACGCTCTCAATTTGTGTTTCATTTACTGTATTTTGTGTACGCGAACGCAATTTAGTAAAATGCAGTAAACTTCAGTAAAAAATAGTAAAAAGTTTTGTGTTCTCGAACGCAGCTATTGTGTTGTTCTCAAGGCTAATTCATACTGGTGACATTGTCGAGTCATCTGCTTATTGTTTATTTTTTTTTTGTGTGTAAAATTTAAAATATAGTAAAAATCTAAATACATACTTGAAAAAAAGTTATTCAAATTTTAGAAAAAATAAATGAAGATAAAATATAAACACAAGTATTTAAAAAGGCTTAAAGAATAAGTGCCACTTTTTGGGTTTGAGATTAAAGTTAATTTTATTCTATAATTAGCTAATCTGAGAATTAAGTTAATCTAGTATCAATTAAATTTGATATTTTTGGGTGGTGGCTTAAACCATGTAGCGCTTCCATACTGAGCACAAATAAATGGCAAAATTTTTTTTCATATATCAACTTTTTATCAAGCAATATGAATGTTTTCAAAGAAGAAGAAAATGCGTGAATTTAATATTGTTTACAACGTAGAAGATTTTTGCGTTTAAAGAAAAAATATATTACGGAAAAAATATAGTATGAAAAAATTATATAAAAGTGCTTAGCAATGCTTTAAAATGTATTTTATGTTTATATTTTTGCAAAAGTTCTTTATGTTAAACATGTGTATGTTGACAGTTTAAGTTTAGGTTTAAACCACCACCGTTGGCCGCTTAAACTATCAAAAAAAAGTTAAACAAATACAACTCAAAAAGTAATTACGGGGATTAAAGTTAATTTAATCGCTAATCTCTAACCCAAAAAGTGGCTCTAAGTGGAGCCACAATAAATTTGCAATACAGGAAAGAGATTTGTCTTCTAAAGCAATTGTGTAAGTTTTATAAACAAAAAAATTTCCTTTTTTATATTTTCAACAAATAATAGTTGCGTTCGAGGACACAAAAGTGTTTACTATTTTTTACTGCATTTTACGAAATTGCGTTCGAGTACACAAAATGCAGTAAATGAGAACATAAATTGAGAGCGAAAAGTGACAGTTCTTGTCTGAGTATTTACAAATTTTTACAGCAGTAAAATTTAGTAAATCAAAAAAAACATATGTTTCAAAAGGTAAACAAACAAAAGTAACAAATAAAAAGCATGCAAATTGTGAAAAAATTGTTAAATAAAAGAGAAGTTGAAATAAAAATTAAACCAAAACAAAAAGTGAATAAAAATTAATTAATTAAACTTGTTTGTGAAGCATTTATTTGGCTAAATACAAACTTTTGAAATTTTTTTTGTTATGTTAATATTTTAGAGTTGTAAAAGTGTGAAGTATTTGGGTACTTAAGATATCAATAGTAAAAAAATTATTCATGTTCTTTTAAATAATTTAACCCGCTACAAATTAGTAAAATCAAATAAAAAAAAAAAACAAACAAATATGAAAGATTACATAAAATAGTTTGTTTGTATTTTCCAAAAATGTTGTGTTATAAAAAGTATTTAATCGACTACCGATAAGAAAACGAGTTAAGTCGTCAAAAGTGTCAATACTTTTCAACACTTCAATTATTTGCCATCAGCTGTTGCCTTTATTTTACGAATTTTTACAAATTTTGCGTTCGCGTACTTTTTTGGACAACAGCTTTTTTAATTTACTCAATTACTGCATTTTACTGTAAATGTACTCAAACGAACCTAATGTTTACATTCTCTGTAACTTTTTACAAAAACAAAATGCATAGTACTTTAAAAAAAAGAGATAGCTAGCATAGCTCTATCTCTTGATGCGGACACCTGTATGAATTCGCCTTGGTTGTTCTACAAAGAACTCAAATGTTAACATTTTACACTTTTTAGTAGGGAAGAACGATTAATCGTTTAATCAAAGATCTAAATTTATCCAAAATATAGGTAATTAATTAATCGGTTAATTAGAAATTTGATTAATTAAAATCTTGATTACATGTTATGTCGATTAATAAAAATCATGATTAATTGATTAATCAGAAATTTTACTAATGCCCCGGTAGGCTAGCTGGTAATGAGCTAGTCTATCAGCACTGGGGTTGCGGGTTCGATTCCCGCCATAGACTCTGGTTAGGATAAGCTTAGGGAATAAAAAAAATAATGTAAGAAAAATTTTTTTGAATAATTGAACAGCTGAATTTTTTACTTTGTTTTATTAATTTCTTCAAATTACGAACGTACTTTACATACTTCTAATAGTGTGGAATACTGCAGGACCAAGATTACACGGCTTTTTATGCACTTGAAGTGATATTTATGTTATTCACCACAATGGTTCAATTTTGCTTAATTTTTGAATAAAATTACTTTAACTGGATAAATCAAAATTAAAATCTTTCAATTAATCAGAACTTTGATTACTCAGAAACATTGATAAGTCGATTAATCGAATAATACACATTCTGATTAATCAACATTTTAATTAACCGATTAATCGCACATCCCTTCTTTTTAGACATGTTCGCTAATGTTAACTTAGTCTGTGTTCATACGGCTCATGTATTTTTGACAAGATTGCTACTTTATAGGCGAGAGGGACGAGGGGAAAAGAAACGAGTACACAGATGCAGGTACAGTAGACGCTCGCAAATTAGAACCGCTTTGTTTTTGAGGCGATTCTAATTTTTGAATTATTCTAATTTCTGGACTTTTTTCCGAATAAAAAATTTAGTAAATTTACTTCCAAAAACTTATATAAAACTTTTAAAATTTTTTTAATTAAATTTTGTTTGATAAAAAAAAGAAAACAAAACGTAAAAATTCAGTCCAATATATTAAATGTATTTTTTTAAATTAAAAATATGAATATAAAAAAACTAATGGCAACAAAACATAACAATTCAATAAGGAAAAAACATATATGATTTGGGAAATCCCCTTTTTAGTTTTGCTATGTTCAAACAGAATAAAAATAAACTGCGGATTTCTTGTGTTCAAATAACAAAAAAAAAAAAAAAAACGCTCTGAAATTAGAATTTTAAATTCGAATTTTAGAGCGTTTAATGTATTGCAAACACTGATTCTAATTTCTGGACGTTCGAATTACTGAAAGCTCTAATTTGTGAGCGTCTACTGTACTGTCTTTACGTTTTGCTTTCTTATTCGTTGTTTAATTTTGTTTTCAATATCAAATAAAACAAAATAAAAAACATGTCGTCAACATGACATGAATCATTTGAACGCCAATTCATGATCAAAGAAGAAAAAGGAAGAATCTTGTCAATAAGACATGAGCCGTATGAACTCAGACTTAGTTAAAGTAAGAAACATACATAAATTTTAGTATATTTATAGAATTGGGCGGAGTAATTTTTTTCGATCAAAGCGTACAAATTTTTCAAATTCTACATGAAATTATAACATCAAATGTCGAACAAGCCATAATCCGCGAGTTTTGCAAGAAAATTGGGTTGTTTCCATAATGCTTCTCATATTTATTCGAATTTTCGAACAAAAAAGTGAGGTTCGAATTTTATTGTTCAGAATTAAAAAACAAATTAAAATAAATAGTTACATATTTATATCATAAATGCATGGAAAATATACTTTTACTTTGAAAAATTCGTCATTGATCTTAGAAATTCATTAAGGATCCTATTTGTGCTATACGCTTTGGTCAAAATTATTTACGCCGAAAAACACGTCGCTCAAAAATACGTTATGTAACTAAATAAATTAAAAATCGAAACTGACTTGAAATTAAATTTAATGAAAATATATATAGAGATTTTGGGTAAAATTAATTGAATCGTAAACAGGAATATATGTATTCGTTTTTAATAAAAGAAAATACACAATTTAAAGAGCAAATAGGGATTAAGGAAAACAATTTATGTATTTTCGCAATAGAATAATCAATTAAGTCTGTAATTTTACTCACCTCTTGTATAAGTGCATTATGTTTTAGAACTTTACGAGATTTCATTATGCGCACAATGGCCGCTTGTAAATATAATTTACGATCTTCATCTACTGCATTTATCGTATGTTCAACCTAAAAATTAAAATAAGCAAAAATTATTCAATTGCTAATTGAACTAATTTGTGTGGGTATTTGTGTTTACCTCTTGTGGCGTTTCTTTTTGTAAAGCAGATGTAATTTTGAATTTGGTTCGTTTATTTGTATAATCTAAATTCAATTCAATTTTTGTATTATCTTCTAGATTTTCGCTGCTGGCATTTAGAATTTTAGATTCTAGCAAAGATTGCATATGTTTTTGGAAGGTTTCAGCATTCAATTGTAATGTGATTTGAATTTCTTTGCAGGTCATAGAATCACAAGATTCAAATAATAGTAACATGGCCATTTGATAGGTTTGCATAGTAACGATATAGGTTTTTTTCAAAAAGCCTAATTTCAATTCACCATGGCACATGTGATGCAGCCAGGTAAGTTTGCGGCCGCTAAATGAGTTATGATAGAAGGTTTCAAACTGTAACAAGAAAAATTGTTTTTAATTTCGCTTTTATAAGAAATTTAAATCTTACCATTCTTATAGCTTTTTCAAATTCTTGGGGGACTGCAAAGGGTATAACAACCTGTGTAGGACCTAAAGGCCAAGCTCCGGCTTGTAAAACCTTGATTGAAAGATTAATTCCTAACAAAAGGATAATATTATGTTGAAAATATTATTTAATAAAATTGGGTTTATTCACCTAAATCTATGTTCTCTTGTTTTAAGTAGTTATTAAATTTATTGTTAAGATCGGCCGATAATGAAATATCCGTGAACATGCGATGTAGTTTGTTGGTAAACTCGTAACCACAGGCTTGCTGTAATTGTTAAAAAAAAGTTAAAAAATTAAGCTTTTTTTGATTTTTATGACAAACCTTTAAACGATTTATCATTGCCTCTTCAGCATCCATACTCTGTGATTGTTCATGTATCAAACGCTTTGCTAATAAACGGCTATAGAATTTTTGATAGACATCTTTATCTTCAATATATTTAAATATCGTTATATTATTTGTGAGTTTCTGGTCGATTTCAGCTTCAGAGGTTTTTGACTTTTTGAGCAGAGTATCACAGTACTTGGCCACATATTCGGCACTGCGGCAGGGTTGTTTATCACTTGGTCTACGATTAATAACACTCGCACACGCCTTATCCAAAGCACTCAGAAACAATGGATCATTTTCAAACACTTCCGCAATTAGTTGAGTATATTTTTGATGTACTTTCAACATGTCCTCTACAAACTGTATGTGTATATTTTCACCTTTAAGTGTTGAAATAGTTTCAAGCCCTTCATTTTTAATGTGATCCAAAAACGTTTGTATAAGCATGCCTTTTAGATGATCCGGTATTGGTTTCAAAATTATGTACATGTTACGTAAATCTTTGCGATTTTCTTGTGATACCATTTGTTTGCATTCTGAATACAAGAAATCTAAGCGTTCGTTAATAAATTTCTCTTCGCATTGCTTAAGAAGTTTAGGCAGGGAGCTAGAAGATTATGTGTTTACAAAATTAATTATTTTTCAACTTAAACCTCATTAAGACTCACCTTGAATGCAAAAATTTTTGAGCTCTTTTATTTTCGTCATCTAAAATCTTGATGACTTCTTCTATATATTGACTAACAGTACATCTAGCCAGCAATGATAAAGCTTCGGCTCCATAGTATTCACCACTGGCCAAGAGTAGTGGACACTCAAATAACCACTGATAGATTTTCAACGACCCCGCCTTATTGTAAGCCTGAACATCAACAAAACTATGCATAACGCCACTTATAATTTTAACACGTTCATCATTTAGTCCTGGATTGCCAATGCGGTCTTGTTTAATGCCATCTTGTATGTGTTTGACCAATTCAAAACTTAGCGATTCAATCATTTTTGTACGCCATATATCAAGACCTAATTCACCAATCTCCATTTGCTCATAGGTTTCAGTTGTTAAATTACCATAAACTACATCTGCGTCAGAGATTTTTTGTTTCTTGATATGCTGAAGATTCAAATAGGAATATAGGCTATGCAGATCCTTAATACCCTTGCTGTACTCCGACCAAGCATCGTAGTAACGTTTTAACAGATCCGCCTGTTCTTCCTCGTTGTTATCTAAGCCAGGTGGATTTACTCGTGTATGCAGCATATTTTCTACATGTTGTTTAAGGAATTGTTTTGTTTCTTCGTACAATTGATCTGCGAATGGTTCCGGATGGGCAACACATAAATTATACACATTTCTACGGCAACCACAATAAAAAAACCGGAAATTGTTACCATTGCAACATAAAAACCTACACACATTTAACAAAAATACTCACGTAAAGCTGGTATTCCAAACATTTCTGTCCACCTTATCCAGTTTTATCACCGCCTCTGCGGTGCTCTTCAAATCAGTCCAGATTTCATTAAAATTTACTTTTTTAGGTTTAAGGGACATCTTCACCTGCAATAGAAAATATTTGTTTTTTAATTTTCATCCACTAATTTTTCGAAATCTTTAAAATAAAATCAGATATGCTCTAATCACTTATTTCCCTATAACCCTGAGACAAGAATTCTTCTCTGCGTGTTGTAAAATTTTTGATAATTTTCCAAGAAAAAACTAAATTTCTTGCTTAAAGAGAATTTTCCTCATTCCACATACTTTTATATGTTATTTATATAAATTATTTTATTTTTATTATACACTTAATGAAAATGTTTTAGATTATTTTCCTTTTTTTTTTGCAATTTTTCGTCGAAATTTTTCATTAACAAATTGTCATTGTGCTGTCAAAATACAATAAAATTGTTTCGACGAAAATCAACTTAAAGTTAAATGTCATTTAAATAAACAACAGGGTGTCTACAATTTTTTTTATTACTACTTGCATACATCAGATGTTCTTGTAACTGTCAGGGGCTTAAAGGACTGTTCTTACAAAGAGATATATACAAACGAAAATTCTGATAGTACATAGAAAATATTCCTGGAAAATATTAAAGGAATAAGACTATTAAAGTATAAAAAAAAGCTTTTGAGGATTGTAATTTGACTTAGAATACACATGAATAATATGAAAATTTATAAAAAGAAATAATGTTATTAAGTCTTATGTGACCATTCTTTTTATTATTATTTTAAATTGTTTAAGCTTGTGGTCTTTTTATTTATAAAATATTATATATATTAATTTCCTGACGATGCTAACCAAAGGTTAGCGAAATATTGAAATAAATTAATATAATATTTTTAAAATAAAAAGACCTCAAGCTTACACAATTTTAAATAATTATAAAAAGAAATAATAAAAAGAAATTTGAACTTTCCAGTTTCCTGCCTTTGTTTTTACTTATTAATTTTAAAAACTTTCTGGTTTCAATGGTTTCCATGTCATACATAAGATGAGTTGTTTTTTATTATTGTTTTTATTTTTAGCAAATTGAATTATTTTTTAAATATTTCAAGAATTGTAAACGGATTGAAAGCTATCAATTTCAATAGCACAATTGACGAATGTATATTATAAAACATACAACAAACCTTGTCTGGGAACGTGGGGATACTTACTTCAACTTCTTTAATGTATGGGGGAGATTGGATATTTTTTAAGATGTAAAAGAAGTTTATTTATTTATTATTGATATAAATAATAAATTATAGCACTACCTTTAAAAATTTGGCAATATTTGTAGAGCAGTTGTAATTTTTAGTTTACTTTTTTTATTCCTCATTTTATAAAATCAAAATGCTTTTATGGTCGAAGTAAGATTTTGATCATACGAACTTCGTATCTTTAATTTCTATTATAGATTATGATTTACATTTGAGTACATTTACTACATTATTGATAAATTATAGTTAATTAGACCTATTTAATTTAGAACTAAAAAATAACAAATCCTTTGAATAAAATTGTTCTATAAGTTTTTTTGTATACTAGTCTTAAAACACACATTCATTCATAGATATTTTTTGTACAAAACTTATTTGTAAGATGGTAATTAAAAAAAAATAAATAATAATATACATTTCTTATATTTATTGATACGTACGATAAAAAAGTAATAGTTAAATAAATAATATATTTATTTTGTTAATTTTAAATGAGGTGGTTTGGTTTTTAAGATGGAAATTAAAAAAAATAAAATATATTTATCTATGTATATTATTTTTGTTGTTTGGCCAATGTAGTTGTTCATTAAATTAGATTTTATTTTAGCTAATACGGCCTAAAGTTCTATATGTAATTAAAAATGCATTTAATCCATATTTATTATAGGAGGAGGTTAAAACTTAAAAGAAACACTATGTATCCTAATTGTGTGTTTCATAACTCTGTATGTAAAATTGCATGTACGATAAATTGTTAAACAGTTTTTCTTTTAAGCAATTGCATTAATGTTTGCGACGAGGAGTATTTGTGTAAAATGTTTTGGAATCACTAAAAAACTCAATTTTAAAAAATAGAGTTAGGGACTTTCTACCTATATATATATATATATATATTTTTTTTTTTTATGTAGATGCATATATGTATATTAAAGGGCTGCATGAACAACTTCTTTCATAAACATACTGAAATGCTTATTCACTGAAAGTCGTGTTCGAATAAAATTGAGACTACCGAACAAACTGTTGTTTTATTCATGCTGCTATGAACACATTTCGTTTCATATCGTAAACACACAGAGGTTGTTCAATGAAACGGGCTTTGTTTCATAGTTTTCATTCTCTCTCATTTATTTTTATTAATACTCAATAGCAATGTTGCCACTTCAGTAAATTTATATAATTATTTGCATGCGTTGCCCATGTGTAATTTAAAAACACACACATTTTTAGTTGAAAGGTGAAAAACAAAAGGAGGAATGAGTTTATGAGAAATTTAATTGTTAGTTTTTTAAGTGTCTTAGGAGTCTGACCACGCGGTTGTTTTTATTTCGAAAGATATTAAAAACTTGAAAATGAATTTAAGTAAATATAACGAAAAACGTTGCGTCATTGGGTGGAATACAGCGTCAGTCGAACAAATTATGTTTTTACATCATAATATGAAAACGATGGATGTTGATCGTGCTGGATGATGTATATGACACTTTTTTGCGTAGAATTTATCACTTTTATTTTAACCATGAATTATCTCATTTTTTAGTTCTCAATATATTAATATAGTATAATAATATAGCTATCTACTTTTTTCTGTTTAAGACAAAAATATTGCCGAAAATTTTTTAATGTTATGGTGTTTTCTTTTCTACATAAAATGTCACAGTTTTTTGTAGAAAAAGAAACACCATTAGTGAATGTTTTTGAAAATAAAATTAAATATATTTAATTTTATTGAAAATTTACATTGAAAACAAAAATAAGTTTGAGTTTTTATTTAAATATTAATGTATCTCTTAAACTTGTTGCATTTACCCCTCATGGTTATTTCTATTTTTTTTTTTTTACTTTCTTATGTTTTTATTTTTCTACAACTGGCAACACTGACATTTAAATCATACTGTTTTTCCATGAACTTATTCGAGATTTGTTCAATGGTTGTTCTGTTTCATGGTTGTTAATGTTCATATTCTCTTGTATAAGCAAATAAACTAATTTCATCTTATTCGTCTCTTAAATATCGAGTGTTCATTGCTTTCATTTCATAGTGTTTCATCTTAATGAATACGAATGAAGCGAACACAAAATTGTAATGAAGGTTTCATGAACATCATTATTAAGTTTCATGCAGATGTCTAATGTATATAAATAGGCAAACAAATAAGCATGTATCTAATTAAAGTTTACGATTATACGCATATCTCGCATTTATGCATTACAATATAAAACAATTTTAATAAATGGCTTTCAAGAAATGTTCATACTTTCGATTAAAATTTTTGTATCAAAAAAATTTAATTTAAATTAAATAAGAATGCATGCATGAACTTTTGATTCAAGTAAAATAGTTTTTGTTTATGATGTTGATAAGGTTAAGCGAGTTTTTCTTTAAGCACAGTATATGCATATAAGCGGGGTTTTATGGACGCATTTCTCGTTTAAAAGCTCTTAAATATGTACGTGCAAGTAAACGATAAATACTGTGTACGTATACGAACATGTCAACACATTTTAAATAATACTAAAGTAGAAAAATTACTGATGATTGTCTTCGACTTAAAGCAGCTTTTTAAAATATAAAAATAATAATAAAAAATTCTCTGAACTAAGGTTTTATGTTTAATCGTACCGTAAACTTATGCTTTATACATATATGTTACGGAAGTGTAATTTATTGCTGTTATCGTTACGTTTATTACACTGTAACAAAATCTTATGTTTATCTATTTCACACTTGCAATGAAATCTTTTTGAATTTGATTTTTTCCAATATTATTAATTAGTGGGCCTAAAGTTATATGCAAATGTATGTAAATGATGTTTTGTGCAGCAGTTATATTTGCTTGGGTTCGTATGTATATTAGAATTAAAACCGATCTAAGCCTGAAAAACAAGCCAGCAAGAAAAGATTGCTTGCAAATTCGGAAAACTAATTATTTTCTGTCTTTTTGCTTGCACTGGAGAACCTTAACTCGAAGATTTTTTATATATACCGATCTTTTCAGCCAAATCAAAAATAAAAAAGTGGACATACTTTGGAAAATTGCTTTCTACTTTTTTTTGCCTTTTTTACAAAAAAATCACATGTAAGTATATAACATATACATATCGAGCTCTAATAACAAAAATGATGTAACCAACAAAAATTAAATTTTACAGTAGAAGGTTTTTTTTAAATATTTCTGCTTCAAGTCTAGGGTTTCGTTTGAAATAGCTTTTCCTGTTATCCCGTAACGGTACTTCCCAGAGATATGAGATTTTAAGAGATGGTGCAAATTATCGACTTTCATCAAAAAACAAAAATCTGAAATGTTGTTGGTTACATCATTTTTGCTATTAGGACTCGATATGTTTATTAAACTATGTATGTTGATGCATGGGTGTGTTTGTAAATAGTTGATTCGTTGAGAAAGTAACTATTGTTAATTAAGACTTATTTCTACTGAATTTCGTTCTATTTTGTATGCTTTGTTAGGCATACAACATTTTTAATTAAGCTTTTATCTTTTAATTATGATTTAATTATTTAAATTTTAATAATAGTTTAAAATATTTTCCAAATTTTCGCTGTGTGTACTGAAATATTTTTCTATGTATGTATAGGGTTATATGGTTTTTGATGAATTAAGGTGGGATTTAAAGTTTTACTTGCTATGATAAGTTGAAATACGGACTGGGAATGGGTAGAAGAGTTGAGGTTATTTACTAAAACGTTTACTACTTTTAATAATGTACATATTCTCTTAAATATATATAAAATCACTAAAAAATTTAGTTAATTTATTTTCACTTTAAACAAGATATTGATACTTTAGGTACTTAGTTTTAGATTTTTTATATATTTTTTTGTTTGTTAACAACAAGTGAGTTTATTAACTTAGGCAAAGTTCTAATAAAACTAAATAACAATTAATGTTAAAAATGTGTTATGATTTTTTTATTTTTCATTATAAAAAAATCTGTATAAAAAATAATGTTGAATACTGTTAGGGGTTTAACTACATACTCAAGAGAAGAAAAATTAGGAAGGTTGGAGGAGAAAAATTTACTACTAACTATGTATGTATATTTTGAAGTAGGTAATAATTTTGGTATTCTTTTGTATGTTAACTGCCTTAAGGGAGCTAATTTCTTAAGTACATACTAATGGTAATATAATGAGATAAAATTTAATAATTTGTCACAGATTTTACATGGTTTCCTCAGTAGTTATTAAAGCATCTTCCTCCGTAGTCATTTCACCATTGGCACAGTCCTTAATAGGACTGGCGGATTTAGAGTTGGCATTTGCTTTGAGATTTAAAAGAGGAGTTTTAATATCAGCCTCGGTATCGTCAAGTTTCAAATTTACTTCGGCTTCCAAAGTAGGATTTATAATGTTTCCAATAATGCCCTGCTGTATCGGCATATCATCTATGTTGGTAGCAGTGTTGGGAGTTACAGGAGTTGTATGTTCATTAACATTACACTCTATTTGAAGTTCAGTTGTTTTCTTATCAGACTTACCCTTAAAATAAACAAGTTTACTTAAAAACAAAAAAAAAGTGTTATTAGACTTCGTTACATACTCTTAAGTAATAGGTCATTAATTGACCTTTACCCTTAACGCTGACTAAACCTCTTTGCAAAAAGGAATAACCAAACTCTTGTAATATATTACACGTTTCCTCAGTAACCTAAAATAATTTATTGATTATATTAAGAACGTAAATTAAGTTTAATTTTTTTTATTACTTGTATTGATCCAGCTTTTCCAGTACTTTCCATTCTAGAGGCCACATTTACCGTATTACCCCATATATCGTAATGTGGCTTCCTGGCTCCTATAACGCCGGCTGTTATGGGACCATGATTTACACCCATTTTTAAAACAAAGTGATTAAAAGATTGTTCATTTATATCCTGCAAAGTCTTTTTTAACTCCAAAGCAAACTCAACCAATAAAGCCAAATGGGCCCATCTTTTGGTTATAGGGTCACCGGGTTTTATTTCACGATTCAAATTTATACCACTGGCCGCCATATACGTTGAGCCTATGGTTTTGATTTTTATAATGTCCTGGAATTGAGGAAGTTCCAAAAGCTAAAATGGCAAACAAATTTAATTTAAGCACAAAATCTTCAAAATTTATTTCGAGTTTAGAGAAAGGGGCTTAAAAACTAATTTAAAACTTACCGCATCAAAGTCTGATATCACTTCATTTAAAAATCTTAGGCATTCTAAACCTTGATTATTAACAGTTTCTTCGGAATAAAAATCTGCAAGGGTAAAATATTAAAGAGTTAATCCAAAAAGTTATTTAAAGATATTGCGCATAATCCGGAAATTAAATTAAATTTAATTTTTAAGACTTTATATAGTTTTTTTTTTATCTATTTTATGTACATATATTTTTTTATAAAGCTTAAGGTATGTTCAGACCTAACAAATATTTGACGAAAAATCAAAAAAAAAAAAAAGCTTGACCAGTAAATTGATCAAAGTTTATCTTTATTTTTAACAATTTTTATTGATTTACTAAACTTAATTTGTAAGAAGATAATTGTATAATGTAATTTAGAAACTGTTAACTGAAATGTGATCTAGCAAACAATTTTTTTTATAAAAATATTTAATTTTTACTCAAATTAAATTTCCTAAACATTAACGCATGTTTTAATTTTTCTTGTGTATATACCTGAAAAATTTGGCATACTGGCAAATAAAACACCCACTTCAGCATAACTTTGCGAATATAAATCATCATGGGAACGTTTTGTATTTTTCATGAAGTGTTCTGCTACGTGAACCGGCAATACATTGTAAACTAAAGCTTCGTTTCGCTTACGCATATCGTCTGCTCTTTCTTTTTGTTCGGTTACTAATAATTTCCACTTGAATATGACACGATCTTCACGATCCATCTGGAATATTTTATGTATTAATATTTTAAATTATGTATTTTATTCGACCTTTATTATTTCAAATTATAAAAAACTTTTAACTTTTTTTTAAAAACCAATATTTCGGCACTTCCTTGAGTGCCTTCTTAAGGGTTATTTTTTTCTTTCCTTATTTTATAAATTTTTAACAAATTATAACAAATTTAACAATAAGTGACAAATTAAAAAATTTTTAATTCAAAAACAAAATTAAATATTTTTCAAATCAAACTTGATCTATTACAATCAAGGCGAATTCATAAAGGTGACATTTTCCAGTCATCTGTTTAATGTTAATTTTTTTGTGTGTATACTGAATGTCATGCTTTGTTTACATTTTGTGAAAAAATTAATTCAAATTTAAAATTCAATAAAAATTTAAATAGTTGAAAAAAGCTTATTTAAATTATATAAAACAAAAAAAGTGAAAAAATATAAACACAAGAAATTAAAGATGCGTAAGGAATAAGTGGAGCAACAATTAATTTGCAATTGAGGAGTTTCTTAAGCAATTGTGTATATTTTATTAACAAAAAAATTTCCTTTTTTATATTTTCAACAAATATTTTTGACAATCACTCTAACTTTTTACAAAAACAAAATACAACTTTTTGCCAAAGCCTCTATTTTTCAATAAAAAGGGATAGCTAGCATAACTCTATCTCATGATGCGGTCACTTTTATAAATTCGCCTTGATTACAATATAAATAAATTTTTAACTATTTTTATAAATTAAGTGTCTATAATTTTGTGCTACATTTTCAGTGTCTGACTTGAAATTAATTCTCGAAATTGACGGAACCTTTATAATTTGTAAAATTTCTAACATAAATCTACGTTTATAATTATTTTCTGTATTTAAAACAGTTGTATTTTCAAAATCTGGATAATGGTTTAGATTAGCACAATGAGTTGATAAAGCTGTTTTTTGTGATGAAATATTTCTATATTTTTGATCTGATTTATGTCCTGCTATCCTAGTTTTTAGTTTATTTTTTGTTGTACCTATATATACTTTATTACACTATCCACTATCATTACCCTAACATGGTATTTTATAAACTATATTTGACATATCCACCCTCTTTACTTTGTCTTTCGTTTTAGTAAATAGTTTACCTACTGTGTTAAAAGATTTATGGGCTATTTTGTATATTTTGCTCATATATATTTGATTTTTCTAATCTTTCTGAAAATGTTGGTATATATGTTACCGACTTAAAAATCCTCTGTTCTGTAATACTATTTCGGTTATTTAATCTACAATTATTATGTTGTATTAATAAATCTGTTATTAATTGTTTAGGAAAGCTATTATCAGTTAAAATACCTGAAATCTTCCTTTTATTATCTCTATGAAATTCTGAATCACTTATTTTTGGAACTCTTTCTATAAAATTTTTAGCTGTATTAATAATTATTCTCTTTGGATGTTTCGAGAAATAATTAATAATTCTGCCAGAAGATGTTGGTTTTTGATACCAATCTATTAATATCCTATTTCCTCTTCTAATTATCAAGGTGTCTAAATATGATATTCTTGAATTAGATTCCCTTTCAATTGTGAATTTAATGTCTGAATGAAATGAGTTAAAAATATCTAACATTTGTTCTATTCCTGATTCAGAAATTATACAAAATAAATCATCACCATATTTTGTTAAGATCTTCGGTTTTATAATTAATTTTTAACACATATATCTAATAACCTTTCCATAACTATATCTGCAATAATCGGAGAAGCTGGCGAACCCATAGGAAGTCCTTTCATTTGATTATATATATGATTGTTTAATTGAAAATATCTACTATCTATTATATAAAATTTAAGAATACGTAAGAATAAGTCCTTCTCTATATTCGTATGTTCCCTTATTATATTCCTATTGGAATGCTAGGAAACAATGAAACTACATCAAGAGAAATTAACCTCTCATTATTATCTAATGTAATATTCCTAATTCTGTCTTTAAATTGAAGAGAATCTTTAACATTATATTTTAAATTTTCAGTAATTTTATTAATAATTCCTGTTATATATTTACATAAATAAAAGTTAAAAGTTTTTTATATAAAAAGACCTTAGGCTCGAAAATTTATTTAAATTAATGTTTTAAGTACACTGCTTTTTTTATTTTACATTGTTAAATGATTAAATTTTCTTTTTAATTCTTGTTTAACATTTTAGCAATTTCACTTACGTGTCTAGCCCAAAATGCTAAGGAGATGGTAATAAATACCAAAGCTGCTGACATTATGTGACTGGTTGGAATCGTTCTGAAATATTTAAAAAAAAAATTACAGATAATATTTAAACATTTTTAAATACAAAAAAATGCCATATTATAATAAACCAAGGGCCAATATTACAACTTGGCGGTAGTTAAAAGTAGGATTTAATTAGACGTATAAAAAGTTTTTTATTATTACAACTTAATTTAAGCTTTAAAATCAGCGATGAGTTGAAGGCAAGTTCATCCTATTTGGTAGGTTAGAGTAAAATTGCAATAAAGAAAAACTTTTTGTTACATTAAAAATTTTCAAGACAATTTTTTTTTTTAAATTTCAAATTGATCTTACATTAAATATTATTTTTAATTCTCGAACTCGCTGTAAAAACATGGTACCCAAGCAGGTTCTTTTATTATTTTAATTAACTTATATAATGCACAAATTTGTTTTTTATCTATTTCGAATTTTTTAAATTACCCAGCTAGAATTTTCAATCGCGTAAGTGTCAACTGGGAATCTCATAAAGAGCGTTTTTGATCGAGCACGTGAAGATTCCTCTCACGGAAGACAATGTTACACAAGCTGATTCCTCTGCGAGATACACACAAGTTTTCAACTTTTTGCCAAAGCCTCTAAAATGAGATGTTTTCAAAGGGTTGCGGAATACAGCTCTGGCATTAATTTATTATACCCTTCACTGAAGGTAAAAGGGTATATATTTATAAGTTTGTCTTTCCGTTTGAAATTTCTACGATATTGATCTTAGACCCTATTAAATATTATATTCTGGGTCCCTATGAGGAGCGAAGTTGATTTAACGACATCCGTCTCTCGTTGAAATGGGTTTTCCAAAGACCCAAGATATGATGGGGACTTGGTGGTTATATATTTATGTCATATATAGTCCGGAATTGCTTGCTATTGAAGCAACAAACTAAAATATAAGCAACAAATATCCGGAGAACGGCAGGAGTCTCCAAATTAGGTACATACAAGCATCTTGATTATCAAAAGACAACACCCACCAAAATGTGGGCAGGATTGGACAAGTGGGCGTGGCACAAAATTGATTTATTTATATCTCAAGCCAAAAAAAAAATTAATTTCTAACTCATATCTTATAGACAATTTTTTCGAAACGAATTAGTCACAAAAGTTGCAATATAATTGGTTTAAAAATTAAGATTGGATTAGGAAACAGTGTTAAGAGACGATATCATTTGTTTACATAGTTCTAAATATACTTCATTAAACCTCAATAAAGTACCTTAATACAGTTGTAGCGTTAAATATGTCGGTATTTTAAAATTGTTTGTCGGATGATAAAAATTTTAATTTTAAAAAAACGTTGAAAAAATCAATTTTTTTCAAATCTAAAGGCATGACACTCAGGGATCTTTTATCCGATAAACACAGTTAGCACTAGGGTATTAATTCGGTTTACCGTTAATTGGTTATATAATTTCATTAATTAAAGAATATTTATTACTGTATTTATAAATTATATATTTTTTTTTGTATTATTGTTTAAAAATTTTATTCTAATTGCTTCGACCTTTTTTTAAAATGTTTTTCTTCTTTATTAATTTTTGAGCTTAAGGTCACTTCTATTTTAAATGTTTGGTATATTTTAATTATCGATATTTCGATTTCCTTTGGAAATCTTCTTCAGGATATATTTTAACCAAAAATTATGTTTGACAATTAATAAAAATTAAAAATTAAAATTAAATTTCAAAAAATATTTCAACATTCAACTATAACATCTCATAAAATCAAAAAATTCAAAATTAAAAAGAGGAAACAAAAAACAATTTTAAAATATTTCCCTTTTTCGTCAAACAATTTTTAACAAATCTAACTTAAGCCATCTAAACTTTATTTTAGAAAACAACCATATTTCCAAACCTATTTCCCTTTTCGTCAACCTATTAATTTTTATTCAATAAATATCTATAAATCTGAGCTAAACCCTCAGTATCTTTTTTAAAATTAATCCTTTCTTCAAATGGAACATTATTTATTTGTAACATTTCTAACATATATCTTCTTTACTTAGAACCTTCCACGTTTAAAATGGATGTGTTCTCAAAATCTGGATAATGATTTAAATCCCTGCAATGAGTCGATAAAGCTGTACCATGTGCTGAATTATAATTTCTATATTTTTGGTCATGTTTATGTCCTGCTATTATAGTTTTCAGTTTCGTCCCAGTTGTTCCTACATATAATTTTGCACATTGTTCATTATTGTTGCCACCACAAGGTATTTTATAAACTAAGTTTGACATATCTAACTTTTGCAATCTATCTTTCATTCTTGTGAATAATCTACCAACATTATTGTTTACCTTGTGTGCCATTCTATATTTCCCTTTGTCATAAATATTCGAGTTTTCTAACCTTTCTGAAAATCCAGGTACATAAGTTAATGATTTATATGTTTTAGGTGTTAAGATCTCACTATTATTTCGAGATTTTCTTATATTATATTGTCTTATTAATTTGTGAATTAGTTTGTTAGGAAAACTATTATCTTGTAAAATATTTCTAATAATTCTTTTATTTTTCTTATGAAATCTAGTGTCACTTATTGTCAATATTCTATCTATTAGATTATTAGCTGTGTTAATAATAATCCTCTTAGGATGCTTAGAAAAATAATTTAAGATTCTACCTGATGAGGTTGGTTTTTTATACCAATCTATCAATAACCTATTATCTTTCCTTATTACCAATGTATCCAAATATGGAATCGAATAATTTAATTCCCTTTCAATAGTAAACCTGGAGGCTTATTCTGAATTGCGATGCGAAAATCAATGCGATGCGCAAATGAAATGCGATGCGAAAGAAAATTGGTATTCTGTTAGACTTTCGCAATCGCATTCGCAATTTATTTCAAATCGTGGCAACGCTGCTCAAATATACTTCAGTTTCAATAAACGTCAAATTAAAAATAAATAAATGGTTTGTGTTTGGCTGTGAAAATTGTTTAAATAATTTATTTAGGACATTCTGTAATAAAAAAAAATAATAAAAATGGATTTTATGGCACTGTGGTTCGACGACGCAGAAAATAATATGTTTTGTGTGTACTTTAAAATCGGCCCAAACCTATTAAAATGTAAGTTAAAGTCAAATATTTTTGAACTGGTTTATATATTTCATACATTTTCCATCCTGCAGTTTCTCTTATAGGTGGTCCATTGATATTTAGTTCTTCAGTTAACGTTTGCCACAAAGTATTTGCCGACTAATGTTCATTTGGTGAATTAAATAATAAATATATGATGAATAAATAAATAAAATATTATATTTCACTAACATGTTTGTACTTTGCGAATGCTATTTTGTTGTCGAATAAATTTTGCGAATTTGACATTTGTTTTCGCAATGTAGAATACCGACTTGTCACCTTTTCGCATTTGAAATGCGATTAAAAAAAAAAACTTTGCGAATATCGCAATACAGAATACCAGTTGCTCGCATTTATGCATTTTCGCATCGCATTGATTTTCGCATCGCAATTCAGAATAAGCCTCCTGATATTCTGATCAAAAGAATTAAACGTTGATAATTATATATCTATCTCATTTTCATTAACTATAATAAATAAGTCATCTACATATTTAGTTATGATTTTTGGTTTATTAATCAATTTTCCTAGACATGTATCTAATAATTTTTCCATCACAATATCAGCAATTATTGGAGATGCTGGTGAACCCATTGGAAGCCCCTTTTCCTGTGCATATATTTTATTATCAAACTGAAAATATCTATTATCAACTACACAGAATTTAATAATTCTAAAAAACAAATCTTTATTAATATTCGTTATCAACGAAATTTTTTTTTTTTTTTTTTTATCGTAATCATGGGATTGTACCAAAATTTATCCAAGACTCTACTAGGGATATTTTCAAAATTTTTAATGGAAAATTAGCTCCTTCAATATCCAATCAAATTGGTAACTATGTTCAAGGATTACATAACAGGATACTTAATTCGGCTATTAAACAGAAACATCGACAATTGAAGAATGATCAAGATGAACTGCAATATTTAAAATATATTTTAAGTAGATTACTAAATAATGAGGAGATGAAAAATTTTTTAAAATATGAGGACAGAATATCGGATAAATTAATGGAAAAATAAAAACAGGTACATCAGAAAAAATTTGTTTGTCTTATTAATTTGAGGAGAAGAGAATTAGGAATAAGGTTAAATAACAGGTGGTTTGTCAATAAAACAGATAGGGATATACCAGAGGATGTTCAGTGGATTTTGTCTTTGGGACATAAGCATGCGCTTCCAGTAAAAAGAGAAGATTTTCCAATAATGAAAGTTATTTGTGATGGTGAAGATTTTATTGAGACTGTAGAGAACAAAGAACAACAGGAAATTCAAAGATCTAATTTTGTAACAGTGATAGATAATCATTTAAATAAGATGTCTTTGGATGATAGAGATAGATTTACATTAAATATAGTAGAATTTAGTAAAAAATTTCTTAGAAATAATAGGGAAATAATGATTGTAAAATCAGATAAGGGTAACACAACGGTAGCAATTAATAAAAGGGATTATATATCCAGAATTGAAAACATTTTAGGTGATAATACTACTTTTCGCATATTAGAAAAGGATCCTACGAGCAGATTTCAGAAAATTAACAATAATTTTGTTGAGGAACTTTTTAAATTGAAAATAATAACAATAGGAGAAAAAGTCAATTTAAAAATTTCCATATCTGTAGCACCAAGATTATATGGATTACCAAAAATTCATAAAGAAAATTTTCCATTAAGACCAATTTGTTCTTCTATAAATTCACCTTCACATGATCTATGCAAATATATTTCGAATATACTCAAGAAGTTAACAGAGAATTCTAAGTATAATGTTATGAATTCTGTACAATTTAAAGATAGGGTAAAAAATGTTGCTATTCAAGATAATGAAAAATTAATATCGCTTGATGTTGTTTCGTTATTTCCTAGTATTCCAGTTGACTTGGCTATTAGAATTATAGAGGATAATTGGGATAAAATTTCGTTGATAACGAATATTAATAAAGATTTGTTTTTTAGAATTATTAAATTCTGTGTAGTTGATAATAGATATTTTCAGTTTGATAATAAAATATATGCACAGGAAAAGGGGCTTCCAATGGGTTCACCAGCATCTCCAATAATTGCTGATATTGTGATGGAAAAATTATTAGATACATGTCTAGGAAAATTGATTAATAAACCAAAAATCATATGTAGATGACTTATTTGTTATAGTTAATGAAAATGAGATAGATATTTTATTATCAACGTTTAATTCTTTTGATCAGAATATCAGGTTTACTATTGAAAGGGAATTAAATTATTCGATTCCATATTTGGATACATTGGTAATAAGGAAAGATAATAGGTTATTGATAGATTGGTATAAAAAACCAACCTCATCAGGTAGAATCTTAAATTATTTTTCTAAGCTTCCTAAGAGGATTATTATTAACACAGCTAATAATCTAATAGATAGAATATTGACAATAAGTGACACTAGATTTCATAAGAAAAATAAAAGAATTATTAGAAATATTTTACATGATAATAGTTTTCCTAACAAACTAATTCACAAATTAATAAGACAATATAATATAAGAAAATCTCGAAATAATAGTGAGATCTTAACACCTAAAATATATAAATCATTAACTTATGTACCTGGATTTTCAGAAAGGTTAGAAAACTCGAATATTTATGACAAAGGGAAATATAGAATGGCACACAAGGTAAACAATAATGTTGGTAGATTATTCACAAGAATGAAAGATAGATTGCAAAAGTTAGATATGTCAAACTTAGTTTATAAAATACCTTGTGGTGGCAACAATAATGAACAATGTGCAAAATTATATGTAGGAACAACTGGGACGAAACTGAAAACTAGAATAGCAGGACATAAACATGACCAAAAATATAGAAATTATAATTCAGCACATGGTACAGCTTTATCGACTCATTGCAGGGATTTAAATCATTATCCAGATTTTGAGAACACATCCATTTTAAACGTGGAAGGTTTTAAGAAAAGAAGATATTTGTTAGAAATGTTACAAATAAATAATGTTCCATTTGAAGAAAGGATTAATTTTAAAAAAGATACTGAGGGTTTAGCTCAGATTTATAGATATTTATTGAATAAAAATTAATAGGTTGACGAAAAGGGAAATAGGTTTGGAAATATGGTTGTTTTCTAAAATAAAGTTTAGATGGCTTAAGTTAGATTTGTTAAAAATTTTTTGACGAAAAAGGGAAATATTTTAAAATTGTTTTTTGTTTCCTCTTTTTAATTTTGAATTTTTTAATTTTTTGATTTTATGATATGTTATAGTTGAATGTTGAAAATTTTTTGAAATTTAATTTTAATTTTTAATTTTTATTAATTGTTAATTTTTATTAATTGTCAAACATAATTTTTGTTAAAATATATCCTGAAGAAGATTTCCAAAGGAAATCGAAATATCGATAATTAAAATATACCAAATATTTAAAATAGAAGTGACCTTAAGCTCAAAAATTAATAAAGAAGAAAAACATTATTGTTTAAAACTTTTTTATTGCGATTTGCAAAAACATTAAAAATGTACAACTCATCACTAGCAGATGTTGTAATTTCAACTCAACTGAGTTGAGTTGTAAACCAGAAACCAAAGTCAGAACTACCGCTTAAATACTGGGAATTATTAAAAAGTCTCTGTCGTAGGAATCTTCCTCAAATTCAGTAGCTTGGTACTGTGATGAATACATATGTTATTTATGATGACAACAGTTTAAATACTGTTGTGAATAACGAAAGCGGTCACTAAAAAATGTCTTCGAATGCAAGATAATAAACATAATTAAATAGAAGAACAAGTCGATTATTTGAGACCGATAAACCGGGTTCTCGAATACTTCGAAAACCGGTATTTTTAAAAAACCGGAAAAATAGAAAAAATCGATTTTTCAAATACTTCGGAAATCGATTTTGACACCTCTAGTTTGTTATGCTATAGTTTTTTTTACTAATAAACTCCAAATAATTTATGCATTTTATTTATTTAAATTACTTAATTTTTATAAAAAACTTTATGAATCGGTTAGCCGATCAACAACAAAGTTAACCGATTAAACCAAAACCTCGGTTACTTGGTGGCCACACGATCAAGTTTTGCCTTTTAATTTGCAATAGACTCTAATTTTTTTACTAACACACTCACACTTTTTAAATTGGCCACGATATGCTTTCGATTTCACCTTTCCATTGGTTTGGCAATTTAACTTTTAATTTAACAAGTCTCTTGCACAACTCTTGGTTTTAGTCGTCAGCGGTAAGACCGGGGTTAGGAAAAAAAATTGTACAGACTTTGTTGTAACTTGCCGAGTGTGAAAGGGGTCTTACAAATTGAGTGCAGCCTTAGTCACAGCTTTCAATTTATGTAAATTTTGACAAGCTGTATATGTAAAAGACTTTCAAGAACAACTTGAACGTGTGGCTGCAAGGTTAATTAATCTAGCGATTAGCCGAATAAAGCAAAAAAATCACAAGAAAAAAATATTTATTCATTGGTGTAAGCAAATAAATACGAACGAAATAAGTTAAAATCAAGAAATAATTCTGGGTTTACTTGTTTTAATAAACAATATTGATTAGTTTAGAAAATAAACTTCTTTCCGTGTACAACTGTACTAAGTGAAATTAGGCGTAAATTACAAAAAAGGAATAGATAAACTGTTATACTTTACAAAAATTACAAATTTTGAAACTACTAATTTAAAGTTTTTAATATTTTTTTAATAAACTAATATTCTTGAATTAAGTTTCCTGCCTAAAACTGAAAAATGTAAAAGAATTAACAATTGTTAATGGGCAATTTGAAAAAATGTATTCCTATGTATACTTACGGATTAAAGGCCAAATCGTCTTCCAAAGCATATAAATCGTTGAGAACATAAATATTAAAATACACGTGTAAACCTGTAGAAAATAAAAAGATAATTATAAAACAATAATCGCATTTAAGGATAATTCAAAAACAAGTTGCTCAATTTTAAAAAACAAAAATTACGATAAAAGTTATTTTATGATTTGTTATAAAAAGAAATATGTACATATTAGGGATGCCAAACGGGAAATCCCGAAATTCCGGGATTTATTTTTTTTTTAATCCTGGGATTTTTCGGGATTTTTAATGTATCAAGTTTTGTGTACAAAAATGTTCGTTTTTATTGAATTTTTATACTCTATACAAAAAAAAAATTATTAAAAATTATATTTCAGTTGTATTTTTTATTTTATAATTCTTATTTTTCTTTTTTAAAAATATATGTTTTATATAAATATAATATCTTTTGAATATTCATAAACAGGGAAACCAGAAATATGCAATTGCATGTTTTTCCTTGTGCCACTAAAGAAGGCAGAAACAATAAATTTATCCGTTCTAGAGCTTTTTATGAATTTTGGCATCGATTTGTTAGTGCATATTTTTGCATATTTTACCATTTGAAGCATATTTATGTTAAAAGATCCTTTTTGTAGCATTTTTAGGTTTATAGCGCATATTTTGACTTTTTACTGCATATTTTGATACATATTCAATTTTTTTAGATGCCTACAATAGGTTTCGCAGCAAATAAAAAAAAATTTTTTTTCTAAAATCTGTTACTTTAATTTCGACATCTACATTTAATTTTTACTCTTAAATTGTAAGACAAAGCAGGTTGTCATTAAGAGTAAATGTTATGCGATTTGTATCTAGACCAATCTTTTAGTATTCCGATTGACTCAGAATCACTATTTAAAGTGATCTAACGATGTTCATCCATCCGCCTGGCTGGTTGTCTGTTCATGTTAGCCTTGTGCGCAGAGTAAAAGTTCCAATTTTGTAGTTAATTTGATCAAATATGGACGAAGTCTATGCAAATGGTGAGAATCGGTCTATAATTTCACATCCAAATTAGACTCTGTGTCCGCAAGCTATCTAATTAGGATGGTATTTAAATTAAATTCGTGCCAAAAATATTTTACTTCAAATTAAATTATTTTCGAATCGGTTCACATTTGCTAAAAGCTCCCGTCCTTAACTAGCTTTAAATTTCTTTTAAATGTTAACATTTGTTAACAATTTAGCGACCGCACCTAAAATCCCTTTAAGACAAAAACCCATATGGATGTTAATATCTAGATAATATTCGGCGCAAACATCTCTTATATGAATTTTAACCTTTTTTAGGTTTTTTTTAGATTTTGTTATTAAATTGTTGAATATTGTGTCTTCAATATTTTAACCTTTTTCAGGGCATATTTTCCAGTTTTTACTGCATATTTAATGCGCATAAAATGTGTTTTTTAGAGCATATTTCTGGTTTCCCTGTTCATAAATAATTAAAAAAAAGTGTTGTTTATATAAAAAAAACCCCGAAAATCCCGAAATTCCCAGATTAAAAAATCCCGGGATTTTCTAAAATCAATCCCGATTGGCATCCCTAGTATATATCTATTATTTTTTTTTTTTTCAAAATATTCAAAGAGTAACATGTTAACAATATTGGTACAATAAATATCAAACTTACCTGTTATGAGTGTCAGCAATAGAATTTTTACAAAATGTGTTAATTGTGCTATAACTGTTATGGCAATTAATATTAAAACACAAAAATTGCTTAAATAGGAGGGATACATGATATTATCTAATGGATCTGGGGTAGCATCAATCATTGGCTCGGCTACCAAAAAATCTTCCTCACTTTGTGTCTTATTAAAAACACTTTCACTTACAATATGCTCCGATTTTATATAGGCCACAAAGAAATACTTTAAATACAAAAATTGATTAAATACAAATTTATTTCAAATTAAAAAAAATATTTACCTCATCTATAACATTACTAAGCCCAATGGTAAGAACTATAATAATAGCAGTTAATTCCCTTACACAGGTGAAATCATTGTATCGTTTACTAATGCTGACAAAGAAATCGGGCAAATATTTGGGAAAACTTTCGGCCACACTTATAAAAACTAACATGAAAATGGGTACTAAAGGGGCAGCTATATTAACAAAATGTAAAGGTGATCTAAACAAGTATAGAAAAATTTAACTGTCAAATGTTTTAGCTTCAAAAGTTTTGGTGTTTATATTATTACCTCGGTAATATTAAAAATGAATAAACTATATCCATAGTTTGTACTATTAAAGCAGATATAAGTGGTAATGACGAATATGGTTCTCTGTAGGCGGTGTAATCATCTTCAAATTCCTTAAGTTTAAATTTTAATAAGCAATCCGTGTCCTGATCAATGTGTCTAAATAACATAATATATATATGTATATATATATATATATATATATATATATATATATGAATGCACATATATTTTTAAAATTGAAAATTATTTAAATTCTTATATTGTAACTTACGCATAATAATCTCGATCACGTAAAACATTACGTAGTTCCTCTTTAAATAATGTGGATTTATCACAAACTTCTGCATCCGTTTGTGTGTCTTTAATTTTATCCTCCTGACTTTCAGCCAGCAGTTCTTCATCCAGAGTATCATCATTGTTGTCGTTGTTGCCGTTTTGAGTTTCGTTGATTTTCTTTGCATTGGGGGAGGCAAACTAAAATAAATGTAATACTCATACTTATGTAGTTTTCGTCGTTAGTAAATTAATAAATGCACAAGTAAAATAAAACATTAAATATGTATAGAGGTATTTTAACTATGTACGTATGTACTTATGTATGTAGTAAATGATTTGAAAACATATAAGGCAGTCTTTCATTTGCTTTGTCTTTCCTTCTGTCAAATAGGAAATCATTGAGAGTTTATAATTGTTTGTGTGTCATTTTTTTTGTTGTAAATTGTATTTATTTGTGAATACATATATACTCATTTTTTCATTTATTACTATGACACTTACAGGCTTCAGAACTTTTTTTATAAAATAAGTTTTCAGGCCAGCTATACGTAAGGCTTCCTCACGTTTCTCTCCATATGCTGGTTCCACTTCAAATTCTCCATTTAGATACGACAAAGTTTTATCAGAAATATGCACACGTCTAAAAAATGGCATCATAGAAAAGGGGTTGAAAGAAGCAAAATTTTTAATTAATTAAATATTAGATTAATTTACTACACCTTTTCCAGTTGTAATTCAGAAAGCGTCAATTGTAATTCAGATTAGTCAATTGTAATTCAGAAAGCGTCAATTGTAATTCAGATTAATCAACTGTAATTCAGAACACGTCAATTGTAATTCAGATAAGTCAGTTGTAATTCAGAAAGAGTCAATTGTAATTCAGATTAGTCAATTGTAATTCAGAAAGCGTCAATTGTAATTCAGATTAATCAACTGTTATTCAGAACACGTCAATTGTAATTCAGATAAGTCAGTTGTAATTCAGAAAGAGTCAATTGTAATTCAGATTAGTCAATTTTAATTCAGAAAGCGTCAATTGTAATTCAGAGTATAATAAAAATACAACAAAATATATGCGAATATATATTAATATATTTAGGTCTTTGGTGCAAATTTTTTTATTTTTTTGTTATAATAAAATTTGTAATAAATTTTCTTTGCTTTCTGAATTACAATTGACAATTTCTGATTTACAATTGAAGCTTTCTGAATTACAATTGACTAATCTGAATTACAATTGACCCTTTCTGAATTACAAGTGACTAATCTGAATTACAATTGACGCGTTCTGAATTACAGTTGACTTATCTGAATTACAATTGACGCTTTCTGAATTACAATTGACTAATCTGAATTACAATTGACGCTTTCTGAATTACAATTGGAAAAGGTGTAGTAGGTATTCTATTTACATACATTTTCTTTAGTGGCAAATTTTTATTTCTTAGAAAAAATATTAAGGTCGTTTAAACAACTTTGTAATAATTTTTATAGAGCCATAGTTTATAATTAAAGTAATTTTAAAGATATGTATTTGTATTAAGTTTTTTTTTAAGTCTCAAGCAATTTGATAAGTAAATTAAAATAATTCGACCAAATGTGATTTTCTATAAGGGGACTTGGTCAAAAAATAACCTCCATTCACCTCCATTCACGAAGTCAAACCTTTAATATGAAATGACTTTAGCATTTGACATCAAACACAATTCTTAAACCGATTTCAATTGTTTGATTTTAATATTTGAATTCAAATTGATAATGATTTGAATATAAATATTTAACACACAATGTTTTATCAATTCAATATCAAATTGTTATCAAATGTTATTCTCAAATCAAAAAGTAACTTGGCAGCACTGGTGCCAAGTTACTTTTTGATTTGAGAATAGTTGCATGTGTTTACATTTCAAGAAAAACTACATACCTAAATTTCTTGTGAAAAAATAATTTACTTGTAAGTAAAGAATTTATTACAAAATGGTAAGAATGCGAATAAAAATAATATGAGAATGTGAGGAAAACAAAAGTTTGTTGACCGATCTCGGCCATGACAATACTCAAAATAAATAGGATATGGTGGCCTTGAACGTAACTTAATTGGGGGGGTAAGGGCACATCGAATTTTTTTGCTGGAGGTCACATACATATTTGTGCTTAAGAAGCAAAATCCCGCAAAAATTAAAAAATGTATTTTTGTACTTATAATATAACTGTTTTTGACAAATTCTTAATTTAGAAAAAAAAATCTGCATGTCACTTAAAAAAATATGTATATAATAATAATATTTCTCAATAATTAGGCAGATAACTGTAAAATAAAAACATATTTTGCAACGATGCATTAGTTTTTCAATATATATTAGAGAATAGAAGAGAAGTAAATAAACGAATTTTTAAAAAAATATATAATAATAATATTCCTCAATAATTAGGCAGATAACTGTAAAATAAAAACATATTTTGCAACGATGCATTAGTTTTTCAATATATATTAGAGAATAGAAGAGAAGTAAATAAACGAATTTTTACATATTATTATCATATAATCATATATAATATATATATCATATAATGTGGAAAATTTTGAATCATGGAAGAGAGCGGGAAGTAATGAAAAAGATGCTCATAATTATAAAAATTGCATAAGCGCTCCAATCTATTCTGTTGACAAAGATAGAGAAATAATAGATATTATTTCACCTCCGGAGCTGCATTTGTTACTAGGCGCGGTAAATCATATATATAAGCATATGTAAGTTAAATTTGAGGAAGAAAGTTTAAAATGGGCCACACAGTGCAATGTTTCTCGAGAAATATTTAATAAAAGTCCATCATTTGCAGGAAATGCGTGTAAAACTTTATTAGAAAAAGTGGATATTATACGATCTTATCAAAATTTAGGCTGCCTAAAGTATGTTCAGTGCTTTCAAGACTTTCGCGAAGTTGTTCATTCTTGTTTCGGGAGTATTCTGGACCCAAAATTCACCAATTACATTAACAATTTTCGTAAAAGCTTTCTTGACTTAAATATCAGCGTTACACCTAAAATTCATGCGGTCTTTTACCATATTGAATATTTTTGCAACAAATCAAAGAGAGCTCTTGGGTATTACAGCGAACAGTCTGTAGAATCTGTGCATGCTGATTTCAAAAAAACATACATACATATATATTTTTTTAAGTGCCACGCAGATTTATTTTTTCTAAATTAAGAATTTGTCAAAAACAGTTACAAAATTTGCTTTTAAAGCACAAATATGTGATCTCCAGCAAAGAAATTGGATGTGCCCCTACCCCCCAATTAAATTATGTTCAAGGCCACCGTGAGGAATAAAGTATTTCCTATTTCCAAGAATTTGAAAACGGAAGGAACACTTTTCAGCTTGTTCGTCAAGTCCAAAGTATATTTATACCAAGGACATGCAAGTCTACAACAAATCAACAATAAAAAAAACAACATTCATTTTGTTTGTGTAAAAACATTTGATACTGTCAAACAGCCAAACATAAAGAAAACAAAAAAAAAAAAAAAATCATGGCGCACTAAAATGTAAGCAAATGTTGACACTATCGAAAATAAAACAACTGAACAGCTGATCACTTGCATGTACTTGTAATAAGTGCCGGTTCACACACGTCAAGTTTGACTCTTGAGATTTTAGTGCTGGTTCACACAGGTCAAGTTTACTTGAACAGTTTTATTTAAATTTTCTTTTGAACTTGCGTTCACGTTCATGCACAAAATTAATTTTTGTTTTCTTTTCCTTCAACTTTGTAGCTTTTTATTATATTACGGATGAAAAAAGAAAAGAAAAATACAAAACTGACTGGTACGGTCAAGTATGTACCCCTTTCCATTCTCTTTACCCCTCTCTCCTAAAAGCTCGAGACTTGAAGAGTCAAACTTGACCTGTGTGAACCAGCACTTAGGAAATAAGGGTAAAGAGAATGTCATTTCTTTTCACCTCTCTCCTAAAAACTCAAGACTTGACGAGTCAAACTTGACGTGTGTGAACCGGCACTAAATATACTTTGGTCATGTCTTGAGCTCTTAGAAGAGTAGGGAAAAGAGAATGTCATTTATTTTCCCCTCTCATCTTAAGCCTTGAGTCGAACTTGGCGTGTGTGAAACGGCACATAGAACTGAACTTGCTTTGAAGTTATCAATAGCAAACAAAATTATTCATATTTTTTTTAATAAATAAAATTCTAAAATTAAATTAACATCCAGTTCATCGATTTCGAAGGTTAACGTTCGCATAG
Source organism: Pollenia angustigena (assembly GCA_930367215.1). Taxonomy (NCBI): domain Eukaryota; kingdom Metazoa; phylum Arthropoda; class Insecta; order Diptera; family Polleniidae; genus Pollenia; species Pollenia angustigena. The sequence goes on along the minus strand of OV884057.1, from coordinate 5,017,088 downwards.
AGAATTATATGTAAAACAAAAACAATATTCGAAAATTTGTTTTTGTTTTAAATGTAGTTTTCTATGCGAACGTTGACGTTCGACATCGTTAAACAGGCAGTAAATAAAAAAAAACAAATATGAAAGATAACATAAAAAAATATTTGTTTGTGTTTTCCTAAACTAGTATTTTATCGAGTACTGATAAAAAAAAAACAGTTAAGTAGTCAAAAGTGTAAAAACTTTTCCACACTACCTTTATTTGCCATCAGCTGTTACCTAAATTATACGAATTTTTAAAAATTTCCCTATCGCGTACTTTTTTGGGCAGCACCTTTTTCAGAGTAATGTTTCAGTTTACTCAGTAATTTATAATTAATAAATACTTACTGCATTTTACAGTAAAAGTACTCGAACGCACCTATTATGCCATTTATATAAACTAACAAATACCTAAAAGATGAACCACACTTTCATCTTGTTTAAAAAATTTAGCCAATTACTATTTAACTAACTTACCCTGCTTTTCCGCTTGATTCCATTTTATTAGCTAATTCAACATCCTTTGAATAAACGTCAAATTGCCACTGTCGTTGCCCCAATATTCCGGCTAAAACAGCACCCGTATGAATGCCAACTCGCATATCAACAGGTGAATTAGCCTTTTGCTGTACATATCTGTTGGCAAAGAAAAGCACAAAAGAAAATTAAATACAAGACTATAAAATATAGATTGTTCATTCGTTAATAATAATGTTTCACACTATTCCACCCTCCTCCACATGTTGACTCTGAGTCAACAAAAACATCATCATTATAACCTCCATCAACACTATAATTTTTTTCACATTATTTTAGTCAACGTCTATAGAGTAAACTTACTTTATAGCCTTAACCATTGACAAACCCATGTGTATACAAAGCACAGCATGATCTGGTCTTTCGTCTGGTGCTCCACTAATGCAATAATAACAATCGCCTAGGATTTTTATACGTAGTTGTTGATATTTCTAGTGACATCGACAGCGACAGTACATTTATGTAGTAGAAGTGTTGGAAAATAGAAAAGAATAGCATGGCAAAAAGAGAGCGGGTATAAGAAAAAAACAAAGTGAAAAGTGTTAACTAAGTGCTGGTAACTGTTTTTTAAATAGCCGTTCAATTATGGCCTTAAGTCACTGTCGCCTGTTTAGTGTAACAACACAAAATGTAAAAAAAGACTACATCAAAAAAATTAAAAATAACCAATAAATAAAAAAAGTATACCTATAATATGTAAAAGGTGTAAACATAATGTGACTGATTTTTTTAATAAAAATAGTAATATAGAAATATGTTTCCAAATGACATTGAGAAAATCCTTTCAAATTTTAAACAGCTAGTCAAATAGACTCACACAGAAGTGCAGCCAAGTTTAAGTTTTATATTTATACGTTTAACCCTAGGATTACTGTATTGGTCTGGCCAGACCAAATTTGTGTTTTGCTTGCAATATTTTTCGAATACAACAAAAAATCAAAAAACCAGGGACGTGAATTCTATAAATGATATGTGCTGAATCGAATGAAACTATTTTGGGTTCGGTTGGAGCAAATTAGTGGGGTGAAATTCCATTTTTATGTAAAAGTCTATTAAATTACCGTCTTGGTCTGGCCAGACCAAATTTGTGTTTTGCTTGCAATATTTTTCGAATACAACAAAAAATCAAAAAACCAGGGACGTGAATTCTATAAATGATATGTTCTGAATCGAATGAATTAAGTTTGAAACAAATCAGAAAACTACAGCCCATTATGCGCTTAGTTTAGTTCAACTACAAAAACCAAACGCAAAACTCGTTTCAGCTGTGGTAGATGCGAAGAAGCAATGTGCGAAATTAAAGACTACATTTTCGATGACTTGCATGTGGCATAAAATAATAAAATTATATACATACATACTAAATTCGTTTAATCTAAAGTAAAAAGCCAGACCAAGAGCTGAATTTAGTGGAAACATTTTACCGGTAATCCTAGGGTTAAGCGAATAGGCACAAGAGTTTAAAACACGCCATGCGTATCCTGGAATTGTTGATAGCGTTGGTTACGTTAATCATAACCGTAAAGATTGGAAAATAAAATTTGTGTATATACAAGTGCCACACAAATACACATGTACATGAAGGACTAGGAAATTAAAAAATAAACGTAAATGTTAATCAAATCGCAACAAAACGAACGAAACAATCAGGCAGAGTCAACCACATAAATATTAAATAAACGAAAGTAAATTAAAATAAAACAAATCAATTTTTTTCGTATACGTATCACTTTTACAAAGATAATAAAACACAATACAAGGCCATACGGTATAAATTAGTAAACTTATAAGTAAAGTATTTACAATAATGAGCTGACGATATGTAATTAAATTTACCTCCGCTAGTCTATCGAAACGAGCAAATAGCTCATTTAACATCTTAACCAAATCCTGCGCACTGTACGTAGATGAAATGGCGGTGAAACCCACTATATCAGCATACAAAATACTTAAAGTACAGAAAACTTTAAATATTGATTTAAAATTTAAAATTTTGGTATAAAATTACCTGACATTCTCATGACGACTCATGTAGATTTTCTTAAATGGCTCCGAACTTGTAGAACCCAGATCCTGTCTCATTTTTTCAGCCACGTGTTTTGGCAATACTGACAATAACAGACGTTCTTGTTCCGCCGACTGATCTTCAATAATCATTTTTACCTCTAGACTCTTTTTGGCCTCTAAAAATGCACGCCGTTGTTTGGCAGCATTCATGTCATAGTACAACAAACCAATAATTAAAGCGGCCGAAACCAAAACCATGTTTGCCAGCAACTTTAACACATAAATTAATTTAAATCATTTTAAATTTAATGAAAACAAACACGGCATTTTATTTTTATTTTTTTTAATATGAAGAAAAAATTGTACATTACCATTTCGTTGAACATTGGATCATCACGTGACGACAAATAGATGAGGGCATAATAACCAAAAAATGTTGTAAAACACATAAAACATCCTGTGTAGTATAGAGGAACGGGTAAACTAACTGGTACCAGAAAATTAAATAAAATGGCCCATCCTAAGAGTTCTCTATATGTTACAAATAAGTTTTAGGAAAATTTATGGAGAATAAGCAAAATAAAAAAAATAATATTAAATTATAATATGAGATTTTTACACATAAATTACCGACAACCAACCTTGCAGATATTGTCACTTGCTGGACGAATGAGTATGTTACAAAGTGTATTATAAAACATGTCCATATTACTACTGGTGCGCTGCTTATTGATATTGCTATATAAAATGGCCTTTTTAATTTGAATCTTTCATATTTGCTGGCCGCAAACATTAGTAACCAACTACTAACTGCTATTACATCCAATACAATGTAACATGCTAAAATTATGGATAAACAATAAATTATACTAGTGTTTGCCTAATAGTCGAAATTCGACCATAAATTTTTATGTAAATATGAAGAGAACATAGTACAACTTAGTTTATACGAATTTACATGTTTCTATTCATTTATTTAATATTAACAAATATTCCTGGTTTTTAATATTCTAGGTAGGTACATACAATCATTTCGATTATTCCTTTAATCAGAAATTTGATTTGATTACACTGTGCCCGAAATTGACACTTTTTTTAGACAAGCCGGTCACATGGCAATTTAGCACAATTCGGGTACGCTGAATCCAATGGTGCCCCCGTTTTTTTATGTTAGCTCTTGTTTTCGATATATACCGTTTTTTAGAAAATGGAGGAGGTTGTGTGCATATATTCGCGTAACTCAAAAACGGTTGAGTTTATTAAAAAAATAAAATAAATTGAAATTCCTGTAAAACTTGGCAAAACTTTTTTTTAAAAACTCGAAAAATTTTAATTAATTTAAGAATTTCATAAAACGCAATATTTGTATAAGAGCCCCCCTAAAAAGTGGTGATAAGGGGCAAGTATGTATCTGGAAAATGTTAAGGATTGAAAACTAATTGAGGTCGGTAATATATTTTATCGCACTAGGGGCAACTCCTGGGCAATTATGGGACTTTTTTTCAATATATCTCTAGATAGAGATAGCGCGTAGGTTGGTTAGAAAGAAATGATTGAGATACAAAATAAAGTGGGGCTGGTCATGCATTTTACCCATCTATGGGCATCCTAGGCGCTGCAGCAGCCAAATGTAAGAATTTTATTAAACCGCCATATATGTTTGGCGGTATATCGACTCAATCACTTTCTGAGTCGATCTAACGATGTCCGTCCGGTTGGCTGGCTGACTGACTGACTGGCAGGCTGGCTGGATGTCCATGTAACCTTGTGCGCAAAGTACAGGTCGCAATTTTGGAGATAATTTGATCAAATTTGACTTATAGGTTCTTATTAACACAAGGACCAATACTACTGAAAATGGGCAGAACCGTAGGACCACGAGGGGAGATAGGGACAATTTCTGCCTCTCAGAAACTGTCAAACCGATTTTAATGAAATTTAAAACATAGATAGATCCATATTCATATGCATACATGAGCTATGCGGTTTTTCAAAAATAGGAGAGTTTGGGGGCAACTTTTACCTCTAACAAATTTCTAACCGATTTTAATGAAATTTAAAACATAGATAGTTTGATATTTATATGGACACATAAGCATCATTCTCCATGGGTCCCAAATTGGGTGCACTCTAAATGTAAATGTAAATGTGTTTTAAAATACTGTGGTGTAGGCTATCTTATAGTCGGGCTTGAGCGACTGTACTTTCTTACTTGTTCTTATATTTAAAATATTTTTTAATTTTCAATGATAAATATTTAATCAAAAGCACAAATTAAAAATCGTTTCCGGTCCATATTTAACAAATTTTTGGTTTTGCAAAAAGAAGGGCAAAAGCCAGAAAAAGGTAACATTTATGTCTAAAAACGCCATAACTATATTATGCATCCGTTCTATAATGTATTTTAGAGCTTTGTTTTGAGTAAAAAAGGGCAAAAGACAGAAAAAGGTATACCTAGTTTGTCATTCCGTGGGAAACTTTTTTACTATTCATCTCAGACCCCATAAAGTATATATATTCTGCAGGCGCGGATTCAGGGGGGGGGGGGGGGGGAAATAAGGAAATTTCCCCCCCGTAAATTATAAAAACATGTTTTGTTAATTTCGATAATACAAGAATTCCCAATAATAATATTTTAATAATAAATGTTAATGTTTTTTGTTTTTTTTTTATGGAATCCCTAACGAAATTTTCAATAAGTATTTTCTACTTTTTTTATTGAATCTCTTACGATTTTCAATAAGTATCCATATCTTAATCTTAGATATTTCCAAAGAAACATCTAGTTTACCGTATTCAATTACTTATTTTTCTACATTCAATCCCAGCAAGTGCCATCTATATCCAAAGACTAAACGTTTGACTTGATAATGCGTGCGGTTGAATTATTAAAAAGCCTAAGCATTTGCAATACTTATGTTTATATTTATGTGTTATATGAATCAAAATTCTATTCGATAATTTTTGACGAAAGCACGGATTTGTCGGGGAAAAGCCAGATTTCCTTATCTTTAAGATATTTCAAAATACAACAAAAAGTTTTTAGGGAAGAATTTATTGGCTTTGTTGTAAACGCATTTGAAGAGGCTTCAAAAGATATGGATGAAGTTGATGTGTCAATTAATGCCAATGCACTATCATCAATAGTTCTTAAAGCTTTGACAAATTTTGGTCTTGACCTAAAAAATTGTATAGGAGATGGTACAAATGGGTGTCCTCTGATGTCAGCAGAAAATAGAGCTGTTCCAAATTTCTGGAAAAGCGACAAATACGAAACAAACGCCTTGCTACTCCCATAAATCGAACTACTGAATTTCTTAAACCAATAAAGTGCCATTAATACAAAAAGTTGTATCATTTGTTTAAGAAACTACAATTTTTTTTATATATACACATCCCATGCAAAAAACAGTTTAGCAATGAATTTGGGACCCAAACTCTCTTCATTGCGCGTCTTTGCAACATGTGTACATCATATAGTAGAAGCTTTGGAAAAAATATCTGAGTGGAAAGGTAGTATCTCTACCTTTATATTAAGGAACTCACTTAGTACTTTTAAATTTATTTGCGGAATATACATATTAAATGTGATACCTATTGTAACACATCAACTTAGTATCATTTTACAAAAGCACGATATAGATCTTCAAAAATTCTCAAGCCTTATCAAAATTTTAATCATGTGCCTTGAAGAAAAAAGAAATAAAGCCGAAGAACAATTTAAAGCGATTTTTGAAAAAGTTTAAATTATTTGCGTTCAAATCGAGGTTCCTATCGAAAAGACAAGATTTGAACAAAATAATCACATCTTAACTGTTGAAGATTACTACCGAGTTGTAGGTTACATTCCTCTTATTGAATTAATTTTAGATGATCTCATAACAACTTTCCCAATAGATATCCCAAATGTATTGAACATACCTAAACTTCTACCTCAAAGTGTAATCAAGTCATATACAGATACAAAACTGTTAAAACCACAACTAGCTGATGAGCTGATTATATTTGATAAAAGAGATAAACACCTACCAAGATCTAAACTTGAGCCTGGTCTATCAGATAACGTTGTAGATGCTTTAGTAAACTGTGATGAAGATATCTACCCAAATCTACGAAAAATATTTCAAATTTTCGTTACAATGCTCATCAGTAAAGCTAAGAGCGGGAGGCCATTTCCTACCCTTCGTCGAATAAAAACATGGCTCAGATCAACAATGACAGAATATAGACTGCACTGTCTATATTTGCCTCACAAGGAAATCATAAATTGCTTATTTAAAAAGATTAATGTATATTGAACTGATCTTATATTTTATTTAACCTTTTTGTAGAGTTTTTTTAATTAGGGTAATGACTTTTTTTTGGACAAAATTTCTTCATCCCACCACGCGATGGGCAATTTAGTATTGATAATGGAAATAATTTTTTTAGGCCATTTCGGCCAAAAAAGTTTCCGCACCAAATGCAATTTCTAAAGCTCCTCAAAAAAATTATTTTTTTTTAATATCCATAAACATAATATATGGTACATTTATTGTTTATATATGCTATATATTTTAGTAGCCCCCATATTCATAAATGATTATTAAATATAATAAATGTTTATTAAGGTAAATTTTCATAGAAAATTTGGTTTTCAAGCCTTTATTAAATTTAAAATATTTTTATGAATACAGGCATAAATACATAAAATAAGCAACTGTATAACAGAAATGTAAAGCTATTTTTTTTGGGTTTAATGAAATAAATTTTAAGTTGATTAGCATAATGGAAAAATATCTTGTGCAACTTTAATAGCTCGTTCCGCGCATATATTACTACGCTGCTTTATCACTGTTTCATATATCCGCCAAACAACTCATCTATCACAACATCTTTAATTTGCCATTAAAATTTAGTTTATTAAAAAAACCGCGAAATAGAGTCGAGTTTTTTTGCGCTCTTCCGTACAAATGGTAAGATCTTGTTATATGCATGAAATTATTAGAAAATACTTAAAATTTTGTAATTAAATGTTAATTTTGTATAGTAAGGAGAAAAATTGAAATTCAAAACTTTATCGCGTTTGGTGCGGAAACTTTCTTCACGATCGCGAAAAAGTAATACATAATTTCTTAATATTTTTTCACGGTCTATACGGCTATGCGATGAAGAATTCGATATTCGCAAAAATTGCAAAAAGCACTTTCCCTAATACATATATTGTTTTTAATAAACTTTTAAAAACAAATTTTTGACTTTTCTGTATCATACAAAATTTCCCCCCCCTAAGGCTCGAGCTGGATCCGCGCCTGATATTCTGGCTTTTTGAGTAATTCTATGTCGATTTTGCCATGTCCGTCTGTCTGTCTGTCTGCCCGTCTGTTAAAAACACGCTCACTTTCAAAAAACTCAAAAGAAATAAACAAATTGTTCGTTGTTATCCTAAGCAGTTTGGGATTGAAATCCAGCAAAATCGGTTCAGTGGGATCAGAGCTATGAATCAAAATGTGGAACCACCACCTAAAAAATTTATAATTTTGTTACAAAAACTAACATCAATGGTGGAACAATGCATGGAATTATATAAGAATTTCCAAAAATTCGTTTTATTCGTCCATAATTTACCTTAGGCCCCATATAAGCCCTACTTCCGGAAAACAGTATAGAACGCTTAAAACCCTAATTAATAATGCTATCGTACTAGAAATTGGTACGTCACAGTTTATAGGACTAGAAATGACGCTGTTAAATTTAGTGAAGTTCGGTCCATAATTTAGTACGCCTAAAATCGCCACGAATAATGTTTTTGTATTAGAATTTGTTCTTTCTTAGTTTCATAAGGCTTGAAATTACGGTAGAAAATGTCGAGAAATCGGTCTATTTATATTTGTACTATTTTCAATATAATTCCCACTCTGGGAAATTACTTAAAAACGCCTAAAACTGTAGCAGAAATATATATTGTGCTAAAATTTGGTCCAATTTACAGCCGTATCTAAGCAAGAGCGGAAAGCGTTTTCTAGCTGTCAACAATTCTCACAATAATTAATAATGGCAACTTAGCTATTTTTCTGTCAATCTAGCGGTTTTATATCAATTTTTATTTTTACTATCTGACCCGACAGAAGATGTCCTGTCCAAATTAGGAAAAATGTTTGCGTTTGTTTTTTAAAATACGTTAAAAAGATACGAACATTTGAAAGAAAAATTAGTCAAATCGATGGAGCCGTTTTCTGATTTTAGGTAAATCGAAAAAAAAGTGGGCGGGCAAAATTTTCTCGCTTCATTGGAACATAAAAAAACAATATACTATATTGTTATATACTATATTGTTTTTTATGTTCCAACGAAGCGATTTTAACGAAAATACTTCATTATAACTATGAAATTCCATTTAGACATTTAGAAACAGACACAATTTTTAATTTGTAAAAGGAGTCTATAAAAACCGTAATTAAGTCTGTATTTCTATATAAGCCTATATTAAATTAATTTTATGTAAATTTTTAAGATCTTTTTTACTTACTTCTGTACTGTATCACTTGTTCACTTGGTATGTCCAAAGTGTATACACTAAAGCAAACATATGCGAGGAGGAACCATTTTAAAGCTTCACGTCTTTGGTTGACGTAAAATGTTGTAAATAAATTATTTAAAACGGAGTGTGGTAACGTTACGGTCGGTCCTTCCGAGGACTCATTATTTTCATCTTTATTTTTATTGACTGATGTTATAGACGACACACCGTTCTCAATGTTATTGCAATTGTTTAATTTTGTTTCAGACATGTCGCTTTCTTTATTTTTAGTTATTTTTGTAATTTTTTTTTAATTTATTGCTGCTTGTGTGTGCTGGTTGACTGTTGTTTATTAAATTGGTGTTACAGCTTCTTTTTTAAGGTAAGTAGGTACCTATTATCCCAGAAAAATTAATAAAGCATTTCTATCCTTGTTTTGGTTTTTATGTTATTTGTTTTAAATCACAACCTTTTTCTTTCCAATTATGCGGCATTGTTTGTTTTGTTTTTACGAAATTTCCTGTTAATTAAGAACAAACAACAACAACAGTAATAGAGAAGTTTAATATGTTATGAGTAGTAGGTATAACAGTAAAAGAAAGGACTAACTTTTTTATTAAGGCGCGCATTTTTTATACGTTTGTTTTATTAAAGCTTTCTCAAAAAAAAAAAAACATGCGGAAGTTTACTCAGCTAAAGGAAGATTTTATGCTCTTCTACATATGTTAAAATTGTTTCTCTCTCATATACCTACCTACTTACTGTTACTGTTATAACAGTTTCGTTTTTCATTGTTTTACTTTTAAATGTCATATTTGTTATTGTTGTGTGTTGTTAAAATGATTATTATTTACACCAACTTCTAAAAAAGAGCTTTGACTTTGGCACAAACATGCATATGTATGTAGGTATGTACATATGTTTACATACTTAATGTTGCTCAAGGACTTGAATACAAGAAACACCAAAATATTCAATAATACCAACAACTACATCAAAAAAAGATAATGAGGAGTAAAATCATTACCAAATGTGTTCGATGTGTACATACATACATACCCAGCTAGCATTTTGTATCATAATCGAATATTTTAGGAATCAGCTTCACGAGCAAAATAACCGCATATGAGCTCATTCTTCGATGATACCCTTGTTTTGAGAAAATGGTACCCTACCGATGAATCACCTCAAAGATTCATTTGAGATACAACTTTCTGCATATGAATAAATCATAGATACCTATATGAATTAGTGCTGGGATACTATCGATATTTTCAACTATCGATGTTTATCGATAGTTCAGATTTCACTATCGATATATCGATATTACTATCGACTGAATGTTTGTACTTGTGCAGGAAAACTTTAATTATTTTTTTATAAGGCTATCACTTTATTGAATTTATAAGACTTACATATGTATATACGCACGTTATTTTAGATGGAAGTTTTTTAAAAATTGATAAATACCTTTCTTAAGGAACCAAAGTAACAGGGACTATAAGATATTCCATTGCAACTTTAAAACATTTTCTAAATTCTAAACCCAAAAAGGTAATCAATCTAGCGGACCTATTCTCTAATGGTCGTTCATTGTTTTGTCTTATGCTTGTAATTGCATTTTTTTACAACATTACAAAAATATTTGACATTTCATTCCCTACAAAAACATGTAAAAATTTCGACTTAAAGTCCTTTAATTAGCAGTAAAAAGCACTGCTAAGCAATCCATACCACTTGTCATTCTTATTGTTTGTATTCATTGCTGTAATTCAGCGCGAATTAATAATAGCAAGTAAAAACTTGAGGCAAAAAACTGTTTGTGTATAACTGCTGTAACATGTCGCACCTGTTTATCAAAAGTAACACAACTCAAAATTTACAAGTTTTCAGTAGAGGCAAAAAACTAATTCCGCCAATATGATGGAATTATTGTTATAAACAAATATAATGTTATAAAGGAAACTCACTAATATTTCAATAAAATCACAAAATTTATTTCTCTTCTTCCTTTTTCCGAAATTATTACGGATTTTTGATTTAATACAGTTTTCATGAAATTTTTTGATCTACATGTCAATATTATTTCAAGTTATGCTTATCACAACCCAAAATCAACAGCTATTGATAAACAGATTTTTAACATGAAAACAATCACAACTCGAATTAATACAGTTTCGCTGATTCATTTGAGCACCATAACCCTTGAACACTTCAACGCAACTAAAATTACAACTCTTTAATTGAATCAAAACAAACAATATGAGTACGCAAAGAAAGACATAAAGGCATTTCTCTCATGAAATATTACAAATAGAATACCAAAAATTTTACAGTCGTTAGATATGGTAATCATACACTGTTTCCTTCAAAAAAGTGGAAAATAGAATTTTTTGAGTTGTGTTACTTTTGATGAACAGGTGCGATGTCTTCATAGCTGTATTTTAAATAATAATAATATCGATATTGATATTTTTCCTATCGATATTGTCGATATTTTAAGACTATCGATAATATCGATAGTCTATCGATAGTTTCCCAGTACTAATATGAATCTCTTTTCAATCGGTCAAATGATAAATCAGTTTTTAAACTTCAAAAGTGATCTGAGAAGACTCATTTATGTGATTTTTATAAAAACCAAATGCTAGCTGGGTATGTACGAAAGTAATCCCAGCAAACAAAAAAATAAAAAAAATTTGCAACAAAAAATAATCGAACTCGTGTTGCATAAGATAATTTTTTTGGGAGATCTCGTAAGCAATAGGAAAGTAAATGTTTAAAATTGACTTTATCATCAGAAGTGTCTAGAAATAAAAGGATATAGGTAATTTATTTATGTTGCCAGATAAAATTGGTATAGAGTCGACAAATCGTCATTGTAAAATCACACAAATTTTTAAAGAAGTTTGTTCATTTTTTAATATTTTCAAATAGATTTATTATTCATCAATTTGCAGTAAAATTCTAAAATATAAAAAATACGTACTTGCGAATTTCTTTAATTTGCCAAACCTTTCGAAAACTGCTACATACTGTCAATTTTACTACATGTGTATTGTATAAATAATTTTAAATTATAAAACAGCCAGATAAGAACAAAAAGGGCTTCCAAATGAAAATCCAAAGCGCCCTAAATTTTGTAAATATTATAAAATTTTAAAGTTATACCCCTTATTTATAAATTATAAAACATGGTTTTAAATGAAAACATATTTTACATCCCTCTTTAAATGAAATTATAATTTTTATTGGTTAGAAGATACAATACATATGTAGGTACATATTTTAAATTGAAAATATATTGAGCCCTTTAGCAAAAATTATGTTACCAACAAAAATAAAATTTTACAGAAGATGTTTTTAAATATTTTTGCTTCAAGTCTAGGGTTTCGTTCGAAATTGCTTTTGCTTTTATTTCGTAACGGTACTTCCAAGAGATATGAGATTTTAGAGATGATGCAAATGATCAAAAATGATCGATTTTCATCAAAAAACAAAAATCTAAACTATTGTTGGTTACATAATTTTTGCTATTAGGGCTCGATATGTAACTTTAACTTATTAAGCCTGGTGTCTAAAACAAATTGTGAAACTAGAGGTCATGTTAGATAAAACATTATACTATCCTTGGGGGCTATTATATAAATTTTGACTTTAGCGTAGAAATTCTTGACAATTTGTATACACCATGAAACTTTGCTTCCGTTTCACACACCCCCAGAAGGACAAAATAAATAAAAGCTGGGTGTGCTTCAAAGAATTAAGTCGGGACTGTAAGAAAATATAAACTCACTGTTTATTGTTGTTGTTTTTGTGTAATCTTTGATATTGTTACAAGTAAAACTGGGGTTTATAATTGTTATTCGCTTAACAGTTTTATTTGTATAATATCTTTAGTTTTTCTAAAATCTTTGGACGAAGTTTCTTGACGATCTGGCCTAAGCAACTAGTGAAATGCGCATAGGAATAGCTTATCCCTTCAACAATAAATTTCAATAAATAATAGTTTATCAATAGTATGGGAATTTAGCACATTTAAACGAAACCTTGTTAATTAATTTTTTGAATCCGAAGAAAAACTTTAATATATAAAAAACAAGTTTAAAGGCCCAACCAGAATATGCATAAACAAACTTAAGTTACTGTCAAATATAAAGGAAAAAGCCTCTCAAATACATTTAAAAAAACAAAAACAAAATAAAAAACATTTGATTCCGTACGGAATGTGCGATTAGTTTCGCACTTTGCTTAAGCAAATTACAGTTTCATAAAATTTAACAAAATGTTCCCTTAAGCTCAACATGGTTTTCACATATGATTTACATGTATTCGCTCAGTTGCTTAAGCCACGTTATTCATATTCTGGTTAGTCCTTAACTCTGTACTGAAACCTCGTCACGGTTTTATAGATTACACTATGCGAGTTGAAAAAACAGACAAGCCGGGCACATGGCGCTTTAACATAGCTCAGTATTGATGTGAGAAAATGTTAAGAATAAAAATGGAGGTCGGTCATACATTTTTTTCCCGTAGGGGCGATTCTTTGGCAGTTATGGGGCTTTTTCTTCAATATATTTATAATCTGTATTGACTATTTTGAATGGGAGCCCCCTTAAGGAATGGAGATAGCGGGTAGGTATGTTAGAAATAAACGATTTAGATATAAAAAAAGTGGGGTTGGTCATACATTTGACCCATCTAGGAGCATCCTAGGCAATGAAGCAGCCTAGTTTAAGAATTTCAACCATACATATATGGCGGTTTAATAAAATTCTTAAATTTGGCAATAAACTTAAACGTTTATGAGTTAAGCGAACTCGAAATAACGGTATATCTCGAAAACCAGAGCCAATCTAAAAACACGGCGAGCACCACTGGATTCAGCGTACCCGCATTAGGTTAAAACGCCAGGTGCCCAGCTTGTCCCAAAAAAAGTGTAAATTTCTTGCACAGTGTTATTAAATCTAATACTGTAAATATAATTCGTGTTTTGGTGTATGAGCCCACTAGATCCATAAATTAAAGCTATATTAAGGATGACTTGCAAGAAGAACTGTTATGACCATTTTACGGTTTACAACTCTACTAATTTGACAACATTACTTTGCAAATGCTATTGATGCAGTTTTAAAGTTGATGAGTTGATTACCGCACTAGCACAGGATTGTAAAATTTCAACTGAACTAGAGTTAAGCTGTAAACGGTAATAGGGGCATAACAGCAACCAAAGGCTTAGAATTTGTAAAAAGAAATGACAATATCTGCAGGACCATAAATCTTTGTTTACAGCAGACTGCCATTATTTTTAAGAGAGCATACCTTATGAGTAAATATCGCCCCTCCGTTGCAATACACTAGCCAACAAGGTTTTGGACTGGAGCAACCAAATATCTTTCTTAGGGTAATTTGGTGGGCTGAATTCGAATCTGTAGTTGGTTTTTCTCTATCATGCCAGATTTTGGAGATACCAAAAAACGTTTTTATTCGTTTCTTACATAAAAAATTACTAGTTTATTTAAAAACCAATGAATTTTCCAAAGTGAATGGCGTTATTTGAACGTGGTTTGCATTTTGTTGGTTCGGTGAGTATAAGAGTCCAGCAATAGTCTCCCAGCATGCTTTTGTCTTAAAATCCTTGATAAATTCTTTCAATTTTCATTATATCTTGGTGAGCACGCTCCACTGCACTTAATCTAAATGCGAATGAAGAATATGCAAAACATTGTAGGTGTCCACGGTTTGTCCAAGTTTCTGACTGCCAAACCAAAATAATGTAAATATGCCTTTTTTAATGATTTTGATATTACATATCCTTTTTTTCCAACCAAATATTAATCACCCACAAAGCAAAAATTGCTTGAATCAGTAGCACAAGATCTCCCTGTCGTGCTTAAACGCACTATTATGAAGATTTAGAATGAATGTGGGCTTCTGTCAAATAAATAATTGTGAAATTGCAGTGTCAGTATTGACTGTTTTACAATATTAGCTGCGTTCGTTTACCCCAAAATTTGTACAAATTTGTGCAAATTTGTACTGGATTTTACTGAAATGCGTTCGCGTACACAAATTTTCATATAACTCACCCACTGGATTTTACTGGGATTTTACTGGAAAAGTAAACGAACGCACATATTGCCAGCATGCGATAAAAAACAAGACGAGGTAGCCCAATTTTGATGCCAGATTCGAATTCAGCGCACCCAGCTGCCTGTTTTTAGAAAATGAGAAGAAGTGAGTGAGTGAGAAATTATATTGAAAACAAAAACAAATTTTCGTTTTTTATTGTTGTTTTCAATATAATTTCTCACTTACTCACTTGCTATCATTTTCCAAAAACAGGCAGCAGATTAGTTAAAAAAACATGCTTCGTTTCTGCAGTCAATTTTTTCAAGTTTGTAGACCAGTAATATCGACGTTCATAACTGCAATTTTTCTAAATGTATAGGAATCACACTCAAAGTGTTCTTGCTTATAAAAAATACATACAATTATGCAACTGTCCTAAAATAGCTGACTATTCTTTTAGTTAGAGTTAATATCATTATTATTTATAATTATGTATGTAAAATATATGTATGTATGTAATATCCCTACGTTCTTCAATGCAGTCCCGCGCTGCATCAGAATAAAAAAAAACTTGTTTGACCATGTCGACGCAAACCTATTGATGCTATTTTTTATGGTTGTAAGGCTACGCCTTTTTCCCATACGATACCTATACTTAAAAAGAAATATGGGCAATGCCAATACGCATATTAAAATTTGAGTTCAAGGTAAAATAAACAAAACTCAAGTAATTTTTAAACTATGCAAAATAGAAGCGTGAGATATTATTAATAATTTTAACTGATTAAAATAAAATGTAAAAACTATTCATGGCAAAATTAACCCAAAATTGATTAATATTGATAAGATTTTTGCCAAAAGTATTCTCAACGTTTGCGGAGATATCCGTTTTCGCAAATCTATTTGAACCAGATATGAAGAGAAAAATATGTCACAAGGATTTTTGAAAACTTTTATAATTCTGCGCTATT
Source organism: Pollenia angustigena (assembly GCA_930367215.1). Taxonomy (NCBI): domain Eukaryota; kingdom Metazoa; phylum Arthropoda; class Insecta; order Diptera; family Polleniidae; genus Pollenia; species Pollenia angustigena. Next base: position 5,000,981 of record OV884057.1, on the reverse strand, counting down.
TTCTTGGAATTAACCAAGGAAACAAGCGGATATGCGCCTCTGTAAATAAATATTAGGAGACCTAAGATCTCGCAATTCCTCTTTAAGAATGAATGAAAGTAGAACATTTTAAAAAGCACATTTAAAAACCCTAAACATGTTTTATTTCTTTTCGTTACACAATAAAACCAAGTACGTGGGTGAAGTAGCTGAAGGCCGTTCGTTGTTTTCCCGTTTTAATTTTTTTTTTTTTTTTAAGATGTATCCAATTTCAAAATTTGACAATTTTGTGGTTTCATAAAAATTTGTTTGAATTTAGAAAACTAAAAACCCCTTTAAGTAGTAATCAATTCAGATAATTAAATATTGGATACACAATAAATATTTTTTACAAAAAGATAAAGAGCTTGAAAATATTTTACGGAAAAAAATATACATATCCCAGCGGTAACTAGAATGAGTAAAGAGGCCTAATAGAAGGCCTTATTTAGCAGTCACAAGCAGTCAGAAGCCCTTCTCGCCGCATTCCATACTTATTTATTTTTTACACAGGTTGTCATTGGGCGCAAGGCCTTCCACACTTCCTTTAAAAACAACTTCGATCCCTTCCCAAAGAAGGGAGTAAGGAAGGTCACTAAAACTAAAAAGTAAATAAAACTGAACACCTTCCTTTCTCCCTTCTCAAAGAAGGGAGTAGCGAATGTGTACTGAATATTTCAGAAGGTCTTTTAAAAAGAAGTTTATACCTTCTAGAAGGCATACTTCTGAAGGCAGGATATCATCCGAAGCGAATCTTTTAGAAAGGAGTATAGAGGCCTTCATAAAGGCCTGCCACTTGCGGTCCTTTCAATATTTACCGCTAAGATGTACCTATGCATATTTTTTTTAATATTGTAGTTCGGTTATCGTATTTTTAGCTAATATACATACCTACGTCTCCTATAAATTTATGAAAATTGATGATACGTTATTTTACATGTACTTGGGGCAAATTATGGCATT